>OY987258.1:40746005-41390880 GCA_963920725.1 Rhamphomyia laevipes | reverse complement strand
TTTTTTAATATTCACAATGATCGTTTTTCTACGTTGTCATTCTTGTAAACCTTTAACTAATGCTAAGAAAAATTGATTTATATTTAATGTTTTGTAAAGTAAACAGAAATTGTTGGTGTGATAGATGATTATGTATAACACATTTTTATAGTTCTATGTTTCAGTTTCAGTACGAGTCCTTTTCTTTTTAATTAATATTAAAAAAAATTAAAACATAAATTTAAAGTTTTCCCATTTCTCAAAGAGATTAATAATATTTTTCTTCTGTAAAGTTATAATATTGTAAAACAAATTTAATAATATCGTAAAACAAATTTTAGTCTTCAATCAAATAACTCTAAAACAAATACATCGACGTAAGTCTAATTATTTTGTATAGTAGCAAATGCAAATTCTTTTAAAACGATGGAATTTAATTTAACCTCAATCATTTCTTTTATTGATAAATTATCATTCAAATAAAATTATTTGAACAATTTGTTTAAAGAGCATTGACTTTTGAGTAATGATTTTCAAACTATTCTATTACAATTTGGATCTTCTAATTTGATATTGATGGCCAACCACATTATAAAATAGAAAAAAAAATGGTTCATTACAATTAAACAAATTGTTTTTCGAGTAGACAATTGTCACAACGTCAATTGTAATGGCTTTTCTAGCCTTAAAATGAAGATAAACCAATTTTTACCAACAGTTTTTATAAATTTGGAAAGTTAATTCAAAGCAAACAGTTCATGGGTCTTATATTTTCATTTTAAGTAGATTTCGCTTTAGTTTACTACCTGTTCTACCAAATTGTCCTGAAATATGATAAAATATATACAGAGGACCGTACATTAACATCTATTTTTGAATTATAGTTCTTATCTCCAAAGTACTTATATATTTATTACATTCACTATTAATTTATACCTTCCGCAACAGGGCACACATAATACTATATAAAAACTATAAATATGGAAATGAGGATGAAATTTTACTTAATATATTTTCTATTTCCTTTTTGCAGAGCAGTAAAAATCGTGCTTATACATAAATACTATTTAGGTTGTTGATAAATTATATTTGTGATGCTTGTTTTTGATTTATTTATATGGAAAATAGTGAAAATTTGATTTTCTATAAGATAAAGCAGTGGTAATCAACCTTTCTAGCTGATGGTATTATTCAAAAGGAACCCTAGTTTTGAAATAATCTCCAGATAGTATAAATCAATTTTAACAATTTCAAAATTTAAGTCGAATATTCAAAATTTCACTATTAATAATATTTGTTTTCAATGAGGCACAATATTCAACAAATTGATTTTGAGAAACTTATTATGGAATCCAAGGGTTGCGCGGAACACAGGTGGACGAACACTGATCAATTGAATTATGAACCACATTTCCACTTTAAATGGCAGAGAAAAATATTTTGATGTGTAAAATGAAAATTTTTATATTAAAATTTTTATGTAAAATTATATTGACCTACCTTTGCCGATGCTGATGTTTCCAATTTATTTGGTTTATCTTTACCATTTGTTGAACAATTTTTTGAATTTTTATTTTTATTACCATTTCTATATGATAAATTATCATTTTGTTGGGCAATAGATGGTGGTGGCGGTAAATCATCATCTAAATTTATTTCCCATGCTATACTGCCACGTTTACTTGGTGTTACTGGTGCTGATAAAGATGGTGGCGGAGGCACTGTTGGCGGAGCTGGTGGTGGTGGTAATGATTGTCCTTCAAGTGAATCATCTGAAAATTCTTCACTACTACTACAACTATCACTTTTATTATGTTTATTATTATGATTTTTATTATTGATATTATTATTTTTATTATTATAATTAATTTTATCAATATTAATACCATTACCAATACCATTGCCACCAACACCATCAACATAATTTCGTTGTGGTTTTCTAGGCGGTATTTGAAGGCTATTTAACAAATTTTTATTATCAATCAGCTGATTACTACTAACACTATTTTGTAGTATAATATGCTGTTGGACAGCTACTAATGGTGATGATGGTGATTTTGTAATTGCAATACGTTGTAATGGTGACATTATTTTTGTTGTTGATCCAATTAAATTTGTACAATTATTAATATTATCTGTAAAATCTAAATTAATATTTGTTGTTGGTGAACCAATAATACAATTTGGATCTGGATTACGACAAACTTCACGATGTCTTTCAATTGAACCAGGTAATGTACGCGGTGGTACACGACGTCCAGGTGGTGATTGTCTACCTGGATATATAGTTACTGGATGTTCGTTAACAATTGGTTCTGTAAAGAATTAATTTAATTATTAAAATTGTTTATTTTTGGAAATATATTAAATTATTAATAAATTTTCAAAAATTTAATTTTAATAACTTAATGCTCCCAAATTCAATTTAATTTAGGAGCTAAACTGTTCAAATTGTTTATACGTAAATTATGTATACGGATATTGTCTATTAAAAATTCAAATTTATACAAAATATTAAAATCCTTAAAATAATTTCATTATTCTAATATTATTTATCTAAATTATTGATTAGTTTTTACTTTATTGAATCCAAAATTTTATGGGTAGTTTGACAAATAAATTGAATTTTATGTTGTGTCCAATTCGACTTTTATAAATTATTATCTATAATGCTGTATAGAATTTTATGTAAATAGAATAAGGTATACCAAAAATTGTATATTTATATATTATCTAGGAAAAATGATACCAATAATTGGTATGAGTGTGTTATGAAAAATTTCCAGACTCATAAATATTGAAATTATCATGGGTTCGATGAGCAGCAGCATATGATATGAGTTTTTTTTTTTATTTTTTATATTTTAAAATAAATATTTTTTTATTTATAGAATGATGGGTTGTTTAAATTTAATGCTTAATCCTTAAAATTTAATCTCTTTTCAGTGAATTTTTTAGAAAATAGTTAAAAAAAATTTGAGAATTTGCAAAAAAACAACCTTTTTCCCCAAATATTAATTAAATTATCTAATGAATTGGAAAAGCTTGTATAATAGTTTAAAATTTTGAAATTTCATAAATTATTTATATTGTAATTTTAAATTTTCTTTACCGAATTTCAAAAAGAGGAAAATATTGATACCAGGCAAAAATTTCAATCTATATTCAAACTGATTGAGGATTTTTTGAAAGGATGTAGATAAATATGTCCATCAAATTTTATCTTGTAACGAAATTACTCAAAAATTTGAACCCTCCCAAGAAATTTATAGAAAAATGATTAATTCGCACAGCGTTCAAATAATGGAAATCTCTAATAACCAAAAACGATATAAAATTTCCTACAATTTTGTATCATCATAATCTGTATTAAAAATTAATAATTGATCTAAAATAAATAATGGAAGTTAGAAAAGTTCATCTATGGCTCCATTTCGGATTTAATTTTTCGAATTAGGTAAGGAAAGTATTGTTATCACTAAGGTAATAAGATAGAAACTATAAGTAAGCCATAACTTTTAAAGATGTTGCATATATTTAGGATTTAATGACACACTAATGTTGAGTGTCCTTGAGGATAACCGTAAATTTTTTTTTTTTATTATGTATTTATTTATATATTTTATGGCACAAAAAGTTAATGAACTTTTTCACTTTATTTTACCATACACTACTTTTATATTGTCTATATACAATTCGCAATACTCCTAAAGGTATGCAATTTTAACTCTGTATAGAAAACTACATTGAAATAATACGTTTTTAAATACATATTTTTTTAAAATTTTGTTTAGATTACATAACCATTTGTAATTTCATGATTTTTTTTTTGAAATTTACCTTAATTTTTAGTACACTAATAAATTTCATTCTCTACAATTTTGTATCATCATTCAAAGCCTTAAAATCATCTGTAACAATTAGTGTAGCTTACGTACCTACACATTTTTTTTTTAAAAGGATCCTTTTTACTTTTTACACAATTGAAAACTATTGAAATTATACAAAATAATATTTTCAGTAGGACGATTAGCGAATGAAAAGTTATTTAAAATGAAACCACATTGAAAAAAAGATGTAAAGATTGTATTTGTACAAACAGACAAGAAACAATTCAAAAATAACAAATTTTTTTTTTTTTTAACTTGAATCCTTTAATTAGAATTTTACAAAATAAAAAACAGAAAAATAATTATAAAAAACAATTTTTTGAACAAAATTTCTTTTAAATTTTTTTTTACCATAAAATTTTTGTTGTATTAATAAAAGAAAGCAAGTAGAAAATAACTTTTTCACTTCTCCGGTTGTTGCAGTACTAAATTACAAAAAAAAAATATGTTAGGAAAAACATAAAAAATTTACCCGCAAGTCTTCCCTTATATGTTTTTTTTTATTAATAATATGCAACATTTGCTGCAACATAAACATATAATAATTTTCCGTCATTAGTTTTTTTCTTTCATATAGTGTGTATGCATATTTGAAGTCAAGTTGTTGGTGCATCTATGTAAAGCTTAATGTTTTTTTCATCCTGAATTTTTATAATACTACACAATATCCAAAAGTGTTGGACTATATTTAGGAAATTTTATATGGGAATTTAGGATTGTTGTCCTTTTAAAAGTCGGAATATATATTTCATTTTTAAAGCTATGCTAATCATCCTACCGTGCTCGTAATTCAAAACAGCGGTGGGCCCAGTGTTGTCTATGCAAGGCTCTGTATAACCTAACCTAACCTTGGTCATAAGTGTCATAATTATTTGACATAAGCCCATGCCAATCTTTATTTAGGTTTCCTCATATTTAAAACAATGAATTTAGGCAATGTCTGTCCGGAACTTCTGTTAGGAACTCTCGGTTATTTATTACGTTATATGTGGCTATAAATGTACCCAGAACAAAGTAATACAATACTGCTCACAAAATGAACAAGACAATGTCTTAAAATGACATGTCGTCGGTGTATGAAGGAGGAGGAGATAATGGAACATTTTTTGCTACAACATAAAAGATTTAGAAAATTTAGTAGTTTCTTCCTAAAAAACCTTGAAGACGTTCATTAAAAAAGTGCGATGGGTCGACACGATGTAATAATGATGCAGCGTTTGACTGGACGATTCAACAATAAATTCCACTTATTTAAAACCTACCAATCAACAGCCTATAAAGTGACTGTAATACTCATAATAATCGATTAGAGCCCATTCAGAGTTCAACTTAAGTCGTAAGAAATCCAGCTCAATAGTAGATTCCATTCCTCAGAACTTTAGTCTGCAATAAATTGGGTACTTTCACTGATTTTAATAACTTTGACTTATTATTGGTTTGTACTGTTGGGAATGTTTATTAGATGTGTTAGAATTTGTAGTACTCTAGTACTATTTGTGATGTTTTTTTAGAATTGTATAAAAATCATATTTAATTAAAAAGTCCATAACATACTTCAATTGAAATATCTTAAGGTTGCAATCAGAAACTAAAATTTATTCTTAATTTTTCTTTAAACTTAAAAAATGTTTTTTTTTATTGCATTTGTATATGTTGATGCCCTTGTAACCTAATTTTTTTAATATTAAATTTTTTATTTTGCTTATATTTTTTTTGTAGATTTTATTTCTTATTTATAGAAAAACAAAACTGGAACTACTAAGGATGCTTATAACTATTTTTGTTAGTGCGGCTGCCACATAACAGCTACAAGTTATATTTTTCAGATACTTATATGTTTTTTTTTGTCTTTATATGTTCAAATTTTATCTTTTATTAAATATACGATATTGTAGCAATTTCCGAAGTTATAATATAAATATTAGAGCTGTCAGGCATTTTAATTATGTATTTGTATTTATATGCTGTTTTGCGGATACAAAATAGTAAAAAAAAATATTATTTAGGAAGGTAATTTTATTTTACATATAATATTAATTAATTGGTAAAAATGTTTTATTTTGGAAATAGATTATTTCCCACCTCTTAACAATTCCCATTTTACCAATTTCTTTTTATTTTGTAGAAAATTATTTAAATTTACATAATTCATGTATTATATACGGAAAAATCAGATAAAATAGGGGTAGCTCAAAACTCGTAGATTGTTAAAATAGAAGATTGAAGTTTGAATGAACACAATTTCAGTCATGTATGATTTCTAGAGAGTGTACCAACTATGTCTTTCTATTTAGGTCTAGCACAGCTAAAATGTATTTTATATAATTCACGTTTTATGGTCACTTACTAGATCACGAAACTAAGTTTTCAAATTACATTGAAATTAAGCAGTCAAATTAATTAAAATCAGTTGATTACAATTATGTTGAGATATTGCTATACCAATTTTGTAAGCGTATTCGGAATACATATAAGTTTTGGTAACTCCAACCTCGAAAATGTAAATAAAAATTGAATCGATAATAATTTTCCATTTTTGTAACTGATCTGTCCAAAACATCCATTTTTTATTTATTCGATAACTCTTCGTAAAATATTTTTATATAACTTTCTTAAACTTTTCCCATATGGAATGTTTGTGGTTAAAAAAAAGAAATTGTATATTGCATACTTTTGGGCGTAAAATATATATTGAAATTCCGAAATTTATATAAACAAATTTTTATATGTTTAGTTTGTTTTAAACTGTTTATTAGACATGAGAGACTCATATTTTTTAACAGAATAATATTATTTATTAATCTTATCTTGCGGTATGTTAAAAACACAATTTGAATTTGTAGCAATTTTACATTGAATTTATTGTGTTCTAGTTTTGAATAAAATAAAAAAAAATTAAAATTGCAACAATGTTGAAATTAAATTAGCACATTTTCTTTCACAATTTTTATATACTTAAAGTGAAATTTCCATTTCTTACCTTAATTCTCAGGTAAAGAAATATAACTTTTTATATCGTTTTCATTCGGGACTAATAATAAAAACATTTCTTTAATTTAATTCTTTATCAACTTAAATATTCATTTTATACGATAAGAATTATTGTACTTATGTTGCCAATATTTTATTACAAAATTTTCTTGAATTTTAATATTTCCACCATTGGATATAATTAATATTAATTAATAAATAAAAAAAAATAACATACCAGGTAATTTAGCAACACCACCACGTAATACAGCATCATGTACAGCACTAATACCAATTCCTAATATATTACGATCATTTAAATTACTAACACCACCATCAAAACTACCACCGCCCATGCCACGTCCAAATCGATCTAAATGTGTTCCAAATGCACTACGTGCTGGTCCTGAACATGGAAGACTTGAATATCTGGATGGTATAACATTAGATGGACGAATTTTTGGCTAGAAATATATATATAAAAAAAATTGATTAATGATTTTTGGATTTCGACAAAAAATTGACCGAATACACAACCGAATTTGCAACTGAGTAAAGATAAATTGAACGATTAAGTTTAATTAAAGAATACAAAATTTAATGAATTGACCGAAAGTTAATGTTCCGAATACAAACATTGACTGAATGTAAACATACTGGAAAAAAACAACATGAATTTTGGAATCGTTCAATCGTTTTTCGGTCAATTATTCGGTAAAATGATTTTTGTATTTCATTTACTTACCAGGGTTGTCTGTACTACAGTACTACCATCATTTTCTCTTGAATCTTTTATAATTTTTCCATCTAAATTATTTATACCTGGTGTCATTACACCTTTTATCGCACCATTATCATTTAATTGTGATTTATTATGAACGATAACATCATAATTTGAACATTGAATTATCATATTTTTGTTAGCATTTGTTGTATTTATAATTTGATTGTTTTCTAATTGATTTTGTAAATTTTTAACATTATTTAATCGATCATTATTTTCAATATTTGATGAAACTATTAAATCTGTAGAGGTTGTTGATGGTGAAATCCTGAAAATGGTAGTATAGAAAAAAGTTTTAGCATATCTCAATTTACAAATTGAATCGTTTTTAATGTTTTTTTCTAAAATTAATATTTTTAATGGTGCGGTAGTAAACGTGTCGTATTTAATTTACCTATATCGAAATTTTACACCTACAAAGAATTAATGTAAATAATTTTTAGTCCCCTTTTTTTTAACAAAATTCAGCTCAATACCAACAACAGCGTTGTTCACAACAACGTAAATACTTTCAATGTACGTAAATTTTAACCCTTATAACAAACGGACCCATCCTACTTTTGTCTGATTATTTTCATTATAATTATTTTGTCGACATTATACTTTTAGGAATTTATTCACCCAGACTTTTACCCAGACATAATATTTTGAACAAAGTCAAATTGCATCCTGTACTTTTCATTCAGAACAATGTAAAAAATTATTATATATTTTTAACACTTCTTCCAGGATATTTTTTTTTTTATTTATGTCTGGATTTAACTTGGGGAAATAAAAATTCAAATTGTTTTTGTTGATTAAAGCTCATATAAGAGGAATCTTGAGAGGATTTACATGATGTTATGAAGCTAACAATAAAAGGATATAAATTTTTGTTCAAAACAATTTCGAGAATAACAAAATCTAAACAAAGGATATTTTTATGTAATGGTCTAAAAGGATTCTAAAAAAAAAATAGTTTCTAAAACAAATCTGAAAGTTTTGATAAATTTTTGAAAAATTTAAAGTTAACATAGGATAAAAATCTAGCGATTAAAATAAATTGATTTTGAAAAAATGAACAAAATTTAAAATTCCTCATTTCTAAATTTAAATAATCAAAATTTTAATAACTACCTGGAAAATGTAAATTTAATAAAAAATATATTAAATTTTAAATTGAATAATAATAAAAAAAGAAAATTGTTAAATACTTTGGTAAAAAATTCGAAATAATCTCTTCAGCACGTTCGGGTGATGGTGGCGGTGTTGCTGTTGCTGCAATACATTTAGCTCCTCTATCATCTTCAATTTCAACAACACCAACTGATTCATCTGATGTAACTGGTGATGATGATGATGATGGTGATGGTATATTTTCTGTTATTACTCTTTCGTCATCATTATGAACAGGATGTGGTTTTTCCTCTACCATTATTTGTACAGATGATGATGATGGTGGTGATGATAATGATTCGTTACTTAAAGGTTGATGAAATTCTGGATGTATTTTTGCCCTGCAGAAAAATAAATATATAATATTTGTGAAAAACAGGAAATGTTGCAAAACGGAAATTAAATAAACACAAATTTAAATTACAAATAATATTTTTTGTTGTTGCTGTTGTTGATGTTGTTAGAGCATTTTATATGAAATTATAAATAATATTTTCTTGTGGTTAAGCATATTTTATAAGCTGTTTTTTAAAAGCATAACATCCTTTTTGTTAACGCTTTTCTATCGTCTGTCGCAATGTCATGTATATTTAATAAAATTGATATTTAAAGTAGTTATTCTACTAAATTGTACCCAGTTTTTGGGTTTTAAAAGTTTGATTATTTTGGAATCAAACACTACCAATTCACATTCAAAATTTACCCGCTAGTCGACATTATTCATGCTTCTCTAGAGTGTCTAGAGGCCCAGCAACCAAGTACATATTCAAAAAAATTAGTAAGTTGTCAACAAACATGATTTTTGAAATAATTGTAGTGTCAATAAATAATTGGATTGTCAGTGCTTTAGAATCTAGATCTAGACTATTACATAGAAAACCATTTGCTTAGACACAAGTGACACTGTCGAGCAACAAAAAACCCAGCTTTATGAAACTGCTCCAGAAAATATCGGCAGCATATTTTTTTTTTAATTTAAATTATATTTAAAAGATAATTTTTTTATAAAAAATAAATAAATATTATATATTTTTTTCAAAACTTACCTCCTACCATTCATACTCATGTAACCATCATCTTCAGATTGATTACCTTGAGATGGACTTTCGGGCTCTAAATGTATTGGTATATGCGGTAAAGAATCTGGATCCTCAAATTCTAATAGAACTTTGTCCAAAACTTCTATTGATTTTTCAACGTCATCGCCTCTGTAAAGTTAAAAATAAAAAATAATAATAGAAGTTTCTAATGAATATTGATGTGTAAGGAAGGAATTTTGTAAAGTTTATAAGATGATACGTCTTTGTTATGTACAAAAATTCGTTTACATTAAAACTTTCAAACTTTTTCATACTTAAAATATTGCAAAGTATGACAAGAAAGAATAATAATAACAAACTTTAAATTTGTTTGTTCTAACAAAAAAGAAATTTATTGATTGGCTTTTCGTCCTTTTTGTATGTACACGCCTGGGATATAGCCAACAGTTAGCAAGTATGTACATCTGTGATACGAAATTCAATTTGGAACAAAAAAAAAATTATTGATTTTATTAATAAATCAATTTATTATCAAAATTGCCAACCGGAAGAATCTGTCTGAACTTTTTTTTTATTTACACCAGACAATTTATTAGCTCTGTTCATGTTGGTTGAAAATTTGTATTTTTATATGATTTGAAAGTTTTAGTAAATTCAATATCCAGAGTAAATTTATTTTAGAAATTGACTATGTAATCAATTTTATATTTCCTTCGGGTGTAAAAAGTTTATTTCTTTTGATTATTAAGTAAGTAATAGTGAACGATAAGTTAATTAAATTACTATATTCTCATAGTATAGAGAAGCGTTGAATACTTCCGTCAAATTTTCCTATATTAATTGAAATAATCTTTTTCTTGCACAAATATATTTTAGTTATTCCAGTAATACAAAGTGTCAAAATTATCTAATCACAATTTTAAATTATTAAGAGATTCAAAATATAAATAACTTTGGCGGTTTTGCAGTAAAAAAAAGTTTCAGTTTTGAAGACAAAATTGTTTTAGTTGGATTGTTGAAGAAAGTAATTATAACTTGCAACTTTTAAAAAATGTATTCGAAAAAATAATATAGATAAATTGTTGGTCAATATTTATAAAAATTACTTATTTTTTTCCATAAAAGACTAGAAAATATACGTTTTTATTTTACTTTTTTAGAAAAGAACTTTCCCCATATCGTACCGTCCAATATGGCAGTATTCCTTGCCCAAAATAAAGTTTAAAGTTAATACAAAACTATTATAACATAGCAGTCTGTTGCTATTAAGTTAGAATTGGTGGCCCAAATCATGGCTGGCACTTTTGTTATATTGTGATATACCCTCAAGTTAGAACCATACTCCAAGATCATCGTACATTCAAAGAAGTACAATAAATTTTTGATGAGTACAACAAGAATTGAATGCATAAAGCTGTGTCGAATTTTGGAATAAACCAGTGCATCACATTCGCAAAAGATATATTCAGCTGATTCCTCTTAGTATTCGCCCATTACACATACACTGGTTGCAGCTAGTACTATTTGTTACAATATCCAGTAAGAAACCCAGTTATTGTTCTGTTCATATCAAAGAAGCTCGCGCAAAGTATGCAAAGTATTGGATTGGTGTATATATTTATTAAATATCGTAAATTATAAATTAATTAAATAATATTACAATTTTATGTTTCGGACAGTGGACAGAGATAATTGCATTGAGTATTCTTGAAAAAAGATAACCTATTAAAAGTTTCAATAAAAATACAAACTAAAAATTACTTAATCTGGCGAATGTTAATTATACGAAAGTGTTGGGAATGTAGTAAAGAATTCAATTTAATATTTCTTTTATATCTTAATATCAAATTCGCCAGCCTTTCAAAATCTACAAATTAAAAAGTTAAAGCATTTGTATTTTTAACAAAGTTTTATTTGGCAATATAGTACCAATGAAAAATTCCGATTTAACTTGTAAAATCAATCAACCACAGCTCAATTGATTAACTAAAGTGATGCCCAATCTTTGTTAGCCAGGGGCCGTTTAAAAATATATTATGCGTACTAAAAAGTAAAAATCTACCTCTCAATATTACAAATAAATGACATATTGATATTATAGAAAAAATAAAATTTTATTCAAAAACTTGAAAGGTATATTATATTAAAATGTAAATGCTGTTCCGAGCATATTTGGTTGATTATACGGATGTATTTCAGTAAATGCTATTTTCAATAGATCTTGCAGATGATCATTACATTACTAATGATTTTTGTAATTTTTTGTAATGTACAAATTATAAGAAAACTATTAGTAAATGAAAATTTGCAGTTGATTTATTATAAAATAATAAAATTCAATTCGTGACAGGTAAAAATGCTTAGAGGACCGTAATTAGGGCACCACTTTGGTTACTAAAGTAATACCAAGGAAAACTTCATAATTTTGTTCTCTCATCGATATAATATTTTTATTTTTCAATATTATTTGATTTATTTAACTAAAAACATAATTAAAGTAATTAATTTAATTTAATTTGAACAATTACAAGAATTAAGCTAATCAGAACAAAGTCGAATTTACAAATCTAATTATAACTAATTCTCTATTTAAAGTGTTAATTCTAATTTGTTACTTTTAATAAAATTAGTTTAACGTAAATTAGATTATTATTTTATTATAATTTTTATACTATATAGAAATAAAACTAATTCAAAATATTTAATTATCCAATAATCTTGGCAGAAAAAGCAAATCAAAATAATGTGTGGCAAAATAAAAAAACGAAAACAAAAAATGAAAATATTTACGAGTTTTCTATGACTATAGGAAAAGAACAACTTTCAGACTTGTTAAAATAAAAAACTCGATTATTTTTTTCTTTGAGGAAATTGGAAGAGAAAACAATGTGAACGAAAAGTTAACTTTTAATGATTTTTATTAATTGGGCGTGAAATTAGAAATACATTTTTTTTTATATATTTATGCTGAAATTATGTTTATAGGTTTGGAATTTGTTAGTATAGATTGAAAACATATAGAAAAGTTTTTACAATATTAGTAGAAACTATATTTGTTTTTGGTTTGGAGTAAATCCAATCTTTTTATAGTGGGACAGAATGAGGAGAAGTTGTTTATTGTTGTGCTTTATATATTTTTCTATAAATGTTTTCGATAACGTAGATCATTGAAAAATTGCAAAATATAAAAACTTAAATAAGGAATTGTAATCATAAAACTATTCTTTGACGCGTTGAGATTGAAGGATAGGAACTATAACAATGTAAGGTAAATAAATCATAAAACTGTTCAGATCACTGCATCATTTCAGTTTATTGAAATAATGTCTTTGACCTTCTTTACAATTTGTATCCATAGTGGTCTCTATCTTGCGGCGGTAATGATACGAGCTCTAAATCATGTTCGATGTGTACTTTTGTATTAGGGACAGCTTCGAAAATAGTTATTACTTACAAATTAATTACAAGATTAAAATTAAGCCTGTAGAGTTTTTTCAGTGACATGTGTAGTGATAACAAAAGAGCGAATTTAGGTGTCCCTGTAATTTAGATCTTAGGCCATCAGGGTTTCATAATTATTTCAGTACTTATGTGAGTGTAGATGCTATTTTAGCTTTTCCATAGTCCGGTAGTCACAATGCAGGGTCAGTTACACATAATGTGACTGATATATTCCACTACACTCAAGTCGTGACACCGTCTACATGAATCCACCATGTTGAACCCCAATCTCTTGGTCATCTTCCCTAAAATATAGTGCCCGGTTATTATGCCAAGCCGTCATTCTCAGGTTGCTCCTATACACTAACGCTTGAGAGTAATATTTTCGAGATATGATTTCTGAGAATAATCAATTATAAAGTAAGAGTTTTGAATGCCGCTTGGCTGTCTAGCTCTAATAATTTTGGCATCATTTTAATAGTTTTCTAAAGTTATTGTTTGATTTGTTAACCACATAAGAAAATAATGATTTGCACAGAAAGAGTTCAAGTTTATCTGTTATTTGTTTTTAATCTAATCTTGATATTGCGATATTAACAATATAACTAAACGTTATAAATAAATTTCAATAAAAATACATATTCCAATTCCAACCCATTTACCCAACCCATTTTCAGATGAATTGTCATTTAGCAAAAATAAATTTGTATTTAATCAATTTTTTTAAAAAATAAACAAAAGCTATGAAAGAATTAAATTTCATTTAGATTTGCAAAAAGTTCAAGTTCACACAGTAAATTCTTCACAAATAGAATAAAAAAAATTGATTTTTTTTATGCCATATAAAATTTTAATTTCTTAACAAAATTTTACAAATAATTATAACCAATTTTGGATGTGGTTATTAGAAATAAACTTAAATTGGTAATTAGAAATAAAACGTGACTAAAAAATATTTTCTCAAAAATGGTAATAAACAATTTTTATTTAGAAACTCTTTTATAGTAATATAAAATTGATGAAACTAAAAATACAAAATCTGATATTGCCAACAGTTGACTTTCTGATTCCATGTAATTCATTCAAAAAATCAATATACAAGAAATGTATGAAAACTTATAGTAATTGTTTTTTCATTATATTTTCTTATTTAATTTCAAAATAATTGATGTCATTATTACTCCTTATAAAATCCTTGTTATCTGGACGATTTAATTCATTTTCAATATGTCTAGATTATCAATCAGAAATGTAACAATGTAAGGGCTCCCATTTTCATTTTTAAAAATATATAACTAACTATATAAGTCGAGGTCAAAAAATCGTTTTTTTTCGGCTGTAATGCTATAGCATAATGCTGATGTCACCGATGTCGCTTTAGCTTGAATAGCTTTTGAATCAGTATTAAATACATGCAAAGGAATACTTTTAACAGTTGAGATCATTTGCTGGCAAGGACAACAGCTCATTTTGAAAGGCTTTTATCTAGCTTATTACAATTGAAGTTTTTTCATTATAAAGAAAGCTATGATTCATAAGAAATTAGTAGTTTCAAATTACAATTCATGTTGAATAAAATTTTTCGAAGCATTTAACTCTTCAAACTTAAAAATAATAAAGTTTTTTTTAATACTATACAGAAAATTTCTTAATGAAAAAGTTATTGTTTTCATCTGGGAAAACAATTTGTCAATTATTGACCTAAATGCATCATAAAATGTTCAGGAAAATATATTATACTTAAATTTATGAAATGTGATTCAAAATTTGAAATACTTTGATGTATATTTGCAATAAAGGTAACGTCATAATATATACAAAATATATTTTCAAAAGGATATAGATTTTTTTTTTATTATTTTATCGTTATTTACATTAACAATGACTCAATGAATTTCAATTTAAGGTCAGAATGTTCTGCATTTGATTGCAATTTAATGTATTTATATATAAATTTTGGTATTATTTATGTTCCACTTGATTTGTTTTACATATCAATGCATTAAATTATTTAGGTCAGTATTTTAATAGAATTTTTATTGGAAATTTGGTTACTATGTTGGACATTGGCATTGGGGTAATAAACGTAGTAATCAATAGATCAGGGAGTAAGGTGTTTTGGAACACACAATGATACCGCTAACCCTAGCATTAAATAATAAAAATAAATGTAATTATTTTTTTGCGGGAACCAATAATTTTTATGAAGGAAATCATCTTTTAATTTGGTTTTTCGTTAAGCTGGAATCTTAGGTTTACCACCACTGTCACCATTCAACGAGCGTTTTGCTACTCTCTTACGAAGTAGTATCGAGAGTAGCGTTTTGCTTCTCTCGATACAACTTCATACTTTAAAATATGCGATCTACTACATTTTTAGCAACGCGGGAAATACGTAGAAAATACAAAATCGTGTTTCGCCCTGATAGTAGACCTACTAGACCATTACACAATGTTGAGTATTGTAATTGCTTAGATATAAAGTCGTATGTTTTGCACAGCTGTCAATGCGATGGTGACAGTGGCACTATGAATCCAGCTTAAAAGGAAATCATTTTTTCTTAGTTTAGTAGGAAGAAAATGATTCGTTTGTGCAGGATAAGGAAGTCTATAAATTAAATTATAGTTCAAAGCGCAACTGGGAATTGGTGTCATATATTCTTTAAAATATTATATAAACTAATTTATTGTTTAATAAAATTAAATTTTCTATTTTTTAGTGGTTCATATATTCTTTAAAAATGGCCAAGAAACGCCATTAAGTTCGATTAAGAGGCGAAAATATATAAGTGGGTTCATTGATCACTTACTCCGAAAGGTTACACGGTATTCAATTGAATAGAACCTATTTGCCCAAGTGTGGTTCGCGCTAAAATAATGTGAAGGCTAAAACTCTTGGGAAAAAGCTGGCTGAAGTCTAAAAAGATTGCCATAAATAAAACGCTAAAGTGTGAAGTATTTGACAAGGGGATCTCAGAATTAAAGAAGAATAAGGACCATTTTGTATAAGCCAATATTATTTTGGCTAGACAAGCCTAACCTCAGAGCCTAACCTCTACTTGTATATCCACCCTTTTTAATTTTAACTAAAATCTACTTAAGGCAATGTGAATTTATTTAAAAATTATTATAAAGAATTTTCTCTAGTCTCATTAATTTCGTCTCGTTTAGTTATTCTAATTGAATACGTAATTTATTTATTGTGAACATATACTTGAAAGGTATATAAATTCAATTCGTTGCTTTTTAAGGATTCAAGTAGACAAGCACGTGCTGCTATTATTTTATATTCACTTTAATTAAAATTCGTGCTATATAATTTAAATGAAAAAAAAATATCTTGGTATATGATAAATTCTAATTTTCTTAATATATGTATACCAAAAAATAAATTATATTGTTAATTTCGGAATTTACTTTAATAAAAAATAATATAGTTAGAGAAAATTGTTATAAGCGGATTTACTATATCATCAAAGGATACCAATTATTTCCAATACATTATAAATGTAATAATACTTCAAGGAAAATTGTTTTATAGTAATCCATAAAATTTTCTTAGGATTTATTATAATAAATGTTGTGATCCAATAGAAATTTCTTAATTAAAATCTTTCAGGTTAATCTACTCCATTCCATTTTTATGATTATATATACAGAATTTATACCAATTACAATCAAAATAAATAATTATTTTTATTATTTGTATAGACATTTTCTATAAAGAAAATAATTATTTACCACCAGTTATTTCAATATATAATTCCAAAAACTTTTTACTATATACCCAACAAAGTTCATAACCGGAAAATATCCATTTTCTTTATTGTTATTACAAAGTGTGGACTGGGAAAGTCTGTAACAAAAAATTTCCTAAAAAAAAAAAAAATACTTTTTTTTTTATTAAATTTCTTACATTTTTACATTGTTTCTGTTGTTGACGTCTGTACAATTTTCTTTTTATTTATTTTAAAGCATTTTCTTTGAAATTGTCTGAAATTTTTGTTGAAGAAAACTTTTATATAAATTGCACTAAATTTTTTTGATCCTTTCTGGGGTTTGGGATTTGTGGTTATTAAAGAGTTGTATGTAAATATTTTGTATTAATTTTTTTTTTTTTTTTGTATTTTCCGAATCCTCCAGGGTGGATAAAGAAACAATGAAAAATTATAGAAACTACGCAGCTTTAGTACAAATTTACTCACCAAAAGCTTTGGGGGGATTTATAGTTTAATAACTTTTGTTATATTAATTTTGTGGTGAAGGAATCTCGAAATCAATAATATTTCCCCTATTGAAAAGGATGAGTTTTTCCGAGTTGGAAAGAGGATGGGTGAAGTTGTAAGTAAGGATGTTATTAAGCCGCATTATATTTTCCAGCTGGTACTTTTCATTATAGGGGAATAAAATCTGTTGTCATGGTTATACACAATTTAATGATAAGGAAAAATTCTCAAGTTTATGGTACTGCGCATTTCCTAAAATATTAATTGTATAGCTTTTGTGAAATTTTTAAAAATTCTTGAATATATATAATTTTTTTTACAGAAAGCCGGGTTATTTAGCTAGCATCGGTGGATGCTGGAAAATATTATTTGACGATAAATTAGCAGATGATGATTATATTGAAAAAAAAAAACTGATTCATTTTTAGCTTAATTCGTCTAATAAAACTTGTTAAATTGATCTATTTAAAGGTTTTGAAATCAAAATCTTTGGTAAAAATCATTTTATTTTAGGCAATACTGATTAGAAGTTATCTAGTAAGTAATGTTTGTGGTTTTAAATGAATTTATATCTTTATTACATAAAAAAAGGTGCGTCTATAAAAGATTATATAAAAAGATGAGATTTCTTTTAAAAGCTTTTAACAATTTCTTAGAAGTCATATAATATAATTTTAAAGTAGTCCCACTCCCACCAAAATAGAATATGAAATTTTGTGAATAAAATTTGAATATAAATTTTGAATATTTTCCAAGTTTTTACCTACTTTTATTGAAATTTACTTTAGAATTTTAAATTTTTATTTTTCCTATTAAATTTGAAATAAAGTTTCATAAGTTTTTGTTTATCTTAAAATATGTTGGATAAATCTTACTTAATATTTAAATTAATTCGGATTTGTTAAAGATTTTGGAAAATTCAATTTTTTTATGTATAAATTTATGATAAATATATTTATACCAAAATTTTATTGAAATGGACAGAATTATAGCTATAGAATAACTGAAAGTATAGCTGATGTAGAATAGCTTTACTTTAATAACGAAAACGAACAGCGACTCCTTCTTATAAATATTGGATTTAAGTCCTTTATATTAAGCCTTTATTACCGCGAGTTCTTCAGTCCGCACATATGTCCATATCAGTTCGTTAATATAGTCGTAGATATCTCTACGATATAGTATATATACTAGTAAAATATTGATAGATAGCTTAGCGCAGTTGAAAGTTTTGGAGATTCGAAATCTCACTGGGTTGACGGAAATTTAAAATTCGGTCTCACGGTAAATAACTTATGTAATATATAAAGTAATATTCAGCACTGTAGTAGTTACTAATAAAACTTAAGTTTATGTCCATCGCATAAAATAAAATGGAAATCTAAAATGGCTAAATGTGTTAATAAAGAACTTCAAAATATATTTATATAATGATAACCAGAAATAATATGTCAGACCACATAATTGAAAGGTAATTTTAAGTTTTTTAACTTTTATATTTAATTAATTTATTACCGAATTTTTGTTTATATATTTTAATTCAAAAATTGCACAAATTGTGGATCGTTTTCAGCCGCTAGATTAAGCTAAAAGCTAAAAGTATTGATGATAAATCTTAATAATAATAGAAACTTGATCTAGAATATTTTATAAAATATGAATTCTAGACATTAGATCATTCTATATGAAACCTTACAAATAGTTTAAAATGATATTCAGCTGTTGTCGACACTGAAACAGCCCAATTTCTAAATAATATAGATCTACACAACTCAGAAATTCTATTGCACAGCCTCATTTTTCATTTGATACCACTAACTTTCCATTATTTTGAATAGAAACAACAGACAACTAAACATTATAGTCGTCATTCAATTATCATCAGTTTGTCATCATGAAAAAGACTCTCTGAAGGTCAATCGTCAATTTAATGTAATTTAATTAATTTTTTAACCTTAACTATTATCTCTTTTAATAATCAGCAAAATGCGTGACATTTTTCAAATTAATTTTAGTAAATTTTGTCGCAAAGAAACCGAAAAGCGTACTGTCTATTATCTTTGTGACTTTGGTAATTCAGAAGCGTAACTTTGTATTTCAAGTTCGCTTAGCTATAAATTACACCTTAAGAGCGGACGTGATTAAATATAATGAATGGTTGTACATATATATAAAAATTTAACATTGACAAACGTAAAAGACTTAAGACAATAAATTTTTGTCAATTTTATTTGTAGAAATTTAAATTTTTTTAATAACTTACTCCAATTTTTGTAATCCATTTGTTCTACATCCAGCACGTGCCATTTCTTTCTTACTTAATAAAAAAATATATTATTTAGAAAGTAATCAGAGCACCAATTAATTCTCTCCTACTTCATCAATTTAGCCAATTAAAATAAATCTGCAAAATAAAAGTTAAGCATAATTTTAAGTTTTTTTTGTATGTTAAAGTTTAATTTTAAAAACTATTTTAAAAATATAATTTTTACAGAACTATTTTTGAAAAATCTCAAATATACTGGGAACGGGGCACTTTTGTTTTGTAATCAAAATGACGTCTGTAAAGTAAACACGAAAACAAATAATAAAATATAAAAATTTAATTTTCTGGTAATTATTTTATTTATATGCAATTCCCACATAATTTTTGTACAATGACCACAATCCCATTTAAATAAATAAATTTATTCAATTAATTATTAATTCTGCAGTTTCGAATGACCAAAGTTATGTTAATAAAATATGTGGATTTATTTTCATTGGAGTGTTGTTATGAGAGTTTACTGAAGCCCACATAAATGGATAATTAAATTATTTACAGATTTTCAGTCGCGTGTAAAAATAAAAATATTTTACATTTCCATTACTTGTAAATATTTTTATACATTTTAGACTAAATAATTACAAATTAATAAAATAATTAATTACAGTGTATTTAAATTTAACAATATTTTTCAGAAAAATAAAAATATAAATTTTTTTCTTAGCATATAAATATTAGTACACGTACAGCAACAGAGTGGCGTACTCAATAACTGAAAATACACTAAAGCACAGCTTCCAACACCTATGAGTTGTGCTGTAGTGTATGTTCACATGCAACGCTCATAATGTCACTTTATTCGTAATATTATCCTGGAGATAAACTCACCACGGCGATGTGCTGCTGCCGCTTTATAATGTTAATACAAGAATTGGTGCTACTTTGTTCTTCTGAAAAATTAGCTCCATTACAACTTTTCCACCTTGCCGATTTGTATGTTTAAGATTTACCATGTTTTTTTGGTACCGACACAGCTGCGGCGCGGCGTGAGAATAGCCAGCATTAGATTTTTAAGCGTATGACAATAGAAATGAATAGTTATTTGAATGTTTCTATTAAACATCGGAAATTTCTTCAAATATTTTTATATATATAAAATTATTTCCCAAGAATAAAAGTTTTGAATAATAAAATTTAATAAATCAGTTTTCAAATTAAATTCCCTTGATTCCTGTTTTTTCATAATTCAATTAAAAGTATTCCGAATTTTATGAAAAACTTTAAACTTGAATGGGTTATAAAGATACCAAAAAATTTCCAAAATAATTATGACATTTAAAAAACAGCGGCGTACCGTATATTTATTAACCGACCGGCCGTATACAAAATTAATTAAAACAATTTATTATTATTTTTCTATTGAGATCATTCGTTTGACAGAATTTGCAATCACAGGTGTCTAAAGCTGACGTATTTAACAATACACTCATTAACAACATAATTAATACAACTTTATAATATAATAAAAAACTGGTAAATTTTTTTCGTTTTATGATCTTTCTTCTTGGAGCTATGATTCGGCAGCTCGTGTGCAAAATACCCATTTAACTTATGGATGGCGTGCCACTGAATTCTTTTTCACATATTCAGAAACAGTGATTTTCTCAAAATACATATTAATATTTCCATTTTAACATTATTTTCTTTATCAAAGTTTTTAACATTAAATATTTATAATAGGAAATATATTTGCAATGTGGATTAAGACCTTTATAACTAGTAGACTATTTACCTTTTATCGTTTACATTCTACAAAAAAATTTATATCGTGTCTATTCTGTCCGCAACAAAATATTAAACGATTATTTCCCCCCTATTATTATTGTAAGATTATATTGTGTCTATTTACACATTTCCTTTCGGTGAGAATACTATGAACACGTATACAAATGAAATTAATCTTTATGAAAGGGAAAACATTTCATCCCCTTTGAAGGATAATCAATATTATAGCAAACAATTTTATTTTTTTCAGGGAAGACATAAATTCCTTAACAATGTTAAGAAAGAATTTATATAGAAATCATAAAAGTTTAGTTAAGAAAGAATTTATTTAAAAAAAAAATAAAGTTTTGAAAAGGACACAAAATGGCGAACAATTTATAATTTGGTAACAGTAATGGAAATGGTAAAAAATATTTAATTTTGAAGTAGACTACCTACCATCTTTTAAATTAAAGTTTCAATGTAATCTGTAATTAGTTACAAAATATGAAGTTTTATTATTTTCTAATAAAAAATTAATGGCAGCTTTCTTTTTATCAAATCTTAAACTGTGCACGAATGTTACTTGGCACTATAAAACCTGTGTACAAATAGTAGAGCTCTGCTGTTTACCGGGAGACTGTAATATTAAGGGAAACGAAGAGGATGATAAACTTGCCAGGAGAGGAGTAAACATTGAACAGGAACCAACCGAAGGAGTTATCCACGTATCTATAAACTAAAGCTATGACGTTATGAACAACGAGAAAAAGCGACACAGCGCTAATTAAACCACTGCAATGTAAGATAGCAGTGGGACTCCTATCTGGATACTATTTGAACGGTAAGCATGCATTTAGGCTTGGGTAATCGTAAGTGATCAATGAAAAACTATAACGATCCAGGGCAAGCTAAAACCATAGAACATCATCTATTTCTCTGCACGGCACTCGCTAGACATAGTGGTCTTATTCTAGGAGAACTTTACTAATCAGCTCTGAAAGAAGTGAAAGTGGTGCTTCGAATTGGAAGTGAAAGTGGTGCTTCGAACCTATGAATTGATAGTTAAAAAAATTCTGTTCCATAACTAATATATTCCCAAAATTGTAGCTACAACTTTCACTTACGTATAATTTATAGTTTTATTAGGTTATATCATTTCAAAAAATTTCAGTTCAAATTTTATTTAAAAAACTTGTCTTTCAATATTTCGTGGGCAAACTTGCTCTACATTGTAATGTTTTTTTTTTGTCAAAGATCAGAAAGAAATAGAAATTCTGAAGATATCTATAAAAAAAAAAAATTCATAAAAAATGTAAAAATAACCCCTGCAGCTCTTTTATATTTAGAATATTCTTTTTTATTATATTTATATTTTTTTTTTTTACATTTTGATTTTTCATGAAAACTTATGCTTCCTTGAATCTAACTAACGAAAATATAAGCATAACAATTTAAATTGTACATAAATATTGCTTAGGGGTTAAAATTGATGTTTTGTAGTCGTCAGCAAATCATGTACTGATGATAGTATTGAAAATATTGTAAAGTGTATTATGACAATATTGCCACTGCAAACATTTTTATTGAATTTTGTGACACTACCAATCATTATTTTCTAAACATTATGCTATTGTGAATAGTCTGTCACTTATAAGGTCAATTTTTAACAAATTTTGTAAGTCAAATTAAATTTTTAGTATTATTGTTTAAAATTCTTAATATCGTATCAATATCAAAAATTAATTATTTGCATTGAATTAGTATTTACATTACCAATCTGTTATTACTGAACAATTTGACTGGAAATGTCAATTTCTAATATTTGGTAATATATTTTCCCTAATCAATATTTTTTTTTTAGTAATTATTTAGTTGAAATTTATTAGTTTAAATTAGCTATAATTATATTAGTATAAATTATATCAATAAATTGAATTATATTAATTTAAGTATTGATTATGAAGGAAGACTCTGAATTACAACTGTGACCATAGAGCTATTGTAGTTCCTCCTGTTTATAGTGAACATTAGTTCTAACAAAAATCATTTACAATAGATTATAGATAGTTCAATCGTATGGCGAAATGCGAAACCATTTCGAAAAAAATATAAAAAAAATAGGTTGAGGATTTACTTAAAGTAAAAATGCTCAACTTTACTGTATGAAATATATGAATTTTTGATTTGGTTGTCCAAAAGGATAATACAACTTAGAAAAGAAAAATTTGTGTATGATTAAAACATGGCTGACGAATATTTAATAGCGGATATTAAAAATAATCGGGAACTCTAAACTAAATAAAAAGTAGCAAACAAAACTTCAAACTGAGATATTTAATCGATTACAATCTATTACTTTGTCTATCCTGTTTACATAACCAATCGGATTGACCACTGTACGCGAAATCATTCTGAAAATCAACTAATTAATTCATTGTAGCCCAAGCTTAACGATAATATAATTTAAAAGTAAATTTCCTTATAAATTATCCACTGAAAATTTAAGATTCCCTTTATGGTTATAAAATTTTAATAACTATATATTCCTGAAATAAAATTTCCAAAGATCCATCATCCAGGTTGATAAGGTATTATGCAGGAGTAAAAACCAATAAAAAAAACGTATCAAAAATATTTTTTTGGGGGAATTTTTTTTTAACTTGAATGAACATAAAACAAAATAAAAATTTTCCTTGATAAAAAATATTTTCCTTCAAATAATGAGGAAAATTATGAATGGAATTTATATTTCTTTAGCAATAATGATGAGTAGACAAAAAAAACAAAAAAACAAAAATTTCAACAACATTTTTTGTTCATGTATAAAATATTGAATAAAGAGGGAAATGCAAAAAATGAAAATGGATGGGAAAGGATTTTCTTTTGTTGAATATATACCAAGTTTTTTTTTTTGATGATGATTTTTGTATGATTGCAATAATGTTTTGTCTGTCACGTTTCATTAAAATTTCTTTTAAATCAAATTTCTTCTTAAACACTAAAAAATAAAATATTTTTGAGTTGTTGATGGAAATTATATTTTTTTAATTACCTAAAATATAAATGGAAGGAAAAATTATAATACAAAATTGGGTGTTGTGGAAAATGTTGTTGAATTTAATTTATATTATGTTTATATTACTTTAAAAAATTTAAATTACACGAGGGTTCTGGAACCGTATCAGTAAAATATGTTGTAAAACTGATGCCAAAGAATATTAAAATAAATTATAAATTTTGGCATACAGTTTTATATGTCATAATTATTAAACATTAAGCATTTCTAATTGCTAGTTGTCAAATTACCTGGGGTTTTTAGAAGCAAATTGATTCAACTCACAAAATCCCGATTTTGAGTTTCATTTATCATTGAGTGTTATGATTTGAAAACATATTTTCAGGCTCAAATTTTAGTATTGCTATCAAGGGTTGATAGAAAATTGACATTTTTCAATTCATTAATTTTAGAAAATTTTTGGGGAAAAGGTCAATACTACTGTTTATTTAAAAAAAAAACATTTTTTCAACATTAGTTGATAAAGATTGCCACAAATTTTATAAACTTTCTTCAAATATTAAATTCAATTTATCTTGAAAATTTATTTTTGGGGTTGGACCACTTTGCTTCACTGTACAGTGCATCAACTATGAAATGTTACGATGGAGATAGATATAAGTAAAATTGAAAATTTTAATATTATATATATTTAAATTAAGTTTGGCAACCCAGGTTTCTATCGTAACCTAATTTTGGTTCAAAAAATTCAGTGATTCGATATCAAAGCTTCCGAATTAATGAAAATACATTTATTTTTTTCAAAATTTGTACACGTATTCTATTTCTTTCAAAAATTGCTGTTTTAACAAACTCCAAATTTTATTCTAGTCTAATTGGTTAACAACCT
The DNA here is from genome assembly GCA_963920725.1 of Rhamphomyia laevipes. Taxonomy (NCBI): domain Eukaryota; kingdom Metazoa; phylum Arthropoda; class Insecta; order Diptera; family Empididae; genus Rhamphomyia; species Rhamphomyia laevipes. The sequence continues at coordinate 41,365,457 of OY987258.1, read as the reverse complement.
TTTTTTTAGTAATAATTTGATTTTTAAAATTTGTCAGTATAATTGACAAGACAATTCTGATAATTGGAAATGTTTAAATTTCATCAAAATATTGGTTTCGAATGTTGTAGATTATGTAGATTAATTATTTATTAAAAAAGTAATTTAAATAAATTTTATAATAAATATTAATTACATTTATATTGAAAATTATCGATAATTTTGCATCAATTTATTAAGATGATATTTATGTATATAAAATGGAAATTCCTGGATTTATATAGTTTCGAATAATTTTTCTCTGATGGATTTAAATGCCGCCATGTTGATATTAACTTTTATTTCCAGCACATCCCAAAATACAAATAAAATTTTTATATCGCTGAAGTATAAATGATTTATAAATTCTGGTAATGTACGGAAACATTTTTATGTAATATATTTATATATAAATTTTATGTCTGTAAATTTTCCTTCCTGGAATATAATATTAAGCATCAGTAAATATATAGTAATATATTCCTTTGAGGCAGAGAAGAAGGACTAATCTGGTATTTTTAATACTGAGCAAATTTGTTATATACCAAAATTGATGATGTAAATTAAATACTGAACTTCCTTTTTTGTTGGGTAATATTTCCAAATATTGTATGTAAAAATACAGGAGAACTTTAGTTAATCTTGACTCTGAAATTAAATAGTTAAATGCAGTTAATTTATTATTACTTGGATTTAGTCTGATATAAGCCTTCCTCGTAGGTAAATTAAAATTAATTTCAAAATTTTAAAAGAATAAATTTCCAGGAACATTAATATATTCAATTGCATAAAACTTTTTTAAAATTGCAAATGTAATCATGAAGTTATGAAGGTTCTAGTGTGGGCTATAATTTACCCGTATCAAAATTTTAAATAGTTGTTAAAATACATAGGGTTTGTAAATTGTCAATAATAGGCTATGAAAAAGAGAATTTCTTGAATGCTGATAGATGTATATCATGGTTGAACATGCATAAAGGTTTCGTTATCATTTATTTTCCGGATCTAGCAATACTACAAATTTAAGCAAATGCCATTAGAATTCAAAAAGTTAATTTACGTAGATTCTGGTGCCCGAATCGTTGTTACTTTATAATGGAAAGTTTCGAGTTTTAAAATAAATGTGTTGCATACTTTATAATCGCTTGAAGAAATAACATTTCCAGACAGCCAGACTGATAGACAGATGAACAAAACGTTAACATAAAGAACATTTTATTTATTGAAATGTGCTAAAATTGTTTTTACTATTTAAAATTATATTATTGCAATTATAAATTTTCATAAAATTTCAAAAACAAAGTATTTTATTATTCAATTCTGCAGTGAAAATAATTTTTCATGTAAATCGCAATTTAAAACAAACAATTCTGCATCCAAAAGAGATGTGAAGTGCAAATCAGAATTATATATTTTTTTAAAGCAAACATGGCAGCTATATATAAAATGTATAGTAAAAATCGGATCTTTCCTAACGTTTTTTACATGAACTTATTAATCAAAGTTTTAATTAGTGTTGTATGATGTAAATTTTCTGTAAAGTTGAATAAATATTGAAGAAACTTCTAACAAATTAACGTATGGTTCAATTAGTCTAAAGCTTTCAATATTTTTTAATTGATAATTTTATCAATTTTCCATTTAGAATAAATAAATATTAATTGATAATTAAATTATAAAATAAATTATTTTTTCAGTTTAATTAAAAAATGATGTAATATTAAGAAATCATTAAAAATTATTTTCAGAATACGTCAGTTTGTAAAAGCTGCGATCCCGCGACGGTTAGGTAAGATGTTTCTATAATCGGTCAAATTGGCAAAGGTTCTGTCACGAAGGTTCTAAGCTTCTGTAGAAGGTAGATGGACATCAATTCAATATTTTAAGGTCGCGATGTAAAGCTGATTTAACGACCCTTACATAATATAATTTATTCTATCTAACAAAAAACACTAGATAAAGAAATTCGTGAATCTGGCAAAGCCTGGCATTTATAACATTAATAGCGAAAAATGGTTTATAATAACTCCCTATGTTCCAGAAGGAACGAAATGATTTAGTATATAAGATATGAAATGGCCTATCTTATCAATAATCTGATCTAAGTCAAATTCTTTTCGATAATAATATAATTAAGATGATCTCAGATAAATTTAGTTTTATATTCTTAATAACTCGATATTAAAGATATTTTACATTAATTTTTAAAAACTACTTGTATGGACGTGCAAAAAAATATAACTCAATTGATTTTCAACTCTATGTCACGTAACAATATCTATCAAATTTTCGAAATATGTGTGTATGATGGTACTTTGTAACCAAATTGTTAAAAATATTATTATTTTTCTTCGTCTTCATGATTTAAATGGCCATAAAAATCATACCCTCGGTGTGCCTTTCATAAAACTTTCATATATAAAAACAAAAAAAAAATTCACAAAGCAAAAATAAAATAAAATATATAAAATCAATATTGAAAGATTGAAAATAAAAATAATATAATACGTAATATAAAAACAATTGATGTTGAGGGTTAAAAGTAGAAATTTTCTTCCCTACTGTGAGGGCAAGAATTGAAAGTGCTATTTGAATTCGTTCCTGGATATTTGTTGTTATGTTTTATCATATATATTTTCAACAACTAATCGATATTATACAATCTATTGTATAAAAAACGTTTTTATACTTAAGTATTCTTGACAATTTTGTAGAATTAGATATTTTCTTGGTATTTTAGAGATATATAATAACTATCAGACGTTAGATACTTAGATATTATTAGTTAAATGTTATATGGTATTTGAAAATCTTGGCTAATATTATTAAAATAATAAATAATCTAATAATACCACAATTTCAATAACAAAACAAAATATATATATTATTGGCAACACTGATTTTGACATTTCTGATATTTATAACTTTTGTGTAATAAAATACTGATTTACACATTTCTGTATACCGAAATATTGATTTTGACATTTCTGTGTAAATACTATTACGTGAAACTACTAATTTTGAAATTTGTTTTTATTGAAATACGAACTTTGACATTTCTGTGTAAATACTATTACGTGAAACTACTAATTTTGAAATTTGTTTTTATTGAAATACGAACTTTGACATTTCTGTGAAAATACTATTACGTGGACAGTACTAATTTTGAAATTTATATTTATTGAAATACGAACTTTGACATTTCTGTGTAAATACTATTACGTTAAATTACTAATTTTGAATTTTTTTTTTATTGAAATACGAACTTTGACATTTCTGTGTAAAAAACAATTGCATGACAGGTTACAGCACTGATTTTCACATTTCTTTATACTGAAACACTGTTTTTTGAAATTTCTATTTACTGGAAATTTATTATTTTGCCAAAAAAAGTACAATTTGATAGATTAACCACAGACGACAGCAAATATCTTTGCTGTCTGTCGTCTGTGGTATTACCCCTTAACTATTACTCAAATTTAAATTAAGTCCTTAACATAAAAAAAAAACTATTTATTCAAGGATAATAGATTAATTAACATAACGTGTTTTATAATATATAATTTTGCCCAGCAAAGGAAAATATTTACTTCCAGCAAGAGGGGAACATTATAAAATTCAAAGGATATGCTGATAATTAGATAAGGTCACGTGTTTCCTTATTGTGTTTATGACTTTTACCAATACATCTGTTTTAAATGGACCTCTCTAAATATACTTGTATATCATATCTTTAATGTTTCATTCAAAAAATATCATTTATATTCTGCACAAATTATATTTAACTCAAAAGACAAACAAATTTTATTCTTTCTATAGACTTTTTGGATGGTGGGAAAAATATTTATTTATGTTAAAAACTCGTAAAACTGGATTAACTATAAATGAAAAACTGATAATAAAAAGGACTTTTATATCATAAAAAAAAAAAAAATTATAACAAAGCTACAATTTGTCATTATATTTATAATAATGAAAATTGCTTATAGAAAATTATAATGAAGATTCTTTTAAACGAGTATTTTCTAAGTCGCTCCTAATGATAATTTATGGTTAGTCGCATTGGTAGAAGATAATTTTTGTTGTTGTTGTTATTTGGGTTTTGTGCTTTTCTAATGATAAACCAATGTTCACCAGATAAAGACAATGACAAATGATGAATCAGATATAATTATAGAAACTTTTTTTTTTTTGCCATCATATTTTTTTATTATTTTTGGGGTTCTTTAATTTATGGGTTGCTTTTTCTATATAATTCGGGGGATTTTTTTTTTTTGGGAAATGAAAAAAATGAAAATTTAAATGGTATTCTAACAATTTTCTTTTAAAGATTAATTAAAATTTTCACAGTTTCTTTCGTTGATTTGGTTTCTCTACCCTTAAAAAAAATTTACCAACTTTTTGTTTATTTTGATAAATAATTTTGAATTTTCTTATTTTCTTCTATAAAATTTTCATCATCCCTTCTTTTTTTACAATTTAATATCATATTTTCCACCCAAAATGTTATATTTTTTTGAAATAATACTTTCCAGATCAGTGAACAATTACAATTATTTAATAATGTTTCGACTTTATAAATAGCTTAACATTTTCTCATACTTTGTACAAAATTTATATTAAGTTTGACGGATTTTTATTTTGTAATTTTAGACGAAAATGTTTTAATAATAGAAACATATTCGAAAATGTTAACAAAAATAACTAGTTTCAGTATATTTTTAATTGATTATATTTAACCCATTCGCTACGCGATGCTAAATTATAAACACTGCTGTAAATATGTCACATATTTCTCCTATAGCTGAAACACGTTAAAGAAACTTCGTACCGAATGAGTTAATTAATTACAATATTACAACAGTCTTATCATAAAAAAAGATATTTCTATTGTAATTATTTTATATATTTTACAGGTTTCCTTTACCCTAAGGTCGGTTGTTAATTACTTGAAATATCTTAATTGAATTCCGAATTATAAATAAAAATGCTTTTAACCTAATTAAATCAGTTCATTGTTCATTGATAACTTTGATATTAAATTCTATATAAAGAAATAATTAAATTGATATTTTTATAATATTATTTTTATCAGTACTTTTTTAGTTAATTACAATTTTTTGGTAACATAAAGATTATATATTGCCAATTGATAAAATTATCGAAAAGTAAATATTAGCGTTTAGGACATAGGGAAGGTCATAATAATTGTACGCATTCTGTTTGGAATTAAGTAATCTAATATCTAAATACTAATCAATCTTAGACTGTCAAAAAAGTGGAATTGGGAAAGTGGGCAACTGTGAATTATGTATTTGGTACAGTGAAGTAGAAGTATACTCACATAGTATTCGTACTATTGTCGTTTTTGTCATGAATCTGCTTATCAATCAGTTGGATATATAATTATTAAGATTTCTATAATTAAATTAGATATTGCTTTGATTAACTGATTGATTAGAGAGAGGAACGCCAGTGGTTCTAGCACATCGTCCTATTGTATCCCTATTTTCCTTTACGTAACATATACCGCTACTGGATGAGCAGCAACTCTTTCAACCGAAACCACAGTTGTTCGTGTAGTAAGTTTGTTCATTTAGTAAGAACGAAAGTATTTCTGTCGCCGGTATTTGAGACTCGTGTTCATCTTTACTTCCGTATTTTTAAGTCTTGATCCATTGAGTATGCTATTAAAAATCCATCAGATATACTGAGTTTTCTCAGAGATATAAGATTTTCAAAACTATTTCACATTGGTAAATAGATGAATAATGAATTAGCAATTTTCAAGTTCAACGATAACAATTTTTTTAACCTTATTGCTACTAACTTCTTATTAAAAGAATTTGCGAATTATTGAAATGATCTTTGAATTATAATTTCTACTTAAAATATTGTTTTTTCTATTTAAATTAACGTATATTTAAATTCTCCGGTTGCCACAATCCCCAATGAATGCTTATTAAAATATGTTTAGTGATTTTAATATTTTGCAAATCATTAATCTAGAAAACTAATTATAATTTATGGAATTAAATTATCTGATTAGTTACTCCTTCAGTTTAAAATTAGCATTTATTTTTATAATTACATCTTAATTTATGTTGTTTTAAACTTTATTTAACAAAAATAAAATAAACTAAGAGCTGGAAACCGTTTACGTCATCCCAGACAGCAAATACTTTCTTAGGTGAGGGTTTCATATAGTAACTAGAGATTAGTCTCTACAGTTTTGAAATTTACCAATAATGTAAAAAAAAAAATCCTTACCAGCTCTCTGTCTACAAGCTGTGTTTTTGGTAAACTTATATGAATATTTTATTTGCAATATAAATTTATTTTTAATAACTCTATAACTAATCAATATTATAAAAAAATTATTACATTGTTAAATAAATGATTAAATATAAGTTGAAATTTAATATTATTGAGCATTTGGAACATGGCATAAAATTACATTTTGTCACACATGGTCAGATATTAAATTTTAAATTGTTAAAGTAATTAAAGCACAATTTTCTTATATTATAATTAGAGTTTTTGAGGGGAACAATAACGACGACAAGGCTATTAAAGTATACAAAAAAATCATTTATAATAAAAATTAAGTTCGATCATAATATCACTAACAACTTTTGAGTTTAATTAAAATTATTTTGGTTATTTTTAATTTCTCTACTAATGAGTGATTTAAGTTATAAGTCTATTTTTTCGGACGTAAGACTTTTTTGTTGTTGAAGTTTTTGGGGAAAGATTATTGTATTTCTTATGACCATAATTAAATATTTTAAATATTGTATTTGAATAATTTTCATTAACTAATATAAAATATAAAATATATTAATGATCTTAATCAATAAGAGTTAGCTTCATAGTAGTTGGCAAATAAATTTATCCGATCTAAGCTTAATAAAGAAATGCTGGTTAAATTTTAATAAATGAGCTAACTAGAAGGAATAAACTAAAATCCTACTAATCATGATCAAGGGAAAAAACGAATGAACTCGTAGGATCGCGGTTATAAATAATTTAATTTCCTTGAAAACTTAAGATATCTTTTAGGCTTTTAGCAGACGTTAAAATTATGTCTGATAAATGGGAAATTACAAGAAAAAACTCTATTAGATGAACAGAATTGAATGGTTGCATCAATCTGGGGTTTCTCAGTTGCTATGACAATAAGAATTTTATATTATCTACCAGATTAGATTAAATAATACATTTCCACTGGAGAATATGGAAAGATGTTATTCTGCATGAACTGATGCCACTTTTACCTTGTACATGAAGCGAAATTTTTGAAGTATTTTGTGTATTACTTAAAGGGAATATAGAAAATTACAGAACTTTAAATGATTTTTTAATAGGCTGAAGTGCGTTGAGGTTTTCTAATCTTAGGACTTGAAGAAGTGGGATGAGAATGCCTGTTATTCTGTTTAGGACAAAAATTGAATTAATCATCGTGAGAGTACAATTACCCTATAAGAAGATATGGATCCCTCTCATTACGTAATAATTTTGATTTATAAACATTTGATTAGAAAAATAAAATCGTTTTAGCTTAAAATCAGAAGCATACAAGTTCATAAGCATACAAAAACTATTCGTCCTAAACTGTGAGAAATTTTCAATGTTCACAAAGTCATAAATTAAAGAAAAACAACATTTTTTTTTTTACAAATTATAACCTATAATTTTAAAATTATATACGATATTTAATTATAATGCTGGGTACTGAACGTCATATTGAAAGTGTTAAATCTCATGTAAATCATATAAATACAAAATTTCATAATAAAACTAACAAGAACCAACAAAATCTTCTCTTCATTAATTACAATAATAAAAAAATATAAACCACTTAAATTACAATATTTTCTTTATTCATTTTTCAAATCTTCAAGCTATAGGAATCCGATATTAAAATTTATATTTACGATTTAGAATCTCAAAACGAAATTGACAATAAAAAAAAATATTGTAAACTTAGCGCACCCCAAAACAAATACAAAAATAAAACTCCAACGCTTTAAGAAATTTCATAAAAAAATTGACTTTTGTTTTGCGGTTTTTTATAGATACATATATCTTTTTTATAAATAGTTTTTTACGATTCCATATTTACTTATATTAAAAAAAATGTTCTGGTTTTGGAGCAGAGATTGAAATAAATGATAAATTACACGATCCACAAAATAATTTATAATGTGGAACTGATGGAATTTTATAATAAATGAATTTATAATATAATTTTAAATTGTGGACTATAATTTGGAATTGTTAAGTTGTTTGCACATAAAACGTTAGTTAAACTTCTCTAAATGGAATCGATAATAAAAATCATTTATCATCGTCAAAGAATGTTTAATTGGAATAAGTAGCACAAACTCACGGTTTTTTTTTTACTTCTTATTATTATTATGGTGCTAATATATGTGAACGCTGAGATCTGAAGAAATTCTGAGTTTTACCTTTTTGTTGAAAAAGGTATATAACAAAAAGTACAGATTTTAAAACCAGTTTTTAAAAATTTTACATAGCAAAGATTAACATAAAAAGACTGACTGCCAAGGGGAATAAAAACATAATGGGAAATAAATTCGGAAATATTTTATTTTTATGATTTCAATAATAAAGAAATAAATATTTATAGAATAAAGAATGGTTTAATGCGCTGCATAAAATTATGTTGACATTATAGTAAAACATGAATTGGGTTTTAGAGAAAATCATTGTAATTATATACGATTATACGTAATAATTTAATAATGCTATTACGACATAATTTTACTTAAGTAGTAGCAAAAAATTTATGAGTTTCATATTCTAAAATTAGAAATTTGTTTAATACTTATAGGCTAAGAGCTAGAAAAGTGATTTATATTGGTTATTTTGGCATCAGTAGCATTGAAAATGATTAGGAATACCTATGAACTATGAACTCACTAAATATAGGTATGTTAACCCTGCAGAGTTGCGTATTGTATAACCGCTGTTATTTTAAAAGATTTTAGTTACATCAATTGAGTTGGAATCCTTGTATGATATTAAATGCATCATTTTAAAACCGTATCAGATCAAAAATAAAATTCCTTTAGCAATTACATGTAAAATAACCGACGTGCAGCTCATTTCAATACGTTACGAGCTCTTCAGCTCCGAAAAAGATCCGAATTATATCCAATCTAATAAAATGGTCACAACGCATGAATCCTTCGCGGAGAGTTAGATTTTCGTACATTTTTTTAACAATTTTGGTGTATCAAGTTGACAATTTTGTTAAAGGGCAAGTTTTAAAAAGGATACGTCATAGGAAGAAATTGTATAAAGTTCAATGAAATCATAATTTGAATTTCGTCACTCCTCCAAATAAGAAATGCATTTCGAAAGTGCGTTTAAACTGAAGATGTAAAAGTCAGACCACTAATATGTTGCTGCTTGTAAATTCCATCATTCTCTTATGGACGATTTCAACAGCGTGATCATAAGTCCACAAGGGAAGTTTTTTGCAAACAGAATTCGTACAATGTGAACATACCATAAATTTTCTATGATCAATTTGTTTACATAACATTTTTGTGTTGACTTTTTGAGTCAGATACAAATTTAATATACGTGCCAAGCTGCCAAGTTTTTTTTTCAGAATGAAATTTTAATTTCTATTTATTTTAAAAATAAAACTCATAATTATTTTATTTTGTAAGATTGTAGATTGTAAATAATTATTGAAAGACCTTGTATTATTGCTAATTTGATTCAAACTTGTAGAGGTATAGAAATGATTTTGATTAAATTAATCAAAAACTTTTTGTAAATTATATTCTCAAGGTTGACAAATTTGCTGAAAGTTCAAATTTAGATTATCGCATACATCATAAAAATAATGAATCATAATTGGGCGTAATGTATTATAAATTATAGTGATTTTATTTTGGGGGATTGCTCTAGCCGTAAATTTGTGTACTCACGTTAAATAATATTAAATAAGTTTTAGAAACTGATTGTAAGTATTAGCCAACGGTTATGCATGATTTACTTAATTAAATCCTCTTACTTTTATTTAAGTTTTGTAAGTTAAATTCGTGCTTTAGTTGTAATATAAATTGTAATGTTGTTATTAAATTTGTTAATATTCGTGAGATTTTTGTATTTAAAATTAACGCAATTAACATTAACGCTAATAAACGTAGCAGTTTTGATGGTAAAAGTATTTTTATAAAAATATTGCTGACAAAAAGATTAATGTTGGGCAATAAAGAGCCTCACGATAATTAATACCTTTTTGAAATTCCCATAATAAATTTAAAAATGTCTTGATTAAATCATAATAATTTTAAATTTTAATACAAATTGTATCGAGTTTGAAATTATATCAAGAGATAAATGAGAATTTGCTGTTCTATTCGCACACATTACATTTTCATAAAAAATAAATGGTCTCTCTCGCTATAAGTGATAACATCTTTTGTCTAACAAACTTTTTCCCAGCCAATATTCGAATACGTCTTCACAATTAATTGATAATAACAAATTTTCACAGAAAACATTTAATACATCCGCATTTTGCAGAGCCGTATTAATCTAGTCCATTATTGGCTAAGTCATCATTTAGAACTCTGCAAACTTGGTGCGTAACCAAACACTTTCTACTCGGTGTAAACTAATTCACAATCGTTATGCTGGGGATCTTCTCGCCGCTGTGTCGGAGGAAAATTGAAAGATGTTTCTCCGGGGTTAGAATGAACAAATCAATAGTATTGGCAACACTAATTCTGACATTTCAGTATCAGAATACCAATCTCGATAATAGAAATCGTAAAAATATTTGCTCGTCGTAAATATTTATTCAAATCAAATTACAAAAATTGTAATAAAATGAGTTTTTGTTCCGACGAACTAATCATAAATTGAAAATATTTAAAAATGAATAATTTTGCAATTATAAATTAAAATTAAATTACGGAAATTTTACATTTGCGACTTAAATTATTAAAATTTTTGTTTATATTTTTTTTTATTAGAAATATGACTAATTTTCATTTATTTTATATTTAATTGAATAATAAAATTTATCGCTTTTACTTCGTGATTTTTATTATTCCTATTTAAATTTTGTAAACAGCACACTAAAATTTATTGGCATTTTCAAAATAAAATTATCTTAATTATTTTAATTCTCTTGATAATTATTAACATACAATGAAAATATTATAATGTTTTTCAGTTTCACTACTTCCAGTTTTGTGTTTTTTAGATTAGATGATGTAGAAAATAAAAAATTTCAATATGAACAGTTCAGTTTAATTCATTTGTTGATTTAAGTATGTCAACTAACTTGGCTAATTACCTTAATTACAATAACATACAGTAATGTATCTGTTAAGATACGTCAATTTCTAAAATAAGTTTTTGTTTTAAAACAAAGAATATTTCTTGATATTATCACAGTTCACAGTTTATTGTGAATGTTGAAATTTTGAATTAACTTTTTGTATAGATTGCGAATCATTTGAATTTGATATAAATACATAATTAGATAAATTATTTGTAAATTGGATTAATAAAATTAGAAAAGTATTCAAAATAATTTACTGAAGAATTGATTTAATAGATGAAATCTAAGCTAGTGAAGAAATGCAAAGAATTTCTGAATTTCTTTAGTGAAAATGATACCAAAATACTCTGGTCACCTGGTTATAGTTTAATTACCATCCGGTGCTAACGATATGGAGCAAAAAGAGCATAATCTTGGATGGTTGTAAAAAGCAGAACCAAAAAACAAAAGCTATTTTACTAATGAACAAGTCAAGAAGGGCTCAAATGTGTACCGGTATTATTACTGGTCACATTCTACTAAGGAAACACGCGGCGAGATTAGAACTACACAGATATTCACCTGTAGGGGCTGCGACGAGGAGGACGAATTTTTGGACTATCTTCTCTATCACTGTCCTTCCGTGCTTTGTAGAAAGCTGAAATACTTGGAATATTATTTTATGACAAATTTATGATGGTAGCGTAAATGAAGCTGTTCAGTCTGATTTTATCCATAAGAGAAGAAGGATGGGTCGATGTGCTGTACACGTAATTACTCTTCAACTGTTAAAACAACGCGTCCAAATGGCCTGGGTACGCGGTGGCTTTAAGTAACTCCCCACTTAAACCAATCAAACAATAGTTGCAGAATATGATGGACGATATTAAGTAGAAAATAACTTCTGAAATTTTACATATTTTGTTATGAATGCCCATCAGCCCTTGTTGGTAACAATGTCTATGTAACAATTGCTGTTAATCAAGACGGGAAATACTCTAGAGAGAACACCTACTGGCATCACTGTACTAATTGGTAAGAGATTACAAGTTCTAAAGAGTATGAAATTTTTCGATCTGAAAGAAAACAGAAAACAGTGCATTCCGTAAGTGATTCCGCGAAATATCCAAAATAGAGAGTGCATTACAAGAGCAACGGTAACCTAACCAAAAAAAACACTCTCCAAAAATTTCATTAATTTAAGTTTTCACTATTCCATCCATAAAACAGCTTCATATATTCTGCATCTAATGTTGTTAATGTTAAATAAAACAAAATATAAAAGTACTTTTCGTAAATTAATAATAATAGTAAAGAAATTGACATAAATACATTAATTTATTCAATCTAATAGAGCTTTAACATAATTTACATATACAATTTCAATCTAATTATCCAACATAAAAACTTATAAATAGTGATACCAAATATTATATTTTTTTAAGCAACATTATGTATTTTTCCATTCTCAGACTCAGTTGTTTTTTATATAGTTTTTTATTATTAAATTTCTTTAAAGTCATTTTTTTATTTCTATATTTAAAACAATGAACTTTCTAAAGTATTTCATAAAAAAATAAATAAAAACCTAACAATTTTTCTACCCGACATAACAAAGGCAAACAGCCACGAAACATCAACCAGACTTAAAAAGTATGAATTTTCTTTTGTATATAGAGAGCGAATTTACTAAGTAGACGGATTGGAAAATCTATTCAAAAAAAAAAAAAAAAAAAGATACGAAAGAAATATGTATATTTTTTTTAATGACAGTACAATCACGATAGTATCATAGTCGAAATAATATTATACGATAAAAATTTTGTATATATATCAAGAATTTGTGATGAAATAGAGGAAAAAAATACTATAAGATAAAAAATACAATATGAACTTTCATAATAGCAGCATTTTACTACTAATATTTATATATAGTTTTTGAGGTATGAGCAGACAAATTATAGTACAAAGAAAAACGATAGCATAATAGTAAGAAAAATGCAAATAAACAAGAAGTTTAGATGCATGCAATATGGAAATTTTATATTTTGTTTGTATATATGACTCTACTCTGTATTGAATGTAACAGAAAATAAATAATAAAATTAAAATAATTATTAAAACATATTTCATCCATAAATTAATTTTTATTAATTTATTAGCATATTTATGATCTTTAATAAAAAATTGAAGATTGTTAGCAATTGTCAAATATATTACAAAACTTTTTCGCAGGACAATAATACAGATAATTGGAAGGATATCATTATTACTTTCACAATCATTTTTTGTGTTAGTTAGTTTCAGTTATCTAATTTTTAGTCTAATATCATTGATTGATAGCACGGAATATACTATTTAATACAGGGTTAATTACAATTTTTCGAGACAACAGAACAACAAAAATAAAGCATTGATTAGTAACATTAATAACTAGAATTGACTTAAATAACTAGAATTGACAATAAATTTTAATTTATTTAGTAGATGCATTGTTTCAATATACTAGAACAGTTGTATTCAAACATTCGCGACCTTTGGAACCCTTCTAAGTTCTAGTATTATTTAATACACAAAACAAAACATTTTAATGAATCTACTAACTATTTTATAATCCCAGTGTCATATATAATCATTATATATCAATTCCAATGATTGTTGTGGAAATATAGAGGACTATTACACATAAAAGTTTTAACAAACCGTATCAGAATATCCAATATTTTAATTCCTTATTACTGTTACGCAGCCTCGAAGTATTGGTTCCAAATTGTATACCAAAAATTTAGAATCTTACTTTTAAAAAATGTTTTTTTTTTTCAATGAGGAGGCACAATTTTCAACATTTAGAAAGATTAATATTTTATGTATTGAGAAAATATTTACAGGATATTATGAATATTTACTCGCTGAACTTTTAAAACTTTATATGAAACCAAAGAATTCCGCTGAACATAGGTTGAAGATTAATGGAGGAAAATGCTATATTGAAAAATTAAATTTTTCACTGAATTTAACATTTAAACAATTGAATTGAATTTACATTCAAGCATTGAATACTATCGATTTGACAAGCTCGTATTGAATACACTGTAAGTTTTAATTTAATTATATATACCTGATGTGAAGAGCTTGTAGAAGCGGTATATTCTAAGAGGTATGCGGAATAGAAGAACATCCTACTAAAAACACATATAGAGCATGTTGAAAAAAGGTTAATTCTGTAAAAATAAATTAATAAACATCTCTTATTTTAATAAATTATACAGCATTTCGAAGTCACTTTCTCCTATTCTAAATCAAATTTTATTTTCCAATTCAAATTGGTATATTTTTATGTCATATTTAAGTATATGCAACATTTTATTTTGGTTTTCTCAATGTAGCAAAATTCTATTTATAACATTAACTAAATTGTACTCCAAATTTAATTTAAAAAAAAAAAAAAAAAATATTTAAAAAACTAATTTGACTTGGAAATGCTATATATTAGTAATCAAATATAATATTCCAAAAAACCAGTCTTAGACCTCTTCCTGTTGCCAAGAAAATGGGTCCCAAGAATGAACCTGATTTTTTGTTTGAATCAGCGAAAACAAGTTTAAGGGAGATATTAGTTAGTGGGTCTATTTCCAAAAGAGAAGAATTTTGTACAGTGTCTAATAAATTATTATGAAGAGTGGTTACATTTTTTCGATATTTATTCTTAAATTTCAAGCATTATTGTAAATTTTATATATCACTACTTACTAGTTAAGTAATACTAGTAACAACTTACTACAATTTTGATAATATTTATTATACAATATTTGATTATATAAAATTTGTAATAATTAAATTTATTTCGATAATAATTACATTAAAAAGGTCATATTTCAATTATGTACAGAGCAAAATCATTTAAAATTTGGGTCAATTGGAAATTATCGATACGTTTTTATTATAATTAAATTTGTTTTTTTATATAATTAATTTTTAAGCATATAAATTTAATATTATTTTCATTACAAAGTTTTAATAAAATTTTAATCTCTAATTAATTAAATCATATTTTTGTTTTCCAATTTAAATTGTTTTGAACTAGTTTCAAACTCAATTTTCTATTCAACTATGTTTTCTAAACTGGCCATAATTTTATTCTACAAAAAAACAAATCACAGAAAAATTGGTTCGAGTGAAAGAAATATTTTTTTTTTAATACTATTTTAGATTGTTATATTTTTATTGCTATCATAAAAACAAAATCATGTCTTTCGTCTCTGGTAATAAATAAGACTAAGACTAGCTATCTAAAATAAATTTTTTTTTCTCTTAAATCTAGTCAGACAACAATCGTTTTAGTTTATGATATTTTCGCTATAATAACAAAAGTGTGGGCTTTCCTCAAAACTGGTGTTAAATATGATATACAACTTTTTCCAATTATAGTGATATGTATATTTAAATGCCACTCTACAAATATATCTAAAAAAATTTCTAAAATTATTAAAAAATAAAAATATTAGTAAAATGTAAAAGAAAATCTATTTGATAATAATAATAAATTGATTTTAATTGACTAGTTGAACGTGAAAACTAAATAATTTTTAATTGAATTAAACTTTTTCTTTTATTTTTTATAAATTTTAATTAAATTTTATTCTTATAATAATTAAATGATTGTCAATCTGACCTAAATAAAATAAAAAATGATTGAATTGTGTAGGAAGATGTAAATTTTAAATATATTTTTTTTATTTTTTTAAAGTAAATCTGTAGGAAGATTATCGATTTTCACTTTTAAAATTATTTATACATAACCATAAATAGATGAAATATCAATTTTGTGATTTGTTGTGTAAATTCAAATATTTGAATTTTTATAAATTTTGTAATATGACAACAGTTTTTTACATACAACTTTATAGATGATCATTTCAATCTTAACCAGTCAACGAAACTTAACCAACACTGAAAGGTACCAACAAAAATAATAATTTTTTTCAATATTGTCTGTAAAATGTATGTCATTATTTTGGAAGTCATTATTTTGGCTTGTTCTTTTGGTCCTTCCAATTGGGAACGTAAGACTTTTATAACAAACTTCTTGTTTATTTTAATATTAGTAACCAGCTTGTGTTTATAATATCACTATCCAGGTGATTATTGAGACTCCAGTGATGAAGGAAAATATATTTAGTTTCGATATTTATGTAAATTTAAAAGAATCCATTAAAAAAATTATTGAAAGTCCTGAAGAGAATTTAATCCTTAAGTTCTTTTGGATGATGGACTAGTTAAGGGTTTGTTTTCGTAAACAATCGTACGTAAATGTAATAACTATTTTTATAACTTTCTTATAGTGAACAAGCTTAAATCCTAATTTAAAGAGAATTTCTGATAATATTTTTAATTGATTTAAAGAATATTGTTTAAATTCAATTTATAATAGACCCAGATTTAATTAATTATGTTGTACTTTTAGGGATATAATTGAATCATAGCAGTTAGAGGGGTTCAAAAATGATCTATTTTTATATACTTGTTGAAATTATGTAATTAATAACGTTTCCATCTACCGATAAAGTTTTTACGTATACGAAATAAACATAAGCTGAATAAAGAATTAATTTTAAATCAAAAGTTTCAATTTTAAATAATGGTATTAAAAATTTGCCTAATAGATAATGAGGAAGTACTTTGTGCAATTAGTATTAGAAAGAACCCTCATCTGACAAATAATTATCATTTATCATATACAAGTCTGTTTGTTATATGCATTCCACAAAACTACAAAATAATTTTAAAAGTTTATTTAAATATTTTTTATTTTTTAAGTTTTCCTTCCCACTTGTCTAAATATTATTTAGCTAAATTTCATACTTCTAATTTTCAGCTGGCAATGTTTTTCTTTATATATTTTCTAATGTGTTTATTTAATTTTGTTAGATCAAATATTATTTTTTTGTATATACAAAATGAAATTGAATTTTAATGTTTTTATTTATTATAGAAATATTTTTTATGAAAATGATCTCACCCATTAATATTTCAAGTTTTAAATGATTAAGGAATTAATTTTTCTGATGCTGCGATTCTAATTTAAACATATTATATAATAATATGTTTAATATTAAACATATTATAATATTTCTAATAACCTTGTTGGAGAATGTCACATATTTTATAATATTCAATTTAAAATATTAATGAAATGACTAATTTTCTGTATAAAGTGTTTATAGATAGGGTGTCTTGCATTACCTAATGGACAATTATATAGAGGAATATTCTTGAGTTCATTTAATGAAGGAAATTTAACTAATGCCAAAAAAAATGTTAAGTGAAATTTTTCTTACTTAGCGAAAATCAATAAAATTTGACTTGTTATTAATGCCACATTTAATTTGGATAATATATTTTCCATTTCAAAAGTAAAAAAAAAATTGTACAATTTTTATTAAACTTATTGCATGTGAGTAATTTTTGACAAACTGGTATATTTTTTGACATATACTCTGTTATCCAATTGGTACTGGGACAACCTGTTTATTAATTAAATCATATATGCTTGTGTTTATTGTTTTCGTTGCTCATTCCAGTTGGGAGCGTGGGGCCACATTGTATTTGATGAAACCTAGTGAACCTATACTAATATTATATCGATATCGCACCATAAATTTCTTTATAATGAAGAAACTTTTGATTGCAAGAAGCTATAATGACTTTTTTAGTAGTGAACCATTTGTTATCAGCAATGACCCAACCGTTAACATATTTCCCAGTCTTAAAATCACTATTAAATATTGTAAATTTTTATTATTGATATTCATTTAAAACTGATTCAACTTAGAGCGACCTCGATTCTTCGTTAGGATAGTAGAATAGTGTTACGTTTCTACCGCTAACATAATTAGATTTGTTATATTTAATCATAAATTTAATTGTAAATTTGTTTTAATTTCACTTTCGAATTTTGTAATTTAAAAAAATGAAAATTATCTAATATCGTAACCGCATAAAAACATCGAAATTTATATATTTAATAAAATGAAAAGTTCCAATTAAATTATAACATGCCAAGTTGATAATAATAATCTTAATAATTTTTTTTTTTTGGTAAATAGATTAAAGCTTTAATAAAGTTTTATAATAACAGCTCCCAGCCCACACCAAATAATAATAATAATTGTACTATCCTAAAACTCGCACAGATGTCATAATATATAAGAGAGATTTATTATTCCATTTATATTTTATTTACATTAGTTATTTATTTAACAACATATATAAAAACATAATAATATTATGTTGTATATAGAAAAACTTTCATAACAAAATATTGTATTTAATTAAATATAAAACACAAGACTTTTATAGAGATAAACATGGCCAAAAAATAACAAAATAACCAAAAAAAAAGATAATGAAAGAATCAGCCAAGGTGTAAATTAGAAAATTAATATTAATTTTTATCAGAAAATTTAGACAGCAAACGCATATCAGCACATAGCTAACAAAAAAGTAATTATTAACCTCCCAAAATGGAAATTTCTATATTTATGAAAGATTTTTAAGAAGTTCTTTAGTTGACCTAGAAACAACATCTTTCTATCCTAAAGCATATTTTCCCTTGAGATAAATAGAGTTAATAATTTATTCTATGAAAATGGTCAAAAGAAAATTGATGGGTTATCAAAAAGTTATAAAAACTGATGTAAATATTTTAACGATTATTGAAGCTTTTAGCTAAAGATAATAAATATTTTATACATTCTAATAGTGTTTTGTAAGAAAAATGCTTTAATCTGTGATGTATTAAAATATTATAGTATCTTGTATTAAAAATTAATATAGAGTTCATTATTTCAGAAATACTATCGAATATGAAACTGTTATATATATTTAATAAGGTTACAAAATGTGTTTAGGGAATTAAACACTATAATATGTAGCTCATTAAAGTTTCAAATAGCATGTATATTAAGTTCAAAAATCTGAAAATGTAGACTCATCGGGTGTAATATAAAATGAGAATAATTTATTTGAGAATCGTAGATTAAATTAAGAAATATATTTATACCATTTGGCACTAAATAAGCAAGAAACTGAAGGCTTCAAAAATAACAATACATTGTCTGATCGGTAAGCACATCCTTAAGGATTGTTCTAATCACAATAGAAAAATGTTGAATCTTCAAGAATCAGGTTCAAAATCTAGATCATCCTCATTGCTATTATAAATCGCAGACGAAGAGGATGTATACTCTAGATAGGGAAGCGAACTATTCATCACAATTTATCAGTATTCAATTGGCACCAAATAAGTAAAGCAGTGGGAAGATTATTGATTTTCACTTTTGAAACTATATACATAACCATAAAGAGATGAAATATAAATTTTTTGATTTGTTGTGTAAATTGAAATATTTGAATTTTCTATAAATTTTGTACTACGGAATTTATTTTATAGTAGACTAAGAGCTGACAATAGTATTATATATGAAATTTTATAGGTGACCATTAAAAAACTTAATCAGTGAACAAACCGTATAACCAACATTCAAAGTCACCAACAAAAATAATATTTTGTTTTTAAGATTGACTGTAAAATTTATGTCATTGCTTTGGAAGATATAATATTGCTTATCCTTTTGGTCCTTCCAATTGGGAGCGTAAGACTTTTATAACAAAGTTCTTGTGTATTTTAATTTTAATAAACAGTTTAAACAGTTTTTAATTTACTACAGTGAGTGATGAAGGAAAGGATATTTATGTAAATTTAAAAGGAAATTCATAAAAGTAATAAATGTTGAAAATGTAAAAGTGCGAAATGTAAATTCATCAAGAATCAGGCTGAAAATTTAGGTTACCGCCTGCGCCACTATAACTCGCAAACGAGAAATGTGAATATACAAATGTGCTTGATAGGTCAAGCGAACTACTTAGCATACTCTAGCTTAGGACAACCGAAGTTTCTTGGGAATTAATGTTCCTTCGATGAATATAATGTGTCTCAATACTCACTCAGAGATATTCATTGTGGTAACACTCTGATGTGCACCACTATGAAATCAGGTTAATTTAACGTAACCTAACTTATATATTACATAAATAAATAAAGTAATTTAATGAATGTCTTTAAACTGTAAGTCACATACAAAAAGTCTTTATTTTAATGGTTAACGATAGGCGACATATCAATTTTAATGTATCCAAAGACTATATTTAGTGCTAGTCTTTTACTATTTTGGTAACCAAAACACTATTTTTTTTTGTTTTGATGACATATTCTGGTGCCCATAAATTCTATTTTATATTTATTATTTTTGTTATCTTGGATTTATTTTTATTTGTTGGCTAATTAAATACCCCAGCCATATATAAAATATCATAATAAATACTGTCCCTTAAATCATAAAACAATTACAAAATACTTATACGTTTTTCGTCCTAATAAACATTTTTAATATTTTGTACATGTTCTATTACAAATTAACAAATTCATTACAATATTATACAAACCTTTTAATTTATTCATTGACAATCATTATTCCAAAATCAAAAAATGTTTTAAATTTTTGTTTTTTTTCGTAGTTTCCGGTTTAATATTCGGTATAATCCAAGTTTATTGCATTCAAAAATTCATTCTTACTAGAATTTTTTTTAATTACATATTTTGCATTGCATAAATTTTTTATCATTTTTTAAAAATTTACATATATAATTTCTTTGACATTAAAATTGTTAAACAGTAAAGGTCACAAAAGCTAAAACACGTTAATTAAACGAATTTCTCATGGGAAGTAATAAAACTTTAAAGATTTTAATTTTCTTTTTATTCTGCCTTTATTTTTAACACTTTTTTATTTTTAATTATATATAATTAACACAAATTAAATTCTGTATAAATTTAAAATAATTATAATTTTATTTGTATTTAAAAGATATTTACACAATTCTTTTTTTTATTTGATAGAAGACCATCAGAAAAGAAATTGTTATTGCGTACAACTTAAGGAAATACACTCCCAAAATTATCCCCAAAAAAAATTGTATTTTATATTTCCTTGAATTAATTATTTTTTTTCCTGAATTAATGAACACTTTTTACATTTTATACAAGCAAATTGAAACTAAAAATCACTAAAATTGCGGTCGGTGTAATATCGTAACGTATAGTAAACAATAATAAAAAATTTCGTTTCATTGAAAACTATTTGGAAATTTTGCACCCTATTTATATATACTATGTAATTTGACAGACTCTTTAAATACAGTGTGGGCAAAAAAAAAATATAACTCACACATTAATTTTATTAAAATTGTGTACACACAGTAAAAATTTTGTATATTTATAAAAATTTTTTTAGGATATTTATTTACCCAAAATGAAAATTTAACATTTTTGCGTCAAAGCATTTTTTATTTAATAATTTTTTTTTATTTATTACAATTATTATTATTAAATAATTATTAATTAACACAATTAATTTTTATAATATCTTTGACAATTTTTGACAGACATATTTAATTTTTAAAAGTAAAAAAAAAAATTATATAAATTGTAAATAAATTTTTTAGAAAATTCACCCACGCCACCGAATGAACATTATTTCCGGACGTTTTTACAACAACTGAATTGTATCTTCTCTTTTAGATATGTTTTAGTGGAATATTAAAGATAGTATTT
Source organism: Rhamphomyia laevipes (assembly GCA_963920725.1). NCBI lineage: Eukaryota > Metazoa > Arthropoda > Insecta > Diptera > Empididae > Rhamphomyia > Rhamphomyia laevipes. Next base: position 41,343,453 of record OY987258.1, on the reverse strand, counting down.
TTTTTAAAAGCATGCGCGTTTGTAAAAAAAATTGTATGAAATAACTCAGATACATAATAAAAAGAAATCACTCAAAATATTGTATATAAATTAAGAAATTACTCATTTTTTGTAAGCATATTCAGTAAGTAAATTGTAAATCAAATCAGCAAAAAAAAGCCGGTCATTCATTTGAGTGAGAAGTTGAGTTAACGTCTAAGTCTAACATGTTTTAAAGAGCTGCTTCATTGAAGAGTAATGTGCTGAAGAGTCAATTGGTAAATGAAGAGAAATAGAAAAGTATGAGCAAAAATAAATATTAAAAATATTAATATAATTATTAAAGATGTGATTATTAAGGATAAAATATAATTTACTCAATAAATTTATAATTTTATGAAACAGCAAAATACAGGAATTAATATCAAATTAACACTTAGGTCCTTTGGAGATAAAAGTTAGGTGTTGAAATAAATATGGAGTATGTAAGAATATAGTATATTTCTATACATATATGTAAATATAATTTATAAATTTCAAATACAAACCAGTGATGATATTTGAGAAATTTCAAAATTAATTTTTCGGACACGACAGTATTTTTATTCAAATGTAAAGAAAAAGCATTTGCGGTCAGGTTTCAAGTATATTTCAAAAATACATAATTTAGGTATGTAATTAACAAAACAGGAAGGACATTTATAATATCCAACTAATTAAAAATCGAGATTACTGGATTTTGTTCATATCCTAATAATAATAATTATTATGTAAATAAAAATATAATTTCTAAAATACTGAAAATAATTTAAATTAACAGCTCTTTTACAGGTGGGTTTTCGTTAGCCAGATTTTTTCTAAAACTATTATGATCCACATTTTAAATTTATTGTCTGCAAAAGTGCTGAATAGGTTATCAATAGCTAACCGATTAGCTAACCGATTAGCTAACCGATTACGACTTTTAGCGATTATAGCCCCTTTCCCTATCACAACTTAATAAACTTAAAAAAGCCTAACATGTTTGAGGGGCCCATGTTCGCCAGAAACGTTTTCCCAAAAAATGATGTCTTCTTTTTGGAACTGTCTCACAGTGGTCAGTCAGAACATTGTTATGTCGTTTTTCTGTCATTCTTTGTCAAATAGCGATAATAAAATATTGAATGCATTGATATGGATTTTATCATTTTATAAATTGTATAATTATATAAATGAAGTATATCATTAGAAAGATAAAAACAATTACATTCCGTTCAAAAAATTTTTATACGAAAATTCAGATTTAATTTTCATCCAACTTCTTTTTGTTAGTCCATTCGTTGTAAACTTTCCAAATTGGTATTTGGATATGGTTAATGTCCACGTAAACTCCTAATAGAATCCTATTATTGAAACGACAGTCAATTTTTATATAAATGTTGCACTGTTTGGCTTCAGTTTGTTTGTCATACCTTTACTTACAATATTTTTGATCGTTATTAAGTTAATTATTAAGTATTTTAGCAAATTTATTTATTATTGAAGTAGTATTTGCTTGAACTTGTATTGCTTTAAAATGTATATATCAATAACATTATGTTGTATAGGATTTTTCTGTTTACTTCAACGGAAATGTTTCCAAACATTTTATTACTTCTACAATAACTGCGGAAAGATACTAAAAATATGCTGGTATTTCTTGTAGGTTCGTTTTTGTTTTTGGTAAATTATTTATTATCCAAATTTAAAATAAAAGTTATATAATTTTATTTAAATTTTGTAAATATTTATCTTTTAAAGCAAATTAGTTTAAAAATAGTATAAAAAATCTAATATTTGAAACTAAAAGTTAATCTTTCACTAGAAAATGAGAATTTACTTACGAAATTTTAAAGGCATAAAAGCCATGTCCTTAAAATTGAATGTTTGACTATATAAAGTTTTTAATTATTTGGTCCTTTATTTAAACAAAAACTTTGTATAGCATTAATAAATTTAAAATTATTTGAATAAATCATATAAGTACATTGTAAATTATGATTTTAATAAATAATGGATATACGAGCATATAATAACAAGTAGGTGGAAATTGTTCAAGATTTCGACATAGGTAATATAAAATATTAGTATATTAAAATATTGTAATGAATTTTATTTAATATTTTCTTTTACTCATACGCATAAATTATGTTCATTATCTTTTTATAACATTTATATATTTTTATTTTCATAAAAATCTCTTTGGAAATTTCGGTTTTCTTTCACATAGTAAAAAGTAGGCTCGTTTATCATTTTGTTCGCAACCTTTTAATTTAATGAAATTTTTGCTGAAAGCCCACGATGCAAAATTGAAATATATTATAGAATTTTCAACATATTTAAATATAATTTTTTTTTTACTTATTTATGTTGCTTTTGCTTTATAGAAAGTTATAAATTTTGTTGAAATGTCAGACGAGACAATATTTATTTCTACAATAAGCAGTACTATTAGCTGATTAAAATTGATAAATTTTAAATAAATATTTGAATGACTCTGAAATTATTCTTTAGTTCAATTTTTTATTTTTTTAAATATTTAATTTCAGGTATAATTTATATAAGTAAAAAAATAATTAGTAACTTTTTGATGTGGTAAAAACTAATTTTATACTCTTTTCATTTTATACTCCAATATGGATAAGTCCTTCCAAAATTAAATTTCATTGGAATTTATATCATACAAATTTGACTTTAAAAAATGGTGAGTTGGTCACTTTTTCTAGCTAGCTATGGGTAAATACAATTCACTTTAAGGATTTTTTTGAGAAACCAAAATCTGTGAATCAATTGTAAATTTAATCAACTGATTAGTTTACAAAGTAAATGTCTATCTAAATTTTTTGTAGATCGTGTGTTTTAAATTTATACAACAACTTTTTTTGACTAAGATTGTTTTTGGGAATATTGACTGAAACGTACAAGAGAATCTAGAGTAATTAAACTTAAATGTATTTAATATTTAACAAAACGTTCGATTTTTTTTTTTAAAGAAAAATGCATTCCAGTCAAATAAAATTGGACTGAAAAAAGGACTTTCAGTGCGTCTGATATTTTATTTTATTTATCATTAACTTTCTATCGTGGAATGGAGCCAGATGCAATAATTTAGTCTTGCAATATTGCGAAACTTTGAATTATAGATGGCACGGTATTGTTGGTATATCACATAATCAACATTTAATATGTTATAAAATGGTGGCAGTATTATCATATACATAATTATAATTAATTAATATTCCATAAAAAATACGAAAAATGAACACCGACACCACGTAAAACAAACTGGCACTAAAACTATTGTATAGTACTTCAGTTCTTCAGATTCGCGTTTCCTTCCAATTTCTCTGTTACACAATAAATAATTATATTAATGAACTTTTTCAAGTTATGAAAGTTTTAAATATTAAACTAATATTTTATTAAATTTAAAGAAATTATTGTTACCATAATCATTTTATCATTAAATCGAAAATTATATAAGTTTACCAGAGGTGAATTCAAAAGTTTAACGAAAGTTATAAATAATTATCTTTATTTTTTTATTTTTTAAAACTTTTCTTTGTTGATAAACTATTATTGTTAAACATCATAAAACGATGATTTACCACAAAACGAAATAACCACAAAAAGTTATTACATTTTTATGTATATTCAAATTGAATGTTAAAGTTTGTATTTTCTTCTTCGTTTGTATGCCTAAGCTAATAAGATTATTTTCTGGATAGTAATTAGGGTTTCTTAAATGGATCAACGGAATCAGAAAAATCATATACAATATTAGAACCAAAAAAGCGACTTCATTTTGGCACTGTATTTTTATCGTGTCGGTCAACGAGTCAAGTGTACACATTAAATATGAGTATGCCATTTTCAACACATTTCGAATATTACGCGTGCAAAATCCAGGATGTAAAATATGCAAAACAGTTGGTTCAACAGAAGCTATGATAAATCACATTAAAGATATTCATAGATTATAATTATAATATAATCTATCATCTTAAAACAGAATTGGATTTATATTATTTCAATCAATTTTTTCTCCATCTTTTCATTTTTACGAGACCAATTATTTTAAATTTAAATTTTTTTTTTTTTTTTTTTTTTTTTTTTTTTTTTATCCAACTAATTAAAAATCGAGATTACTGGATTTTGTTCATATCCTAATAATAATAATTATTATGTAAATAAAAATATAATTTCTAAAATACTGAAAATAATTTAAATTAACAGCTCTTTTACAGGTGGGTTTTCGTTAGCCAGATTTTTTCTAAAACTATTATGATCCACATTTTAAATTTATTGTCTGCAAAAGTGCTGAATAGGTTATCAATAGCTAACCGATTAGCTAACCGATTAGCTAACCGATTACGACTTTTAGCGATTATAGCCCCTTTCCCTATCACAACTTAATAAACTTAAAAAAGCCTAACATGTTTGAGGGGCCCATGTTCGCCAGAAACGTTTTCCCAAAAAATGATGTCTTCTTTTTGGAACTGTCTCACAGTGGTCAGTCAGAACATTGTTATGTCGTTTTTCTGTCATTCTTTGTCAAATAGCGATAATAAAATATTGAATGCATTGATATGGATTTTATCATTTTATAAATTGTATAATTATATAAATGAAGTATATCATTAGAAAGATAAAAACAATTACATTCCGTTCAAAAAATTTTTATACGAAAATTCAGATTTAATTTTCATCCAACTTCTTTTTGTTAGTCCATTCGTTGTAAACTTTCCAAATTGGTATTTGGATATGGTTAATGTCCACGTAAACTCCTAATAGAATCCTATTATTGAAACGACAGTCAATTTTTATATAAATGTTGCACTGTTTGGCTTCAGTTTGTTTGTCATACCTTTACTTACAATATTTTTGATCGTTATTAAGTTAATTATTAAGTATTTTAGCAAATTTATTTATTATTGAAGTAGTATTTGCTTGAACTTGTATTGCTTTAAAATGTATATATCAATAACATTATGTTGTATAGGATTTTTCTGTTTACTTCAACGGAAATGTTTCCAAACATTTTATTACTTCTACAATAACTGCGGAAAGATACTAAAAATATGCTGGTATTTCTTGTAGGTTCGTTTTTGTTTTTGGTAAATTATTTATTATCCAAATTTAAAATAAAAGTTATATAATTTTATTTAAATTTTGTAAATATTTATCTTTTAAAGCAAATTAGTTTAAAAATAGTATAAAAAATCTAATATTTGAAACTAAAAGTTAATCTTTATTCACTAGAAAATGAGAATTTACTTACGAAATTTTAAAGGCATAAAAGCCATGTCCTTAAAATTGAATGTTTGACTATATAAAGTTTTTAATTATTTGGTCCTTTATTTAAACAAAAACTTTGTATAGCATTAATAAATTTAAAATTATTTGAATAAATCATATAAGTACATTGTAAATTATGATTTTAATAAATAATGGATATACGAGCATATAATAACAAGTAGGTGGAAATTGTTCAAGATTTCGACATAGGTAATATAAAATATTAGTATATTAAAATATTGTAATGAATTTTATTTAATATTTTCTTTTACTCATACGCATAAATTATGTTCATTATCTTTTTATAACATTTATATATTTTTATTTTCATAAAAATCTCTTTGGAAATTTCGGTTTTCTTTCACATAGTAAAAAGTAGGCTCGTTTATCATTTTGTTCGCAACCTTTTAATTTAATGAAATTTTTGCTGAAAGCCCACGATGCAAAATTGAAATATATTATAGAATTTTCAACATATTTAAATATAATTTTTTTTTTACTTATTTATGTTGCTTTTGCTTTATAGAAAGTTATAAATTTTGTTGAAATGTCAGACGAGACAATATTTATTTCTACAATAAGCAGTACTATTAGCTGATTAAAATTGATAAATTTTAAATAAATATTTGAATGACTCTGAAATTATTCTTTAGTTCAATTTTTTATTTTTTTAAATATTTAATTTCAGGTATAATTTATATAAGTAAAAAAATAATTAGTAACTTTTTGATGTGGTAAAAACTAATTTTATACTCTTTTCATTTTATACTCCAATATGGATAAGTCCTTCCAAAATTAAATTTCATTGGAATTTATATCATACAAATTTGACTTTAAAAAATGGTGAGTTGGTCACTTTTTCTAGCTAGCTATGGGTAAATACAATTCACTTTAAGGATTTTTTTGAGAAACCAAAATCTGTGAATCAATTGTAAATTTAATCAACTGATTAGTTTACAAAGTAAATGTCTATCTAAATTTTTTGTAGATCGTGTGTTTTAAATTTATACAACAACTTTTTTTGACTAAGATTGTTTTTGGGAATATTGACTGAAACGTACAAGAGAATCTAGAGTAATTAAACTTAAATGTATTTAATATTTAACAAAACGTTCGATTTTTTTTTTTAAAGAAAAATGCATTCCAGTCAAATAAAATTGGACTGAAAAAAGGACTTTCAGTGCGTCTGATATTTTATTTTATTTATCATTAACTTTCTATCGTGGAATGGAGCCAGATGCAATAATTTAGTCTTGCAATATTGCGAAACTTTGAATTATAGATGGCACGGTATTGTTGGTATATCACATAATCAACATTTAATATGTTATAAAATGGTGGCAGTATTATCATATACATAATTATAATTAATTAATATTCCATAAAAAATACGAAAAATGAACACCGACACCACGTAAAACAAACTGGCACTAAAACTATTGTATAGTACTTCAGTTCTTCAGATTCGCGTTTCCTTCCAATTTCTCTGTTACACAATAAATAATTATATTAATGAACTTTTTCAAGTTATGAAAGTTTTAAATATTAAACTAATATTTTATTAAATTTAAAGAAATTATTGTTACCATAATCATTTTATCATTAAATCGAAAATTATATAAGTTTACCAGAGGTGAATTCAAAAGTTTAACGAAAGTTATAAATAATTATCTTTATTTTTTTATTTTTTAAAACTTTTCTTTGTTGATAAACTATTATTGTTAAACATCATAAAACGATGATTTACCACAAAACGAAATAACCACAAAAAGTTATTACATTTTTATGTATATTCAAATTGAATGTTAAAGTTTGTATTTTCTTCTTCGTTTGTATGCCTAAGCTAATAAGATTATTTTCTGGATAGTAATTAGGGTTTCTTAAATGGATCAACGGAATCAGAAAAATCATATACAATATTAGAACCAAAAAAGCGACTTCATTTTGGCACTGTATTTTTATCGTGTCGGTCAACGAGTCAAGTGTACACATTAAATATGAGTATGCCATTTTCAACACATTTCGAATATTACGCGTGCAAAATCCAGGATGTAAAATATGCAAAACAGTTGGTTCAACAGAAGCTATGATAAATCACATTAAAGATATTCATAGATTATAATTATAATATAATCTATCATCTTAAAACAGAATTGGATTTATATTATTTCAATCAATTTTTTCTCCATCTTTTCATTTTTACGAGACCAATTATTTTAAGTACGGAATTAAAATGTATTTTATCTACCTTACACTATATAGAATACTGGCACTGTCATTATTCTGATACTAAAGAATTTCAAATTATTTTATATTAACATGACCTCAAACAATATTTACAACGCAAAATCACTACCAAGACCGAAGGCAACATAGCTGAGCGGCTGTATAGGTTTTATAAAAATTAAGATTAATTCAATTCAGTCATGCTACCAACAAAACAAAACTAAAATCTAAAATTTATAATTTTAGTTCATAAATTCGGAAATAATTAGTACACTTAACCAAGTATTTACTTAAGCTTGTGTAAGTATGGTTTATAAATATCCCATAGGTTAAATTGCAGTCACTATGAGTCAAATTGCTGAAATTTTTGTATATTTAATTTAAATTTATTTCGAAAATTGAATTTGAAAACTGATTTTTTTTTATTAATTATTTAATTTAACTAATATTTTATTTTTTTTTACAAATCATAAATCAATTTGTAAGAAATAATTGAATTGTAAATAATTTTTTCTCACTTTAAATTTGTTAATTTAATATCAAATTTTATTAGCCCAATTTGTTACTAACAATTGAAATTCGACTATAAAATGATTTTATCATACCTTCAATAATGAAACATTCTAAATATTCTTATTGTAAATTTTTTTTTATTCCATTTACAATTTTCTTAAAGCTCTGACTTTTCAAGAATATTTCCATACTGTTAAAAAAAGTGATAAATGAAAACTTCACTTCAGACAAGGTAAAAGTGTTTTGAAAAAAAAAAAAAAAAAAAATCATGATAAATCTTTCCAAACGAAAACTTGAAATTTGAATTTTATTTGATTTTTTCTCAGAAAAAAGCAATTTTACTAAATTTAAATTAAGGGTAAATACAATTTCAGAAAAATAAAATTTTCAAGAATTGTAAATTTTCACGTTTTTATTTTTCCATTTTGTTAATAGACAAAAAACCTTTAAAAGAAAATTTAATTTAACATTTTAATTGACAATTATTAACAAAGAGAAATTATTCTGCAATGGAAATATAATATTTTTTATAATTTTCTTGAACAAGAAATAAGGTACAATGAAATAAATCCGGACGTAATAAACCCTAAATTATGGAAAATTTTACTTTATTGCTAATTCTGAAAGTGTGGATACGGTCGACCTTTTTTTACCATCATTTTGATATAAGATTTATAACACTTTCAACATAAAATTAACTTCTAAAATAAGTTTTGTTACTCAATTTTACATATAAAATGCAAAGACAAAGTTTTACAGGGCTGATTTTTTTTGTAGACGTAGGTCACATATTATTCATATCTAGAAAAAAAATTATGAATTTCAATATGCATTTTTTTGTGGTTCTAAAATTAAATGAAACAAGGCCTATGAAATGAAACAGTAGCGTTTTTATGAACTTTGGAACCTCTGTACGACAGGACTCCATAAAACTGTATTTGAGTATTATGTAAATTTTATTTATCGCCAATGTTTTGAGGGTTTTATCTGAATTTTAAAATACGTTTTGTAATTTATAGAAAGAACAATTGATGGAATTCACAATTAATCGAAGGTAAGTTTACCGAAAGCGTTATATAACCGGTCAATTAACGAATACTTTAAATTGATTATAAAAAATTACCTGTACGAAGCATGGGGAGATCAGCTAGTTGAAATATTACATAAACTAAATTGTCATTCGTTTTGAAATTTTCTTCATATACGTAAGTAAATTGAAAAGAATTTTTTATGAACGTATTTAAAAGCATTAAAATTCAATTACTTTCCAAATGCCGTGATGGAAAGAGATAAATTAGTTAAATTTATTTAGGCAATTCCGTATATCACAACCAAAATGAAAAATAAAGAAAATTTATATTTAATTATTTTATATAATGTTTGAGAAAAATATATTTTTTTGCTGAATAAGTTTTCATTAAATTAACTTATTTTAATATTTTCAAGTTTTTCCTTTCAATTTCCTCCAATTTCGCTATATAAGTAAAATCCTTAAAGCTTTAACAAGAAATAATTTTCATACTAAAAAATAATGTAAAATTATTTTTTCTATATTATTTTTAGACCATTTTGGTTTTTTTCTATTTTTGCTTAGTTATGAGTTTCAATGTGAAAAATAGAAATAAAATTATAATAACTTAGAAAAGATATTTTTATTTTATTTTAGATAGAATCATGCTTTAAGATAAAGAACTTCAACTTTTAGGGTCAATGGGATCATAAGAAAATTATTATTTGAAATTAGATAATAATATAAAAAATTATAATAATTTTTTAAATATTGTTATATATACAATTTTGTGCTACTAAATTTATCTTTTCCATATTTTTATTAAGATTTTAATGTAGTACTATTTCAAAATAAAATACTTTTTGGCTAATTAAATTTATAAAAAATCTTTTCTAACAAATTTGTTATATTATTTCTAGAGTAAACTGAGTACGGGCGGAGGTGGTCTAACATTATTTTTGGAGTCCTTTCAACTTTTGAAATTAAATATTTTGAAGATTCAGTGTCTGGAGTAGCAGAAACTTAATTTTATTCGTCATTCTTATATTTCCAACATCGATCGATCTATCAGTATATTTGAAGCATATTTATTATGTTTTGTTCGTTAACAAATATTTCCAAAATTGGAACGAATAGCGCCGCCTAGCGGAGTATTTTTTAAATGTCCACCAAAATTTAAATGAACTATGTTAAATAATGATTTGAAAAAGGATTGAATTGGCGGACAGACGCGATCGAATTGAAAAAGAGTTAATAATGATAGAACTAACTATAATAGTAATTTTTGTTACTCACATCCTTTAATCCTTTTTTAACATATTTCTTGAATGTTTGGTAAGTTTTCTTCAAAAAAAAATGTTTTCAATTAAAAATTATGTAATGTATCTGAGCTTGTAACAATTTTATGAAAAATTATTATGAAATTACAATCTTTGTCCTAAAATTGCTTTAATTTATGAGCATATTATATTGTAATTTTATCATAAAAGTTTTATTTTAAAATACGTATGAATACGATTAAATTATTTTCAATAAATCTATTTAATTTTATGATTATGGAAGATTATGGAATTTAAATTAAAGTTACAAATAAAAATTATTCTATTTACTATACAATTACCATTTTTATAATTCTACTTTCTCCTTGTTTTTCCTTGTTCACTCCGCTGGTGAGCACAGAACCTCAACATTTCTTCGTTTTTTACATTAAATTTAAATTTCTGATTCATTATAAATTGTTTTTTTTTTTTTTATCAAATATTTTTTTTTCTAATCATCAAAAGGAATTATAATAAAATTACTTCCTCAAAAAGCGCGACGTTCTATACATTCTAAATGTGTTAAAAGGATTTTTGCATTTATTATTGCAGACATCAAAAGAATTTAATTTTAAATCTTCTTTCTTCTTCCTTCGAACAACAAATTATAATAATTTGCATATTGTATAAAAAATTTTGTAGTAGATTTTTGTAATTATTATTTCTTTTTAAAAATTAATTTTCTGGAATAATATTATTTAAATAATAATACCAACATTAAGATTTCTAAATGATATAGAAAATAACAAAATTTTTGTATAAGTAATAAATTATACTATAAGTAGAAAAACCGAGATTATGTAAGTGACCAAGGATCATTATTGGTTTACAATATCATTTTAAATGTCTGGAACTTACACTTTGGTATTGGAATTACGAAAATTAAAATATTTTTTGGCGACCGGAGCAAAAAATTGTCCATCAGTCAATTTGAGAATCTTTTGAGATCAATACTTTAATGTAAACCGGTTCAGCGGGTCCGTTTCCTGGTTTAAAACAAATATAAACTGTCCAGTAACTGAATTCCTCTCATTTGAGTCACTTATGGTTAAATATAAGGTCGGTATATCAGGAATTGATTATTAATATATAACATTATCGAATTATAAATACTAGAACAAAAATTCTTTTAGAATTTATATAAAATGTTAGATCATAAATGATGTTTTTTAAAATGCTGTGTTGCTAAAATATAAATGTTTCGTCGGTTGTAAGCAAAAATCTTTCATAACAAGCTCATATGTTGAATATTAAGTCAATTGAAGGAAATTTATGTGACACCTTGAATTTTATATTTACAAGAATGCCTATCACAAATCAACTCAAACAGACTTAATTTTTTCAAAATTTATTGATGTTGTTCTTAACAAAATATTTTTTTGATATGAAAATTCAAATTATAATAATGCCATGTTAATCATGCCTATAGCATCGTAAATATCTATACAAAAATATGATAATAATCCTAAATAAATTATTGTTAAAATTAAAGTTTCCGTCTTAATAAATTAAATTATGAAAATTACAAACACAATTAATTATATTAATTAAATTAAAAGTTTATATTTATTATTAAATTGATTTTCCATAGAAACGTTAAAAAATCAATATTATAATGTAAAATTTCTTTAAAATCTATTTATATAATGTAAAGGTCATCATTATTAGTCAGACTATTCCAGATAATTACACACTTGAATTTCTGAACAAGATAATAATTTAATGATTTTCATCTTAGTTTGGCTTAAATTTCAAAGCATTTCATATAAATAGATTTTATGTGTTGGTAATATTTCAATGATTTTGAAATTGAAAAGCCATTAAATTATGTACATAAACATTTAATTTTAAACTTTTCTATATAGAATATACGTCTAAATAAAGAAGAGATTAAACAGCTTTTGTTACGACATTTTCAAGTGTTTTGCAACAATTTAATTTTATGTATTGGTCAGATTAATTTTTTTATGGATTGGTTAGATAATTTTGTATATTTAATATTTCTTAAATGACCTTAATTTTTATTACGAGAGTCAGTTTGACGTATAAAGAAACAACCTGTATCCGCACATATGGTGATAAGAATGACGAAACTATAATTGAAAATTAGTTTAATATAAAAAAAATTATTTCTTCCGGGGGGAAAGTTTTGAAAAGGAGCAAAGTTTCCTTGACTGTTAATACTTTCGTATATCGGTTTATTATTCACTTTTCAAACAGTGTAAATGTTCAAATTGTTGATATCCATCTTGTTGGAAAGCTTTAAGTAATCAGGATAGTTTTAAGGAAATCATTGACTACATAGAATAATATCCCTCCCATCGTCATGACCGGATCATATCTCTTAACCAAAATTTCAATCTGACCTTGTAAATATTCATTAAAATTGGTATAAAATAAATTATTCCTAACTATGCAGTCACCAAGCTGCTCTCCATCATGCCATATTGAAAGGTGTTGAAAGTATATCTAAATTTAAGAATATTCCATAAAAGTTTACAAACAAATATCTTCCGAACATGTAACACATTCCATACACAATTGTTGAACTCCGAAAATAAAGTACATATAGAAAAGAATTACACCCAGTAAGTTCAGTTATGGAATTACGCTCCTAATTCATAAGTTATAGGCTGCACACACATTAAACAACTTGTTTGTCACCGTGTTGACTATTTGGTCAAGTTGTATCGTTTGTGGCAAGCTTACAACACTTTGACAACCATTTTGGCGGTTTGCAAATCGCCTGAATAAATATTTATATATTTTTATCAAACCAAACCAATATATTTAAACTTATGTGGGAGCGATTGATGGTAGTTAGTTGCATAGTGTATGCTGTATAGTGAATTTGTACAACCAAAATGACATTTCTTATACAAATAGTTCACTTTATTATCAAATTAATTACTACTTTAAGTTTTTTTTACTTTAAAGTATAAATTTATTTTTTATATTTAATTTAACTTCAACAATAAACTTTCAGTTTGATATTTTTTTTAATTTGACTGGTTTGACGGTTATAATATTTGTTGTAACTAACTTAAAATGTGTGTATTTTACAGCACGTTCGAACTAGATTAACAACACGTTGGAAACCAGGTTGTATTATATTGTATGGGCAGCTTTACGAGTTTCCAGAATATGAAAATTTTAATCTATTATTCACGTTCTATAATTTTCAATTACTTTAATAAAATATTTAAAAAAAATCTTTATTCTTAATATAATGTCAGTATTCTCCAATTAATCCATAACCTAAAACAAAGCTAACTATTGTCATTATTTACATTTTCATTACAACAATATTGCATTTAGTAATCTCCTATGTTTTTCATTTAGATTTATAAAAATATCATTACAAATTTATTGTGAAGCAACGAATAATATTTTTTTATCATATGGAAAATGTAATTTTCCGCAACGTTCATATTTTAATGAGAATTGTAATGAAATGTAAACGAAACGAATTTAAATTATGTATACAGAGACAACACTTGGGAATTTAATTAATATTTTTCAAAAAATATTCTTTTAATTTATAATATTTTTTATGAATAATATAAAAAAAAATCAGAGGCCAATGATCTTATTACATATAATGTTGGATACATATGGAAAATATATAAAATTAAACTGGGATTTATACAGAAAAGTGGAAAATTACAATATAAAAATTAAAACTAAATTGTCGAACAAATTTTCTATCATGAAAATTTGGTTTTGGTTTTGTTTTGTTAAAAAGTTTGGTCCACAGGGGATTTAGTCAGTCTATAAGGGTTTAGGTTAACGTTTGTTATTATTCATAGTATAGAACGTAAATTTGAGAGTCGTACTACTGTAATCCCATCATTTTTAAATATACGAGATTTTAATGCGTATAAAAATCTGGTAGCTATAATTTCTTGTTATATTATGTTAAAGAACTTTCAAGTAAAACTTAAGTTGTAGGATTTTTAAAACGTAATATCAAAATGAAGTTAATTACAAAAAACATAATTTTATTACCAAAATATTGTTATCGTGAATTTGGTGGTTCATTTAAACCCTTCGTATAACTAACTTGCGGCACGTTCAGAGTGTTGCTATGCTGAAGCTGTGTTATGCTGGAACTGACTATGAGTTGAACGTAGAGTGTGTAGAGTTGAACTTTTAACTACGCGAAGAGTTTTGTTTTGTGTTGCATATGTTAATATACACTACATTACTTAAGTCTTTTAATTCTATGGCAAAAGATTATGGTAATTTTATTTCTTTGGTCCCATAAAGGAACTTTAGTAAAAAATAATGCAATGTTAATATTAGACTTTCGCGATAATGCATACTTTTGTTATTTGAACAACAAAAAACAACTATTGCTCACCACCAAAAACAGTACAGTAGAATTTAATAGCATTTTCCGTTTCAAAAAATGGTTTAGCTCAGCAAACAGCTTTGCTCCACTCTGCACACACTAATTTAAATATATGTAAACAGATTGTTATAGCATATCAACAAGCTACCAGCATAGTATAGTTTCAGTTTCAGTTTCAGTTTCAGTATACCGCTTATACCGTCACTCTGAATATACACTTAAAGTGTAAAATGGTGCCACTTAATGAATAACTACAGTTGACATAATATATTGGAGAACTCTTTAGTCTAATTCTAATTTGTATCCATTTCATAATTTCAGCTTACACACCCTTATTATAAATCTACTTCCTTAACTAATCTATGAATTTCTAATGCAAGTTTGGTTATGTTAATATCTTTCAAATATTAAGTAAACATCTAAATCAGATTATTGAAATTGCTATTCCTTGTTTTAGGACATTATTAGAAAAACAAATATAATTAGTAAAATAAATTTATGTTGCTGTAAAATTGTTTTTTTTTATATTATTAGCCTGATGGCATATAAAATGTTTAGTAATATTTATGAAAGCGGATATAATACTATATTATACGAACATCTTTTTTCAAATTGAAATTTATTTACTGCCCTATAGTCATAAATGTAAATCTGGGTTTTTGGTAAATATATCGAAGACCTAATAACCAGCAGATTTTTTTTTTTATTTTAAATTGTTTCTTGTTACTTTTCGTTTAAGACTTTAGAATAAATTTACAAGAAAATTATTTATTAAATTCATTCTTTGCTGTTTCGTCGAAGTTGGTGTATAATTATAATCCAGTAAATTTCAATTTAACAAAATAAAATTTTGAGTGAATTTAAATTTTACCATTAAGTTCACAAAAAAAAAAAAAAAATATTTCAAATTTTTATAGATTTAAATCTCCCACTTTAAGTAGGAAGTAATTTACAAAATTATTGAACAGATTTTTTTTTATGAGAATTTATATTTAATAGTTTTGTTAATAGAAATTTAACCAAAGAAAAATAAAAAATATTAAATATTTATTTAATAATTTAATGTTAGAAAATTAAATATAAAACAAAAACTTGTCAAAAATATTTCCAAAAAGTAAGTATATTTAAAATTATAATCATCAGAATGAAAATGAAAATATATTTTTTAAAGCTGATGATTTGATAAAATATTTAAAAATTTCTTTTTATTACTTTCAAATACTTTTATAGTTTCTTTACAGCATATTAAATGAAATTACTACAAGTATCTTTAGACAGGGTTGGGCTGTACTTATTAACAGGCTGTACGGATTCGAAGTTAATGAACCTATACATTTTTATGAACATTTATTTTTTTAACACAATTTTCATTTTATATTTTTTTAAGTTTCATTTTGTTATTTTACATTAACAAACCAGGGACGAGCTAATCATCACTGGTTTCCGTGGTATGAGCAAGTGTATCGTAAAGTTTAAAGAAACTATTAGTTTTAGAGTAATAGAACAATTCGTAGGCAACTGATCGTAGTCAGTGTCATGGTACCTATATTTTTGGATTACCCATGGATGTCTTATTTTGCTGTGTGGGTGAAACTATAGAACCCATAGTGAATCATTTATAATATATATACCAGTACTTAGGTTGTAATCGTGAAGTACAGCACGGTTGGTCGGCCCTTTCAATTAAATTTTTTGGAGAATTGTTTTCTATATAAGGGTAAATATAATATTGGATAGTATTTAATGCTTAATTTTTGAAACCCGGCATAGAGACGAGACCACAATTGATCCATCTCTATTGATGACCATGACTCTTCAAGCACTCTTCTTAACCTAAAGAAATTTGTGGTTCTAAAATAGAATTTATTGGTAATTGTTATAAAATTAACTATATTTACTTCTGATTAATTTATTAATATCATTTTAATATTAGCCGGTATTAAGTGGGTGAAGTCTTTGTACAGAAAAATCGTATCCATGCTTCCAGTTAAAATTTTAATTAGATTTTCAAAATGTCGATGAGGAGAAAAGGTAAATAGATTTTCTATGTGCGATTTATTATATTTTCATGGTAAATTAAGTATACAAATCCTTTTTTTAATCATGTCATTTGAGAAAATTTATTAATTGAAATAAAACTATTTTTTCCACTATTAATTAAAACATTTTTAAACTATTTTCCATGTAAAATTATCTTTGCAAAAACTTTCTTCAATTATTTAAATATATTTTTATTATTTACATCTGTCAGATATTTAAATATTGAAAGTTTCAATCAAATTAAATATAAATAATTGAAATTAAAGTGAATTATACTAAAAAGTTATCAGGTTATCACTAATTTTTATTTAACATACTAAAATGAATAAATTTAATTAATAATTTAAATAAAATAATAATTAATAAATGAATATAGAACTAAAACTTGGAGGGACTATGGTATTTGAATTACAAAAAACAAAAACTAATTAAACTTTATGATTAAATTATTTAAATTACTCCCTAATGGAAAATTACATTTAAAAATAACATATTATTTTTTATGATTTTTATGATAAAAATAAATTAACACAATCATAAAATTTAAGTAATTTTTCTTTTTTTATTTTTTATAAATATTTTATGGTGTATTTTTATTACTGATTCAAATTAATCATTTTCCTAATTTGACGGTAACGAAAACGGTTTGTATCTCTTTAACCGAGGTTGCACGTACCAACCGAAATTTATATAAAATTAGTTAAGGTGTTAAATGAATGATTTAATGTGAAATTTTATAAATATAAAGTGGGTTCGTGTGGGAGATACATTTTATCATTTTATTCTCACATAAATATATTTTTTTTTTAGCTTAAAAACATATGGAATTTTAAAGCATAAATATAATTTTCCTTATACGTCGTGAAAGTGTAAATAGTAAAAAATAGTGAAAACTTATAAAAATTTCACTGCCCATCGAAATTTACTATTCAATAATCGGTTTTGGTGTGATGGTATAACAATAAGTGATGGGTAAATACTTTAAAGAAGGGCCATTTTAAATTCAAATTATTTTCGGCAGGCCTAAGCATAAAAAACAATATGTAAACTTACAGAAATGAATTTTATTCAGACGAAATTATTTGTTACATATTCAGAACAAATAAAACTTAAATGCTAACATAAACTTTATGATTAAATTTAACTTTAAGATTTAGCGAAAAAATGTGATGAATGATAACTTTTCTGGTAATGGCTATTCTTAAAATAGCTACAAGATTTTGGTCTATTTTGACCGGTATCTTGATTTAATAAATCTCATTCTAGAGAACAGTATGTAGAACCGAACAGTACCAGCAGCTTTTGTGCCAAATAAAGTATTTATGAAAGTTTCACACTGCTTAGTGCGAGCTGCGAGGTTTAAAATTTTGCCAGACTAAGGACTTTAATATTTTCGTTCAACACTGCAAATCAATTAACTGCATCTGCATTTCCACTGTTGACTTTTTTATATACGTCAAATGAAAATGGACAAGGAACCAGAGCTAATATATCGTACATCTTCTTAAAATCTAGAAAACAAAGTGAAATCTCTGAATATAAATCAGTTATAGAAGGCATATAATATTCTTATATGTAATTTGATTTGTTACCTTAATAGTTGTCAAATGGTTCAAATTTTAAGATTGCAATATTTGTGAAATAAGTAATAATTTCGTCGTGACTGTTTTGACATTATAAAGTGTGGGCTACATAGATTCGATCGGTTCAATTTTGAATCGTTCAGTTAAGTTCAAATTTGACGTCTTCATATATTTTGTATGGGAAATCGATTGAGTGAACACATAGGTCAAATCGGAACGAATCGAATCGAAATACTTTTTAAAAGATTGGAATTTTGCGAATCCAAACTGAAAGTAACCTTAAGAGGACTGAAATTTGACATAGTTTAAAAAAATAAAATAAAATAATATGTGATTTAATCGATTTTAAATCGTCGATAGCTATGTGTTCAGTCTATTTAACCAGCTAATCGAATCGAAACTGAACTGAACTGATAGAAAGTATGTAGCCCAACCTTTATACATTTTATATTTAAGAAAATCTTCGCCTTAAAGTTTAATGTTGAGATTAATTATTTTATTTTAGAGGCAGTCTTCATTAAATCTTATGGCGTTTGCATAGTATAACTAGTGTTATTTTCAATCAACTAGGGAAAATGATTGGTCAGCTACATGTATTATGTATACATTAATTATTATAAAATATATAAACACTTTACCTCCGTTTTTGACGTTTAATATTTGCGAAAAAAAGCATAAAAATATTTTGATTTATATTAAGTTCAAATTAGGTCATACCTAATTGCGGTATGTAATTATATTTATTTATATAATAGCGAAAGTTTAATTACTGACGTTAATTTGAGGAGGAACTCAGATGTTGCTTTTTTTCAAATTTCTTTAAACTTAACAACAACAAAAAACAAATGTTTACCGGAAATTACTATTAAATGCTTCAACATTTTTATCTGATTTCTAGAAGACAAGAAGTAATGTGTTTTTTTCTTTACAGTATAAGTTAAATAAAATGACTTTTGGCATTTCTTTCAAATAATGTATCAAAAAATTTATTTGTTAATTAATAATTTTTTATTTCTTGTATTTAAAAAAAAAAATAGAAATAATTAAAGAAAATTTTAAGTAAAAGTTATCCTCCAGCGAATTCCCACATTATTATTAAATAATTCTTATAATTTTTTTTTATTATACATATTTCACCTTGTTCGTTATTTGAAAATAATATTATGAAATTATGAAATTATTTTTAGTTGAATTTTATTTTGTAGACCACGAATTCAATGTTTAATTTAAGGTCAGTTTTGCATTAATGTTACAATTTTTGTAGTTATTAATATTATATTATATAATTTAATGATATATAATATAAAATTATGTATTATTACTTTTTAAAATAATTATAACATACAAAATAAAACCCAACCTTAAACAAAATTATTACTAAAAATTTTCAATTTCAATTACAGTATTATTAATTATGAAATGTTCAGTAAAAGTTTTGATAAAACCCATTAAAATTCAGTGGTTTCTACATTTTAGAGTTTAAAAACCCTGAATGCATACAAAAGGAAAATATTGGAAAAATATCATTAGATTGATTAAAATATAATTACAATTTTGAATAAATTTTATAAACGTTATTTTTATCAATAATTTCAATTAATCATATTTAAAGATAATAGAATAAAGTAGATGATACTATTCAGTTAAGTTACTATCTCTAGGAGCGTTGCTGAGCCAAATTTGTTTAATAATCAACTTCGTAATGCAGTTTGATACAATGATAACCAAAATTAATGTTAGCACTGCTCTGACATCTCCATTGAAAAGTAATTAAATTAATGACGAATATTGAATTTTATGTTTTTCCAAATCCAGATTTTATAGGTTATTCTAATATAGCTTGAGGGTGCGGTAAAAGTATTCAGACGCTGCGCAATTGTCACAGTCACTCGGTCATTAATTTAGATTTGCAGCTAAAGTTCACAATCGCAATCTGTTAAATTAAAATTCATAATACTAACGCAATCTTTGTAGTTATGGCGTTTGGCGAAAACAGGCTGTAAAATTTGTAATTGTTATTTTTTTATATTCGAGCAGCCTGTCAATAAATATACAGTTGAAATTTATGCCGCGGTTAAATTCTTGAACGCATCCTGATATTCAACTATGTTGGCAATCACAGTTCTGTTAAACCGCAGCCATATTTTGCTCATTTACTTTTTATCTAAATTTGAAATGAATTATTTTTAAATCTCAGAATAAAATCAACAGCAAAATTAAATTTAAATTTAGTGCACCCTAAATCCCATGTAATAATATAATAAGCACACAACTCCAATTTTTCAGAAATTCAAAATTGACTGTCTCTATTCTATATAAGCTATATACAATTCCCTTTTTCACTGTTTCTGGTTTAGAGATCGAAATTAATGATAAATTTTACGAGTCACAAATAGTTTTCGATATTAAATTTGTATACCGAATGTAGAATATTTCATTTATTAAAATTTTTAAGAATTTTTTTTGGAACTTATTTGAAATCCAGTTTGTTATGTAATATATTTTATTTTTATTTAAAGAATATTATTAGGTAAGACTTTTATATGAGAATTGATACGTTTTTCTATTACAAAATGAAATAATTTTGATTTCGAGTTTAATGGTTAAATGAACAGAGTTAAAAGTCACGTTTCTTTTTTATATTAATCGTGATTTCTTTATGTCTCAGAAACGTGTGCGCAGTTCAATTTACTTTTAAAGGTATATAACAAAACGATGTATAAAAAAAAGACAAACCAGTTTTTGCTTTTCAAATTTGACATTAAGACTGAGAAAAAAAGACTGAAAATCAAATGGGAATTGTAAATAGAGAAATAAGACGAAATATTAGAAAGAAATTTTATTATTATTGCAATAAAGCGGAGAAGTAAAATGATTTTTATGTTTTGAACCAAATAAAGTTGTGCTGTTAACCCATTCACTATCCTGGAGATAAAATGTTCCAAACAAAGTTGATTGATTGGTTGCTTTTTCTGTAATATATGAAAAATGACAGCAAGTACTTTTATATTTCGGTGAGTTTAGCCATAATACTCATTTTACTAGCTGCAGTTCATGGTAAAAATCAGTAAATCAGTTGTGTGAACATGTCTCTTAAAACAAGTAATATTGTGCAAAACAGTTTACAGGTTTAATTTTATGATGGAGGTTAGCTGATCAAATTCTTTTATAACCTATCAACAGTTGGCGACATATAGTAACAGTGATTTCTGGATGGGATATATAATTCCATTGGTACTAAAATAACAATTTTTTTTTGTATAATTTTATTTTATTTTGTGCATAGAAAAAATGAATCTTAATCATCATGATTCTGCGATTCAGTCATTTCGATGATTTTAACTAAAATTGGAATGATGCTAAACTGTTTCATTTGTTAAATACTCAGATTCAGAACACTCAAAAATGTTTTCAGACTTTTGTGAACATATTACATTATCCTCTGATTCTGAATCACGTAGATTGCGATCCATTTCTTCTATGCAAAAAAAAGAAGAAAAAAACAATATAAAAAAAAAAAGCTGTAGCGAAAGGGTTAAATAGAATAAATATTTTTATAATATAATTTATATAGTGTAAATAAATATTGAGTTAAAAAAAAATTAATTTCAAAATTTACATTAAATTTTCCATATTCACATTGTCAGTCATAGAGGAGAGTTCATCCATAAGTTATGAACCGGAAATTTCCCTATTCACCATTACATATTATATGGTTTTGCATAATGAATACATATATTATGTTATATGAATTTCTATTGTTATGCTGAGAGTTAATATTTTACAGAGTAATAAATTGACAATAGAACGTTTTTTTAGACATCATTTCCATATTATCATTTGATTTATGGAATTATTAAATTGTACAATAACAAATTATTATTATATAAATTAAATATTCTAAAGCAATTATTTTAATTATTTGCATTGCCAGAATGACTAAATGAATTACAGTGGGTCATCATTGCAAAAGGGCCGGCTATTATTTCGTGGTGTCATAGGTCAGGGAAGTGTAAAGATTGAAAAAACTGATAATAAGCTAATAAATTACTTAAATATAACTTATTACAATTCCTTCTTTAGAACATTATTTAATATAAAAATTGTATGTTATTTAAAAGAATATGTTTAATTACGAATTTAATGTAAACTACAAATTGTGTTACCTATTTCTACTGCTTATATGCTTTAGAGAAATTATCAATTTATAAGAAAATTAAATTTTGCGAACCCTAATATTTCAAATTTCAATGTATACATAAATGTTATTGTGTCAGGGGCCTAAAGTAATATGCACCCTGAAGCCGGCTTCGTATTTAGATCTTCATATTTAATTTAATATATTAAACCCTTTCACATTTTCTATAAGTTTACTGAAATTATGATTGAAATAGGTCGCTGTTATATCCGCTGTCTTATTATTGGTAGTTATATTATTATGATTCCATCAGTAAAATATGAATTATTGATCAAAAGATCATAATTAGTTAAAATTAAATATTAATAAAATAATGTAATTTTAATTCGTTTCATGCACTGGAACTGGAAATTTTAAATTGTTTAATTAATAATAAAAATATGTCAATTTATGTTGTTATTAAGTGTAAATCAGTATATAAAAATTTGAATAATCCACTTCAAGATATTTTTTTTTATAAATTTATTACCAACTAATTTGATATTATAATATTGTCAATTAATTATGTGTAATAATTATACCATAAAGTGTCAAACATCAATCTTTTTTTTAAGACTTTCTAAATTGTAATTAAAGAGTTATTAAATTTATGTGTAATTTCTTTAATAATTATAATAGACTTTAAAGATCTGTTATTAGAAAGTATTGGGAACATATTCAGTTAGTGGCCTGGCAATATATTATCCTTATATATAAATATAATTAGTTCTTCAACACATTTTTATATGCTAATTAATGATTAATTAAATCCAAATTATTTTCCTTATTAACTTTATATGACAATGACAATTTCAGATGGAAAAAGTGAAATTTTTTCTACTTTGTCAGCGTTTCACAATAATTATTTAAATAAATTTACTTTGCAATCTATAATTTACAAATGTTTTCTTCATAATATTTTAATGTGTACCATTTAAATATCAACAATTTAATTACATAAAATTACAGAATAGTATAATGAGATGTGTACCAGTTTGATGAAAGCCGATACTATTTTTTTTGAAGTGAAAATATCACAAATAAAATAATTGTTGTTTAACTAGGTTTTCTTTGTTTTTCATTATTAATTTATTACCAGAGATACAAAAAGTCATGATTTTCTTTGAAAATAAAATAACATTTGAATCTAAATTGTAAAATAAAACTAGTTATCTTAATCTGTAAACTGATGGTAACTAAAATAATTCAGTATACAAGATTTATGGACTACTCTATTTTAACAGATTGATTGTTTTTAAGAAAATTGTATTCATTTTCATGATATTTTATAATTAATTATAAGCAATTGTTATATATTTTTAAAATCTTAATTATTTGTAATGATGTTAAATGATATTTTTTTTTATCAATTTTTCACTTTTTTGAAAAAGAAACTTTTGGCTTCGATACTAAGAAGATCGGCCAATGTTGTAAACATTCTTATAAACAGTTCTATTTTGGGTGACATGTCAAACATTAGACATATCCTGATTGATGGTACATATCAGACAAATATCTCTTACCGTTTTTCATGTTTAATTATTAGTAATTTGCATATATTAAGGTCAGTTGGTAATTAATGTTTGTTGTGGTAAGACCTATTTACGTATTTAGTTGGCGTCTGACCAAAGTGTCAGACAGTGGATTTTAAAATATGAATTCTTCTTTTTATCCAGCCTTCTGTTGATTAGGTATGCCAGATGATATTTCAGTTTGTTAATGAATAATAATAAAATTTAAAACTATTTAAATGAAATGCTTAGTTCTCAAGATGAGGACATTTTCGATTAATATGATTCTCTAGCTGATCCAGATGTTAATCTAGATTCAGAAGACTTAATGAAGAAATATTTAATTCTCTACTACTCGGCCATTGTATCCTATTAGACCATATTTTTTTGTAGAAACATTCTTAGATACATCAGCAACGTTCACAGACCTAGGTTTGACAATAATGTATTGAAAAATTATACTTAAAGATTTATAAAATGTGTCTTAAACAGAAATTCTTATAAACACTTCTGTCAGACACAGATTTTTTCATATGCAGTTTCGTTAGACGTTCGTAAGACGTTTTATTCGAAAATGACTCAATGAGCCAAAGAGTCATGAATTAGAAATTAGTCAGATAATGTTAATTTGCATTTCAACAATCCATAATTCATTTATTTTAGGAGTCAAAGTTGAATAGCTGATTGCAAGTTTTTATTTATAAATTTGTAAAGCTGTTTAGTTATTTTTATTTATATAGCCACATTTACATTACACTACAATCTCATAATTTGTGATAATATTTATTTAAATTTCATTATTTTTAATCTTAACAAACATTTTAATTGTTTATATTTAATTAACTTCTCCCCTATTTAATATGAATTTAGTAAAAATGTAATTTAATTTTTATTATTAGCAAATAATGATAATTAATAAGGCGGCATTGTTTATTGCTGTAGTGTGTAGTGCATGGAAATATAACATTTTCATCAAAATTTCTAAATATAAGAGGATATTTAAAAAAAAAAGATAAGACAAATAATTTTATAATTTCAGCAAACAAATACAAATTCCATTACAAAAAAAAACTTAACAAATATGTAGACACCTTTGAAAAATGTAAATATTTAAAATTGTATATTGTAATAATTTCCGAATCCTAAAAAAGTAAAATAGTTCAACATAAGTATGTTAAAAAAATCAGTGAATTATAAACAATTTTCTATTTATTTCATTATTTTATAATTATTGTTTCCTTAATAATTTTTAAATACCACAAATTTGTGACGTAAATGATAATAATTATTACGAAATACAATTTTATTTTGAAAGTTTTATCAATCTCCATAACCTCAGTTTCAACTTCATTTAATATTTACACTTAATCATATGCTGCCAATCATATTAACTTTGAATTGTACAATCTAATGTACAGACAGACATAGACCCATATGTGTCATATCAAAAATATTTTGTTAATGATTAAGTAATAATTACATAACCATAAATTATAGGTTTTTTTTTATTGATTAGTTACAAGGTCAGTGGGTAAATTATGAATATAGAAAAAACGATAATATAAGTCAACTTTTACTATAAATTTATATAGAACTGAGATTTATTACGTCACAGAATATTGTGACAATTTCAATAAAGTATCAAATCAATCGCTGATTAAAAATTTTAAAGTTTATTTTGTCCTTTGGTCATAGAAACATTTATTTCGCTTTCTCCTGTAAATTTAACAACAATTCGACAAACGTTTGTTTGAATAAATGGTGGATCAATTCATCAATATAATTTGATATTGTCGAATTTCGTATTGAACTTCCTTAAATAACAAAAAGTTCTTCAAAAAAATGAAAGCATGTGAATTACTGACAATTACGACAAATTTTGTTTAAAAAGTTTTTTAATTTTTATCGAAGGACTTCTAGATAAATCTGACCATAGCTGTGTAGAATGTAAGTTTTGATTAATTCATAATTATTTAATTTTTTCTTAATATTTTAATTAGTTTTAAAAAAAATTGTCCTTAATAAATAATAAAATTTTATGCTATAAAAATACATAAAATGAAATTATACTTACCACATTTACTATATACATATCTTATTGCCGGTTGTAAAATTATGTAATTACTAATTACTTAATGGAAATTAAACATATTTCGATAGTAATCCAAAATTTTTGTAGAAATTTTATGCCAATAATAAACCTTCCTTCTAATTTGCACCAAAACATACAGAAAATACAAAATAATTGTTTCATTTACTATGGAATCTGTTAAGATCATGTTGCTAAAATTAAATATTTAACAGAACCAATTTTTTTATTTCAACAACAAAAATCAGAGCATATTCATAAAATCTACTGTATAAAATGTATCTATACATAAGATTTAAAATGCTTTTAAATTTCTTCAATGACAAAGATTTTATTCATTATCAAAAAAATGTATTATTTTTATTTTTTATTTTTTGGTTTATTAATAATTTATTAAAATTATTCACCCTCTTTTTTTATATATTTTGTAAAATTTAACAGATTTTTACAAGTGTATTTGTCAAACATTAATGATTGTTAGTTTTTATGTTACATTGTAGAATTTATGAATTGGTTGAATTGTTTTGAAAATAAATATGTACATAATATTTTTAAGATTTTATATTTTTATTCAGTTTCAAATATCAACGAACTTATAAAATTTAATACATATATAAAATATAAATATTTATCACTATTTCAAATCATCCATCCACGCCTACGAATCAACATTAATTTCGGACGTTATTTCAACTACTGAACTGAATTTTGTAAAATGTTTTGTTATTATTAATTCTTGAAGAAAATACTTTATTTTTGAATTGTAGATGTAGATATTAAAAAACAAACAAAAAATGTTGTCAGCATGCGCTTTATAACATAAAGCATTTAGGAATTTACTCATAAATTGTAATAGTAAAACATAAATATTCTCAGATTCTCATCGCATCGCATCCCAATAAAAGTGATGATATTTGAGAATTTTCAAAGGTACATTTTTACGTATCGGAAAGTACTTTATCGGACATGACAGTACTTTTATTCAAATGTAAAGAAAAAGCATTTGCGATTAGGTTTCAAGTAATAGTTCACATTTATTTCAAAAATACATAATTTAGGTATGTAATTAACAAAACAGAACATTTATAATATATGTAAGTAAAAACATAATTTCTAAAATACTGAAAGTATTTCAAACTAACAGCTCTTCACTCTTCTACAGGTGGTTTTCCTGAGCCAGATTTTTTCTAAAACTATAATTATCCACATTATGTTGCTTGATTTAATTAAATTTATTATCTGCAAAAGTGCTGAACAGTTTATCAATAGTTAACCGATTACGAAATTTGGATTTAATGCTATTTTGAACTGAAAAGATGCACTCGACACTGGCGGAGTCAGTAAAATTAAAGAGTTTATATTATTAGTTTTAGCTATGAATATTCCCACCAAACAAAAAATTAATTTATAGAATTTGGTGAATTCAATTCGAAAATACTTTGAAAAAACTGAAAGTAGTTTTTTTTTGTGTCGAAAGGACTTGGGGACTTTTTAAATCCGGAAGGAGTTTAAAAAAGTCTGAATCCACTAAAAAATACCATAATTGCTACATAATATAAAAGAACTCATTTTATAGTCTCTTTTCCTGTTTGAGTATATTTTAATTTAGTCAAGTCAAGTCACTTAGAATTTCTAAAAGTGAACTGACTGAATTGAAATATACTCAAACAAACAACCAGAACCAACTCAAACAGTTAGTATATATTCATATTCAGCATCGAGAATTTGAGTTGAAATATAAATTTAAATTGTTTTTAAACTCATTTTAGCTGAAATCATTTATTAGAAAAGGTGTTTTTAAGAGTATATAGTCAAGAGCAACAGCAGCACAGCACTATCAGTATCACTTCACTACTAATCTACTATATAACTAACTATAATATGTTGGTACTTTATAATACGAAATTATACGTAAATAATGATGTGAAATGTAGCATTTCAAATATATTTAAGGATTTATGATAGAAAATTCAGTCTGCATGCCATTCTCAACATTTAAAAAATCTGTTTGATTTTCAGTAATAATAATAGTGTTTTCAAATAGGTAATTAGTACTTTCAACAGATGCATAAAGGCATTATGATTTATTTATAGCTGGAAGAAGAATTCTGAAATTTTTTTATGAAATGTTACATTATAAAATTTATCAATTTTGGTTCATTCTTAAGTTACATTAGCTTTATTTAAACTATTTTGAGTAAATATGATGCGATACGGCTGTGAGATGACCCTCTTTACAAAGAATATGATAAGGAAACAAATCTATTCATTAATCCATTGCACAATTTCTTAAATTTGAGTTTTCGAAATTAGAGTTACAAGCTATTTATGATTATAATTAGTGATATGTGAACATATAAAGAATTGCAATGAAAAACAGCGTTTGTACTTAAATTATTGTTATGATGATGCTTCTTACCATTTTTATAATACAATTAATTTGGTGGATATTTAGCTTCTATATTCTTCAAAATTATTGATATTAAAATAGAAAGATTGGAAATGAGAATTACTTTAGAAAATCAGCTATTAAAATAATTTGTTTTATTACATGCAATATTTTGTTTTGAAATAGTTCAAATTTTCGAACTGGTATTCTGTTAATTTCAGACAAATTTAATAAAACTTACTATACTCGTATCTTAGTTCATCTTATTCGGTGGTTGTTAACTCCAGAGCTTCTCATTCAATAAGGAGAAAATTAATATAGTAGTGGTACACATTTCCTTACAGGACACTGTTGAACTTTAAAAACATCTACACTGATAAAAGATATATGAGGACACAACGGCGTAATATTAAATATATAATTGTAAGACTCTCATATGAGTCACTAGTAGTCACAACCAGATATGTAGCTTCATAAACAGTACAGTTTAGTTAATCCACAACAATTAGTTCAGATTGTAATAACTCTGTAGTCACACTGACAGTTTGGATGTGCTCCATTTATAAGAACTTAAAAATAAATGGTAATTGTGTAAAGAATATTTTTATATTTTTATTATTTGTTAACTAATCGACTACATATTAAATAATTCATTTTTATTTTATTGCTGATGTTGACCACAACTCTTTTGGGTTAACAAAACCCCATCAACAAATTTCTGATTATTGTTTAGAAAAATGGAGACCAAATGTTTAATGGTCATATTAAAGGTTATCTTTATTACATGTTTTATATGGTTTTCAAAAGATTGACATTTTCAAATTATATACCAAAGAAAGACGAAAAAAAAATAATGGAAATGGTTTAATATTATTTTGTATTTATGAATGTATACTTTAATTTTTAATAGGGTAAACATGTTTTTAAATTTTAAATCTGTCTTAAATATCATTCAAAATTTCTATTTTTATTTTTACTCTTGTTTTATTGTTAAATTTTTTACTTTTTTTATTGTAATATTTACCCATATCAGATAAGGACTACATTTTTATGGACATTTGCAAAATTTATTTTTATTACATAAAAAATATATTTATACGTGATTTTTGTCGATATTTTTTTTTGTTTTTTAGTAGAATATTGAAGAAAAAAACGAAGACAATTTTGAAAAGGATCGCATTTATTTGTTTTAAGAATCTTATTAAATCTATAAAAGGATTTAGAATTGTATTAAAAATATAATTTTATTAAAATTATAAAATAAACAATTTTATATAATAGTGTTTAGTAGAAAGGAAATGTCAGAATAATCGATACGATAATATTTAATTTTTAAAGAACGGGTTCTACTTTTAAGACGTAAATGTCGGAGTTGGGTTTGTACGGTCACTTTAACAATTCATTAAATTTGTAATAGGATATAATAATAAATTATATTTGGCATAAAATAAAACTATCTGAAAGAAGAATATTCAAAAAAAAAAATATACAAAATTTTCTATGTCGATTTTTCCACCGAATTTTGTTTTTCTTAAACCCAAATGTAGAAAAACAGCCCTAATATTTTAGTTGAATTTCATTTTCATTATGTTATGTAGTTGAATTTGTACATCAAAGAGGAAATTTAATTAAAATAGGAATCGTATTAAAATATTTTGAGTGAATTCCATTTAATGTACTCACAAATTGTGTAATTATTTATCGGTTTTTATATCATCATCAGATAATAAATTTATCAGTGTAATCATTACATCGATAAATGAATACCATTTTTCAGTAAATTATTTAATTATTTTGGAAATATATGACAAAATATTGAATGAATTATATAAATATTATTGAGATTATTAAAGTTACAGTCAAAATTTTAAATCATTTCTTAAACATTTTCAAGAATTTCGTTAAACTAATACAATTTGTGACTAAGTTGAATTAGTGTCAAATTTGATATAGTCGTGATAAAATTAATTTCTTAAGTATTAAAACAATATTATTTCAATAATAATTATAGAAAAATATAAAATCTCAATAATTTTACTTATCGAACACGAAATAGTAAGTTTTTCAAGGAATAATTCATCATATTTATAAGAACGACCTTGTTCAATATCCTGTTACCAATACTTTAATACTCTAATAATTCTAAATAAAATAAAAATGATTTATTATTTAAATAAAAAATATTACTGAAGACGGATTATCCCAACTGGGGTATGAGAATTTTAGTAAAGAATTATTGACTGCAAAATGCCAACGTTTCCTATATAAAGTTAATAATAGCACAATATATTTGTTAGTATTATAAACTTCAATATTTCCCAATTGTGGATTATTGTTTAATGTTTAAATTATCCAATAAACAACAGAGAAAACAAAATAATCTCCTAAAGCTTCAGAATTATTATATAGTCTATTAATAGTTTATATATAAAAAAAACGTTTTATCAAAATATCCTTTTTCGGAATTAAAGTATCGAAAAAGTTTTAATTGAAAAATGGATAAAACAAACTTTTTCATTATTTCGTATTTGGTAATAGAAATTAAATATAATTTTAATTATTATGAGTAGTTAATATAACTAGGAGTGTTGCATTGGACTTGAGGGTCAAAAAAATGATTTTGGTTAAAATTTTATTTATGCGTGGGTAGGTCCGAAAATGCAATTTCTAAAATAGGCCGAGCACGCAAATTTCCGAAATTTGGTACACAAGTTGGTGATTACATATGTATAAAGGTCAGTATACCTTCAGTATTTCCATACTGAAAGTTCCGATTAATATTTCATATATTCTACAATCTAGTTAGAACATTATATAGTAATTTTTATCTTCGATTTAAATTGGGATCAGCAGTTTCAGTAGGGCCTTATCAAAATTTCGACTTATATAAAATACATTCATGGTATCTTAATAGATGTGAAATTTTTAAGAAAGCGTCGGGAAGGAAATCGCTGTTGGACATAAATCACTGTTGAACCTAACTACGAGTTATCTGCTTCCCCTGGTTAGCAGCTTTTTTTTCTGGATATTAATCTTTTTTGGTTGGAAAAGATTTGTGAAAAAAATGAAGTGGTTAAAATATAATGCAATAAGTTAATTTGTTAAAAAAGTAATTAATTTTCTATAAAATATTTTTTTATTTTTATGTGCTATAATCTATAAATATAATAATTTTTATAATTAATTAAAAATGTCTGAATTCTAAGAATATTGAATTTGAGACAGAAGCCATAAAAAATTTACTAATAATACTGTCACAGAAATAAAGTTGAACATTCCCTTTTAATAGAGATTAGTCCAGTCAGTCAGTCACATTTAATTTCTACATTTCTTTCTGTATTTAAATATTTCCTGAACTAAAAAGAAATGCGGAAGTTTTACATTTCTGACAAAACATTATTTTAACTTTTCTATACAATCAACTAAAAACAGCAACTACAAATTTATATTTTATGATAATTAGGTAGATCATTTATGTTTTGTCTTCCATTACGCTAATAAGATTTAATATTTATTTTCAGAAATATTCAAAATATAAAAATAATAAAAATTCCATTTTAGTTCTCTGATTAACAAAAAAGCCTATAATTTGTTCACCCTAAATTAGAATTTATTCTGTTTATGTATAATTTATGCATTTATTTGAACATATAAAATGAAAATTGTACAATTTATAGTTAGACATAAGAAATTATGTAATTGCATAGAAATATTAAATCTATATAAATATTGTGCCAAAATTCAAAGATAGTCAAAGACGTACTTAGAAATGTGGGTTCCTATATGCAAAAAAAGCTTCAACAAAATTTTGAAATTTACTATACCTTAGTAAGAAACAGTGCTTTGTAAAAAACAGTGTCTTGTTATAAATTTCATATCTTTTGAGACACCAGAAATTGAAAATGACATACTAAAATTTTACAGATACGAACTATATACATATTACGATCCCAATTTGTGTACCAAAATTAAATTGAAATCGGATAAAACTTACATGATTTCAATTAAATTTTGACACTTAGGTAACTAAACTGCTCATATAAAACGTCCCCTTGAACCCACTGAAGCTACTTGTTACAAAGCTACCGGCCTCCAGAAATAAGAAATTGCCATTAAATTATTTCAATCCAGGTTTAAGAGGAAATATAATCGAGAAAAGTGAATTTTCTTCTGTGAAACTATAATAGCAAATTATTGAAAATATTTCATGGTTTTTGTTTTATGGCATTCAACTTTTATTTGCAATATTTGAAAACTTAAGCCGCATGTCTAAACTTACAACCCGCTTAATTACACGGCGCCCCCGTTTTTAAAATAGTGGTATAGAGACAGCTTCTATGTCTCTACCAAAAATATTACACAAAACGTTTTATGTTAAATCGATTAAAAGTGTCAAATTTTATTTATACAGAGGTTACCTGTATGTGCTTTTATAGGCTCATTTATTGTATAAATAATTGTACAACTGCAGTTTACAAAAGTTATTCTTGTCATTACTTCCGTTTTACGTTTCCAAAAACTTTAAAATATTACAGGCTGTGCAAACATTGGCAACTATTCAAATATTATTTACCAATTCATAAAAATATAAAGATATTACAGGCTAGTGATTATTTACAACTGACAGAAACTATCAAAAATTCTGAATAGAAACGTTTTTGGCACTCAGTTTCTTTTGAGTAAAATTACTTAAATATGCTTAGCTGTAAAACCATTTAGTAAAGTTCTTAAAATTTTCTTTTACAAATTGAGGAAAATTTATTGGTAGGGAAATTTTATTAAAAGAAATATTATGTTTTATATGCAAAAAAATTTTTATATTTCCGTATTGGTTTTTTATTATTAACGTTTGAATAAATACAAAATAAATCTTTAAGCTGCTTTAAAATGTAATAGAATTTTTCTGGATTTTGGATTTATGATATTTATTTTTAGGGTTACGATATTCAATATCTTTTTTCTAACCAATTAAATAACATATTTTAAGGATTTGAATGCTAATACCCAATTATGGTAAAAATATTTTAGCTTTTTTCTAAATTTATGACATAATTTATAAAACTGCAAATTTGAAATATATTTAATTTTAAGACAAATATTGTTTAAGGAAATGTCGTGTCATTATTTCTGATAGAACTGACAGTAAGAAAAATATTTGGTCTGTTTTTGATATAGCCAAAAGTTATAAATCTTTCAAATAATAAGATTATTCTTAAAATATTAAATTTTATATTGTTGGATTCACCACATTTCCGAACTTTAAAAGGTCTAGAAATATCGGAAGTAATTTGTATATTCTGAAGACAATTATTTAAGAAAAATTTCCAAATTACCATTTTTAATAGATTTGTGAAATTAAGTACCTCATAAACTGAAATTAAATACTTCAAATATATTAAGAATTATTTATTATTGATCAATTCTTGTTTAATTACAATCTGACTTAACATAAAAATTGATTGGGTTTTTTTATTATCATCCTGAAAGCAATTTGACAAGTTTTTTTTTTTTTTTAAAAAAAAATCAGTTTTCCGCCATTAAATTTTCTGAAAAAGGAAATCAATATATTTTTAGGAAAACTATATTTTAATGTTATACTTACAGTCTGTCTGGCGGCAAATTGAAATTTGAGATATTTTGCAAAAATAAATATTTAAAAATAGATTTCTTCTAAGAACCTAAAAAGTCATATAAACATTTATTAACTTTTGTAGGGTCGTACATGCCTCGGTTATGGCAGTTGCGTTTTTAACGATTTTTATCGAGAATGTTTTTTAATTATTTGTAATTAATAATTTGCAAATAAATATTTAAAGTATTGTCTAAATATAAAAGAGATGTCAAATATGTATGTGTCCAATAGCCTAACCTTATTTTAACCATTGTTTTTCTGGCTTGGTTATATATGGGGTTGAAGAAACTCTACTCATAAATAACCTTTAAAACGATATAATATTTGTATTTAAGAAGTAAATTTCAAGGAAATTGGAATAATTTTAATTGTAATAAGACATTATCTTAAGAATATATGTCGTCCTGTGAATGTAATGTCTATACTATTAATCAAAGTTAAATTGGAAAAATATGGTTTAGCAATTTCTAATATTATGATCGAAATAAATGAAAATGTGACAATATTTCAGTGAATTTTTCTAAAGTGTACAATATAAACTAATCAATATTTTAAGGCAATTTATATAAATAAAATAAAATTACAATTTTACATAAATGACAACATATTTTATAAAAAAATATGTGTCCCAATTATTAAAGTTCATTTCATAAATGACATACAACAACGATACTTTTATAAAAAAAATTTCGAAGTAAATCTAACATTACATTATGAAAATAATTTACATGAAAAATAAAATTGAATTGATATTTTTATGAAAAGTGTACGTTCTTATTAAATTCTTTTAGTTAAATGAAATCATATTTATAATAGGCATTTTAAATTATAATATAATCGGGGTTGATTTTAGCATAGCTTTGTAAATAATTCCGAATACTTGATTCACTGGAATTCTGATCTAAAATTGCATTTAACTTATCAATGAAAGGTAAATGTAATCAGAATTTCCAAATTTCTCATACAACTGAAATTTGCCTCCAAAAATATTTTTTTTTTTTAAATAATTGATAATCTTCGATACATTGACAAATTTCTTGAATTTTTGGAATCATCAAAACTTAAATTTGATATTTATAAATTTTCATTCTATCACAAACATTTTGCAGTTGTAATCCACATATTTACTATTTTAAAGTGTATAGATCTAATTAGCGGCAATCAAATAGCTAGTATAATTTTTAAAAAGTTTTGCCTTTAATCTATATCCTTACTGATGAAAGGTAAAATTATAGATTCAAACAAACCCATAAAAACTGTAATAAATATAATAAAAAAAAATGTTTAACTTGTCATCATATAATTTATGTATTAAGTTTTGTTGAAAAGTTATCTCTACTTTGAAAATAAATTGTCATCATTATCCATAAATTAAATTTATATTACAAGTTACAAGTCATATAAAAAACTGAACAACCGCCAACTTTTATTCGGGAAAACATATCAAAAATAATAAAATAATATTTTCAAGTGTTGCCTTTAATGCTTTTAGTCACTTTAGTGTAATATAAAGGACCCACCAGTTTTCAATGTTAAAAATGAGTTTTCACCTTTAATAAAATTTTGCGATAATTATTTAATTTTATATATTTTATTTAGGTTTTGAATATGGATTTTTTATTTCCTATTCTGCAATACGAATTTTCATAAAACTTATTTCCAGTGAAATATTTAAATATGAATTAATTATATTTTATACCCAGTTTCATTAATTAAGTATTTTTAATCAACAACTTATAATTAATTCAATTATATAACTAATTTTTTACTTACTTAGTCGTGGCTACAGTTTAAGTTAGCTTGGGCCGATACAAATATTTCCTTCAGTGAACTCTTTACTGCGCAGCAATTCCCCAGCTGCCGGTTATGTAAAGCATTTTCGCATGCAATTACCATTTTAATTGATAATTAAGCAATACACAGAATAATTACGAATCAGGTAATAATTAAAAATGAATACAATTTTTTTTTACAATTCTTTCCGAATCGAGTACTTATATAAAAATATTAACTATTGAAATATATTCTATAAATTAATGAGATCAAGTAATGTTAGTCCAGTAACTTGAATTATATTAAATTTTGCAAAATGAATTAAAACTATTAACCTTCGAAACATAAAATATGTTATGAAAAGTAGTTTTTCGGTTATTAATTAGCAGAATCCTTTATTGATTGCTAAGTACTTTACTCATTAGCGAGTTTTTAATATGGAATTCTGAATGTAATAAAATGGAATAATTCAAAATGAAATTGACGAAACATAATGTAAAATTTTTTATAATCCACATGGTCAAGTCAATTGTTGATATTTTTTATAATTACAAAAACTTCTACAGAAATTTCGATATATTTGGTTGTGTATAACTTAAGTTATTGAGGAAATAGGTATTCAAAAACAAATTCCAAGGAATTAGTAAATTTTGTTATTATTGCAAGGAATTAGTTGAACTTTTGGCAGTTTATTCGATATTTAATTATGTTTATTGGCATAAAACATACAAAATATTTAAAATAACAAAATAATTTTTTTAACTTAAATTTTGTTTCTTATCAGCAATCATTTTAGGAATGATTGTTGATAAAATTATAGCCACAAAGAATGTCTCCAAAAATAAAATTATTTATTAATGTCTGGTCACATTTTCTAGCCAATTCCAGGAAAATTTAATTTAAATAATATAATACTATTTCAATTGCAATATTAAGAATACGTTTGTGTTTTAAGTGTTTTCTTTAAGTTAAAAGCTCATCAAATTATCTGGAAGATAAAGAATTTTTTTAGAAAAAGTCAACTAAATATTGTGTTTTATTCACTGGTGTTTATAAATTTCAAATTTGCTGAATTACAATTACAAATTCAAAATGCTAAATTATAAATTTGGTTTTAATAGAATTTGTCCAAATTAAAATGTTTTTCACAGCATGAAGCATGAATAATAACTTAAGCTTGAAATAAGGACTTTTCGTATTGCCTTAATTCAGACCTGACGATCAATACAAATTAGCATTACATTCTTTTTATATATCAGATTAAAATTGAAGTTACGGTCCTTCCATTATGTTTTTATTATATTATAGTTATATAAGAAAGACTGGGTTAGTTAACCAACGTGGGAATATTGGTGATTAATCAAAACGTAAGTTTTTAATCAAAAAAAGACGTTCGAACTTAACGAAACGTGACGGCTAGTGGAAGTTATTGAAATTTTTGTCACTATAATCTAATTTTTAGTGTTTACCAAGAATTTAGATCCACATTTACTTGGTTAAATAAGAATTTAAATAAAGTAAAACTGAATTTTTAACTTTTTCTGTTATTGTAAATCATTTATTGAACATATACTGTAGTACATAATTGTTATAAGGACATTATATAGTTGTTTTCAAAAGTCCATTATCCTCCTATGATATGTTAAATGTTAACCCAAATTAAAATTTTCATTATTCTAAAGAGAAATTCTATGCTGTCCAAGAAGCCATATTAACATATTTATAATATTATAGTACGAACCGCATAGAAGAATACTTTATATTAAAGTGCCAATTTAAGCATTTTCCTATAAAAAGTTGTAGAGATTAGTTTCACTTTCAATTAAAAAGAAATATTTTCGAGTATGATAGTTACCAGAATTTTAGATGTTATTTTAGAATCATTTATCCTATAATATTAAAGTATTAGAACATTATAATTATGTCCAGTAAGGTTTCACTTTATTCTGAAATTTTTTGTTTGTTTGTATTTCTCTGCGGTTTTCTTTATATGATTTCAGTTTCTATGGATTATATTTGTTAAATTACCAGTAGAAATATTAAGATTTGTATACCTTTACAATTTCATCTTCTGCAATATTATTATTTTTATTACCAACTATGAGGTAAAATGGTAAATTTTTGAATAGCAGATATTCAGAACTTATATGGTTATATCTTTATCGAGGTATTTTAGTTTTAGTGAGACTTTCTGTTTTCATAAAAGGATTAAAAAGGATTTTATATCTCTAAAATGTATACAACAAACATTTGTGTTTGTAGTGTGCACAGTGCATTTTTAATAAGGTTTCGGTTTTGTTTACAATTTTTGGATAGACAGCTTAGGGATTTAAAAGTTATTGAGACACTTTAGTATATTTTTTTATAAATATATAAAAAGGATTATGTTTTATGCACTATAAAAAGG
Organism: Rhamphomyia laevipes; assembly: GCA_963920725.1. NCBI lineage: Eukaryota > Metazoa > Arthropoda > Insecta > Diptera > Empididae > Rhamphomyia > Rhamphomyia laevipes. The sequence continues at coordinate 41,305,136 of OY987258.1, read as the reverse complement.
ATATTAAATTTTTTTTTTATTTTATTTGCCAATATTTCTTTTAATAAGATGAAAGAAATTGATTGACACTGATACTAAATGAATATAAAAATCATCTTTGATATTTTTTCTTACCATAATTATTATTCCCATTGCCACTCTGTCATTTTGTTAATATGTATTTTAAAATTTCTTTATATAATATCGTATATTTATATAAATTTAATACTTCAGGTATGTAAATATAAACATTTTTAAAATAAAATTATATTGTTTTAAAAATTTTTATATTTAATTGAATAATGAATTTGAAATGAACCAAATATAGGGAAAATATAATGAAACTTCATATTTTTCTGAAAATAACTTACATAATTATGATTGATGTTGGCATTTATTTTAATGGATTATTTATTTTGGAAATTTGTGTATGTATATTTTGAATAAATTATATTCTATCATTTTCAGTCTTAAATATCCTTAATGAAATTATGGAGTTTTTGTATCCCATATTTGAAAAATATTTATATGTAATAATTTGGGAATTCAATTTAATGACAATTTTGCATGTTGTGCTGCTTTAAAAAATATTTTTTTTTTATTAAATTTTATTTATTAAAATAATTATTTTTATATAATTTCTAAAATTTTACACATTACAACGTCATTTCTGTTATTTTGATGATTAGCATCAAAAGTGATTAGCTTAGCAGTAGCACAGAAATTACAGTATAAATAAATTTTAAATTTATTTTTTTAAATATAAATTAAATAATCCTTTAAATTCTATCAGTCCTCATAACTCACATTTTCATCTTATCGTACTTTTCATTGCCAGTTAGATTAAATAAAAGCAATATTTTTTTTAATTTTATCAGTAAAAAAAACACAGTTCTCGGTAGATGGTCTTCAACAGAGGATGAATATAGAAGTTGGATAAAGTGTTAGCATTATGACAAATTCTTCATGTTTTAATTAACCTCTAAGAATATATTGAATCATACTATTCTGTTTTGTAGAAATATTAAAAATTATGATTAAATGTAAGAATAAAAAATACTTAGTCAACTAAATTTACGAATAGTTAATTTTACTAAATTATCGCATAATTTTATTATAAATCAACTTATTGCAAATTAGCTTATGCAAATAGTATTTAAAAGTTTCAGACTGTTAGTTAGTTCCTTAGTTTAACTGGCGAGTCCCATACAACACAATGGCTGCCCAAGTAGCGCATTTGAATCGTTTTTCTGCCTCTCACATGACCACCTGTCTCAGCTATTGACTTTGTTAGCTAGCGTTGAATAACTTGTAATGTATATCCCTTGTAGGCCAGAACTGGGTACTTACAGGTGAAGTATGCTATGTCCTTAATTCATTCTGTTTTCCGAAACTACGGCATGATTCATTGAATAAAATACCTAGTTTCAATCTATTGGAAATTTAACTTATTGAGTTATAAATAAATTTTCAAAAGTACTGATACATTCGTGAATTACAAAAGCTGAGTTTTCATAATCTTTGAGTTTTGGGTAACCTCTAGACTACGAGTATTTTCAAATTTATAACAGATTTATATACAATATTATGTGCAAGTCCTTAATTCTAATGTAAAAAGACACATTTAATAAGTTAAAATAATTCCTGGTAACAAAATTTGTAATATATTTATATAATATATGCAGAAATTTGATAAACTGCGGTAATTTTAATTTTACAATAAATAAAGGCATCAAATCGATAATATAAGATATAAAAAAAGATGTTGAAAGTGTCACGACAAGGATGAGAATAACGATTTCTATTTTCTATATACAGAATGTTACAAGTAATAAAATTTATATATATGAATAAAAAAATTGTAAATGTTAAATAATCTAAAATTTCATATTAAAGATTGAAAAATGTGGCACACACTGGTACTAAGTATTGTAAAAAAGATTTTTCTATTTTCAATTATAAATTTAATGCAAAACCGACACTTTTTCCTTAAAATTGTTATTTAGAAACGTTTTCCAATATAATTTTTGGTTTAAATATTTTGCCATTTTCTTTGACTTTTTTATTTTCTTTATATGCTCGTAGATTAAGAAAATTAATATTTAATATTATGGTTGAGTTATTTTATACTTACGTAATTTAAAGCTTTTTAGAGCCAAAATGGAAAAGTTAGGTAATTGTATAATGTAAAATAACTTTTAAATTATTTAAAGATTTTAGTTGGTAATTTATTGACATAAACTTTTTATGACAATTCTAAATTAAATGATAATTGTTAGGATTAAAGTAACAATAAATTGAACTATATCAATTAATCAGTTAACAAATTTAGAGGTGATATAACATTCAATTTGGAACTAGATGCCACAGTTTTAAAATTAATAAATTATAAAATAACCATAAACTGTAATGTTATGATGCAATGGAAAGTTTAATCAACTTTACGTTTGAAAGCAAGATTCCAAATATACAATAAAAAACTGTATGTTAGCGTTCCTGTGCACCAGCAATGAAATTTCACACCATCCATAAGCACAATGGTTCAAAATCCAAGATTTTCCTAATTTCTGAAACACAAACTACGTCTATGTTAGCGCCAGTTTTGGTTTTATCCTTAATTATTTGCAACACTTCGTTTCCAACTACGAAGGACCAAACAATTATAATAAATATTTTTAAATTTCATTCCCTTATTTTAATACTTAATATGAAATTTTAACTTTAAATCACAATTGTGTAAAAAATTTCTTTTAAAAAAACACTTCCACTTTCATTATGACATATACTTGGGAAATGTTAACTCAAAATTGAATCCATATAAAATTAGATCTTTACCACCAAACTTTGAAAATATATTTTTCTTTTTTGTTATAAGTTTTCCACATGACAAGTTATTTCTTATAACCACAATTATTTCTGAAACATAAAATGAAATATTTTCAATGTTATTTCAAAAGAAATATAAATTTTCCATGTATTATAATTAGAAAAGTATGATTTTTTTTATGTATTGTGCTTTTTGTAGCATAAATGTTACTTTGAATAATAATTTTATATTATTTATATGACTTCAATTTTATGAAAAGGAGTAAAGAATTCTGCCGGTAACCCTACATTTTTTATTAAACATAATTTTAGGTTTTCATTTATTTGAATTTGTTAAATTGGAAAACTTTTTGTCAAGTGAAAATAAAAAAAATAATATTTGGAAAATTTAGTTAAGTAATATTTCATTACTTTAGTAATGCAATAAGAAGCGATATACAAATACAATATATAGATAGATTAAAAATTAGAATACTGCAAATTCATATCATACCTCAAAATTTAAGTAACTTATGGATTATTTATTATATCCAATTTCGTGAAATATTTTAGTTTGATTTTTAATTACTATACAAAATATACGAGTAGGGTAGGCTCACCGCAGAATGAAGCATCATGCCCTGCGAAATTCTACATGGACGGTACGATGAGACATTTACTACACCAAGTGTAAATAATTTTGATGCATTTCTTTAATATTGTAGGAAAAATATTTCATAAATTTGGCTATTTTATTCCCGACAAAACTGACAAAAACCAACTTATTAAAATTAGGATTTGCATTTTCTAACTAATTATTTTATTGATTTTTCAGAAATGTGTAATAAAAAACAAAATATTGGTTTTTAATGGATGGTTTCCACAAATTTCACGATGACGTGACGACCTAAAATATAAATTTCATGATAATTTATTGTCTATATTTGAGTTTTGAAGTTATCATGTTTATTTTAAAGTTCATTACTCTCAATGTATATACAACATTTTATAAAGCACCACCGGATTATTAAGAAAATAAAATAATATAGCAAAAAAAAAAAATAATCGCCATCAAATTCCACCCGGAATAGACAATCTGATTAAATTTTGGTCTACGAAAATTTAATGTCAGGCAATTTATTCATTTTTTTTTTATTTTTTTTTTATATATTTTCAGAATTACTTCTATAAATTAAATTTATATGAATTTGTTTACAGTTTTTATGGTTCTAATGTAAAAGTTAACAGAGAAATTTTAAATGAAATTAAATTCAGATAAAATATTTAAATGCATTTTTCAGACGTTTTTACCAAAAGCTATGAAATTAACAAATTTATATTGTAAATATCTTTTTTTTCGAATTTAATATAAAATTTGCGATATTTTGAATCAATATAAGGAAATAAATGTTTGTGGCTAAAATATTAATAATTGCAACAAAAGATTAATGAAAATAATCAGCTGTTAAACAACTGTTAATTTAGATTTTGAATTTTGGACGAATGACTACTAAACAAAAGTGATGAACTTAAAGCAAATATTTGACGTATATCTTTAAATGGTCTATTAAGCTACTGTTAACCGTCTGTTAAAATGCAAATTGAGCTTAATGTAATGAAAATTGATTAACGCTTGCTTCATTAAATATAGCCCTTTAAATAAATTCCTGGGACGCAACAAGCAATCGAATGACATTAACTGAGATAACCCAAAAATAGTACGCAAAATGGTTTCTTTTGTGATTAATTACACCATTATCCCATCAAATATTGGTAAAATAAACACTTGTGCATTTGGGATGAGCGAAATCTTCAAATGACATAACTTAGATGTCAAACAAGAAATCTTTAACTTACATAACTTAGATGACAACTTAAAAAAAAATTAAGCGGTTTATGTTCGAATTAATTAATTACGAAATCTCAAACTTGGTGATATTTGTAATTATGAAAATAACATTTTATTTTAATAATAAATATATTTAACATAAAGAAAAATAAAATAAACAAGAAATGAAAGTATCAATAGACCAACAATAATTCCATAATCGTATTCATAAATGCAATGTTTATATTTTTCCTCTGGCGCTCCATCAGGTTCGTCTGCTTTAAAAACAATTTGGGTTTTTTTTTTAATATTAGATATACATGCCGTTTTTGTTTCATATGTAAAGAAATATAGACATCCTTCAATACGAGGTTCAAGTAAAATATTTTTAGTGCCACATTCAAATGTAATTAATGATTTACGTTGTTGTACTGTACCATCACAAAAATCACCATATGTATATTTTTGATGTGTAAATGGCGGTGATGATACCCAATTTTTAAAAATTCCACAACTAGAAAAATATTTATGTTATAATATAATATTTATGTTATATAATTATTTTCACATATATAGAATAAAAATTACTTTATTCTTGTAGTAGAACCATTATCATTACGAATTATTTCAGTAACAGATTCAAAAAATATAACTTCAAAAGTAATTGAATCATTTGTTGAATCACGAACTATAATTTTTTTTCGTTTTAATTTTACATATTCCATATTTGGACCATATAGTTCATTATTCTCAAGATCAACAACTGCTAAATTCAATTTTGTACGTGTCTGTTTTTGTAGAAAATTTTCTGACATTTTTTCTTTAAATATACTAACTAAGCTATCACCAGCATTAGATGAAATGTTTGGATTTGAAATTGTTGTATTGGTTTCCGTTCCATGTGGAACAAATTCAATTGGACTACTATAAAACTGTGATTTATTTTCTATATTTAAAAAAAAATTAATTAATTAATAATATTATTTTTAAAATAATTATTTCAAAATAATTTTTATTTATATAAAGGCCAAGAAAATATTTCTGAAATTTTAATTGTAATTATACAAAAACTCGTGACAGTAGATTCTAACCAGAGTTATTAAATAATGCATTAAAAAAGTAATGCATTATTATTACCGAGTAATGCTGAAATATAATGCATTATCTTTTAAAAAGTATCTCTGTACTTAAATTTTTCAATTATTCATTACAGTACTGGTAATGGAGTAATGCATTATCTCAATAGTAATGAAATTTTTGAATTACTTTACTGCATTACAAATACTTCACATTTGTATGGTGAAGTACTTTTAAAGCATTTATTTTATTTAAGTTTTTTTCAGTGAACATACGAATTCTGCATTTTTGCTATTATTTTGCACACCATACTGTAAATATTAAATATAAATACCATAACATTATTAATTTTATTCATTTTACTTCAAAATAATTCACAGTACTTCAAAGTAATGCACGGTACTTCATTGAAGTATTATTTTGAAGTACTTCCTTGAAGTAAAAAGTACTTCAAAAAAACTTAAAAGTACTTCACCATAAAAATGTGAAGTATTTGTAAAGCAGTAAAGTAATTCAAAAATTTCATTACCTTTGAGATAATGCATTACTTCATTACCAGTACTGTAATGAGTAATGAAAATATTTATGTACGCCATTACAAGTAATGCAGTAAATTAATTCAATTTGAATTATTTGGTAATGCGGTAATGCTTCGCTAATGCAGTACGAATATAATGCAAATCTCCTGCGTGACGAAACTCTGACACGGCAAAAAGTTGGTTTAAGCTTGTTAACCAATAAGAAATCTAAATTTTACGACAGTTCTTGTAAAACAATTTACTCTTGCGAACCAACTTTTCGCCGTGCCGAAATAAAACTAGAAAAACTAAAGAATTTAGTATCCGAATGATCCGGAGAATAAACGATAACATGCGGACCGACTAAATTAACACTTTTAGTTTACAAAATTATCTAAAAATAATAAAATTACGAAATTAGATTAAATTTATCATAAGTTTTATTAATTTCCGATGATACTTTTTGCTGGTCTTTTTACACCTTTCTGCTCTGAAATATATAAAAGCTTAAGTTACATTACCATCAGTACCATCAGTATCATTTTTATCAGAGATTGGAACAGTTTCAGATTGCATAGATATGTTTTTATTAATAGTATCTTCAGTTGTTATACTTGAATTTGCTGCAGTTGTTTCTGTATCTGAAACTATTTTATTTTTTATTAAATTAATTAAATATATTTCAAAATCTTTAAATTGAAATATTTCGTTGTTTATAGTCGTGCTTTTGATGTGTAATTTAGTTATAATTGGAGCCTGGAAAAGTATTTTAATAGTTTTTGAATTAAAAATGTATAGTATTTGTTACTTGTAACAAATTACTACTAGTTACAATAAAATATAATCAAAACATAAAAAATTAATTACCATTCATTATTTTTGTTTCATTCATTATTGTTGTATCATTTTTTAAAGATATAGAATCAAAAACTAGATTGAGTTGTCTCTTTCGTCTACTATTACAATTATTATTAGTGAATTCATTTTCTTTCGAATTTTTAATAATATTTTTAGTAGAATTTAATTTCCAAAATTCTGATTTAATTCGATCTGTACAATTACAGATTTTATCTGGGAACTATAATAATTTAAATTACAATTTTTTTATATAAAATTAATTTCAATTTACTTGTTCAGATTTAATCGATTTCTTATCACAACTATTTGAGGGAATATCAAAATCATCGGTTTCTAATATTTGTGTTATAGGTTTTATATATCTAGCAGATATCATTGTTATATAAATATATAAAATTAAAATAATAATTGAAATAAAATATTTTTTAAACATAATTTATCAAATATTTCTTTACACAAAATTAAAGCAATAAAATTATATAATAAATAAAATATAAATTAAATTTTGCAAAGCTTTCTAATTTTATAAATTGTTTTATTTGAAAATATTCTAGAGTTGAAATAGTATTAGAAATAATTGGAATTTAGTAATAAATGATTCAAAAGTGAAAATAGATCGAAAATGAATAAAAATTTGTACAAACGCAAGGTTTAATAAGAAGAAGGCAGACCTACATTAGGAAGTTGCGATATGCATTTGTCACATCCAAGAGTCGTTAAAGATTATTCAAGTCATTTTTTTTGCAAATAACTCGAAATTAGTACCAAATACAAAAAAAAAATGTTTAGTCAAAGGTTCAAACTGATAAAATCAAATATGAATTAGTTCTATTTTAAATTTTTTGACTACAGTAGTTTCATCGTATTTTTACTTTGAATATTAAAATTTTATATTAATTATGGAATAACTATCCTGTTGTGACGACGGTCAAGGTCTGAACTAAAATCGATTTCATTCAAATATATTTTTCTTTGTTTATTCGCGGGTAGAGATTAAGTTACATGCTAAAATCCGATTTGTTTAACGTATTTTCTTTAACGAATCTTGGATGGTTCAAAGTTAGTAAATGACATTGTACAATATTAGGTGCTTGACTGTATTTTTTACATGATGATTGGGCATAAACACATAAGCAAATTTACAAAATTGTAGCAAATGTTTCCTTTTTAATTGCTTTACTTATTATTTAATCATACTTCTAAGTTTTACATAATTTTATTTAAACCAGCTTGAAAATTAACTTAACATTTTATATACTATTAAATTCCTTTGTGGAATCAGAAATTTTTTCACATATAAATTTTTTTTCACATTTTATTTCACATATAAAATGTGTGAAATTACTATAAAATGGAATTTCACATATTAAGGAAAGAAATATTTAATTAAATGGTGGGTAAATTTGTATGATCTCTTACTGATATTAGAGGTAGTAGTTCTTTAGCATTAAAAGATCAAAATTGAATTTTTGTTAAAGTTATGTATACAAATTTTAGGTGCGATTCGTTTTATTCTACAGATAAATTTAAATGCTGACATTTTAATGGGTCATGTATTATTTTGTTATTAACTTGGAAAAATAGTTTAAAAATTTAATATATTTTTCTTGCGCTCAATATTATTAAATTAAATTGTAATTATTTCGATTTGAAATAAAATATATCACAAAGCTTAATTTCGTTATTTAGTTGTGCTGCTCGTAAAGTTTGAGGACGGTTACTTTACTTATAATAAATTGAAAATTCTAAATACTTGTATAGTATTGACATAGTTTTAACTTACGCGACCCATTATAATCCAAAAAAAAAGTATAGATAGAAAAGTACGAATTTCTATCTGCATAATCGCTTCATTTTAAATTACTCATTATGTAAACTTTTAATCTATCATTCCCCTATTTTTGAAATATTATGTAGAAATTATAAAGAAAAATTACAAAAGTTTCTAACTAAAATCTGGCAGGTTCTTTACTATATAGAAATTACTGAATAAATGCTCTGGCATATTAAATCGTAATACAGTTTTTATTTACAATATTTTATTCATTCCCCAAACACTTTAAAATTAAAAAAAATTTTTTTTTGGACCAGCAGAACTTATTGTGCGATAGTTTCATATAAAGAGCATTTGCGAGTGCCAAAAATTGTTAGTCTAATATTATTTTTAGTAGCCATCATTTCCAATTTCATATAATATTTTGAAGTTTATTTCGCTGCGTTTCCAGTATTCCCAATGGTAAGAACTTAATTTATTATCATTCTTATGTAACATAACATTGCCAACGACTTTCACAAACTTTGGTGCATATTTCTTAAGTTGTTTTATACACCAAATTTACTTTAAAGCCCGAATAGTTCCTTCTTTTGGAAATTAATTTTTTAATTTATCTCAGAGAAATCTGAAACTATATCCTAACAAGTTAGGTTAGGTTAACATTAATACTATGTTAAATAACAAGTTTTTTACAACGGACAGCCAGACGGAGACGAATGTGTTAATATCATTAAGGATGTCTTGTTTTTCAAAAAAAGTCCTTATACGTAATTTTATTTAGTTTACCACAAAACAATTTATTTTACATTATATTTAAGTCCTTAGTCACAGACATTATACATAATGTTTATATAAAATTTACTCTTATTAAAAGCCCTTTAAATAAAGGGGTTTTCACATAACTGCATTTGAAGTAATTAAAAAAATTCAGTAAAAATTATGATAAATATTAAAATTACACTATTAAATTAATAAAATTTAACAATTAATTGTCAACAATTTAATCGCACTTTCCAAAAAGTTTGACAAATATTGTAATTTCAACCCAAAAATTATGTTTGCAGTACCCCTTGACGTACACTTGATCTAAAAAATGTATAATTTTACCATCATAGAAAAAACCGTATATGTATTATTATAATAGCTTGTATTTATGAAAATATTATAAAGTTGAACATAATTTCCATTTTGTTATTATTGTACGTATAGATTAAAATTTTTTCCTGTAAACACTTTAAAGTCAGGCACCAAAATGAATAAAAATTTCCATAATTCAAAAGTTTGAATTTAATATTTTTGTATGTACTATTTGGAAAATTGCTAAATGTCTAGACATTTTCATTACTGAAGTATGGTACACAGGGTGAGCTAAGAATTTGTCTATTTTCAAGTTCAAATTCTCTAGGTAGATCAATTTTAACCTTTTGGATTATATTGATTTATTAAAATTTCAATAAAATTTATTTTTAGAGAAATATTTTCGTGAGCTGTGGCAACTCTTTGTTAGACTGGTTAGTTCGTTTAGTTTGTGGTAATTAAGAACTGCTCCATTAGTTTTTAAATAAGTGTTTATTATTCTTTTTTTGGGAAAGAATGAAGAAAGTACGTAACGTAACATTCTTATTTGGACAGTCTGTACATAAATTTTTATATACATATTTATAAATATTTTTTAAAAAGTATTATGTATTTAAAATAGATTTTTTAAAGTTTTTTGGGAAATATCAAAGAATATTATTGGAATTATTTTGGTATATTTAAGTGTCTGCAATCTACATACATCATTAATCGAAATCAAACTAATATAATATTTTGATCACGTTTATTTTATTTTCTTTATCTGAGTTTCTAATTTATTTTGTGATACCTAAGTTTTTTTGTAGCTACATAATAATGATAACGAAAATATCAAAAGTTGCAGATAAAGAAATTTCAGATCCCTAGGTAAATATCATAAATAACAATTTCATCTTCAGACTATTGGACAAAATGCAGTCAACCATTATATAAAAAAAAAAACATAGTCCAGACTTTAAAAATAAAACAAATAATTTTTAATTTGTGGTAACCGCTGTAAAAGAAAAGTCTTATAGAACTAGAACTGACATTTTATTTAGTTATTTATAATTAATTGTTTTGTTAGTAATTAAACTTATATAAAAATTAGTTTTATGGTCAATTTCATCAAGTTAATTATATAATTTATGATTATATATGTAATAGACTTAGTTTAATATTATAAAATAATAATTAGTATAGTTACCAGTTACCATTATAGTGGCTATAGTAGAATCATTTCCATTCATTTCCATTATATAAATGTTAGTTTCGTTAGGAGGTTTAAGATGGACAAATGGTATACTAACTAAACTTGGTGTACAAACAAATTTCAAGATGTTTTAATTCGAAGACTAATCTTATTCTCATCATACTTTAATTATAAAGGTTTGTAAACTTTTGAAACTTGTTTATCTTTCAAAATTCCAAATATTAAAGGAATCATTATATTGAAATACTTCTATCCTAATGCAGATTTTTTAATGTTGATTGTTAATTTTCCAATTTTTAACAACTTTGAAAAATATGGTTTTAAAAAAATTGTTGTCGTAAATTGTTATTGGTATGATTTGGGTATTGTATGTAAGGATGCCATAGAATTTCATCTTACCAGGAAATAATAATAGTCAATTTCTCTTCTGAAAATTTCTGATTTAGAGTTACATAAAACACTCAACATAAATTCGAATATATTGCAGAAAATATGATAAAAATATGTACAAAAATAAAAATATTTTTATATGTTTGTACATTTTTTCTGTTTAGTTATATTTGTTGTTATCCTGTGACTGTGACATTAAAACATCGAGAAAAACAAACTTTGATTAAGGACAAATATATGTAATTAAGGTTTAAAGAGTTTACATTGTAAAATTTATGTCTTTTGGGTAAAATTATTACAATATGTCTAGACATATACGATTTTGTTATTTTGCAATTTTCTTATTTTCAAGCTGCTAAAAATATGCATTATTGCAAAGATTTTTTTTTAATTACTTTCGTATTGAAATAATATTTCAAAAGTAATTTCTTAGATACAAGATAATATTATTTTTATTAATTTTTTTTTTGTAAAAAGTAATTTCTGATTAAATTATGAATTTCCGATATTTGAATATGTTTAAGTTATTGGTTATATTGCAACATAAATATTTTGTTATGTATCCAGGTATTAAAATTCAGAAATTTTGTTTATCATATTGACATTATATTATATAATATCTGAAAATGAAAAAAATTTCGGTATAAACCAGAATCAGTAAATACATTTTTCGATAAATTCAAATTTCCAGGAAAAATGTCTTCGAGATAAGAATTTTAAATTAAATTTTTTTACTATTACAACGACTTCAAAATCATTTTCCTTTTTCTCTGTTATACTACATAGGAAATATTAACCAAATTTAAATTTTGTTTCTTTAAAAGCATTTTCAAATTTTCCATCTATTAAAAAAAAATTTCCTTACACAATTTATTTATATAAAATAATTATATACAAAAATTTCCATAACAAATCCTTTTAACTAAAATTTTTTTCCTTTACATTTCGTATTCCACCTGATTCATGAAAATAAATTTTCTTTCAACTTGACAAATAAGAAAATTACAATATGAATACATAAAAAAAGTACTCTACGCGCCTACCCTATCCTCCCTACATCATACTTCAAATTGTAACTTTCTAATTTATAATATAAAATTACAATTTTATGGGTAAAAAAGAATTTCTATACGTTTTTTCTATATGAATTTAAAGGTTCTGTTAAATATTTGGAAAAGATTGTATAGATTAATTCATTGATAATTTAAAAATATTATTTTTCTTTCATGTATATTTAAAATATGTTACTAACATTTATATGAAATTTTGCTGATTAGACATTTTTCTGGAAAATAAATACGGACTTTATTAAAAACCCTGCATCTGTCATTATAGTGAAATGTGTTCCACTATCATTTTACAACAACGATATGAAAGTAAAATCAAATATTCCAAATTTCTGATCTGGTCAGTTTTGTAGAAACTCCAGAACCTTCCTTAAGCCTGTATAGAATTTAACTGTCGAGCAATTAGGTTTTCCTCATGTAAATTCTGTATATTAATTTGGTAGATATTTAGATGTCCTGTGAGAATACTAATTAGTGCAAGAACCGAAATTTAGTTCTATTTGCAGGCAAATCTATAAACATAAATTTAAAATTGTGTTGCCATATTGTCTGATTTAATTTATAACATATTTTTGCAATTTAATACAGAGATTTTGTGGCCTCATGTGACGATGATTAAACCCTTTAACTCCTGGTGGAGCATAGGGCCTCAGTAAAACTTCTCCACTTATTTCGATCTTGTGCTAATGGTTTTATTTATTTCCATGTTTTTCCTGTACTTGCTATCTCACTATTTAAAGTCCTCTTCCATGATGTTTTTGGTCGACCACGCTTCCTGCTTCCCTGCGGGTTCCAATCCAACACTTGTATACAGATTTCATCCTGATCTTTACGGAGCGTATGCCCTATCCAACCCCATTTTCGGCGTTTAATTTCTATTGCAATCTGTTGTTGTTTGCATCTTTCATAAAGTTCTTCATTTCTGATTCTGTTTGGCCACCAGATACGTAGTATGCGCCTAAGGCATTTATTAACGAATTGTTGGATCTTGTTGATAAGAGTTTCTGTCACCAGAAATTGCCTCATGTAGAACCTAAAATTTCTATACCACAAAAAATGAAAAGCATTTTATTAATAAATTAATCGTTAATTGTTAAAAATCTTTAAAACAAATTTTATATCATTTCTAAATTTAAATTACCAATACTTCCAATATTAACTGACATAAACATTAAATGAGAATGAACATCAATTTTAAAATCAATACGTTAATTCATTTCCAGCATAATTTCCAAAATAAATGCCCATTCATAAATCAATTTCAATAGGAAATTCTATTTTAAATAAACAAAATTACTTAATAAATTACTGAATATTCAATTCACTTGATTTATATTTGTATATTAAATCATTTTAATTTGCAAAATTACAGAATTTCTATATTATAATCTGGTTAACTATTGAATAAACTCAAATATTATATTTCATTTTAAGTAAAATTTTTGCTATTTTAAATTTAAATCTGTATCTAGATTTCAAGTATGTGCTAATTCCTATAAAAATATTAAATAATTTAATTGCTATAATTAAATAAACAGAAAAATTTTGGAGTGGTCTTTACTTTATTTAATTTAAGTGTTGTTAAACTGAAATAAAAATAAAGTTTTTAATATGAAAATATCACTAAAATTTATGATTTTCTCAAGAAATTTATTTTCATTAAATAAATATTTTTTGACCATTGACCCAAAAACTAGAAATTTTCTTTGGATATTTTTTTGTTTTTGAGAAAATATTTTTGCTATCATAAAATTTTATGAATGATTAAGATTTTGTTTATGTTTCTTTATGTTTTAATATTATGATATCAAGCAAGAAAGAAACAAAAAAAAAAAACTAAATGGCCTAGAAATAATTATAGAAATACCATAATAAGAAATATCATAAATTTATTTATAAATATTATATAAAATATTTTACTGCTTGAGCTTCTAAAATGAAAATTTAAGGCTTAAAGGAAATTTATTTTCATTTTATATTTATATGATTTATTGTATATTAAGAAAATATTTAATAATTTTGTACAACAATGAAATATAATTTATTAATTAATTTTTTCTATACTTTTCTATTAGTTGTCAGCTTCCCTATTATTTATGATCTAAAAAAAATTTTAAATTTTGAAAGCATGATTACAAATATAGGAAAACTGTGATAGAAATTATAATTTAATAGTATTTTTTTTAATTAATACCCTTTAACATCCAATAAAATAATCTCCATTAGAAAGATAGAGTAAATTTTAAAGGTTAATACCATAAAAACTGTTAATACCCCAACAGAACGGCTATAGTTGTCATTTGATCTGCGATTTTCAATAGTTTTTGATGCTGGATTGTGCCTGTAGAAGGACAAGGACGAACTTTACCACTTCGAAACACACAAATTGATAGCAGCACAAACAAAGTACACAACGAGTTCTCTTGGTGCTGAATAAGGTGGTGAATTATATTGGAAATTCGTATATAGAGATAAAAAAATTAAAAATATTTTGTGTGGACGCTAATGTAGAGATTGAATCCCACAATCATGAAAAGTTTTTTTGAAATATGCAATTTTCTGAAAGTATTTTTTGTTTTTATGCGAAGTATGTGCATTTGAAAACAGCTTTATGTGAGTTCTGGGAATAATATTGAAATCTTGAGATTAAATCTCACAATAAAAACTTTTATATGAGTTTTGATCTCTTTTTATACACACTTTAGCAGAATCAATAGTCAACATTTTCCAATCTCTTAAGATAGAACCACAATCATTCAATTTAGAACTATATGTAAAGTATCGGGAAAAGAACTACTGACAGAAACACATAGTTATGCCCAAAATACTATAAAACTACTAACATAGATGGTTAACTAGTATACTTACGTCCAACATTATAGACAGCACTTTTATAAAAAACAAAGCATTTGCAAAAATTTCAGATCTTTTAGGTTTTAAGACACCATGAATATATTTAATTTAATTTGGAAATTTAAGAAGACATATTGAAACTACACCGATCCAAAATCTTACAAATCAAATCACAAAACTAAAAAGTGTAACAATTTAATTGAAATATGTTGCTCTATCATTTTACAAAAACCACAAAAATAAATGTTGCAGAAATATATTAGCAAAAAACATTTAACAGCAATAAGTTTGAGGTGACATCAACATGTTCAGGACAAAAACAACTTTGTCTACCAAATTTCAAATGTAAAGAAAAATACAATTGAGCAAAGTAGATTTTTTGGATGTTCATGTTCGTCATAACCTCATAACACCAAAAAATTATTCCGTACCGTAAAAGGAAGAAATATTCTGTTCATAAATATTTCCTTTTGTAATTTTTTAAAGATAAAACTATACAAAAATGTAGTTTTTTTTGACAAAATAATATCGTATTTTGTTGCCAATGGGCACAGTTTTATTTCTTGATTTACATAGCAATTTGATTCCTTATCTAAAAATAAGAAAAATTGACACGTTTTCCACTTCTATATGAAAAACTAACTTCATCTCTCTATGACATGTAACATAGATTTCGTACATAATAAATGGATTTTTGTAATTATCTTATACTTTTCTTAACCATTTTGAGTGTCTTGAAATTGCGGAACATCAATCTAATAAATATTCACAAAACATTTAAGGACCATTCATAATTTATAATAGTACAGGTTAATGTAACATCTCGTCGTATATATGTCTTTTAGTCCGACGTGTATATCGATGAATTCGAATAGATAATTAATAAATATATTTTTGAAGAAGTTTTATGAAGAAGTCAGAAAATCATTTTGTGGTTGTTCATGTAATAAAATTTATAAAAATATTTTTACATACATTTAGTTTGGTAAAAAATTGATAGTTGTGGGAGCGTATCGATATATAAATCTACTTCAACTCACGAAGTAGATATAGTCTGGGGGAATGATATACATATACAAATTTTGGTATATATATTATGAGCTGGGAAATGTTTATAACTACTATTTAATTCTTTACGTTTTATTTTTGAGATTTTACTGAATAAATCAATTCAAAATTTTCCAGGAAATTCCGATTGGATTTATTTTCAATGCGGAAAAATATTGATAACTTGACGAAAATTGCTTTAGAAATTGGGTAATTCTTTTAAATCTTTTAAATATAATCGATAAATATCTATAATTCACAAAAATTGTTGTCTAAACTAAACTAATCAATAAAGTACTGCAAACATAATGGGAAAAATGAACTTACAGATAGATACAGACACTCGAATAAAATTATGCACCATTGTAATAAATAAATCGATCAAAAATATGAGACTCTGATTAATTACAATCAAGATAATGCGTCAAGAATAGTTTTCATTTTTTTATGGTAATAATAAATTCCTTGAAACCTTGCATTCCTAAGAACCTATAATAAATCTGTAAATATAGGTGTCTGAAAGTTTGTCTATGGTTTTAAATTATTCTATAAATAAATATTGGGCTATCGTAGACCACTTTTTATTTTAAAAATTCTTCATTTCAGTTTATTTTGATTCGAATACCTAGTAAAATTATATTTATACTCGTTTCCTTGCCATCATGTTTTGGTATTATGTTTGCAAGGATAATCAAGATATAGTGACTTTGAATCAGAGTAAATACTAATTAGATTTCAGACATTTTGTAATACAAAATATGAAATATTAAAACATAACCTCTGCCCAATTTTCAGGCGACTCATTACATTATTATAGTTGTACTGTTGTTATCCCACGTCCATCACAAAACTGATTTAATATATATTTAATTTTAAAATGTGTTATGTGTTAAATGTGTTATTACAATTATAAAATATCCTTACATAAATAACTGAAATTGACACATAATTAAAGAATATTTTTATCTATTGCTGCCGAATTTATGTTCGAATCTAATTTTAATTATGATATTTTAAGAAATTATTAAACTAAACTTTATTAATTATTCATTAAAACTTTTCTATTAAATGAATTTTTAACTACTTTATAATTCTTTAGTCAATTAACTTTAGTTTTCCTTGCCCGTCTTATTTCAATTTTCTCATTGCAACTGTGAAATCTTTCGCGATACATAAAAACGCAAAACTTTGTAATTACAAATTTTATGAGTAGAATTTTTAAGTGAATGAAATCTTTATGTTATTTATGTAAATTACATTATAAATATCTATTATTTAGTGTTGAACACGGTTTTTGAGAATCTGTGGAAGAATATTAATAATTTTTATTAAAGTTTTATAATCCTTTTTAGATGTAGTTAAACAAATTAATTGGATATTTATATGAGATTATTTTAGTTTATACAAAATTTACCAAAAATTCGTCTATTATTTGTGGTTTTTATATAGTTTTATCATCACTATACATAAAGTTTATGTTGCGAAAATTAAATTTTCTAGTGAATAGTAAAATTAATGTTTAATAAGTTTTTTGTTACACCTGCGAAAACTTTATCTTTAAAAAAGGTAATATTATATCCTTCACCGTAAGTATCATAAAACACATCATCGTAATAATTATGTTTATAAACATTATAATCATAAATAATAATACAGAAAAAAAAATATATTTTTAAAGTTATAAATTAAGGACATCCATTATAATATCGAAAGCGAGATGATTTTGAAAATCAGAATTATGTAGTTAAAAAAAAATAGGTTGTGCTTAGTTTGATCCAGCTTAAGCCATTTGGATAGTTAAGTTATTCGCAACTGGTGGTAGAAATACATGAATTCAAAGTTAAGGATTAAAGTTATTTTCATATTTGAAGGTGTCGTCTTATTTTCAGGATGGATTCCTTTATGCTTATTTTTGCTGATCGAAACATGTAATTAGTTTCTTTGAAGTCTCCATTTTATTTATATAGTTAAAAGATGAGTTGTTCGAATTCCATTTAATGGTAGATTAGAGCGCCTTCAACGGAATCTGAACCACTTCATTTGAACATTCTCAGTCCATTCCTTTCAGTTTATGCACCTTGAAAATCTGCAGAATTCTGGTCAATGGCAGTAAATGTGTTCTTGAGGTTCAGCTTTTTCTGTAGCTCTACATAGTTCCTACATTATTCTCAAACTAAACAAAAAAATTTAATTAAAAATTTTCGAAATAAGCATTTTTTTTCTTGCCAGCAAGAAATTAAATTAGGAATCAATATTCCTCTTAATATTCAATCCAAAGATTCGTAATTTCAAAGAACAAGTTACTACAAACAGTATGAAATCTACAATTATATAATTTATTGTTAGTAACATACAACATTAATAATTGCATAAATATTTGCAGAAGTGTAACATTGATTGAGAAACTAATTTGAATGATAATCCTAATTTATACGAACAAACATTTTGGACAAAACATTCTAAATTAATGCTCGATCATTAAGATGAGTTTAGTTAAAGAAATATTGACAAAATTCAATAGAAACTAAAATAAAAGTCACCCTCTTTATTTTTCTATAATTTTACTATTTTTCTTTTTATGTAATACTTTTATATATTAAGTTTTGTATTCATATTTCGTCGTCCTTTATGTAATATTTAACTTGAGTCCTTGAGTGCTGATAATATTTTATCTCTCTCAAAAATAGTGTTATGTCTTTTTGTAAATAAAAATAATTCTATCATAACGAAATAACGATAAAATCGATAGCAGTGTTAAGGTATTGATGTTATCATAAAATAGTTATGGGATGCTGTAAAAGTAACACTTTAGAGATGATTTCACTTATTGAAAATGATATAAATTTTATTTTATTATAGTAGATTTTTTTTTGTAAATATGATATTAAATTATGGAAACTATATTAACCTTGTCTAAAATTCACTTTACGAATTGAACAAGAGTTGAAAACTATAAATAAAAAAAATTGTTTTATTTCATTTTGCATATAAAAACTATATATTTAATTAAATTTACACTTTAGTGAAGGTTATTTTTTTTTTTAGTATTCTGTCTGGTGTTTTGATTAAATCAAGAAAAACCGACTAGACAAAAATTAAATATAAACATTTGAATAGTTGAATAAACACTGCCGACATGAGTGAGTAGAGAAAAGCAAATCAAATACCAAAAATATCAAAAATTAATGAATTAAAAAAAACTTTAAAATGGTATTAAAACACACATTACTAAGGATATACCAACGGCGGAATTTGTGGTTCAGAAGGTTCCTAGATATATTTTGAATTATATATTTAAAATTTATAGTATGTCCATAGAAAATCGTTGCTTTTATTTTTTAGTTCATACGCCATTTACTTGAAGCAGAGATAAACTATATTTATAAGATATGATGTGAAATATTTTAAAAAGCTTAAAAAGTATGGATCAATTTAAATGCTCTACAAAAATAATAATTTAACATGGACATGTATAGTGACTATTACATCCTCCTCCAGGATTGTAGAGAGCCTGTTTTTACTGGCCGGACGTAAGGGCTTTGTGCCCTATATAAGCTAATATATCAATAATGTATTACCCCTGGTGGAGGATGTAGTGGTGAACGTGCCCCGAGCTAATAAAAACCAACACTCTACAATCAATCACTGCCTTTTAGTGGAGGAATTGGTGGTGCCAGCTATGCAGAAACTTTGTTTTCCGGAATTCAGAATATTTGACTATATTCTATATCAAATATCTACAATTAAAAATCCATAACCAAAATTTGATTGCGTCTTGTTATGCCGTTTACCAAAACTGGAAGTACCTTTTGTCATCTTTGATCATGAACAACAAAACAGGAAAGAATAAAATGATGGTTACATAATAATATGACAATTTCATAGAGAACGGAAACAGATAGAATAAAATAGTTTAAAAATTAGTAAATATCGCCTCGGAATTTATTTAATTGCATTTTTATCTAAAAATGGCCCAAAATGGAATATGGACTCTAATCGATTCAATGTCCTGTGAACAAAAATATTTAGCAATTTTCATGTGATAAACTTTTTCAAACATTTTAACAAACTCATCATTTAAAGAGTTTTTTATATTTTTGGAATTTTATTAAAATAGAAGAACTATGAAAGTTTTCAGTTTATATAAAAATTATGCGGAATATTTTGGTAAATATGTTTTTTTATCAGACTTATAAGGTCTCTTCTATATGTTCTATATTGTCTATAGCTTATCTAGAGCTATAAAGAATAAAGTTTTTATGAATTGTAAATTTATAAATTACGATTTTATGTTAATTTATATTTAACAAGCAAATAATCAAATGAATGTTTTGCAAATTTCAATATCGCAATAATAATTGCTTATTTTAATCCATAATTATTGTTCGCAAATTGAATCTCTAAATAAAATTGTCTCGATATTTTTATAGATAAATTGTCTAGCTATTCATAATTTCACTTTTATTTCAACTTATAAAAAACATATTCAATTTATGAAGTCAAAGTTTCCCTATCATTAAAAATATATCTGCATTCTACTTGCTAGGAAAATGAGTTGTTTTTTATTTAGATAAAGTTAATATTATATATTCGTATCTGTTTTCTACGTGTATACTTTATCTAAAAAAACGAATTGGCTGTAAATAATTATTAAAAATTAAATTGAATACTGAATGCGCAACTGCAAAGCTATACAATTATTAAAAATATGATTGAGATAAGAAGCATTCTATAACACTAAAATCATCACTTAGAAAGAACATCAAGTATACTAGAGAAGTGCATAAAAGGATTCGTCTGGAATTTTGTTATTGAATCTTTTATTCTCAGTTTTCAGTTTGTATTCAATTTTCCAGCATTTTTACCACCATTATAATTTATGAAGATGCAGCCAATTTTAATTAAATCAAAATATAGAATAAAATATAAAATAACCGCGACACAATTTTATATTAGTTAATTTTATATAAAGCATTTTAAATATAAACCATATTATAGACAAAGAGCCATTAACGGATTTTACCTGAATTATTTTCGTCATTAAATTGAGTAGTCCAGACTGTTATGTACTTACTAAATTTGGAATTGAAATCTCAATATGTAACTGGCCCAAATAGATTAGCATTTTGAATTGTAATGAGCAAAATGGTTCTGTGTATACAAAAACGTTCTTGGTGAGGTATAAAGTCTAAGATATGACTACACAAAACAAAGTCTATATTACACACTGGAATTGTCACGGGACATCCCATTCTTAGAAACTATGCAAGGAGATTAGGGCATTCTTAATCCTTTACTTGTTGTGGGTGTATGGAGAAGGAGACAATGGAACATTTGTTCAACATAAATGTACAACATAAAAGATTTATAAAATTTGATTGATTCTTTTTGCAAAATTTTGAAAACGTGAGTAAACTGAAGCAGGCAAAAATGATAATTGTTGTACAAAAGTGGGGTGAGTGGACATTATTGTGATAATAATATGCAGCATTCGACTGGAGTGTGTAACGAGCTCAATAATATAATGGCCTATGTGCAAATGAGTCTTGAAGTTCCCACACATATCAAACCAACCAACCAAATGTATAATTTAAGATCTGGAAACACGGCAACATTTCATATAATTTACTGTATTAAAAAATTAAAAATTAAATATTACGTCATTAATTTAACGAATTAAATTATATTATTGTTTATATCAAAATTATTTATTTAGTTTTCCAGGTCTGATATAGATTTCACATAAATTCAATTCTTTATTGCTCTGATTTCTATATTCTTTATTAAATATTTTAGTTTTTATCAAGACATCTATCAATTTAACTCTATTTAAATTACATATTTGAAATAATCATTTTCAGTATAAGCAACAAAAAATTTAATTTATATTTTTTTTGATTTACAGGAAATTGAAAATATCAGATAAGCGATAAAAATATGAATTAAATAATCAACGAACCCTTTTCATTCAAAGAAGGAAATCTAAAAAAGAAACTCAATGGAATTTCCCTTAAATATAAGATATATTTAACTTTCTATATGTAAGATTCAATTTACTATATACTAAATATTAAAATTAGAATTTTTTGATAGATGAAATTAGTAAATTCGACCATTCTTCTTAAATTTATTATTGAGCTATGATAAACGTACATAAATTAATTTCATTGCAATATTTACAAATTTCCTAAAAAATCAATGAAAATTTAATTAAATTTTTAAAATACTTTCTATATTTCGTCAGGTTATATCTAAAAAAAATTAATAGCACATTCAAAATGCATATTTCAATAAATTCAATTACTTTTTTTTTCTCTCTCCTTGATGAAAATTCTAAATTAAAATTAAGAAAATAATAAAATTTTGATATTGAAGATATTTGTAAGGTCGTGTAAATTATATAGCCAAATACTTAGTACAGAATAAAATAATGTCTTACGTCTTATTAACGTATTATCTTCCTAATATTTTTTAATAAAGCAAACACAGATGTTTCAAAGGAAATTGTATATATTTCCAAAATTAAATTTCCGACCATTTCCCCAGTTATTGAAATGAAAATGTCTAAGACTATAAAGAATATAAAAACTTATTGTTCACATTTTTATGATATTCAGAAAATTTATGAAGTGATAATATAAAAACAACTTAATTTACAGTATAATGAGTAAAGTATTTTTTTGACGCCGACAGAACATAAATGTCACCCTATTCGAGCGATTAAAACTGTTGAAATTTTGTTATTATTATGTCATATCTTTATTTTGTTCAAGGAACCATAAATTTTGATATGAAATTCCTGTATTGAAATAATTTTTGATGAATTTTCGAGAAAAAAAAAACCAAATATATTTAAAGTTATATTACATCTCTATAAATAATTGACAGGCAAAACATTCTAGAAATTATAGTATATAATAAAAAGATGTCACGGAATGAATGTGCGGTAATTTAATTTTTGATAGTAGATAAATCTGAATGGAATTCGTAGGAATCAACTTGACATTGTCATGGACGTATACATTCCAAGCATATAATTAAATATTAAAAAAAAATCTTTTAATAAATTATTACCGAAAATAAAAATTTATTAAATATTTTGTTTATAGATTTTCTTTTTTTGTTTGAGAAGGGGAACGCGAGAGAGCGCTGAGACCTTAACGATCTACTGTGCTTTTAAAGCCGCTATCCCTCTTACCTTTTAAAAGATTTAAATTTTAAACAAACCTAGTATGTTTGAGGGGCAATACTGCCCAGTTCTTTAGAGGTAAGAAGACCTTTGCCTAAGATTGTAGTCTGCTTCTTGCGAGTGCCTCGCAGTAGCAGAGGCTGTCGTGTTCAGTCGTTTTTTTGTCATTTAAGCAGAGGCGGCAGATGTCCATGTCATCCAGGCCCATTTTACTGAGGTGGTAGCTCAGAAGACTGTGTCTTATCAGGAAGCCTGTCAGGGTTCCTATGTCCCGTTTGCTCAGTGTTGTTATATCTTCCACTTTTATTTTGTTTGGTTTTATCATTTTTTTTATATATAGAGAGTTTATGCCAATAGATTTTAGCTGCTATTCAATTACTAGAATTTAATATCACTAAATGCTATATTACTAGATGGCTAATGATTTCTTCAATGAATTTACTCAGAATTAATCATTTCGATTTATCTAATAGTCTAGGACTGAATTCCAGTATTTTAATTTCTCATGATTTAATTATTTTATTGACAGAGCATTTGGTTACAGAACAATATTTAATTTTGTTAAATATTTTATTTAAATAAGGTTTCATTTATATAATTTTCCAAAAAATTGACATCGTTACTGTAGAGTTGGTCCTTAAATTTTGTAGAATACGATCGTTAAAATATCTGGCTTTGAAATGATCGGATCGTATTCGTATGTATAATTAATTTCTACCGCAGACTATAGAAAAAGGACCAAAAATATGTGATAAATTATTATTTAAAAATTTATATTAAGTTGCACTCTTTAAAGAATAATTTTTTTTTTTTAAATTTTTGTTGATGAACCTTTAGAACTTTTTATATTTAATTACAAATCAGTGTTACAATTTTAATATATTTTGTAAAAAAAATATATTATAATAAATTATTCTTTATAAATATAAATATAATATTGATTTTATTGATACTGTAAAGTAAAATCATATTATGTCAACCTCATTTTAAACCAACTAATATTTATTTATACATAGTTCAAAAAGCTTATTCCATTAAACATGAAGATATAAGTTACATATTACTTATGTCTACGTTTGCAGATAAAAGTCATTAAATAAACCATTTTCTCATTTCCACAGACATTCAATTCGGTTTTTTTATGTTATACATATATTTATGACTAAATTGCTGCCAGAGAAAGAAATATCATTCGAGTAATGCAGTGGCAAATGCAATCATTCAAATACTCTATATATTATTACTGATGCAGTTGCAATTATAATTCATGTTATACTTGTAATTGAAACGATTCAAAGTTTACCGCAAAACGATTCATGTAATCGACATTCTATATAATGATTTGAAGATTTTCTAACAGATAATTTTGTGTCAAAGTAGGAATAGATTCAATGGAATTTATGCTTTGAAATGTACTGATAGAAGCAGAATATAAATTTTGGCATTCATACTATTTGGTTGCGCCTACAGATCTCTCGACCGAAACTTAGGATTGATTGTAAACTTTTGGAGCCATAATAATATGAAAAGTGTCAATCAGCTTCAAATGTTTATATCAGGTCATCGTATATGTATTAAATTTATTGATGTATCCAAATTTTAAAAAATGGCTCCATGTTTCAAAACTAAAAACGCCAAAACTTTGCGATAATGGTTTTAAAGGTGTTACCTAATTTAAGATATAGCCTAATATAGGCTATTATAGTAACATTATTATTAATACGATAAATAATTCTTCGGCTATAATAAAAAATATTTGTCTGTTATCCTGTAACTCTTTAAGTTGCTTACTATAATTATGTATTCGAACTGCTTTTAAGTATAATGTTGTTTTTCACTTTTGGTTAACGTTTTTCTGGGGAATATTTTTAAATATGGAACAAATTTGTTGTATTTGAACACAAGGCGAACATGTGTGCCGATATACTAACGTTCGATATAGCCAAAAATCCAATATGGTAAAAACGATATTAAACACTTTGATAGAAATAAAATTTATATTAGCGAAATTTTTCAAATTATCTATTTATAATGTCTCCAAAAAAAATAAAATAGTAACACTAAAACTTTCATCGTTTAGCTGAAATACTTTTCGTATACATTTTGATAATTAATGATAATTTGAATTAATTATACCAACATCAGCAATAAATATCAAAGAGCTTCATAAATGAAATTAAAAAAATGTAACCACAATAAATGAAAATTTTTTTTTACATAAAACAATTTCTTCAAATTCAAATAAAAAGTTTGCAACTATGGTAAATTATTTAAAATTATTACCATACAATTTGTGGACTACATTAAAACAATATTTTATTTTAAATAAAGGACTCACTTTAAAAAAAAACATAATAGCAACAACAACGAAGAACGTCCTTAAAAAGTTATTACATTTAACATTTTTGGGTAACGTAAAAGTTTCATAATAATTTTAAAAACAATTTTAACTTTTGGCGCTTTTGTTTTGGGTACTGTTGAGTTTTTTTATATAGTATTTCATAAAAATGTATAAAATTTTGTTGTGTAACATTAAAAATATTTTAGATGTTTAAATTATGTTTAAATTATAAGATGATTATTAAATTGGCAGAAATTCTTATAGAAATGTATTCAGTTCAGTGATATAGAATAACTGACATCACAAATTGTAAAAGTTGTAAAGTTGTTCGTGAACCTTACAATGAATAGAATGATACAGTGATACATATTAATTTTTAGTATCATTGAATTAGAGCAACGACCGTCTAATTATTCGACAGATTTTGTATTGAGACAAATAATATATATATTTAAATATATCCATTTATTTTATTTCAAGTATACAGAAATAGCTTCAAAATAGAACGAAATGATGACAGAATCAGATTCTTCTTATAGTTCTGAAAGTACTATAGTTTAGGTAATAAGAATTATTTATAAATAAGATTTACCATATTAGATAAGCCTTTCGTCCTGGATAGATAATTAAGAATTAATTTAAATAGAAGTAAATTTCATTTATTAGTTACAAGTAATTCACATTGTGATTGTATTTAGAATGAAACGAGTGCATTTCTGAGTTGAAAAGAATGCTGGCTGAATGAATTCTTTTGCCAGTAATAAATTATACATAAAATGTAAATATCCAACAACTTTTCTCTTATATAAATATACTTGATGTTTAGAACTATATAATGCAAAATTCATGATTTCTATTTGATTTGTAACTTCAGACTGATTATATGCAAAGTTAATATACATAAAGAATTAAATATTCGTTATTTTTAACAATGCAATCAGGCTCTGTTTTAATAATGTCAAAGGAAATATATAACTAAATTGAAAATAATTTATCCAACAAATAAAGCTTTGCGAAATAGTAAATTATTTGCTATAGTTTGCAATTATATTAGTTTTAAAATTTAAAATTTAAATCGTAAATAAGAATATTTTTAGTAATTTACTAACTGGGCTGATTTAATTGAATTCAAGAAAAATTGGAAAAACAGAATATTTAGTTTATTATTTATACAAATGTTAAAAAGTTCTGAAACGAATCTATTTTAAAATGTTTAATACTTTTGCTATTAAAAGTGGATGAAAATTAATTAAATTTATTGCTAACTATACTAAATTTCTATATTTCTTTCATATATTTAGATAATTATATATTTTTAGTTTATGATAAATAAATACTTAATATTCGCTTTAGGGAAGTTTTCCTTTTAAACAAAATATATTTTAAAATTCTATTTGTTTTTATATTAAAAAGTTTTCCATGTTTAGAAAATTATGTAATGGAATTATGTATACACACATTAAAATTCGAAATTATATCTATAATTTCTGAAATGTGGAAATATAATTTTGAAATTTCAATCTAACCTCTTGAACATATTTCCTTGGAAGTCATAGTTTCCAGTTGTTCTTGCCTTTCTAAAGCTGCTTATAGGCGTGTTGCACAGTTTAAATTGCTAATTTAATTCTAGTAAGTCTTTAATGGAACTAGTAAGTATTTAATACAACTAGTAAGTCTTTAATGCAACTAGTAAGTAGCATTGGAAGATCTGTTTGAAATTGCTCCCTCCTGTTGAATCAATTGCCATTTTGAAAAATAACGAAAATTACAAGATGCACTTATATATTTTTGAGGTAATCTGGTGGATCATATAAAGCTAATTGATAAGAAAATTGATTGTTCGATAAAGGATTTATGAAGGAAAAATGATAATTTGCTGAAATTTAAAAATTTAATAAATTGTATCAATATTTTTAAGAAGAGATAATTTACAAAAAAAAAATCCTATCAATTTAGTAAGCTAAAATAATAAAATCAGGAAAAAAAAAATTTGCATAGGAAAACCTAATCACTGACATATTTCAATAAAATTTATTTATTTCTTAACATCCACATTTTATATCCTTTGAATAAATTTCTTGTGAATTTATTTATATAGACAAAACCTATAAAAACGAATAATAGAAAAATTTAATTTATTTCCTTATCTTTACACAGGAAATTCAATTTATTAAAAGTCTTCTTTTAAAAAAATACTACATTACATAAAAAATTATATACACAACAAAAAAAATGCTATAAATTTGATAAAATTTATAGATACCAATAAGGAAATAAATAAAATATAATGAAAATAGGCGAAAATTATTAACATTAAATCGTTTTAGAATATTTTTTTTTTTTTGTAATTTTCAGATATGTTTTTTCACAATTTATTTGTTATCGCAATAATACAAAATGGCAATTAAAATTAAAACACTGAAAATGATAAAAATAAGTTTTTTTTGACACTTTTTTATTCTATATTTATTTATTATAATTTAAATTTTGATCTTTTACAAATTTAACGTCACCATTAAAATTAAGTTTTCACGAAAAGTTTTCATGTGGAAAGTGATTGTTAAAAATTGATTGAAAAAATCATAAATTTAAGATTTAAATCTTGAGATTTATAAGAGAAAGGTTGACTATATTTGTACTAAAGAAACATTTAACCTATAAAATTGAATTATTATTCTGATCCGGAAACTGGTTACACTAGGATAGCGAGGTTAGTGATTTTCTACATATATATTTAAATATTTTAAAAGTATTGGAGAAGATTTAGTCGCCTAATCAATTATAATCATTTAAAGGTTAATTTCTGTAAATTTTGTATTTTATACAAAATTTATGCTCTTTATTATCTATCTAAAAGATACATTTGGCATATTAAATTTGTTCATTCCATAGAATTTTATTTCTAGTCTATATAATAATGTTGAAATTCAACATCAAAATTATGGAAACTAAAATTTTTTTGAAAATACACGAAATGGTTCAGAAATAATTTGTTTGAATATAAAATAGAATTCAAGTATTTTGAAGCAATGTCCTTCAGGTCAAGCATTATGTATAGAGTACATTTAATATGATATTACCAGACATTTACATATACAATTTTTTTACATTTAAAGTTAAACCTTTCCATTAGAACGTATTAGAATTCACTATGTTCTCTTATGGACTTTGCACGTGATACGCGAACTGCGAATTGGGAATTGCGAATATTCGCAATTCTTGACATTTCTTTCACATGAAACGCGAACTGCGAATTGTGAATATTCCATACAAAAACAAATTTGAGGTTAAAAACGAACGAATTTTTTATTCGCATCAATGTGGATTGCGAGTGGATCGTGTATAATGATTGACAGTTCGCGACTAGATATTTCAATTAACAGAAAAAATAAAAATATGTAGTTTATTTTCATAAATTTCATAAAAAAATTTAAAAAAAATTGATAATATTATGTGTATTAATGAATTTTAAGCATTTTATTTAAGAAATTTATTTTAAAAAAAATAATTAAACATGGAATAATTGATTTGTTCGCAATTCGCAGTTCGCAGTTCGCGTATCATGTGCAAAGTCCTTTAGTAAATTATCATGACATAAAAACTAAAAAAATATTTAATGTACAATCTTTTTAGTGCAGATTGATAATTGCAGCATCCTTGTAAAATGACGGCATTAGTTATATTTCCATCGGCAATTAATATCTTCTTGTGGAAGTGTAAAATGAAATGTGATTCCTACGTTTGTTACCATAAAGATTACAATTTTATTAAATTAATTAAATATTTTGAAATGAGATTAACATCAACAGGAATTTTCCTCTAAATATTACACTACACTATGAAGAAAATTCAGAAAAAAGTTGGTTTAGTAAATACTTAATGTTATAAAAAATTATTTAAAATCTAATAAAGTTATTAAGTCGCACTGATGATAGTAACATAGTCATTTGCAAACAATCCTAATGAGCCGGACTCGGTATTATTTAGTAACCAAAATAAAATATTTTTTCAAATATTTTATTTATTATATAATTTAATTTAAACAATATCTCCTCAGGCCAGTTTCAATGAAACATCAAAACTTTAAAATGTAAATTATTTATTGTTTTTTTTAATATAATGAATATAATTATTAATTATTTCTTGGTTTTCTTCATTTTGAATCTATATTTACTGATAATTATATTATTAAATTTTATCTTAATTATTTTTACTGTTATTGTTAATTGAATTTAATAAATTTTAAATTGTATTGCTTTCAAATTTAAATATTACCAGAATATTTTATAATAAATTTACCTAAGAATTTCATTATTGTTATCAGTATAATATAATATCTTAATGGAAGAGTTTCATTCTCTGTTCTGGCAGGCCTTTTTAAATAAAACATTTAATGTGATAACTAAATTTATTATGTTTTAATTATTAATGGTGAATAATAAAATTTTATCACCTTTTTTGCACTTTTAATAAATAATTAAAACTATTAAAATATCAAGAAATAGAAATTATTTTAGTTTAGGAAAAAATACAAATTTTCGACAGTATATTTTTAGGATAAGATAAAACAATATTATGTAACAGCTCCTTAAAATGGACTTACTAATTTTATATGGATTTCCGAACCATAAGTTTTTTTTATAGCGAAGAAACTTTTAACTACAACCAGCTACTGGCTTCTAGTAATACGATATTAGTTGTCAGCAAATCGTCTTAACTGTCAACACTGTGCATTTTTTCTAGTTTTAATTTTTTATCTATGGGTAGTCATTTAAAGCTGATTCACTTTAGAAACCTACATCGATGTCTCTTTGAACGTAGAAACGTAGAAAACTACCAAAAGTAGAAAAGTAGAAAACTACCAATGCTGCACAGCTGCTTGTTATAGTGATAAATATTTTAGACATTATTTCACAACAATACAATACAAACACAGCTCAATCAAATGATAAAGGTGTAGTCAAAATGTAGTCAGTCAAACAAAATTTCTATTTGTAATGCTTCCTTCATTTCTTTACTGTACAATATTTGACGACCTTAAATAAACATAATCTTTTAATTAAAAAATTATGAAAATTAAAATATATATTAAAAAATTAAAAGTTTTTTGAAAATTAAATTTGTTTACAAAAGATTTAATTAAAAAATTATTCGAAAATAATAAAATTATCCAATATTTTTCTCTTGATTATTAAACTTTTATTTGTTGATGTAATTTATTATTAAACATGGCGATGTACCGCAAAAATGAAATATAATTTATTTAACGTGACAAATTAATAATTAAAGATCCTTTTTTGAATCCGTTTATGAATTAAAGAGATTATTTTATGACAGTAAAGTTGTTTACATAACTCGGTCCTTTCGAAGGTGATATATGTAAAAAAAAAAAAGAAATAAAATGAATTAGAAAAATTTTAATCACATATGATTTTAGGTCTCTAAGTTTTTTTTGGAGGATTTGTAAAAATTCACCTAAAAATTGGGTCAGTTTTCTGATGATAATATTTTTTATTATGCGAGATTTTGGAAGGTTCTCTAATTGTTGATTATGTAATAATAAATAAAAACTTTTTTAATTAAGCTAATTTTTCGAAAAAATTTATGTTATACAATTTTACAAGTTTAAATTATTCCATTCAATTAAAAAAAAAGAAAAAATTTTTAAAAAGGTTTTTAATGTTTCAAAATTTACATGAAAATTTAATTAAATTAATTTATTTATGTAACTTTTTCCTTATAATATCAAATTTCAATTGGTATGTGGTTAATAATAATAATACACTGTTAAATTAATAATTAATTTTCTAAATGAAGTCCTTATAATTGTTAGCAATTATGAATTTTGACTATTGGCACCTGTACAATTCATAGTATTTTTCTCCTTTGTATATTTGCCTGTTTATTACAACAATTTGCAATAACTTCCAATTTTTACTATACATACTAAGCTTAAGGTCTTAATTGTTGTAATAGTCTTGAGCTTAATCTGACAATGTAACTGGAGCCCTGAATGAATGAATGAATGAATTACTATTTAGATATTATTCGTAAATTACTGCATTTCCATAAGTTTTTCTTACAGTGAGTGTACCATTATTATCAATATATATTTCAATTTACTGAAACACTAATTTTTCAAAAAATTAATACATACTCTCAGTTTTTTAAACTTAAAATTTTTATCAATTATTATTAACGTGTAATAATCTGTAAGTGCCCGGCGCTGGCTAGGGCCAGGTTCTACTCGTTTGGTAGCCCTTTCCTGAACGACCTCAACGATCTCGCCGCGAAGTAGCCCACGGAAACCGTCAAGTTTCTGAACGCTACGAGGTGGATCTAAAACTACCCTATCGTTACGAGATAACAATTACCTTTGGTCACGCGAGTTGTGGTATCAAAACGGCGCAAAAGCGCTAATTGGGTCTCCATGTCAGCTGATATGGAGTCCGCCACTTGAACCAACCAACGTGTAGGAAAAAACTATGCAATATAAAATTATAAATATTTAAAGTATATTTAACAGAATCATAAATTTAAACTTTTAATTTTCAACAATAAAACTTATAATTTTTTTTATACTTTTACAAAGTTTGTACTTGGAGAAATTTAATATGTTCTCACCCTTTAACCCTTTAACTACCACTTTTTGTTTTGATGTTTTTTTGCATACAAAAAATGGATCGTAACCTACGTGATTCTGAGATTCAAAAGTTATTATCTAATTTGTTTTGAATCTGAGTGTTTACCAGATGAAGCAGTTTAGTATCATTGCAATGTTGGTGAAAATAAAGACTCTAAATGGCTGAATCTCAGAAATAGTTAATATTGTCTACATATATTGTCTCCAGGGTAGTTAAAGGGTTAAACTAATTTTGTCTGCACATTTTCCTCATGTTATTTGAACACAAAAAAATAAAAAGTTTTTCTTCAAAACTTTCTTCATAATCTTACAACTTTTAGAAAATAAATCATAAATTTTATGGGCATATGTCGTGTAAACGGACTTGTAAATACAAATTTACAAAAAATTAAAAATTTTGAAAAATTCTATGATTTATTAGTGTTGAAAGTTTTAATTATCAAATGTTGTAATTTTATTATTATATAATTTTGAGTGGAATGAGATTATTTTGTTGTAGGTATAAATTAATTTTTAATATAGCTCAACTAGGGACAACATTTTTATATTAATTTCTTTAAAATAATATAAAATAAATAATTATGTTTAAATGTTTTCCATTTTATTTATAAGAAATGTCGCATCTTTTCTATTCCTTTTCAATTTCTGTTTTTGCAAAATATTTTATTTATTTCTGCATCATAAAAAGGATTCATATAGC
Source organism: Rhamphomyia laevipes (assembly GCA_963920725.1). NCBI lineage: Eukaryota > Metazoa > Arthropoda > Insecta > Diptera > Empididae > Rhamphomyia > Rhamphomyia laevipes. The sequence goes on along the minus strand of OY987258.1, from coordinate 41,271,798 downwards.
GATGTCAAAAGATACTATGCGTTCTGAACAGTTTACATACATTTTTTAGTAAAATCATTTTTTGATTCATTACTGAAATAAAAATTTCAAAAAGAGCTTAATTTTTAATCCTCTTCTTATGTACGACAAATTAGAATTTGCATTTTGTACAATTTGTTGGAAAAACTTTGTAATTTATTGTTTCTTCAATTTATTTACTCCCCATTTGTATTCTAAATTTATGTTTATGAAATATGTATATTTCAAGCACTAAACATTACGATAGATCATAATATAACATTGTTTTTATACTAAAATGAATTTTTATTCATGGGCAACTGACTTATCATATTGGAAATACGACGGTCAGCATTCAACAATGAAAAACATTTTTGAAATATTCTGTAATATGATTAACTTAATTATTATATAAACATTTAAATCAATTATTTCGTTTAAATATCTTTATCTCATTTTACTAATTAAATGTTAAATTAAACTTAAAACTCCAAAGGATCGGAAAACCAATCTATTTTTGTCACGTCTCGAAGCGTGCAAGGCAATTCATAAATATGTATTATTCATTTACCGATTATCTACTGACCGAATTCAAAATTATCCGAAATTTTCCAACTATAAATAAAAGTTTTATATGCAACGTCAAAGGTGGACATGAAATAGTTGATCGACGGTATACCACGATATTCGGTTCTACAATACACAAATAGCGGTTGTATTCAAAACTAAAAAGTATCAGTACTTTCATTACTCCCATTTCGAGTAACAGACTATTCGGTCAGAGAGTATGGTTCATACATCATTAGATTGATAATTATTAAATTCATTTTAAACTGAGCTTTAACATATTTCGGATTGCTACGTTGTTTGGGCTATAACACGAAATTGGGCCGAATCTGGGAAAATGTACATATATCAATTATTTCTTATCAAATGGTATCAAATCAAATAAAAATAAATTAAATCAATTATTGACGGTTAGCTTAAAAGTGAAATAAATATTATTTAAAGCGTGATCAAAATGTTGGTCTATATATTAATTTTAGATAATGTATAAAATATTTTAATATCCGCAACGTTCTATTGCTAATGATACCGACAGAAAAAAAAATCAAATATGTTTTAACTATTAAAATTTCTTAAGTGGATTATTATAGCAATATTTCCTCTATAAAGTAATTTGTATAGTAATAATTATTAGAAACCTATATAAGAAAAATTAAAAATATTTTTAGTATATTTAAAGTATTCAATTTCAAGTGAAATATTGAATTTACTTAAATAGCAAATCTTTTGAAAACTAATTGTAATAATGTCTTTTTATAGATGCTACATGCCATTTTGTAAATTATATTTTTATTAGTGATACGTTTTTATATTTAGACTCAGGTCATATATATTTATTAATAAAATTTAAAAATTTTGAATTAAACTAATCTTTCAAAGTTCTAAAAATGGTTTCAAAAACGTTTGGCAATTGGCACCAAAAAATAATTCCCAGTTTCAGAAAGTTTAATTTATTTATTTTTATTGAAAATATTTTTATGTTACTACTTTTTTTTGTTCATCAAACAAAATGTTAAATTTATTTTATTTTCTAGATATTAGGCTATTTTCATGAAATAGTTTATAAATGATACATGCAAAAATGAAATAAAATAACAGATAATTATTTATATATTTTAAAATTATTCAAAATGATTGAAAATGAAAAAGTAAAAAGGATCCTCGATGGCAATGTGTTTGACGATTTTTAGGATACGATTTTCTGCACTTTAATATAATTTTTTTTTTTTATTTAGTTGACATTTGAAGGTGAAAATAACGCATTGCTTTGGAGAAGAGGGTCATTAAATATGCAATATTGAAATGTATTAATATTTCAAAACTTTACATTACAATGAAATGCCAACATTAAAATTTGAAAAACATAATCAACAAAATTTGTTCATCCAAAAATTTGTTTAATAAAATTTACATTTGTTTCAGCTATTAAAATAAATCCGGACCAATAAAGAACATTTTGGAACTATTATTCAGAGTACCATGTTATTTTCTTTATATTCCAGATGGTCAATTATTGATCTTCTTCAGATTTTATTGTCTATTTCCTTATTAATTTTTTTTAAAAGCATAAAATTCATGAATTTTTTTTATTTATAAATCTATTTATTCCATTTTCAATAAATTTTTAACAACAATATTTTTGTATTTTGATGTTGGTCATAAAATTTTGTTATTTTAAAAAAAAAAAAAATTCTGATAAAATTTATTTCCACAAAAAATGTCTCCAAGCATTTTTTATTTATAGTAAATGTCTAGTCTACCAATTTGTCTGCACCAATTTCAATTTGGTTTCTAACAATTTGTCTGCAGATTTTTCTTAAAAATTTATTATCAACAATTTGATTTATTATAGTATTTTCCGGATATGTTTAATGAAAATATTTTTTTTATCGTATTGATAAGAATTAGTAATAAAATTTATTGTCTGACAGACAGAGAATTTTGTAGAAAATTACTGAACTAAACAACATTGAAAAGTCTTTAAATTTAATTATTTTATCGAAATTAAAATATTTAAAATTGATAATGTTTTATGTTGTCATCTAAAACAGATTATTTTAGAAATTAATTTACACGAAAGTGTAATTTTATATTGTATACATTTTTCAAAATGTCAATGGTAATGAAAAATATTTCAACTTAAAATATATTTACTTTAAAAAGATATAAAAATGTAAAAGGATATATGGAAAATGTTTGTAAATCCATTATCCTCTTTATGTAAAGCAATGAAACTTAATGCTGGCAAAGAAGCCATATATGTATTACGTACGAGTAATCAATTATCTACAAACTATTCAAGTGATCAATAATATCTGTCTGAACAGAAGAGGAATGAATTGTATTTTAAAAGTGCAATTTTGTTTCGGTTTTAAAGTGTTTATTCGTAAAGAATTAAGTATCATTTAAAAAATATCACTTAAAAGTTATCAGAATTTAAGATTGTTTGAAAAAATCAGAAGGGATTGGAAAACAACATTCGGTTATTTCTGAAAAAGTAGAACTAAAAAACTGCGTGCATACTTACTAAAATGGAGCTTCTGTGTTAACTGGCCTTTTCAAAGTCTGTTAAGATGATAAGAAAACTGCAGAGCATTGTAAATACGATTATGACAACGATAATAGAAACTGCTGTGAGGAGTATGAATCGGTGGAACACCATTCTAGCAATGATGAACCAAATGGCACAACCATTTGAGGAACCAGCTTGGCGGAAGTCAACCAACTATGGTATGACGACTAGCTGCGTTAATTCTGAATATGATAACCGGCACATCAAGTCAACATCAATGACGCAGGAGTGAGTATGGTGAATACGGTGTTTCTGCAAAGATTTACCGAAAAAAAACGATTAATCGACTCAGCCCTTACCTTTCCGATTGATAGGGTGTACAATGGGCCTTATTCAAATGAAGATTTTGCGTGGAAAAGGCTGAAGCATCTGGTTAAGGAATTTCTGAGCCCTCATAGAGATTAAAAACACAACCATCTGGATGGTTCTGATCGTCATCTGTATAGTTTAAATATCGACAAACTATAACTAATAGCAGGTTATACATAAAAGATTATTTAGAAGCTGTAAAGAGGTTTAATTGTTCAACCTTAAATAACCCAGTATAATTTGGAATTCCTTAAGTTTTATTTATAGTTATATATAAATACAGATAAAAATCGAAACAGAAATTTAAAAAGAATTTGTTTTATAATTAATTTTAATAATTTTAAAATTCCCTGAAGTTTTCTTCCTACTTGTAAATGTTTTCATTAAAGTTAATTTGATCAGCCTTTTTTAATTAGATTATTTTACCTGTTGTAAATATTTAAATACTTTTGAAGCTATTATGTTTTTGCTACTATAAATTATAAAAAGTCCTTCAATATTTAGTATTTAAAGTGTATTTAAATAAGATCCTTTATTAAAATTTTAAATTATAATTTTAGGATTATTTAGTCAAAGAATGAAATTATTTTAATCTTTAGCTATGCCAACTTTTTAATATGGAATTAAATTTAAGTTATAAATAGAATAATTGTTGGCTATAAGATTTTTGTTTCTAGAATTTCTCAAAGTCAATTAGTTCTTTTAATATTAATATTCTTATAATTTAGAAATACTTCAAAGTAATAATATTTTCGCAGCTAAAGAGAAGTGTGCTTATTTTAATAAAATTATAAAAGTGAAATTTCTGTAGCCTAATCACTTTAGAAGAAATAATGAAGTCACTTTATTGTTTTGAACTTTTTTTTGATGCGTCTGAATTGGACAACAAAAGAAGATACAATTTAAAATTATTCTAAAGAATTCTTAATAGTTTACAGAAACACACAAAGAAAATGAATCTTGGCTGAAGTATCTATAGTTATAAGGTCAAAAACAAAAATCACTTTATTAACTTTAATGTTTGTATTATTATCCTTGGCAAAATATTTCGTGCACTGTCAAAAGTTTTCATTGTATTTGCGGAAAATTGATTTTGTTATTGAAATATTTTCGTGTTCTTAGCAAAAGTTTTCAATTTTAGGTATATTTTTTTTTTGTAGACGTAAATTAATAAACTTTCTAGACATTTATTTTATGCAAAGATTTTGTTAAAAAAGTAATAAATTGAAAACTTATGCAATTTTTGAATATTAAAAAGTAGCTAACAGATGTTTTTTTGAAAGTTTAATATTGATTCGAAATTGAATCTTTAACAACAAGAATTTATATATGCCAAATAAAGAAGGAAATTTTCATTAATCAATGTTGAAAATATTTTAGACAAAGTTTTGGCACTTATAGTATTTATCTGCAAAGCAAGCACATTTGATCATTATTTTTCAAGGTTTATAATTTAATCGAATCGCACAAACCTCACTCACCTTATCTACATTACAAATAGAATATTGACATATTTCGGGTGTCGCTTACATTTAATTTGTGAAGATAATATCCAGAAGTTTTTTACTTTTTATTATAAATTAAATAAGATACGCAGAACTTCAGTTTCTAAGGAAATTAAAATAAATTCATGGCAAAGAAATCTCGCTACTAACAATTTCTTTTTATTATTGAAATTAAACTTTTATGTCCACGAAAGCTAAACGACAATTTAATATCCTTAGAAGTGAAGTATTTTTTTCAAATTTTAAAAAAGGACTCGATATTCAGTAAAACCACTGAAAAGACTAGAGGCTTAAGTAAAACTTTTTTAATTTTACTATATATAGTAACTGAAAAATTGAATTATTTGAAAAACTATAATAATTTAGTAAGCAATTTCATGGAATTTTTCTATATACGCGGCTGTGAGTAGTAATATATCAGATACAGAATGTGCAAAACACTTACAAGTAAATTGAAACTAATAGTTTTAATAATGAAATAATGAAGTTCGAAGTGAATTAAATCAAATATGTTAAAATTGGTTATAAAATAGATATTTAATTAAGTCTTTCTTGGGCTGCCTGAAAGTCAGCTTTTTATTTCTATTTTAATTATGAAGAATTAACTGATTATCGATATATTCAACTCAAAATAAACGTTTCTTCAGTCTAGTCCTAGTGTAAATAAGAATCAATAATTCTGTTGTCATTACTTTATAGTTTTGATTTCTGTTCAAGTGATTTTACACAAACAATTTTAATTATATAGTCTTCAAAACCTGTGGAAATATTTGACACTATCTTCAAAATGACAGTTTAGCAATTCTGTATATATACATATTTTCAATTTGTGTTAGATGTTTTTTTTTCCAAGAAATATTTTTCGACTCTGTTATTTACCAAATATACAATTATCTCTAACAACTTTACAAAGATAAAATAAAATTTTAATGTAAATTGAAGTCAAATTTCGATAAACTTGCTGTAGTAAATTTGTATAGTAAAATTTTATTTTGTCATAATTACTACAATCATCATCTTTTAGTCCTACAGGTCGGGATTGATCTTGACCTCATTTACAATCTGTCTCAAATAGTGCCTATCTTATGCTGCTAATCGAAGTCCAATAATCCTTGGATGTTCTTCAAAACAGTCTAGCCATCTTTGGGTAGGTGTTCTTTAAATAGTGTACATGATAATGGTACCGCATTGAAAATAGATTTTTAAACTCTTTCCAATAACCATACCAGTTATTGTTATAGTTTTTAATCGACTTAACTCGATTGAATCGACTTAACTCTAAAAGTTTGGAATTTGAATTAATGCGATTTACGTCTATTTAAAAATTATATCAGCTTCTTAAGTCATAGACCAAATTTTCTATATTTTATACATTTTCATTTTACAGCTTCTCCTTAGCAGCTTTCATTTGATAGAAAAGACAACAAATTATTATTCGGTGAATCATTTCGATTAAGGTATATTACTACTACCCTAAGACAACAGTTTCGTTTTTTTTTTAATATAATATTTAATTTCATCCATATTGCCTGTCGTATCCCGTCAAGCTAGAATAACTTTCAATTACTAAAAAAAAATGCTGAAATTGCTAAAATCATCAACTGTCCGATTTAATTTAATATATTAGTGCCGGTTGTTAAAAACAAATACTCTACAAAAATTTCTGATAAAAATATTATCTAATATAATTGGAAAACAACTTTTTGTGTATCTCCAGTTTTAGGTGATTTATTACTTTGGTATTAAAGGACATAAAAATCTTTTATTAAGCAAAATTTTACCTTACTAATTTATTTAACTTTTTTGGGTAGAAGTTTCAAACGAGTAAAAATGTCATAATAAATTACGATAACTTAGTTACATAATATATTATCAAAATATCAAAACTATACTGAAATTATTACTTAGAAGCATAATGATAGAAGTATCGCGTCTTTTTATTGTAATTTGGACTTAATTGCAAGAAAATTAATGGCTTTAAATAGTGAAATATTTGTTGTTAGCAAATGATCTCAACAGTTTGTATATTTCCCAGTCTTAAAATAACAATTAAAGCTGAGTATTTAAAGCTGACATCGATACCTCGGTCTAGAATTGAACCCGAATCTAGAAAATGCTAAACTCTCATATAATAAAGTTATTAAATTAAAAACAATAATATTTTTTAATGGAATTTCATTCAATTTTAGTTTTTATCAAGATCAGCCTAATTTATTCTATTAATTCTCAAAAAACAATATTCAAAATTTAATTGAAAAATTTAATTAAAAAATTAAAATTTTCCAGTTTTCATATTTATTTATTTATTGTGTTTTGTATATAATTTAATTTTTTTGGCTTTGAAATGATTTTCATCTTTGAAGGATAATGAGAATTTCCTAGGACGACCTAAATTTAATGTTAATTATTTTTTGTTGTTTTGTTTTTGCTATCTGAATTTGGTGTCTGGTGCAATGTCGTATATTTTTAAAGTTCATTATCCTCTGTATAATTTACAGACTTTGATAAGCTATGGGATTATTGTGGAAAATAAAATAATTTATTATGAGAAAAACTGGAAAATATAAAACTTTAGCATCCGGAATAGACAATCTGATTAAAATTTGGTCTACGAAAATTTTACAACAGACAATTTATTTATTTATATACGTTTTTGTTTTAGGGAGATTTTCAGGATTACCGTAAATTAAGAATTGTTTAAAATTTCTGTAATAGTTATTGGCAAATGGCAAGTGAAAATTGTCAGAGAAATTTAACTTTTAAATAAAATTTAAATAATATATAAAAATGTATTTTACATAAAGTTCTGTCTGAGACGCTTTTACTAAAACAATATTTGTTATAGTTTTAAAAAGTAGTTAAAATTAAAAGCTAAGAGAGTAGTTAGGTGTTAAATGAAATATCTCAGTATGAAAAACTGTACGTACAAGGTACAATAGAGCTAGCTTAATAGAATTCAGTTTCAAAAAAAGCTACCGCTCAGCAAACAGCTTTGCTTCACTCTGTATCCACTCATTTAAATATAGTGCTCAAATTGCTAGCATAGAAAAAGCTTCCAGCATAACACAGTTTATCAACGTTCATAGCTTCACTCTGAAATTGAACTAATAGTGAAACATTTGTTATCAGCAAATGGTCTCAAGCATTAATATATTTCCCAGCCTTATAAAATCACAAAAACATTGTCACAAAAACATGTGTCGACCTTCAGTTGAATTCGGTACCTAATTAATACATTACAGCATAGCACATTCATTATCACTACGTCATAGCCGCTATTCTTTTACAGAAGAATAACTACAAATTATGCAGTAAAAATCTAATTTTACTGTAAAAGTCTGAAAACTTTAAGCAAGAAAACTATACAATAATTAATCTTTAAATACAACGCAATCATTTAAATTATCATCAAATTAAAATTATATTCATGTGCAAATTGTTAGAAACTATTTTTCCACTTAGTGAATTTTTAACATATTCTTTTATGGTTAAATTATCTCGCATGCTCGACAGAATATGACAAATAATTTTATATTTAGTATCATCATAAAATGAATGCCATTGAAATTTTAACAAATCTGGTGTCGCATTAACGTTACACTTCCATGACTACGTGTAAATTCAAGTTCACAGTTTTTGTTTTGCAATGCGTTAAATAATAAAATTGAAGTTATACGCATAACGATTATAAAAATAACATTTTTTAAAGAGTTAGCAGCACCGTTTCAAACACCTCGTAACCCTTTTAAATTTAAATTATTTTAATGATAAATTTTATTGATATTTTCAGTGTTTGTCAAAGCTACTGGGAACTCTGGTAATTTTCATAAAGAAATTTTAATAATTATAAACTTTTAGTTTATTTATTTTGTGTGTAGATGGAATTATTATTTTGGTAGCAGGAAAAGACGAAGAAATTAATTGAGTGTTTAGTAAAAATTTCAGTATTTATCAGGTTCTTAATTTTTGTATTACTGCCGCAGGTCATTAAGTTTAATATAGCAGAAAGATTATTGTAAATTTTATGGATATTAATTTTTAATTATAATATTTATAATATTTATTTAATTTGCTATTACTCAATTTTTTGATTCTTCTTCCTTTCCTTCGTAGACTAATTTATATTACAGACAATAATTAATAAAATCTTTTTGGGGTTAGTATGTTCTAAACGACAATTTCGGATAAACTAAATATTTAATTAATCACCGATTAATTCAACATTTTTGGCTGTAGAAGAGAAGCGGTTGCATTATTCCGTTTAAAAACTGGCCATAGATGCTTAGCAGATCACCTACACCGCTTAAAAATAATATCATCAAGCTCAAGCAAGTACTCTATGGTAATTCGGGCAGCATTCAAAAGGAAGCCCACCTACGTAGCTGACAAGCATTAATTATAGGTAATCATGGTAATCACAAGATAGAAGACCTTTATTGGGCAGCTCGAGGAAAGATGACATAAGTCAAATCCCAACATCTATTAGTCAACAACAACATTTTGTATATTCCTTGTAACTCTTTTTGTTAGTGCAACACAAATATAAAAACTAGACTAAAATAAGGTCCTAAATATTAAAAAATGTAAATTTTGAATGTTTTGTCGCTTAATACATTTTTCCGGGATGGTGTCGAAATAAGTTCAAAATCAAAATTTTAACATTTTTTCATAATAATCTATTTACAGACTCCAAAAATTGTAGACATCCTGTGTAGCGTACGTACTTCATCTATTTTAAAATCTGATAATCAACAATTAATCTGAACTCAATTATTAAAAATTATTACATTAAATGGTAATTTCAAGGACTGAATTAAAAAATGCCAATATAAATACATTTTTTAATAATAAATACATAATTATGTTTATGAAAAATAGATAAAATATTTTACATAATTTGTTGTTATATTCAGATTAAAATCCTGGTTGACAAAATTTTAAACAATTTTCCGTTTCGTATTTAATATTTCCACATATTTCAATTTTCATCAACCCGTAATTGCTGTCATTTAAACTAAATTTATGGTCTTTAATTAAAATTTTAAAATATTGGTTTATTTGGTAACCAATAAAATCGACATTATTATATATAATATTTCGAAAATCTATTTGTAAACTTTAATTAAACTTTCTGTGAATTTTCATATTAATTTACGATAACTTTAAAATGCAATAACCTAGGAAATTTCATATCCAATTTAACTTTATAATTAAATTCTAATAAATTTTCATTAGATAATATAAGAGAATTAACAATTTTATTCAATGAATTCGATTAAAGTTTTAGAATAATTCATTAATTCATTTAATTTAAATATTCAATTTAATTGTATCAATATTAAAAGGATGTTTAGTAAATTTACTAGAAGTTTCAAAATAATCCGCAATTGAAAACCAAAATTTTCTATTCTTTTTGACTCAGTTTTCTGATATAAATTTCTAAAATAAAGTTTAAAATAAATTTTCAATATTGATAGGAAAATTTGTTTCAAAGTTTGGAATATATTTGACAGTTGAACATTGCAGTCTAAATATAACTTTAAATTTTAAAAATCCTGAAATATTTTGTATAGAGTAGGGTTAGAGATAATGATACAGTTTTCTTACAAATTGACTGCTCCGATTCGGAATAAAATCTTTATTAAGAAAAGAAAATCTGCAATAATGAGTTCCTCTGAGACAAGTTAATTGTCAACACAATGTAAAAGATTTTTTTGTTGTTGAAAATTTTTGTAGTACCCTCTAGACAACTTGCCGTATTTGCAAATGGAAACAATTGCTTTCCATTAAATTTATTTCTTCTATATAGTTTCCTAATATATTTGAAAATCTTTTATCTAGAAAATTTTAATTTTATATTTATGTTATTTTTCTTCTTTTAAACAATTTAACACTTTCATGGATACATGATTTCATGCTTTTAATTATATTTTAGAAATTATATGGTCCGGCAAGCATAATTAAATTGTTTATACAATAATAAAATGATGTTAGTGAAATACATTAAATTGAAATTGAAATGTTAAAGTATGTACTATTATAAAATTATATTTTAAGATTTTAAATAATTAAGGATAATATATCAAAAACTTGCGTATTATATTTTAACTTCGAACTTGTTAAATATATATTTAGTTCTATGTGTTAGCCACAATTTTAGTGAAATTTTCAAATATATTTCGAGGCCACGTAGCAGAATTATTATTTTGCAGTAGTTCTATTTCATTCTTTCTAAACACATCTTCACTTTGGCGGAATATTATAAAATAATATATAAAAACAATTTGAAGCGTTACCTAGTGAAAATTTGTTATAATAATAATGTTGCTGTCACATAGCCCAAGCCCAACATTTATTGACTACCACCATCCATTGGAAAACAATTCTATTATTAATATTTTATTTTATTCTTCAATATATTTTCAAATGTTTGTTCCAATATTATTTTTGTTAAAGACTTACCACGATGAATTCCTAAATTAGAATGATTTACAATTCAATGTGCAAAAATGAAACCATTTTACAAAGCATTACTAAAAATAAATATTCAGGACAGAAAAAATATGATATTTAAAGTTTAAGATGTTTAAGATAATATAATATTTCGCTGTTTGTAACTACAACAAAAGTGTTGACCTTATTCCACATTTTTTAGCAGTTCAAACTTATACTCGAAAAAAATCTGCCCTCACAATAAATTTTGTGTGTTTATGTAATTTAAAAATTCTGCCCTGAAAATGTAAAATATTTTGTATCATATTTCTTGACGGTGCAAGAGAATTGACCTATGGCTACAACATAAAAACAATAAATAATTTTTTCATACAATTTAATAAAATTTTGTTTACAATGCTGTGAAGGAACATTATAAAAAGAAAATAATCGAGAATCCTGTTTCATTGTAAACTGAAAAGAGGGCAACATTTCAGGTCAGAACCATGAGAAAATTTCATTTTTTAAATGCAGTATCTTCAATCACGAAAGAAAAACGATATAAGTATGTATAATTAAAGGATAACAATAGATAAAAAAAGTTACATTAAATTATATTCATTTTAAGTCGGGTCACCATTAAGTTGATCCGGACTCGTAAAATGATAATTAAAAGGAATTGCAATAAATACCAAAATGTACAATTAATGTTTTAGTTATTTCTGTGCTTCTTGAGACATTTAAAGTCATATCGAAGTTTTTTGACAAATTAAGTATGGAGTTCAGGTCAAAAAAGATGGCAACAATCTAAAGAATCTAAATTTAAATATATTCACTAATTTAACGAACACAAAAATTATTTGAAAAAAACAAAATCGAATATTGTTTATTTGGTAAGAAAAACAATTTTTTTATACAAATTACATACAAAATTTTCTAGTAAAGAAATTGTGACAGAGAAAAACGAAAAATTTCCATAATAAATCCTTTCAATTTTTAATATTCGAATACCACCTGATTCAGGAAAATAAATTTTCATTCGTTTTGGAATATTATACTATAGAAAATTACAATAAATGAAGAAATATACAATAATAATACAAAAAATCTGAATTAATAATTTATATAAAAACAAAATTTATTTGTTTTAAGAATTTTTATTTTTTTTAAAGAATAATTTGAATTTTCTTTCAGTTTATTTTACAATCATTTCTAGAAATTCAGTATTTTCCTACAACCAAAAATAAATGCCATTAATACTGACACGAAATTGATTTAATTGATATTGTAACAACTACTAATTATTAAAATACAATATTGGAACTGATTATATGTAACTTAAATATAAATTATGTAAACGATTTATGTAATTATTATTAAAAGATTGTTGCATTTTGTAAAAATAAAATCAACTTAAATAGCTTTTAACTATAATTTATTATATTAAATCCTATAAAGTTCATCTGACAAATTTGTAAATATTTCAATCGAAAAAAATGATAGAAAAAAAATATGAAGCAAAATCTTTTATGCTCAATTATTCAACTGGCTTAAGGATTATTTAAATGTAGAAGAAACAGTAGACAAGTTTTTATTATGTACTAGACTTATAAAAAGTTGTCTGGAATTTATTTAGCTCTCATTATTTCTGATATTTATATTCAAGAATTTTTTGTTATATTAATTAATCAAAATCAATTTTGTATAAAAATATTGCAATTAATTCAATATATGTTTTTGTAAATTGATTTGTTTTCATTAAATCTGAATTGATTTTGATATTAGTAATGGTAATTAATCTTAGGTGGATGCACGTTGCAAAGAAAATGGAGTCTGAAGAATGAAACTGATTATTTCTTTGTATCATGGAAAACTAGCTTATTGTTTGTAGGTCCATTAAAAAGAAGATAATATCTTAAATTCTATCCATAGTAGATTAACCTCTGACGTTTCCATCACCCAAAACAAACAAATGTTACTAGTGAGACACAACTGCTTACTTACAAATGAAATTATGCCAATTGAGAAATTATGATCAACACAACTGGAATTATGATCCATCCATTCAAATAGTTCATAAGATCATAAATAAATTCATAATTGAATTATGACTAGACTATAGGATTTTGTCCCTGAACTGAAAATTATAGTTGAAAATATACAAAGTTTTATGCCTATAAAGATTTACAAACAAAACTTTTTATAATTGAAAAATTTCTGCGTTTATGTTGATATAAAACTTAGTTATTATATTAAAAGTTTGTAAACCTTATTCAATGGAAACTTCTAAAATAAATTAACTTTACATTTTAATATAAATTAACTTTAAAGTTTTATAAATTAAGTTTAAAACCAAGATATTTAAAATATATTAATTCTCTTAAAACTTCTATAAAATTGGATTTTAAAGATTTATATAAACAAATTAATTTGTTTATTAATTGCCTATCAATTTCTTTAGAATATCTTTAAATAGATAGTTAAACAAATTAATTGGATAAAGTTATTTAATAAACATAAAATTTACTAAAACTTTATTATTTACATAACGTAGAAGGTTATGTATATTAATCAAAGAGTTATAAGGAAATAACTCCTACAAAACATAATTCCATATTGGAGTTATGATCCATTTAGTGAAATATAATTCCATATTTTTAAATTTTAAAGTTTATGGAATTATTTCTCACAGAGTTGCCTCATAACTTTACCGGTAAAAAGTGGTACTGCAAACGGTTTACTAGAATTTAAGAGTATTTTAATTATCGGTCTTTCCAGGAAATTGAAAGATAATTGCATTTTTTAAAAGAAAATCTACTTAAATTAAATATAGTTATAGCTATAGATTCTTCGATTTAGACAATTTAAGTAAATGTTAGAAGTCATCCTTCTTTTTATAAATAATAATAAAGAAGTTTACAAAGTCCCCGTGGCATATTTAAACTAAACATCACCGGGGTACTTCGTCCACGTTAACAACATCTCGTAGGCTTTAAATATTAATAACAATTATGGATTTCTTACCTACTATTTTTCAGAATTACATTTCAGTGAGACATCATTCCAGAAAACTATGATATTTTAAATTAGTGAATTATATATCTCACTAAGTGGCTCAAAATTCAATTATATGGAGTTATGACTTGTAGAGTTAGGTTCATGCACCAAACTATAAATTATTTACATTACAGAAAGGAGTGGTGTCTGAAGAAAATGACTAACATCACCAGTATTTAGAAATAAGACCAGATTTTTGTCATAGGGTATAACATAAATTTTTATAATTCACTCTTATATTTTGTACTAATTAAATGCAAAAAAATCAATTCAAAGCAGACCATTCGAAAAAAATCGTTTGAATTTTCCATTCATATCAATTATAACTTTATGCTGTTTGTAGAGGAGTAACGTTCTGAAATTTATATTTTAAGCATTTCAGATTATTGAATAAAAATAATTCGACGTACAAAAATTATAATTATTGATATAACTACGGTCGAAAATTTAATTACATTTTTATACTGTCTATTTCGTAATATTTTAATGATATTTTACATTATTGTGTAATAAGGAACTAATCTTTGACGATGGCGAATCAGTATTATTTTATCCTTAACTCTTCAAATTTATTACATAAACATCAGGAAAATTCGTAAAATAAATTGTGGAACAAAAATATAAAGAACGCAGATAAAATAAAGCTAATTACCAATATAATATTTATTTATGAACAAAAATAATTTCAAAAATTATAAAATGTTTTTTAAGAGTCCTCTATGTAAGTCCATAAATATAATTAATAAAACCTTTGAAAAATATTAAAAAACGTTCTCCCTCGATGCTTAATATTTAATATTATCAAATTTAACGATATTCTTCATTTAATTATAATTCCAAAATGGACTAAAATTAAATTTAATTAACAACACAATCTTTAAAAATTAATCTATTAATCTTAGTTATAAATTAATTATCAAAAAGTTTTACATAAAAATTAAAAATTTTACATAAAAATTAAAAATCTTCCTTTTCTTTGCAGGGGTCATTTTTTATGGTATATCTTTTTAAAAGCATGATTTGTGATACAAAATGTTCAATAAATTTGAAAAGGTTTTAAGGATTTTTTTTTTCTTAAAATATTTTACTACATCCAGAGAGCTAGCAATGGATTTATTTTGGTTATTTCAGCAGTCATGAAAATAAGTAGGCATTCACTATTATAAACTCACTAAATATGGAATTAAAATTTGGGAAACGATGAACTTTCTTTATAATACAACTATCAATATAAGTGCTCTAACCTAACGTACATGTGATCTATATCTATACGACATTTGGTTATGATTCTTACTTGTAATCTGGTAGATTGTTTAATATCAAACTTAAATTTCAGCTCAGTTGATGTAATTAAAATTCTTTGAAATTCATTTAACCGTCCTTGAAATTGAAAGCCAGTAGTGTTTCCAATACGTATACGTAATAGCATAAAATTTCCAAACCTTCAATTCCATGTTTAGTGAGCTCGTAAGTTTATATCTACTCATTTTCATAAATGCTGAAATAAATCAAAGTAAAATCCCTTTTTAGCTCTTAGTCTAATACTTTATATCGATTTTTTGTAAATTCTTTATATTTATTATTTTCAATTTTATTTATTTGTCTCTACACATTTTATTAATATTTTAACACAACGAAAAATATTGTGACTTCTTATTTAATAAAATTATCACAGGAAAATCATCAAAATATTAAATAAAATTTCCTTCCTTATTTTTATTATCAGATGAAATTTTTTTATTCGTTTTAATTTTTAAATAAATTTAATTAAAAAATCTTCATATAATTAAAATCTTGATGAATTTGTATTTATTAATATAATTATAAATTATAATAAAGAATATTATTTATTTAAAAATTGAGTGATGTTTTAATTAAATGAAATTTATTTTAAGTGCTGTTCAAACTGAGATTATAAATAAATGGCTCAATTGAAGTCTACAAAATCAAAATTTCGTCTTCGATGAAAAATCAACTAGACTATTTTTATGAAATGTTAAAATTAAAATTTATTTAAAATTTAACTAATGGAAAAAAGTGGCAAAAAGCAATTATAATGAATGTAAACTTTTTGAATTACACCTAATTCCGCTTTACAAGATTTTGATTTATACATTTGTAATATAGAAAATAATTATATTTTCCCAATGTAGAATTGAAGTTTTACAGCAAATGAACTAATTGGCAAGTAATTATCCCAACTAAAATACAAAATAGCTAGTTCATTTACTCCAGAAACTGTTACGCATGGTTTAATGAACCAATAAATTTCTGATTAAATATTTTTAATCAGCGATTATCACACATTTCGTTTCTTCTACACTTATTCAGTGATTAAATTAATCAGTGAAATTTGGTGGTAATAAATAAATAAATATTTAATCACAATTTCAATAATTTTCTTAAAAAAAATAAAATAATCCACTTGAGGTTTAAGTTTACTCCCTTGTTAAATCTGAATCTTAATCAATAATTAATCGATGGGGTAATAATTAATCGACACAATAATCGTGAAATCGTAAATTTAATAGCCATTTTCACTAACTCTTATTAACATTGTATACGAAATTAATATATTCTATAATTTTGAATATTCAAAGTTAGGATATTTAGCTCTCTAAAAGCATATTTTATTCATAATTTCAATTAAAAGTATAGTGACCTCACATAAAATAGCATTTTTTGCTATATCGATTCTAATAATTGTAAATTTTATTTAGATAATAAGTAAAAGTTATTTTGATTATTTAGCAAAAAAATCAACTATCAAAATATTTGCAAAAATATTTTCAAAAACTTATGAAAACTTTTATTATTGAATCCAGTCGTCAGCAATTTTTATTTTGAATAAAATTTAATAATGTAAAAGATTTGATAAACTCTCGTAGTAATAACCAAAAAATTCGATTGAAACTGATTATTTATTGCGATAAGAATTAATAAAATGCTTACGATTGCTAAGCATTAAAAAAATTTAATTACATTTAAAAATCTTTATTCGAAAATCGGATATAGAATAAAATTTGCAAATGAACTTTGAAATATAAATTTCTAGCCTAAATATCAAGACATTTCAATAATTAAGTAATTATAAATTAATATTTTTTGAAAATACGAGGTTTAAGAGAAATTATAATCATTACATTAATAAAGTTCCTTAAAAATTCTACTTAAGATTTGAATTTTTATTTCATTTCATATTAAGGAAATTTAATAGAAACTAACAGCTTTAACCATAAAAGTCACCCTCTTTATTTAACTCAGTATGACTAGATTTTTGCTTTCTAAACATTTTTATGTTATATATTAAGTTTATAGTCTTTATGTGTTATTTTACTTGAGTGTTAAAAACGTGTCTAGAAACTTTATCCCACAAAAAAATAGTGATTTTTAAAAATATTTTTATTGTGACGAAATAACGATAAAATCAATATTTATTTATGTTAAGGTAAAATCATTATAGATAGATACAGTATCGTTATTGATGTTATCGTAAAATAGTTATGATATTTTATGTATATAGTAAAAGTAACACTTTAGGAGAAGATTTATTTATTGGTATAATTGGTATTCATCATTAAATGAATATGATAGCAAATTATTAAAAGTATTAGACATTGATGCATTCGTATAGAATTATATTTTAAAAAGATGAGAATTAGAAATTTAAATTTTATGAATTAACTAATTAAATTTTGATTATTTTAGTAATTAATAATTTTTTTATTATTTAATTAAATAATACTTAAGTTTATTTCTAATTAATCTATTTGAATTAGTTTGTGTCGACTTGAAAATCGTTAGTTGGCATTTACAATTTTTGATTAGTCAAAACACGGAACTTGATTACTCTAAATACCGAATTGTTTTGATAATAAATCAATTGGTGAATTAAAACTTAATTGATTTTGATCGAATGCAGTTTAATTGTATCGTATAAATTTTTATGATATTTGAGGAAATTGTTGCCCATTATTGTGGTAAAAAATCTGTTGGCGATACTTTGTATTTGAAGGAATCTTGAGACAAGTCAGGATGATTTTTAAATTTAATAAATAAAATATATGTCAGCCTAAATTGAACACGTGTACTGATCTACCATTACTGAAATAAAAAAAAACACTAGCCTGACATGTTACATTAATTAATCTAGGTATTTATTTTAGGGTTACAGGAGTCCCAAAACGATATTAGCCAATAATATTACTAAAATAATCAATTTTTACATACATAAAATTATTTCATTAATTTTTCATCAATTCTTTAGTTGTGATTATGAAATTTTAAAATTATATTAAACAATTCATAAATAAAATTAACCAAACTCTGAATATTATTTCGTGTATTCATTATTCTTATACTGGTAGCTTAGCTATATGCCTTAAATAATCTTTCAAATTTGTAGATCAAACCACAATACGCAACCTCTAGAGTCTGGACTAATATTGGAAAATGCAAAATATTGACACTTTGCTTTACAATTATTTTGTAATTATTTTACCACTCTTTTAATGATTTACTCAAACAGTAAAGAACACTTTCTAAAATATTCTGCCACAAAAATTCGATTTGAAGAATCCTTTAATATTATCGATCCACAAATCTTATTTTATTGATTATTTAAATTAATTTTTCGCTTTTATACTTAAAATTGTCTTTTTAAATATCTTTTAAGATTTATCAACAACTTTTTCTTTGATTTATATTTTTTGGGGTTGTTTTAGCTCTTATGTGGTTTTTCTGTCAATACATTATAATAAGTAATAATTATACATATTGTAAATTGGATTTATCATTTTTTGAACAACAAATTCTTTTATTATATCCCTTTCAAAAAAATTATGACCTCGTACTCCTATATAATTTATAATCTAATTTCTAGTCTTTCTTTCATAGGAATTCATTTTTAATAGGTTTATTTCTAGGTAAAATATAATTTTAAATTGATTTTTCCGATAGTTTAGAAGACATTAACGTATCGTATATACCCAGGTACGTAATCAAACATACTTACATCGAAAAATGATCGATACATTTCAATCTGGCCGATGATCAATCAAAAAAAATTTCAGCGAACTTCAAAATATTAAAATACTTTCGTTTCTTCGGAATTCGGAATTTTATTATTGCTTAACATTGTCGACATTTCCATGTAGAAACTGACCAAAGGAAAATCATGATAAGTGGAATTCTGGTGATACTAAAGTTAATATTTCGTAAAAACTATCAAGTACACTAGAAATGCAAAAAAATAAATTTGTCTGAAAATTTACAAGTGCTTGTCCAACTTTCTTTTAAAAGAAATTTTTGTTGCTACAAGAATTCTAATTATAGTTTTTACACTAAAAAGATCAAAATTATTAAAGATGTTTTCTTAAATTAAATAAAATATTTTTTTATTATATATAATAATTTGTCATTTTCATGAGCGGTAGTTATTCAATAACAAAATGTCAAGCATTTACAAGACAAAAAGTATTATTTTCCGAAAAGTTATGGAACAAATTTGAGTGTTGCTTTGGACTTGAACAAAAATATATTTCGCTAAAAAATATGTTGTACGTTTTCGAGGTCAGAGATTCCAAAAATCCTGTTGGCAGCAGTAATTTCTGCAAATACTTGTCAGATAATTTTAATTTAATTTGACTTGGATTCATTGAAACTCTTAATTGAAGCCATCCAACCTTCAATGAGTCTATAGCTTTAAACCGTCTTTGCTAAAATTTTGATTTATAATGTTCTAGAACATTTTATGCCTCTTATGTTGCTAAGTTTTTTTAAATGATATTTGGAATACGCAGTTTAAATTTGTGATCTAGTTTGTGATAATTTAAATGGGTCTCTATTAAATTTCAAATTATATTCGTAAGGATGTGAATTTTTTAATAAATTTAATTATAAATCCCTGTTGTACGTAGCTACGACGTATTTGATCCCCTTATGTAAGCCTTTTTTTGTATCCACATCTATTGAAAACGTTCAACAAATAAAATTCTAGATTTAAATATATTTTCTTTGTATTAGTAAACATTATTTGTGTAAGAAAAAGGTCAGCCTGAACCTATTTCATTTGTGTTAATTTAGATAAAAATGAAATACTTCCACCTAAGGGGAATCTTTTTTGTTGTTGCTGTTACTAAATTTAAAATATCTGACTGTGTTTTATTTTAATTAAAATAAGGTGTGACACTTGTTGATAGAAAATAATTTCGAATATCGTATCCTCATTTGCCTTTTTTTAATATAATTATTTCAGTATAGAATTTCGGGATATATATTTAAATTTTATTTCAATGAATTTAATTGAAAATAATACTTTAGAATATTGATAGATTTTGATACAAAACATTTAGATCATCCCAAAATTGGATCATTTTTTTAAAAGTTATTTACAAATAATTTAAATTTCATAAGAACATTTTTTATATTGAATACTATAGCTAATTTATTTGAACTTATTCATACGATTTTACTAATTTTGATTATTTATTAATATTTTATAAAAATAATTATACAAATATTTTTAAAATACGTTTCTCAACACTAACATTAAAATTGAAAAAATACGTTACAGAATTTTTGTTGACTATTATACTTAAAAATTTGCTGTTGACTACTACTTAAATATGCTGATTTTTATTATCTATAGCTTAGTTCGTAGTTGTTGTTGTTGTTGTTTTTGCATATAAAATTAAAGATAGCGACATGGATAACTCTTAAAAAACTGTCCTCACTTTGCTCAACACTTATTAAGCGTTCACCACTACCCAAACTTCCTGATAACCGATAACCTTTCAAAAAATCTGTTTTTATATCTAAGTACTCAACAATACTTTTTAATAGTTCACGTGTTTAATTTTACTACAAATATATTTAAGACAATTTTTTAAAATCTTAGATCCAGCTCTACTACAACATATAATTCTTGAAATTCTACTTTCATTTGATAATACAGACACAGATGCTATAAAATTTTGAAAATCTAAGATATTTTGCCTTAATAATTGATGAATTACCTCTTCTGTTAGTCTGAAGATTAGCTTTCTTTTCCCTACAAATAATATAATATAAAATTATTGTAATGTAGTCAAATACTAAGTAAAAAAATAAATAATTTACTAATATAAAAAATATGTTACTGAAATGTGTCAAAAAAGATTGTATAAATATTTCCAAAAACAAAATTTCCAACACCAAATCATAAAAAGAAATGTAAATGTCTGAGAGTCTGTAAAAATGATAAAAACTTATTGTACACACTTAGGAAATTCAGAAAATTTATGAAGTGATAAATATTATACATAAAAACAAACATTTTTTTTTGATATTTTGATTTTTAGTATTATGATTTAGAATTAACTTTAATTTTGACGTCGACAGAACATAAATGTCACTACAATCATACGATTAATGCTACAGAAATATTCATTGTATTTATTTAAATAATGTTTGTTCAAGGAACCATAAATTTATCATGAAATTATCCTGCCTTTTGAAAGATATATTTTTGTGACAAATAATATACAAAATTTTAAATTATTATAGACAAGGCTAAAAATTATAATAATAAACAAATTTCATTGGCGCAACATTTTGAATTCAATGTTTTCAGTTTTACGTATTCATTATACACAAATTTTTTAAGGATATTATGAAAGGATTCAATGAAGTTATTAAAATATTTATTAAATTTAAATTTAACATTTATTGAATAAAACCATCTACTATATGAAAATAGAATGAATTAAATTGATGATTTAATCCTTATTTTCTGTAAAAATTTCCTTCAACATAAACTTTAATATAAATTATAGGAAATAACTTTGCAGAATGTTGCTAAGTAAATTTTTCCCTTATATTCAATATTGTTCTTTATTAGGGATTTATATATGTTTTTTATAGGATTCCCAATTAATTTACGTGACATTATTAGCTTTACCAAAAATATTTAATGGACATCAGCTTGTTCGAACATTTTTTATTAAATTTATTCGTGATAGAATACAGAAACATAAAAAGGATCAACATTTTTCCAAATAATTGAATATTTTATTTAAGGGCATAATAGTTTAAAGAATTTTCCTTGATATAAACTTAAATATGAGAATAAGGTCAAAATGAAATTTATGGGACATAGCTATAACAAAATACTAAGAAATTTAAACTATGAAAATTAAATTATGAACATAAATTAAGAAATAATTTTTAACATTACATAAAAGTATGATTTCCTGTATGTATATAAATTAGAGGAGATTATTAGTAAGAAAAGTTTATTGCTGGAAAATATTCCAAATCCTAATTTTAAATTAGTTTCCATCCTTGAAAAGATAAAAAAAATTTATTACTTTTATTTAAGTAAAATATCATTGCAAAAACTGGGGTACAATAATTTTAATACTTTTTTACTAAGAAAAATTAATTAGAAAAAAAAATGTTTTACCTTTGTATTTAAGATTCAAAATGTTGCTTGATATATTGTGCAACCCCATTAAATGATTATTTCTTTATAAGTTTTATAAAACTCATTTTCTTATTACCTTATACATCCACTTATGTTTTTATATATATAATATCTAACAATATTGTGGCATGTGAAACTGATGTGGATTATTCGAGTAATCATAAATCCAGCCATTCAGTTCGTATATCATTACTGGTACACCCGCAATTGCATTTAATGTACTATACTTAAATAAAACAATATAAAAGTCTACCGCATGTAAAAACTCTATGTGAAAATTTTGAAAATTATTTCTAAAGTATATTTAGAGCAGCATATTGAATAATAAATTCTGTACTGACTGATGGTTAGATTGCATTATATGAAAAATAACTCAGTCTAGAGTAGATTTAAATTTTTTCTAATATAATAAATTTTACAATATAATTAAAATATACAACAAATTACGATGAATTTTAAGAATCGTTGATGTAATTTCGTCAGAATATATGGAATTAAATAAATGTCCATTCAGATATGCAAAATTTTGTAAGTATATTTGCATAATAATAAACAATTCATAAAATTCTGGTTTCCACTCTTGATTGTCATACAATGTACTTGAAAATCCTTTAAATATAATATCAAAGTGTAAATAAATTTCAATTGTAAATACTTGTCTATGCAAAAGTAAAAAATTATGAACATAAATTTTAATAATATATTTAATTGCAGTTTGCCAGCTCAAAAACTGTCCCTTTTTAATTTTCCCTCTTCCTTAATTCAAATTTTTCTAAATTTGTTGAAAATATATTACGTTAAACCATGTACAAAATTGTTGATTCCAATATTGAGAGTAGTGCCGATCTAAATGATAGATAAACTAAAATGGCATTTAGGACACTACTAAAATTTTACTATTGAAATTAAAAACTAATTGAGTTCTTGTAACATAGCCCAAAAATTATTTATATTAAACTTCAAAATGTAATTTAATATTATGGTAAATGGCCAACCAGAAATATTATGCAGAAGTAAAAAATGAAGTACATTTGGTGGACCATTAAGATTTTGAATTATATTGAATTATATCCTCCTAATTAATATTATTTTCCAAAATCCAATTTGATTTATTCTTTGAAATATATATTTATTTAATATTCATCTCGTCAATATTTTAAAAAAATAATAATTTAAATAAAAATATTTATATAGTAAAACAATTCAGTTAATTCAAAAAATGAAATGGATTCCGTACATAATTTCTATAGAACCTTACATCTCATATAAATATCTGAGTGCACTTTAAAATTCAAATAAAACAAATTTATGTTGTATATTTTAACAAAAAAATCATTTTTAAATCTTTAAATGTGTTTTAATAATTTTCCTATTTAAATGTTTTGAATAGATTTAAAATAAGAATTTACGATTTTAGCTCGAGATACAAAGTATTATTTTGTTTAAATAAGCTTTCTCTAAACAATATGTTGTCTAAATTATGCTATGTTCTTGTTGTTTAGGAAGTTGAATTGTAGAGGACGTATTCATATCAATATTTTGTATTACAAGTAATTAACTAAGAGTGTTGAATATTCCACTTGACGATATAAAAATTATTTCGCTGAAATATTTATTCTGGGAGTTTTCGAGTTAATTCCATATAATTCAAATATTCTTCAATATTGTACATCATAGCAGTAATTGTTAGCCTATTCAAATTCAATGATATTTCATACACATGTTGATCTAGTTAGTGCTCCTGAAAAGTAATTATTATCAGATTTCAATGATATTTAGTACACAGATTCATTGGGTCAGTATCAAATTTCTGAATTATATAAATTTTATTCATGGTATATTTGAATTTTGAACACAACAGTGTTTTTTACAAAGCACTATTTCTTACAAAGATACTACTAATTACAATCGACCCTTTGGCACAACTACGACCTATCTGTTCCCCCTAGGTTAGCACATCTTTCTTTTAAACGAAAATATTACCATTGCCATTAATAGAAAAATATGGCTATATAGAAAATATTGCCATCGGCAATATTGCCATTGCCGAGTTATTACAAATGTCAAACATTTGATTTAAATTTGTCTAAGCTTTAAAATTTTCAATTCGAAGGCATTTATTAATAACATACCACAAGTTAAATATTTATTATTCCCCTTTCCGTAAATATTTGTCTATTATTATTTTAATGAATGAAATATTGTTTATCTCTTTAAAAATAGCTTTATTATGCTGTTGAATTTAACCGGCTTTGTGTAACTACAAAATTATTCTATAGTACCTGAAAAGTTCATTTTAATTTACATATATATTTTCACTATTTGCGCAAGTCCTATTTTTAGAATTTTTCTCTAATATTGTTTAATAGAGTTTATGTCCTCCTCGGTTGCATAGGGGGAATATTGATTTTTGTAACATTACAGAATCAAATCATATCCTTAAATATTGTCACAAAAATGCCTTATACCCCACATTTCTGTCCCAAAAGCTCGTAATGGATTAAAAGTGAATTTCATAGAAATTTATTAATAATAATCCTCATATTAAACGTATTTTTTCTGTAGATTTCACTATTTTTCAGGGTCTTGACTGTGATGAACATTAATTTATGAGCTTGAAATATTTTTCAAGAATTATATTGTATAATATCTAAAATATTTTGTAAAAAGTAAATTTATTTCCACTAAAAATTAGTAAAATTCTTTTGAAAATAACATTTCCCTATACAAAAGTTTTTCATATATGAAAAATATATATTCAATATTATGAAGAAACGAAAAGTTTAACCCTTGAGAAATTACAATAGCGTAACTAATTCTATTTAGAACAAAATTGTTTGTTCAATATAATTTAAACTGTTCCATTGTAGTTCTATATAATATTTAGGTTTAGGATTAAAGCTAAAATATCTTTTAACTTTATCAAAATATTGAAATTAATTTTGGTTGGTTAAGTTTTCAGGTTTATTTTTAAGAAAATTTTGAGATTCAAGTTTATGAAAATTGTGGGATAAAGAAATCAATCATAATTTTTAGGGGTGAACTTTCTGAAGTAACAGTAATATTGTATATTTATGATACCGAATTTTTTATATAGAATGTCAGTAATAATTATAAATTCTTTATAAACTTTCATTTTTACTTCCTAGTTGACGATCTCTTGTAAAATTCGTTACATTTTACTTTTGCTTTTGAAATTTAAATAGACGATCCACACTTTTTAGCATATATAGTTAAATTTATTGATGTAAATGTTATTTGTGAGTAAAAGTAACCTAAATATCATGTCAAAATTGATTCTTTTTTCATCATTTCTCAATTATTAAGAAATTTATCTAGATTACTTAACATAAAATTTAAACATATTTGATGTTATCTCAACATTAAAAAGAATTATGTGCAACTTATTTAAGAAGTATTTTAAAAAATATCCTACGCAAATTATTGATCTAATTTTACATTTTCATAAAGTATACTTGGTAAAATTGTAAAAAAATCCAATGCTGTTGATTGCACATTTAATATGTCTTTTTTTTTTCATAAATATGGCTGACTTTTAGTCATTTAATTTTAGAGTCAAGTTTCCTATTCATTTCGAAATTTAAAACAAGGCAATTTGACGAGTGTTATCAACTGTTAGTGATAAAAATATTGTCGAAACTTTTATTTTATAAAATAAACTGAATACTTCAAATTATAAAATTCTTTACAAGTTGATTTAACTATCATATATAATAATAAGGAAAAGTTGTAATTTATATTTTATAAAATAATCTTATTATTAAAAATATAAGTTAAAAATTATGATAACTAAACGTAAATATTACTAATTATAGCACATTAACTAAAGGTTTAACAATTTTTATTATTTTTTGTTGATTAACATTAATATTATACACATTTTTTCAAACCCTAGGGGAAGCACTAGGGTTTATGCACTTAGGCAGATTCTACCCTTAAATCCTTCATGATACACATATTATATAGGTAGTTGAGCCACCAATTCTTTCAAACGAAACAGAGAATTGGTTTCCAACCCAGAAACTCTGCTTCACACAGTTTGTTCATATAGTAGGAACCAAAATATCTGCTTTTATAGAAATGAAAACTACTTGTAACAACAACCGAAATGTATATTATTTTATATAATCTTCAAAATATTAATTGAAAATGAAACATTAAATTTGATGTATAACCAACTATATAATAAATATGAAAATTTAATATGTTGCAGATAAATGTTAGTTATTTTATGCCAATAATTGAATGATGCCAATAATTGAATTCTGTGAAATTTTGATATAGTTAATATGTACTAAAAAATTGTATATATTGCTCAATATTAAACAATATTTTTCAAGTAGAACTAAATTTAGCTAAATTTAAGATGTTATAATTTACGATCCAGCGTGGTAACATCGGCTTAATTTCAAGTTTAAGCAGCCACATTAAATAATAAGCTATTCAAAAATCTGTTTTCATTCTGCAACCGACTGGATACCGACTTTATATTGAATAATCCTTTGATAAACCTTGTAAGAAATAACAAAATAATATGATAAAAATAAATTTTCATAAATTTATTATTTTGTCAATATTTCCAGGTAAATTTAATTTGATTTTTTCTAAAAATATCGTAAACTTTTTTCCACAACAAAATCGATATTTTGAAATCATATACCATGTAAATATAATTTTAGTTTATCTTCAATTTTCTTATATATACAATTTCTCTATCAAAAATCTAATTTTATCCAATTTCATAAAACATATTCCACAGAACTGATTTTTACAAAATTCCAATAAAAATATATCTAAAAACCTCAATCTTTATCCATTAAAGTTTTGAAAGAAATTTCGATATTTTTTTCTTTCATTTCGTTCGTTAAATGAGGATATCCTTTAAAATTCATAAATTGCATATACACGATATTATTGTTACTGATAGAATCTACATTTTGTCGATATCCTTTTTAGATTCATCACTAGATTTGAAATCTTATTCTTTAAATCAAAAAAACAACACGAGCACGTACAAAATAAATTGTTATATTAAATAAATTGTTAATATAAAAATAGATTGGATATATTTGACTACGAGTTGCAATTCTTTTATATAGTAATTGAATTTTTGAAATATTACTTAAGTAGCAATATAGAATTCTGATTGAATTGACGAGAATAAATATTGCAGATATCTTTCATTTTTATTGAATACAAAATACTATAAAAAAATTATTCAAAAAAATCTAAAATTAGATTGAAAATCAATTAATTTTATTGAAGATTTGAAGCGTTTTTTATAAATAATTGTTGCATGAATAAGTAAGTGTGTTCTAAAGAAATTCTGCAATATATTTATAAGAATCTATATTTTCTAAATATCTTAACAATTATAATGTACGACAGCCAGTTAATATGTTAAAAAAATAGTTTTTTGACTGTCGGCTTGCACTTTCTTTGAAAAAATTATTAAGCTTCTGTTACTATTTAAATTTTTTCCATCTGAAATCTATTGAAAATTGAAATGCCTGCATCTCATTAACAAGCTTCTTGTGTAATCGACATTCTTGCTATGAATTAGTAGAAATTAGTGCTGGTTAATGTAACAGAAAATGGGAATTTTGATTTTTTTAGGAATAAATGTTTTCCATGAAATGTTACAGCAAGGAATATAAGAAATCACACAATAAATTTTGTCTTTATTCCAATTTTTTAGCAGAAGTATGAAATTTACTAAATTTTCCGGAATCGTTTACTAATTATAAAGGCATTTGATTGAATTAATGCAAGATAAAGTGTATCACATTACCAGAAAAAATGAAAAACAAATTGATTCTTAAAAAAAATTCAATAATTTCATCATTTCAGGATCATGTAAATTTTTTTTATATCTTTAGTAGAGCTTAGAGGTCATACAAGTTACGTATATCTTATATAATTTTGGAATTTTTTCTAGGAAAACTAGTTTTACTTATGTTAGGAACTAATTCATCAAAGCTATGAATCAAATTTCATTTTAATCGAATTACCATTAATATGATAATAGCACAAGAGTTTGTAAACGTGTACTTTTCTTCATAAAATATTATTTTGAGATAGTTTTTATTCTATTAAGGACTATTGTCCATAACTTTCTATCTATAACTTTAATAAAATTTCGAATTTCAACTACATAAAAAATTGTTAAGTAGTTTTTTATAAACCGATAAAATATAATTTTAATTTATCATAAAATTTTAATATCCTAATTTTTTATTGATCAAGCATAAAATTTGAATTCAAAGAACATAAATATTTTTACTTTTACATAGTTTAATTTTAATATTTTCTTACTGAATATTCAATCAAAATATCCTTTACGAGGAACTTAAGCAGCAACATAAATCATATATAAAATTTTATGGATATGTGGTAAACATAAAAACGAATATTGTTTTTATTTAATGTATTAACGTTTTGAAAATTTATTATGACATATTTAATATAAATCATTAAAATGTTTTGTTTACTTATTCCAGTTTCCAACAAGTATTTATGCAAAATTATGAAAATCTATTACGGAAATAAATTTAAATATATTTTTTTTTATATATACTTTTACTTGATATATTTAAGAATTATTCAATAATTTACAGCGTTTACTAAGTAGATTTATGAACTTTGAGAGAGAACTAATAAACAATAGTTTTATAGATTTTAAATAGAAAATTCCTTTTCGGAAAATGTATTTTTTTATTTTTTGAAAATGTTGGTCAGTTTTACTCATGATAATTTATTTGTTGACGGATCCAAGTTACTTAATTTATTGTTAGTCCTTGGTGTAATTAAAACTTTTCTAATTAATTCAATTAATTTCAATTAAATATATTTTTAGATACTTTTGGTTTAGATTTAATTACCTTTACACAATCAAAATATGTTTTACAAATTAAATAGAAAATATGTTTTCGAAATTATCTTACATGAAAATTTAATTAAATAAATAATTATTTTTGTAACATATTTTCATATAATTTTGAATTATAATTAGTACGTGTTAATAAAAAATTAATATTTATGTTTAATATTTAAACAAATTTTACTTAAAAATATTATTTTATGCTTTTTAAAGCTGAAATCTTAAATAATTTTTTATTAATGATCATTTCATAGTTCTGAAAATGAAAATGTAATTGAGATTTTTTTCTTTTATAATTTAAAATTTATATATTTTATTTAATTCAGAATTGAAACTAAGAAAATTCTTATTTTCTTATAGATGGACATAGTCTTAATGACTTTCTACAGTAACGACGCCTTCAAAGTAAAAATAAATCATACTTTTAGAAACGTTCATAGAAGTTACTCCATGGAGACTACCTTCGACATAAAACTTTGATTTTTAAAGAATATTTTCAGTCACTTTATGAAATTTTTTAGTAGACAAAACTTAAACTAAACTTTTTAATAGGAAAAACATGAATTTTCAACTGTTGAGAGAAAGAAAAATATCAAAAAGGAATTTAAAATTTTGATTTAAAAATATGTTGAATATCTTTAACAAATAATTTCTTATAACTTCCAACTAATTAATTTTACAGTAAATGTTAAAATATCTTTACATGTTTTGCTGTACTAAATTAAGTTTATGTATTATGATTAATGAATTGTTGCTAGGAAAAGACAAAATCTTGTACATTAATCTATTTTTTCATAGAATTGAATATTTTTATACTCAATTTCATTAATTACCAAGAAATCTCTAATAGAATTTTTGTTCAAGGTAACTAAAGTGTATCTTTTCATCCCTGCGAATATTTTGAGTTCCTTTCTCGAGGAGAAATTGATGCAAATAACCTCACGATGAAGTTTAAAGGCCTTTGGTCTTCTATTTCTCGAAATTTATTTCAATGTAAAATGTAAGTTAAAATTTGTATGTTTTTCATGTACTTAGATTGTAAAGTGTTATATACAACAACCAAAAATTTCACATTCTATATTTTTAAAAAACTATCTTACATTTCACAAAAAAAAACTATATTTAATATTTTAATAACATCAAAATAATTAAATACACTCGAAATAATGAAATTACCGATCACATTTCACATTTATACCACTAACAAATTTGATTTATATTCAGTAATCAATTTCAAAACTTTCATAAGTCAAATCTGCTTAAATTCCTCAGTATCTGAGTAAAATCAATAAATTGTATGTCAATAAAATAAATTACATTTTAAATAATGAGATATTTTCAATTTAAAGAAAATGTGCCATTTTAGTGGCATTTAAAGTAGCAGTTTTACTTCTACTGAAAGCCTAAAAATATTTTAATATCCTGTCTAATTTACGTTAATTATAATCTAAAGGGCTATTTTAAGGGATTTCATGCTCTTCCGAAGTAATTAATATATACAACAATGTAATATAAAGTTTCTGTAAGACGGTTGTGAAGAATATGTTAATTTAAATATTATAATAATTAAGATGAAGCCATTTCACCACCCATTAAGTAATTAAGTTGGGGAATGTTGATAGAAAATATAGTTAAATTATATTATAAAAAAGTATAATATTTTATATAATTGTTAGCTTATTTAATCTTGTTTTAGGTTGGTTCTTTATGAAACCATTTTGATGTATTTTTAAAACATATTATTTAAAATTTGAAAAATATATTGTAATTTATTCACAATTACATGGAGTTAATACAAAAGTTATTACTGGAAATGGTTTTTATGTTAATAATGTTATAACTATAAAAATTGTTAAATAAAATATTATTTTATTAAATACATTTAAATTTAGATTTATATCGTCAATTAACATAATCTTTCATAATAAAATTTATATTATTAATTTTACTAGCTACATACTTATAAAAAATATGATTTAAATTCATTACAAAAATAATTATAATTAATAATTATAATTATGATTAACTTTGACAGTAATATAATTAAATTTAATTAAATTTATTAGATGTAATTAAACTCTAACTTTAAAAACATATTGTAAATTTTTTAACAAAACGCGGTTTTAAAGTTAGAATTAAATTTAAATTTGTTACATTTGCAAATATTATGTTTACAAAAAATATGTAAATTTATGAGCTTGACAACAAATCCAGACAAAAAATATTACATATTACAAAATTTGTACTTGAAGTAGAAATAAGAAATTTCTTAAAGAAAATGTATAAAATTTTCCTTAAACTTTCTTTTAAAAAAAAAACATCTAAAAAACATAAATATCTTTTTTGTATATACATGAATACATAACAACTTTATCAAAATAAATCACCCATTTTTATTGCCCATAAATGTATATTCAAATTTGTAAAATTATTATATATTTTCAGAATTTATTTTTTGGTAATTTATTTAATTTATTAGTGTTGAGTGTAATCACCGCAATTTTGTACTTTTAGGATTAATGATTTCAAGAAAAACGAGTAATTTTGATAAACTTTTAAATGTCGTTAAAATAATTATAACTTTTTAGTGGTAATTAAAAAATATTTTACCTTAGAAAATATTTGTTTTCTTATCATTAGTAAATTAGAAGATTATCTGTTAATCCAGCCGGATTAGAAATGTTTGTTAAAACACCGTCTCGTAAAAACAATCAGGAATTTGTACAATTCCTGATGTCGTACGACATCACGAAAGCAATTTATATAATTCAGAATCTTTGATGTGATGGACTTAACTTACCGTACCATTGTGGGTATAAAAACTAGATCAGTGGATGACAAACTGTGTCGCACGTATCATAACTGGTACGCAGCGTTTTGTAATTTTGTATGCGAATTAAAATTAATATATTAAAAATACATTAGCGTAAGAAAAGTTGAAAGTACTTAACAAGTTAACTGGCAACAGTATATTAAATATAAACTAAATGTCTAAAAAAAATTTATGAAATTTTATATGGGAAAGGTTTGAATATAATTCAGTGTACACATTGACTGCTGTGTACACTTTAACTGTAACATATACACAAAAACCATATTCATTTCAACTTGCACTACAAAAACTAGAACAACTATGAGAATCACTGAACTATATCTCTTAACAATAACTAGTGTCGAATAAAAACGCAAATTGTTCAACTCCTTGTAAAAACATATTAAAAAATAAAATTCTGCTAAAAATAAAATTCAAATTACAAATTCTTTAATACATAAAATGTAGAGTTGTTAAATTTAATCTCAATTTAATTTCAATAAAAAAAATTTCAATTATTTTATAATTTACTGATACAATATTTAATTTTCAACAAATACTTTCTTTTTCACATCAAACCGAATCATTGTAAAATTTACTTTGTCATTCCTCTTATCTTAAGACTCGCCGACATTCTGCAGAATTTGAAACGTTATTTATAAAGTTATTTTTTATTTATTTTTCCAGACATCAAAAGAACTTAATTTTTAATCCTCTTTCTTCATTTTTTTTCGAAAAATAGAAATTTGCATTTTTATAGATTTATTTTAAATACTTTTATTATACTTTAATATTATTTATTTTTTACTTTTGATATTTTATGTATTTCCCAGATGTGCTTTTTTTTGAAGAATATTTAAAGATAATTTAAATTAAATCTTAGTTTCAGTAATTCAGAACAGGCAAAATGCTTTTGATTTTTTTGTTGAAATATTGAAACAGGCCACTATAGACTTAATTACCATCTAAATAAGTTTGACAGATCAATCTCACCCTTCTGCAGAATATGCACGGAATTCTATGAAACAGCCGAACAGATCCTATGTGATTGTGAAGATATGTTGGTCACCAGACATACAATTTTTGTCCAATTTTTGACCAGGAGACTTTATATTTTTAAAGCTTTTAAAAATATTCTGTTAAATTTTTAATAGACTAAAGTTCGTAGAAGGACTATAACAATAGATTAATAATGAACGCGGTGGTTACATAAACCAACATTTTTGTCTAGCCCTATCATTTATCTAATCTAATCTTGGTAATATGAACAAATCTTTAAGAGGATAAAAAATATAAAATTAAATATTTGATACATTACATGCTCATTATATTTCATTTTCAGTACCTATTACAAAGTTATAATTTTTATTACAGAATTTAACATTTCAGACCAGTCGAACTATAATTTATTACATTTTTCCTTTTCTAAAATTATTACTTGCTAATTACATAGTTAAATTGGTTCAAAGATGTATTGCTTTCGATACACAAATATGTATTGTAATTTGAATTTAATGACTGGCCTTGTAATTCAACTACTAAAATGTCCCATTAAAGTATATTTAGTTAACATGAACAATCCATTATTTGCAATTGACAGAGTTTTAACTATTTATTTTTCATAATAATCGAGGTTTAATTCACAATCAATTTGTTATTATTTTATTAATAATTTATTTAAATTATGCACCCTCTTTTTATATTTTGAATTTTGCCAGTCGTATACAAGGTCATTGGCTGACGCTATCAAAGTTTCGGTAAACAAACTTTAAATTTATTTCTAAATTCAAAATTTTCGACATCAAAGAATTTATATAAATATGTTTGAATAAATATGAAATGATGTTCCTAACCAACATTATCGAATCAACATTATTACCGGAAGTTTATTCAACTAGGTACTAAAAGTTGTAATTATTCTTGAAGATATTTTAGTGTTTTGAAAAAAACTATTAAGTATTTGTCAGCATGCGCTTTATAAAATGAAACATATAATTCTGGGAAAAAAATACTCAAATTATAGTGAAAAGCAATTATTTCTCACAAACTGAAAAGCACTCAAATTACACAGCTGCTGATTGTATGAGTTCAATTCGAACAACATATTCAGAAATAAAGAATTTGGTGTATTTATATTATTTAAATTTAAATTCTGTAATATAAGACATCACTAAGTTCCTTATAAAACCATACACTAATCAGGTTTAACGTTTCTATCGAAAAAAGTCATGGAACTGAAACTTTTACAAGTAGAATCATAAATTATCACATTTAAATTATGTAATTAACATTTAATAAACTTATACAGAATGAACCATTTTCATCATAAATTTGGAGTAAACTGTTGCGAATTAACTTACATTTTGATTTTACCTTACAGGAATTTTAGAACTTTGAGGATAACAATTATTTACACTATGGCTAAAGCTAAGAGTCTTCAATATTTCCACCGAATTAATAATATCTAGGAGACTGCAAAAAATTTACTATGATAATCTTAAGATTTGTTACGGAAACCGAATGACTTCGTAATAAGGAAATATGTTGCTGTGAACAACAAATGTTAAAACCTTAATTAGAAGCTTTTCGATTGTACAACATTCTTGTTAAAAGTATCTATTCATATAGTTAATTCTGAAATTAGGCAAAGATTAGAAAAATCTAAATGAGTTAAATATTTATTTTGGCAAAAAGATTATTAATTTAATTAATTATAAGAATTTATTATGAGAATTGAAAGTTACTTAATTGTAATTTACTAATAATGCAAACAGATAAAGAAATTTTACAATATTGTATTTTAATTTTGGAAACTTAGATCAATTAAAAAGTTTTTCATTATTTTCTATAATACTAATTGATTTTCTTTTAACAATTCAATGAATTCGAACAAATAAATTAGATTTTCTTTAAGTCTCTTTAATATGTAATAGAATTTGTGCTGAATTTAAAATTTTGTATTTGATTCGAATTTCTATTATCAATTTTAAATGATTTTTGTTGCAATTATTACTACAGAAATAAAACTAAGAATTCCTCATTTCAAAATTTCAATTAATTAAGATTTATAATTCTGATTGACATAAAAATTATATAATTCTCAGACCTTCTTTCTCCATTATTCATGTTAGAAATAGAATCCGAAGTAGTTCGTCAATAATAATATTCATCCTGAAAATATAATTTTCCACTAAACCATTTTAATTGACAGAGAAAAATCATTATTTAACTCAAGGAAAAATTATAAAGTTTTTTAAAAATTTATTCAAAATTTTCACTTAAAATCAGTTTAAAAAAATATGATTTTTTGGAAAATAATTTAGATAAAAATTTCCAAAACATAAAGCACAAGTTTCTGTGAAATTGTTAGGAATTATTGATATAATAAGGATAGAAAATAAGATTGGATCTTACGTCGCCCAGGATTTTTGTGGAGGATATTAGGATTTGCCTAATATCAGAAAGGTTAAGATCTAAGATTGCGGAAATTTTATTGCTGGAAATCTTAAACATTGTCAAAGAAATAGAATTATCTACGATTAATTGCAAAATGATCTATGTACATTTTATCATTATTTGCTTTTTTTGTTGCACTTTATCATTGTATATAACGAATCAAGCAAAAACTATACTTAATTAATTCTACTTGTAAACGGACAATTCGTTTCTTTAAATGTTAAGCTGTATTATTATGGACCAACGAATATATTTTGTAACTCAAATTAAACTATGGACTTTATCATTTTTCAAGTGTTGCACCATATTTGAAACCCTTTAATAAGAATTCAGATCTTTTTTTCTTGCTACTACTACTATAACTATAATTTTTTGGAATAATAGTGGAAAATGATAAAAGAATAATTCAAAAATGATGAGTTTAAAAAAATTCCTTGCAGGATAAATTCCTATTGCTGCCTTCTCTCTATAGTTATTCCATACTGTTTTTTTTTGAATTATTTCTGTATAAATTTTAACAATTGTTTCTATATTTATACCCAAATATAAAGAATATAAATATTTTCTATTCTTATGAATTCTACAATTGATTCAAGCATCTTCCATTTTAAGTTTTAATAATACTTAGATAATAATAAATTTTACTTTTCTTTGCAGTAATTCCATATTTAAAATATTATATAAGTTTTCTCTAGTGACTGGTATAACTTTTGAAATCTAATCAATTTTAGCATTGTTCTAAGCTTCTTTTGTCAGGAAAGAAGGATTTCATCCGTTGTACGTATCTCTTATATAAATGATTAAAAATATTTCCATTCAAATTTTGTATAAAAAGTTTTAAATGAATTAACTAAAATCAACAAATCTTCACTGAAGTGTTATTTTATTAATTGACAATTTTATGAAAAACTTGAATTTATATAATTTTCCATTGTGTTAATTTAAAAGATCCTAGTACACATAAAATTTATGCAAAGTTTTTTATAAATAAATTATATAAAGTTTCTGGTGCGTGTTACATAAATACATAGTCTATTAAAAATGCACAAATAAGTTTGTAAGTTCTGAATAATGAAAACTAAAATAATTATATATTTTGAAAATAAAGGAAAATATAATAAAAATGAGGCATACTTATGCTTCCAAGAAGACTCAATGAAATACAGCCTGATAAATATGAAATTGATATATTTTTGAAAAGTTAATTAATTTTATATTTTAATAGAATTATACGAAAATTTTATAAATATAACAATTTAAAAATTGATAATCTTCAGTTTTTACAGAAATCAAAAGAAAACTTCTTTGGAAAGTTTGTATGGTTGGTTGGTTGGTTCAAAAGTGTTATCTCCAGACAGAGTGTCCATGATTCCAGGCACGGCTTTAGCACCACTTTGCTACAATACAATCTAATGAATCCTACATAGATGTAGTTATATATTATAATCCTTTTGTGGCAAGCCACTTACTACCTGGATCATTTCATTTGTTAATGTTGTAGTTATCACCTGGCCCTGGCATGTCTAGCTCTCGTTAGCGCTTGGAAATTAATTTCTAATACCATATTTTATTTAAGAAAGCTTGCTTTTGTAATCGGAGAGTTAGTAGTTATCAATAAGATTTTAATGAGTTATGCGTTAACGAGACTTCAGTTAGCTTTGTTAATATAAAGTTCAATTTTATATTAAATAATAATAAAAAGATTATTAAATTAATTAATTGTCTATTTTGTATTTTAGAAAATCTTTCTATACTGAAGAAACGAAGGAAGTGCAGATGAATCAGCCATACAATTACAAAGAAGAAGCTCGATTGCATTACAAGAACGTCACTAGAGTGGAATCCGCAAGAATGAAAAAATCGACCAAATGAAAACCTAGAGACCCGCACTATTCCAAAAACTAGATAAATATATAATCTTCTTACATAGACGAGATGCCAAAACAGCAGCAGCAAACCGAGTGATGAAGATGTCAAATACATGTTCTAAGCTCCCAAGAGGAATAATGAAAAATAAAGTATGAAATATTACATTAAATACATTAAATAAAATTGTATTTCTTTTTTTTTTTCAAAAACTTCATTAATTTCTTAATAATTATTTATAACATTTTATATGATTTTAAAATTATTACTTTTAATTAGTTTTATTTAAATATACTAAAATTTTAAATTAAAAATAATTTTTATTGATTATATATTTTAACTAGATTTACTATTAAAATTAAGCTCTGAAGTTGTGAAAGTTTTACAAATCATTAACGTAAATCATTACTAAATTTTCGTACTAGAATTATAGCTGGTCCTGGTACTAGTATTTTTAGTAATCAAAATATCAAATATTTATTTAAGAAACAGTAATAAAAATAATATCTAAATCAAATATTTTTAAAGATAATAAAACATAAAAAAAAATCTGTTTAGTTATTACTAGATAAATATGAATTTCAGTTTATAAGGCATAGGCAATCAATCTAATTGGCAATATTCTGTTTGTACAAATTTGTAATAAAATATGAAGAAGAATCTGACTGATTACTGTTTGGTAAATATTAAATAACATAGTTTTTTTTTTTTGTTATTTTTGATTAATGTAATATGTACATATAAATAAGTTTCAAGTTACAATGTTCTTCAGTTCTTCCTATGATTACTTTAATCATAAATTTTCTTTAATACTAAATGAATTACTGGATAGTTATTTTTTTGCAAAGAGAAACACAAAATTTACTATATCAAGTATCATTAATTTTCCATTTTCTTTCAGATTTGGTATTAACATATTATTATTTTTTATTAAATTCATGATAAAACCAAAATGGGCCTAATATTTTTACATAATTATTAAATAAATGACGTTAAAACACTGTAAACAATTATTATACGGAAACCTGCAACCGAGATTTGTACAGCTTGTCAAACGCATGTAACACCATGAAAACAGAAGATTTTTACATAAATTATAATATTAAAGTAATTGTCTTTTAAATGATGCCGTTCAAAGTATAAATAGGTCTAACTCTAGTTAAATATATTCAATATTTACTTATTTACAGATTGTACTAAGGACGGTAATGTAAATATCAAATAGTAAAATTTTGGCAAACATTTTAAATTATAAATTTTTAGTATTATAAAGTTTTTCGCTCAATTTGTTATAATTTTTGAACTACTGATATAATTTTATAAGATATATCAGAGAAATTCATACCACATAGTGTAAATTTATATTCTGTAATAGAATTTATGTATACTAACTATGACTGTGAATATCAAAATTGATTATATATTCGTTAATGTCTGTTTTAGCCATTTTCGCTTCAGTAATTGTAATTTTCAATTTCATTGGACTAATGATATTGAAATTGCTAAGAATTTGCTGAAATTTCAAAAATTACCAACTTGTCAGAGTTAATTTATATTATTTAATGGCATTACAAACTAAAAAATATATAATATAAGAATAAAACCAACTTAGAATTAGAAGAAAGTTTATTTTTTTTTGTATATCCAGTGGTTTTTGGGTGATTTATTACATTGGCATATAAAAAGGACGAAGAACTCTTTTTACTTATAACCAAAAATTTACCTTTTCGTGTTACAATATGTAATTTATTTTAACTTACTTTTTTTTGAATTCCTTAAAAGGAATGGAATGTAATAATATATTAGGAAGTAATTACTATTATAAATCAAGTAAAACTAGTTAAATTTATTTTTCAAATTTACAAAATTTTATTTGGTTAACTTAACTTTATAGAAATGATTTAAATTTTTAGTTAAAGTTTCTATCAAGTTAAGTGATGTAATTAATTAAAACAATATTAAAAGTTATATTAAGAAAAATTTAAAATGTTAAAATTTTAATGCTTTTTCCACTTCAATTGAAATCTTCAAAATGATTGCGATCTGTCAGATATTGACATTTATATCGCGAGGTCAAAAAATTAGCTTTAAAATGTATAATAAAACATTGACTAAAATTTATATTGATTTTTTTAGTAACGAATTATATCCAAAGTTTCTTTATATCCAAATAATACCATAAATTTTACTCCAATTGGATTTGTAAATATAAACTTACTGAACAATTTTCAGTAGGACGATCTAAAATAAATATAATTTTTTTGTATTATTTTGAGAGGGTTTGGTTGTGGAAAAAGTGTTGTAGTTTTAAAGTTCGTTACCCTCAATTCCATACACCAGTTTTTCATAAGCCATGTGGGATTATATCGAAAACAAAAAAGGATTTATTATCAAACCAAAAAAGGCACCGGAATAGACAATCTGATTAAATTTTTGTGTATCAAAATTTTATGTTAGACAATTTATTCAGATTTTCATGATTATCGTAAATAAAGTTTATGGATTATTTTAGATGGTTTTTTGTAATACTCGCAAGCAAAAGTTGTTGTCAAAAGAAATTTTAAACATTCATTACTTAATTTTATTATATACTCGTTTCAATGAAATTACGAGACATTTTGTTAGCAAAATGTAATGGAAAATTTAA
Organism: Rhamphomyia laevipes; assembly: GCA_963920725.1. Classification (NCBI taxonomy): domain Eukaryota; kingdom Metazoa; phylum Arthropoda; class Insecta; order Diptera; family Empididae; genus Rhamphomyia; species Rhamphomyia laevipes. The sequence continues at coordinate 41,231,213 of OY987258.1, read as the reverse complement.
AGTTGTAAAGAAAATTTAAAATTTGTTGTAAATAAAATGTGTAGTTAAATGTTGAAACAGGACAGCTTCAAATACTATGAAATGGAAAAACTAAATTAATTCTTATAACTTGCAATACGTTTTAATTAACACTTTCCTAAATGTAATAGAAATATAATTTTTGGATAAAATATAGGTTATTAGTGTAATTGCTACAAAAATTTCTACAGCAATATTTTTCTACAAAATTTCCATTTAGATTAAAAAAAATGGCTTCCAAAACACTTTAAAAGTCATGCACGAAATAAATAAATACTTTCACAATTCAAAAGTTTAAGTTTTATATTTATGAACATACGTGGAAAATTAGTTCTATGTCTAGACATTTCAATTATGTTATTATACGAATTGGTATAAGGTTCAATAAAAATATTGTTGTTAAACATTTTTCTTAATGTTCTAGTTAGTAGGTAATATTAATTGCCAGTTTATTTTTAATATGTTTAGATTTATATCTTTATCACAAATTTATTGGGACCACTGTGGGTCGGTTATATGTTCAGTCAGTTATAATCCCATTCCAAGATGAGTGGATTCAAAGAAGTATAATAAGTTCTTGAGTGGATATATAACGATAATTCCAATGGGTCCGTAAAGCCATGTCCATTCATGTCTGTATATAGCCAAGTCAGTGCTTCACATCAACAATTGCAGACTATTCTACATAATTGTAATCAGCAAATTAATTGATATAAATTAAATAACTGGTGATCTATAGAAGTAGCCCATAACTCGATCATCAAAATGTTATTATAATTTCGAAATTTAGATAGAAACTTACTGAAATTACTGACTTAACATTTTACGGCTACCGTATTACAAATAAAAACCTGAGTGCCAAATTGTATTAACATATATATTAACAATTACATTACTAAATTTTAACATGGATTTATACATATCTGAATATTCTTTTAGGCTGTGATTCAAATTCAATTTCATAAAAATTTTATACAGGTCCTATTTGACCCAAAATAAATTGCCAGAAGCCAGAATCTTCATAACTATACAATTGGCACATAAATACACTTTAAGGAACATTAAACGCTGATTTATTAGTTAATTTGCCAATTTAATTGCGAATTTAGTTTATAAAAAAATTTTGGAAGTTGCACAACAATATTTTTAAAGTTTTGCAGACTGGAAAATAATAATTTTATAAATGAAAACTTTATTATGGAAAACTATTATTGATTTATGTCTAGACTTTACCTTTTTTGTGGAAAATAATAGAATTGTATTGCTTTTTAAATAGCATTTCATTTAAAGAATTGTTATTAATATATTATAATATATTTCAATCGAATTATTGAATTGAAGGAATTAAATTGTCAGTAGAATCAGAATATTAAATTAGATTTAAATTAGTTTTATAAATTATTAGTTATTTGCTAATTAAATTTGTTATTTTTATATGCACTAGTCGGAATTGAAAATAGAAATAATAGTTTCAATTTCAAAATATCATCAAAATTATTTTGTTTTCCAAGAACCATTGGTTCATAAAAACTAAATATCAATGTTGGAAAACGTTATTCAAAATGTAACGTTATAACGAAATATGGAAATGAATTATTATTATTTATCAAAATTACGATACATAACTAAATAAACTAAATTGACGTACAAGAACGGAAAATGTAACGATAATGCAAACAATTTGTTTCGTTTTTCGTTACACAATTTTTAAAAATTATTCAGCAAATATCTAAAATTGTATACAAAATATATTCACGATGTGGTAACACTGTTCTAATTTACCTAGGAAATGTCATATTTGTAATTATGTCAAAAATATTTATTATAACGTATTATAACGTTATAACAAAACGATGGCAAAATCTTTTTTTATTACATATTTGAATAACGAAGCTAGAAAAATTTATAATTTCGTTATATACCGAAATGTGTAACGTTATATAAATATTTCGTTTTGCAACACTGTTAAATATAATTGTGATATTGACCGGATTGATAATTTATTCATTTGATTTTTTTTTGGAAAATATTATCGTCCATAAAATTTTATGAATGATTATTAATTTTGTTGATATGCTTCTAGATAAACCCAAATTGGGGTAAAAATATTGGGGAACATATCAATAAAAATAATAAATATTATTTTATTATTATGAAAATTCCATCTTTGACCATTTCAAATTAAATATTACTGGAAACGAAATGAAACCAAAATGAAAAAATATTCTTTGACATAGATAATAATTATAGAAAAGATATTCTAAAATTGTTTTCGGTACATTAAAAATAAGTAATTTTTAATAAACAAAATATTTAGGTACAATCCATCTTCCTTTTATGTCTATCTAATAATAGAAAAATTATTTTAAAATTATAAAATATAGTGAAAAATATTGTGAAATCATAATATTTTCTTAATATACTTCCGGATGTTGAATGTGATAAATTTGTTGATAGACATTACTGACACATTTTATAAAATAGTTGAAACTTTTGAACTCGACAAAGTTGTATATAAAATGGAAAATAATAATCTGGCTACAATCTTTGACATAAATTTCTTTTTCAAAATTTTCCTTTCATGTAAAATTCTATACTTTTAACACAAATGATAAATTATATATTTCCTCATGGTCATATTCTATTAAGGAAAGGTATACACTTTGTTACTTGATAAAAAGTAATTTGATTTCTTATCTAAAAAAAAAACTTGTCAACCTAGGGTTAGCTTAAAACTCGTAGTTTGTTAAGACACAACATTTGAAAAATGTATAATTTCAAGAATTTATCATACACAATCTTTAATATCGAGTTAAGTCTACAGATGGTACGATAAAATTAACTATCCATCAAAATGAAATTGTATTCAAGGTATGTATTTTTGAAATTGTCTTGCTGTCCTAAGATTTAACTGCTGTATAATGCCAACATGGATTTGTCTGACAACAGGAACTCGAATTTTCTTTTTAGAATTCACAAGACTTCAAGGAGTTTTACTATAATTTTCTCTTAAAAGGTGAAAATTATGTTAAAACATTTTTCCAATACATTGGATTTTTTAAAATCTAGTTCAGCAAAAAACTTTATAACGTATATCATTCATACATAATTCATAAAAATGAATGGTTAACGTAATGTATATTTCACATTTTACGTCTTGTCCCACATATTATGTCGATGGTTGAAATAGATAACAGCGAATAATTACAGCGTCTTTCCTGAAGTGTGTAATGCCTTAAATAAATTTTCCGGATTAAATATTGCCATATAAGATAAAAGACATTAGACTTAAAAAAATCTGACAAAATTGTAATTGATATCAATACATAAAAAAATCTGCTCACCATCAGAAACCCCAAAACTTGGGTTATCTTAAAACAGCGCATCGTAAAAAGAATTTTATGATATCATGTGCACCTGCGGTACTTAGTGCACTGTTATGGTTTTGTACGGTTCTGGTAAAAGTGTTCATCTGGGACCTGAAACATACAACTTTGTAATTTGATCATAGCGCCACTGTTTAAGAAATTTTAAGACTCTCCAATAAACAGTAGTTGTATAAATATCATACGGTTTAGAGAATTATTTTGATTTCTTCAAATAATGTTAATACAGAGTACACTGACGTTTTAATTTAAATTTAATATTGCAAGAATTAATTTAATATTAATAGGAATTAGCATTAAGAGAAGTTTATCTATTAATCTGGCGATTATCTATCGAAACCTGCTACACTACGCTGCGAAAGTGTTCACGTGACTATGGATCGTATTTCAAAATCACATAATTTAAGTATTACGTTGTAATTTTTTCAGTGTTTACTTGATGGTTTTTAAAATACACTCACTTATACACTATGAATTCTTCTAGACAAAAACTTGATAATAATTTCAAAAGTATGAACTTTGATGCTGAAATAACAACTGCACATCTATACATGCGGATTAATTAAAATTGATGGCACCATTTCATCATTGCAATTCAATTTATTATGTAAAAAATATTTAAAATCTTTATTAGAAAAAACTAATAAATATCTACAAAAATTTATAAAGTTATCGGCTTAATAATTTATATAATAAAATAACAATAATTTGTCATACCTAATTTTGATGGACATATTTCCAAATTTAAAAATAAATCCACAAAATAACCATACAAATATGAGATGACTTGCAGATATCTGAAATTATGATATATATGCAATAAATGAAAATTATTGATTATTATTTTCTAAATATTTAATTATTCACGATGACAAATATTTGGCATTATGTTCTAAATATAGATAAGTCTGCAGTATATCATTTTATGTCAATCTAAATTCACTAATATAAAAGATTATCTAAAAATATAGTATAATAAAATTATATCAACTAAAAATATTAGTTGTTTTTATAAACTAATCTTCTAATACGTGAATACATCCAATATTTGTAAATCTACATAAATTTTGTTATTAATACAAGTTTGATGCAAGTGGCATAATTAATTTTAAACAAACCTCAGGAAAATTAAAAGATTATGTAAAATTTCTATAATTAATAGTTTTAAATATTAATATACAATTTATGATAGATAATTTTATATTACATACTTCAACTAAAACATTTTTATATAAGTTTATATTAAGTGCCCAACAGTTTCAATTTATTTTCAAATGAAAATTTGTTTTAAATATCAATTTCGTTCTCGTCAAAACAAATAAAATTTTCCATCTAATCAAAATAAATGATAAATTCTGCACAGTAGAATTCGTATTAGTTTCATAGTTATGAGCCTTTTAAATTCCAACACAAATTGTATATTAAATATTTATTTAATGTTGTGTTAAAGCCGTAACCGTAGAAAATAAAACTATTTTAACCTGTCTGTAGGCATAAATTTTTGATTTACCGATTACATTTTGCTGTAAGTTTTATTACTTTACCAAAACGCACTTATTAGCTTTGTTTAACTTTTGAAATGTGACAGCAAGGGCACCAGGTTAATAGTAATATATTTTGCGATTCACATATAAAAAACTTATTTGAATCATAGAAATTTTGGTATTTGTTCAAAACCTTACAAAATTCATAGCGTTTATTTAATTCATATTTCCTAGGTTAATTTGCTTGCAATTCATAATTCTTTGAAAAAACGTTCATTTCTGTCAGTGGGACCATAATATTCTAATATCTTCAAGCTGTCTATAGTAGGGTATACTATTTATTAAAAATTGAAAAGTTTACGCACAACGAACAGACAGAAAAGCATTTACATAACAGATTTTTTAAACGCCCTAAAATGTAATACAATAAATTTTCAAACCTCGTTATAATAGATAAAGAAAAGAAACGATTCATCAGATGTTAAATTATCCTGCTGACTTTACGATTTATTTAAGTGTAGAAAAAGATTAGACTAGACAAGTTTTTATGTACCACCCGAATAAAAAAGATGTCTGGAAATTTTAATTTTACTCTGTTTTTCTCTGTTTATATATTTAAGGATTAATTATAACACATAAAATTTCTGCTGATCAAAACACATCAAATTTCATTTTCATTATTAGAAAAATAATTGAAATTAATATAATTTGATTTTCAAAAATAAATGAATTCACTAAATCTTCTTGAAAATTGACAACCGCCAGAAGATGTAGAGATAATTATGGGAAGATTATAAATATATTTCGTTATCTGGTATCATTGAGTTTTCTTTCTTCCTAAGATTTGATTGCGTTATTGGTGGGTTCTGTCAATCGCTTTATATATAATTGTAAATTGTGATTAAGGGAATTTTGATAGGGAACACTATAGATCTTTCTTAGCCTTCGCCTTAAATTAGAGAAATACTAAAAATTAAATAGTTTTCATTAAAATTTAGAAAAAAAATCAATGAAATTTGGTATAATATGAAGGTTACTTTCGTAATCTAGTTGGTGTCACTAGATTTGTAGATTTAGTGGATCACTATAGTCACTATCAATATTTCGAGACTATCAAATACATTATTATGATGAATAGTAGATCTACATATTTGTAAATGATCCTGAAAGCACTGATGTTGCTGTGTACGGTTTATCTGCTTATTCCATCATCTTTTGAATGAAAGGAATTACAATTAATGCTTAAGAATCTAATTATTGTCCTTAAAGCAGTTAATATATTTATTATTTACTTTTCATTCAAATTGAAGGAATACTTTATAATGTGAAATAGTAATGCAAAAATCTAAATAATTTAAATATAATTTACAATAATTGCAAAAATTAATTAATTCAAATGAAACTGAAGAATTATCTGGCTTGCATTTCTTTAATATAAATCCTTTCTAATTGTATGTAATTAAAAAAGGACATGATAAACAATAAAAAGTTATTTCCATTTCCATCCATTTTGAAGACGTAGACGACACCAGATTGTTTTAACTGCTGCTAAAGCTTATTTAATAAAATTGTTTAATTCTTGAAGCGTGACATCAATGACCAATTGCGTGTTAATTTTAAATGGAAACCTTAAATGAAAAAAAAAATGATTTACATAATAATTTAAAAAAATCATAAATTACATAGATATATAGTATTTAACTAATAAAAATGTATATTTAATTAGATAATCTTTTAATCTAATAAAATCACATAAAATATAATCCTAGACTAAAATTTATGTAAGTTGAACCATTGAACTAGCGCAGACTACCAGCATTTATTGTAAATTCGCTGAGAGAAAACTAAAAAAAATGTATTTTATTTACTAAATTTTGTCTTATTTAAATATTTAAATTTTCTGGTATACAATAAATTCGAATCACTTGTGGTTAAATTAAGGAATACGGAACTACATTTTGTAAAAAAAATCATTTTTTCGGCATAATTTAACTATTTCTTATACAATGAACCGCAATTTTCTAAATTCATTCATTTTGTTCAGATAACTTTACTGAATACATTAAAGTTCAAAGGGTCGACATAAACCAATTTCGGGCAGATTTCTAGATAATCAGACCGACAAGTAATATCCTGATATCAGATTATCTCAAACCAATTTCAGGAAACATAAATTTAAATTATTTTGAATATATAAAAAAATATACTCACAAAATCTTACATTTTTCTTATTTTAATAAGGATTTTTGTCAATGCATATTTAATAAGCAAATAATATGAAAAAAAAAACTTATATTTTTTTCATAGATCTGAATTGGCATGTTTTGAACAAGAAATTCTTTTATTATGTCCGGTTCCCAAAAAAAAAAAAATTTGCATAAAAAATAAGTTTATTCACATTTAGATTGCTTATCTAAAATAATATAATTGGCCGCAAAAGATACCACTAAACAAAATGTCTAGACATAATTTCGATTTTATATTAACTATTAAAAAACAATTTCCAATTTGAAATTTATACTTTATAATCTTCTCTGGATAATAACAACGAAATTACGTATTTGTACATTAGAATTTTAAATGTTTTACATTATTTTTAAACTAAATGTACAATGTCCGAAAAAGATGAATATAAAATTTATATTATATCAAAATGTAAATTGAATTTAAGGAGAAAAAATCTATTTCAAAAAACTTGGCAAATAATTCGAAGCAAAAAAACATTTTAATTTCAAAAATATTAACATTTGAAAGGAAAAAGGATATTTAATTTATTTAATTTTACTGAATTTTAAAGCATTCAATTCATTTAACAAAAAAATAACTTTAATTTTGGAGACTGCGGTTCGCAGAAAAATATTGGTTTTGAGATCCTTAAAGGCTCGTTTAACAAAATCATTATAAATAAAATTAAAATAAATTAAAGAATTTAAATTTAGATTCTAATAGCAATTGATGGAGGCATGTAACTTTCTGGATTTTATACAATTCCCAGTGGTAAAAATAAATTTGACAATATATTTCAAATAAGGATTTTATAGCCAATTTGTTCGTAAAATATATTATTATTTATTATTAATATTTTTTTTAGATTTTAATTAAATTAATAGTTTTTACTATAGAGAATCTTTATATAGGAAAATGTTGGAAGGTAAGTCTTTATATGGAAAAATTAAAATATAAAGTACAATTATTAGGTAATCTTTAAATGAATTTAGTTTAATATTAGTAAATATTAACTATGAAGTATTGTGCTAATGTTAACTACGAAGTATTGTGCTAAGATCTGAAATTTTGCACATGTTATATTTGAAGATTTGCAGTGTATGTACATAATTAATATCGATAAAAACACGGTTTATAGTTAACCACGAAGTTAAGGCTACACTACGCGATCAGTTCTTTTGGATCTGGTTCAGAATCCCGATAATCCCAATCCCGAAACGTCCAAAATCTCGAAAGCAAAATTCCGATACGTTTGTAATCCCAAAAAATCAAAATTTCAATTCGCTTACAATCCCAACAGGAACGATAACCAATTTTGTCTAAATTATATGGATAAATTATGTTTGTAATTTACTGTTAAAATATGTGCAAATTTACTAACGAAAAACATACAATTTTTTCGAAATTGAAAAACTCCTTTAAAATTAAAATATCCCTAATATAATTACATACATATATAAATATCTCTAACTTTTCGCCACGAACATAATTAAATTCTTACAAAAAGTTATAAAACTAACATTATCTGACAAAGATAATTTATTTTCCATCACGTAACATCATAACAGCTTTAAGAAGCATATACATATGTATGTATGTAAATAAATTCATAACAATATTTTATAAATTATAACTAAAATAATTTCAACCGACATTAAACTTCCTAAGATTTGGTCAGATCTAATAAATTTACTCATATACTAATTTAAGAATTCTTTGTCTTTGATCTTTTATGTAACCAAAAGTTTTTCTAGTTTTTTAACTTTTGAATTATTGAAAATAGTTTATTTCACCCTAATTTTCAAGAACCATAATATGTAATATAAAATTGCGTTGTAATATGAAATTACGTTGTAATGGCGTTGTATATTCATTCACTCTTCTATGAAATCTTTCGAAAGATTTGTTTACGCAACATTTAAATATGTTAGCAAGATATTTACGTATACTTCTAGTAATAATGGCTATTTTATCTAAAATTTGAATTATATAATTTAGTAAATTTAATACCGAAATTAAAAATTATAACCTAAGTTTACGGTAAAAAGCCCTTTTTTTAATAACCCCCGTCTTTGGTACTAAATAAAAGCCAGTAATCTCATCATTATTATTATTTGGCGGGAGACAATCAAGGCACCATTAAGAAGGCGGCGTGATAAATTTGTTTTTGTTAAATATCCAAAAGTACTAAAATGCATTTTTACCAATTACTAGGCATCAATAATAATTATAAAAAATCTAAAAAGTAACCTTGTGTCTTCAATTTCATGTAATAATCAACAATTACTACGGAGGATACTGGATACTCAACTAATTCATTGTTATTCCATAATTCCTCACAATTGAATATATTATTTTATTTCGTAGTATATACGACGGTATTTCTGTTACGAAGTTACGATGATGTCATCGATCACGGCGTAATAATATAAATAAATCAACTGTAAATTTATTTTACTACTAAAATAAGGTAAAATTACTACAATAAATGTAAAATTAAACATTTTGTTGTGTAAAATTCAACAAAAACTTGAACGTCATTCGGTATAAAATTTGTTGTTCAGTTCATTCAGTCAATGTTGTTTATGAAAAATAGTCGTAATTTATATTGTGCGTGTTAAATTGCAAAATAAAAATATTTTCAGAGATATTTACATAAATATTTGTGCAGTGCATCAGTGATAAGAATTAAAAATCATTCGGTAATTGTGTAAAATATAAAATTTATATAAATAAAATAAAAAGAGTTTTATAAAAACTACATTTTATAAATCTTATTATCAATGTAGTCACACACACAAAGGCAAACAGTATAAAAATAGAAAATTGTCAAAAAATTGGGTGCAAATTAGTGGTTAGCCACAGTATTATTGTCAAGAGTCGCCACAAACTAAAAAAAAACTTCCCGCCAAATTCAAGATCTATTTATTATTATAGGTTGGATAGAGAAAAAACTACATAAATTCAAAATATTTTTTTGGTGTATTAACTCGAATTTGTAGAGTCAATTTATTTTATTTTATGTGGTAAATCAATGTGGTAAAAAACACAAATTTTTTAGACTAAAACAAATTATTTAAAAAAAAATCTATAATGAATAAAAAATACAATTTTATCCATATCATAATTTTACATTAATATTACCATAGTTGCACTACCAAGTAATACAATATTTTGAAGATGCCTTGTTTTGCGATTTTCTTTTTATATTTTTTGACAATAATTTTAGGTTCTATTTTTTTGACAATTCTAAATCTAAATCACATAATTTTTAAAACAATTGGATTGAAATTTCTAATTAATTACATACTGAGACTATATACGAAATCTTTTTAGAAATAATGAAATGATATCACATATCAAATTCACAAAGTTGATAGAGGCTTTTGCGAAATCACAAAAAAGTGCAAAATATAGCGTTCGCAGAAAAGTATATTCTAACCAATTAGAAATATCCGCCGCGCAAAATTCTGTCGCATAAATTTGTATATCTGTTCTGTTCTGAAACCCATCACAAGAAAAAATGTGTTTATAAAAACCGCCACAGAATTTGTAGAGCGCCACGCTTTTTTGTAGGACGTGTAAATCAAGCTTTACTTTAAGAACACAAATATAAAACCTCAGATCAAAGAATTAAAGGATAAAGTGTGCCCAAACCTACACTACTAAAAGCCATGTCATTACAATACATGCGCAAAAATTTGTAGTCACAGAAATTATAATATTATACGTCAAAATTAAATGCCGGTAATACCAAACGCTAAAAGTTCGGAAGAAAAAGTGAAATATAATAGGTAAATAATAATTGTTAAATACCTAAAAGTAGTTAAAAGTGTTATTTAATAATAGTAGATTAAATTAATCTAAAAAAATTGTGCGGGCATTGTGTATTTCTAGTGTAATTTATGTGATAAAAATTAGCACAAATTCTAACCTAAAAAATATTTTTTTTTTTTCAAATTTTTTTTGTTTTTTGTAAATAAAAACAACTATATATTTTGATAGTTTTTAATAATAATTTAATTTTTAATAATCAATAAGTGTGCTAAAAGCAAATTAAATTACCTAAGTGTACATAATTAAGTGAATTTTTTTTTAATATAAGTTTTTTTGTTGATTCTGTGATTATGGAAATGAGGTATTTAAAATTAAATACTTAAAATTGTAAATACAGATGATGAAATTAATTTATATTTAAAAATTATGTTAAATAACTTAAATATAAATACACAAATATTTGCTGAAGAGAACGTAATTAATTCAAAAAATGTAATAAATTTTCCTTATCTTATATCACATTTGCGTGGAATTCAAAAAATATTGGTAGAGCATTTTCCTAATTTATATCAACTTTAATGTCGAAACCATCATTAGTTCTTTGGAAAACCTTAATTTATACTATGATGGAACATATTGAAACTAAATTTGGAGCATAATAAACGTATTATGAATGCGTTTTTAGAAATTTCATATTATAGTGGATATTTTGATTTAATTTTATGGTATTATTCACCAGATTCATTAAAAATTGATCATTCACAATTTTCCACAAAATCTACTAATAATTATTTGACAGCAGAAGAATGGATTTTAATTGAACAGAGAATTGTAAATTTCGGTAAAAAAGAATGTAAAATAAATATGAATCGTATATTTTTACAACAAACTAAAACGAAATTGATATTTCAACAACCAGATTTACTGCATGAAGATAAAAATAATCAATTAAATATAAAGAATTTCTTATTAACAAATACTATGGATGATACTGAACAGATCAAATCATATTTTCTAGATCCTACAAATAATTGATTAATCAAATATTTAGCAAGGCAACAAAAATATGAAATTTGTGAATTGATTATTTTGGATAGTATTAAGAACAATGATGTAAAAGATTTGATTATTTTTCTAGAAAATCATGAAGTTTTAGAAATTAAAATTTAAGTGTATGTTTTCAATCTAAAAAATCTATTTTACAATTAATTTATTTTCATGAATTAATTAAATCAATTAATCAGAAACAAAAAATAAATACAATTTTAAAAATTATTAATGAGAAAAATGAAAATTATTTAATAAAAAAATATTCTGCAGAAAATATTGAAGGAATTTAATTAAAACATTATTATAGAGTAGATTAAGTATTTTGTTTAAACAAATAATTCTTTTTAAACAAATTACACTTTATCTACTTTAAAAAGCAAATTGTGTGCCTTATTCGCAGATCGCAGCACTGATTTTTCATTTTTTCTCAGGAACAGCAAATTAAAATTAAACATATTTTCAGGATACTTCACAAGAGAATATTGGTTATATTTGTAGGATATTGACACAAATTTCACACTGCCAATTAGGTTTGGTAAAAGGGGCTGTATTTCAGCAATTGAATTGATAACTTATTAAAATTTAATATATAATTTTATTTTCAGATACTTAATGAACATTTTAAACGTATCACATTTAAAATGCGGGAAAGGTGGCGCGGGATTTTATTATTATTATATTTTATATTATTATAATATTGTTAACAAAAATTGTAAATAAAAAAGATATATATTTGTTATAAAATATAAATAACATGAGTTTTCATTTCATTTCAATACAAAATTTTCATATCAACATATAAACATTTTGTAAAAAAGTCTGACTAAATTTTGCGCGCATGTGTTAGTGTGAAATCTTATTTCTCGGCTTGTAAAATAGTGTAGGTTTTGAGTGTGCACAAAATTATTTGAAGTATTTAACGCACACTCATACAACAAATTATCTATGTATTAGGTAGTCCAGTGTAGTAGGAATTTTTTTTGAGCTGGGCAACACGATCTAGCCTTTTGATCATTAGTACAAATAATAAGAGATACATAAAAAAAGGAAAAAAATTAGTTGTAATATTTTGTTTATTTATATTATTTATAAAGTAATTTTAGTTTCCTTTGAATAATATTAATTTTGTAAGTTTACTGCGAACAGATTCTTTTTCAGATTTTTTTTTTTTGATATGTAAAAATATCGAGTATTCAAATATTTTTGAATTATTGATTTTAATAATAAACTAAAATGACTACTGTTTTTCATGTGTGCATTTTTAAATATATTTATAAATAATTTTTTTTTTCAAACAATTAATTTGAATTTGTTTGAAATATTTTCCTCTCAATAAAGATATACTGGCATCTTCAAATACATGTTCGAAAGCTCTTAATTGTTTCTCTACAATTTTGCACACGAGTACAACATTTAAGATATCCCTTTGATTTATAATGCACAAGTGTGTTTGGGCGCATTTCACCTTCCATTACTCCTAAGCATTCAGTGCAATTTTCTTCAAAATTCTTCGTTTCTTATGATTGTCTACATAATCGTCCTCCTTAAAATGCCTAGAACAAATTCTGTCGCGGGCTTTGATCGATTCGTTTGGGACACCTATTTGACTTAACCAAATATCTCTTCTTTTTTTTTATCACTGGTATTCTAAAAAAAATTAAAACAAAATATTCTTTAATTGTATAATAATTTTGCTGTCTAAGAAATAGAATATTATCAAAACAGTCAAAGCACCCTTTAAAGTAAGACCCAAGAGTAAAACACACGGCGACACTGTTTTAAATTAAACTTCATTTCAAATTGTACCCCATTGTCAATGTTTGTGTGAACAAAAATTATCTAAGCGTTAACAAAAAAATTAATTTTATGAATGAAAAATGCATTATTGTAGTTTTTAAATATAGTTAAACTACTTAAAAAATACAAAATAAATATTTTTTTATTATATTTTTGTACGATTTATACTAAGAAAATGTAAAAAAACCATTTTTTCTTCATTGTACCCCAAATTTGTTTGGGGTACAATGAAACACACACATTACTAAACCCGCATTGACATCTCATTCACTGAACTTATTTAATGCGATATTTTAACTTTTCTGAATTAAAACTATTATATTTTGATAACCAAAACTAACAAAATTAAACAAGGAACCTTTAAATGATTCATAAAATATTTTTAAGACGTTGCTTACCTGTGAAAACAGACGCCATGAATTTTTACTCTATCACAATTTCCACAACCTTTAACTACACACTTCATTATATTAAATGTTTTTTTTTATAGTTTTTATTAATTAATTATTAATTTTCTTTAATAAATATAGTTTTTAATTAATTCACCAATAATTTTTATTTAATAATTTTAACTTTTAAATATTCACTCCGAACTTTATAAAACAGACAGCACACACACAAACAGAAATATAACTAGCAGTGATACCATCGCAGCGAACAAAAATCTAGATTAATTTTAAATTATGCCAAACTTGTTGAAAATTGTATGAAAACTAGCACCCTATTTTTATACGCTGGTCACACTATACATATTTATTTTATATTTATGTTGAAACAGAGACAACACTATTTAGTTTGCATATAAGGTGTGAAAGAGTCAAATATAAAAAGAAATTACTTCAATTCAATTTCTACTTTATAGTGTAAAATTAGGTACGGACTTTATCCTTTAATTCTTTGATCTGAGTATAAAACGATATTTTATAGCATCGACTTGAAGATAATGAATTAAGTAAATGTTTCAATTATTTAAGCTAAAATAGGATTACGAGTACCTAAATGATTTATATGATGTTACATGTTAAAATATATTTTATTATGTACAAAGTTCCGTTTATGATTATCTATAGAAAAGTACACAGAAAATCATAAAATATAATGTACCGAAAGTCGAAATATATAACGTGATAAATAATAGTAAAAATAATTGAAATTTTATGGTTGGTTCTGTAATATTGTTAAACTCTACAAATGATTACCTTAATATTTATTCAGTTTCATACTTTGATCAATGATCACTTATAACAAATTAAATATATAATTAAATTGTCAATTTTTGCCCAATTGTAAGCAATATTTTAATTTACAGTCTAAGACTAATGTCCTTATTTAGTAAAGGAAATGCAAAGACGTTTAGGGAATAATTTTATATTTTATATATGTAGTATAGTAGGATTATATACACGTATTTAAAAATATTAGAATTTTTGAAGCACAGTAAATAACCTACTTTTTTTTTAAAGTATAGATAAATCTTAATAATGTATGTCGCAAAAATTTGTAGTCAAGATAGAAAAATAAAAAAAGTCTTCATGTTTAATGGAGATGTAAAGGCTCTAATCAAAAAAGGTATATTAGAATTACTAGTGAGAATATTAATTATTATTAATTACTATTTGTAAATTATTGATCACTTTTAGCAAATGATTCAGGAATTCCAGGTAATAAATTAGTTATAGAATCTACTGGTAGCGTTCTTTGTGGTAATGATGTAGTGGAATATTTATGTAAAAACAATGTGGCATTACAGCTACTTGCCGAAAATGAAATATGGATACCTCCTCCAACAAATACTACAACAAATGGAAATATAAATTTTTTGTTAATAACAAAAAACCCATATCAAAGACAGCTAATTACAATGAATATTTCAAAAGCAAATTATATTATGCGTTGGATTAAGACAACTTCAGAATTTACAAAGAATTTAAATATGAATTCATTACCAACAACATCAATGAATTCTTCAGTATCAATACCGGATCTCGAAATCACTTCACTTCGTTCAGAAAATTTAACTGATGTAAAACAAAATTTATTTGCAAATTATAAAATTCCAATAAACAAAATGTCAACGATAATAATAAATTTGTTAATTCAAGAAAAGCCATTGGAAAGTGACAGATATTTGAGAGATATTATACACATTATTGTAAATGATATACGACGAATATCATTTCAAATTCCGCAAGCAATATTTGTTAAAATTGCTAAGCAACTTCTTATAACATTCCCCAAAAGTTTAGGTATGTATGACAGAAGTGGAAATCGAATTTACGGTGATTATGCTTGCATAGCTACAAAATTGATAAACCATAATAAATATTTAAATAAAAGAACCAAATCATTTGGAACTGAAAACGAAATAAAAAATTAGATGCCATGTGCCAATAATTTTATAAAAATATAATTTTGAAATTAACGTATTACAGAAACCTCACAAAAATGAATTTACTTAAAAATAAAATGAAATATTATAATTTACTTATTGAATTAATACTTAAAAATGAAATAAATGAAGAATTTAATTAAGAAAGTTCTTATTATTTGATATTTTACGTATAAATTAGATCCATAAATATATTATAGTTGACATGTTAAATGGGTCATAAAATAGAGCACTACACGTCTTATTTTATGACCCATTTAACTTAAAATGAATACCAAGCAGTCCATTAGCAAAATGTACTATTTTATATATAAAGTGTTTTTAATTACTACCAAAAACATTGTGTTGATGTTGAGGCTGTTGTAAATGAAATTTCTGCATTCATATAAGATGAACATTCATATTTCGGAAATTAATTAATTAAATTCCTTTATCATATTACAGAATTCCTAACTAAATAGGTCAGTTGTAATGACCGAAGGTTTATTCAATTAGATAACAAAATATAATTTAAGTAAAGTTGATAATCAAAGAATCTTAAATATGAGTTTGTATAAAGTTTCTTTTTAATAATTTCCTTCTTTCAGAATTTAAAGCCTAAATAATTGAGAATCTTTGCAGGAATATTAAAGAATTATTGAAAGAATCTAAAAATACTGAAAATAATTTTTGTCGAAATCTGAAATTCATTTTTGCAAAATGAACCTTAAAAAGGACTGTAATTATGAGCACGATATAAAATATTTTAAGTGTGAATTTAATGGTTGAAATTACATAATATCAAATGCCACAACATAAATGTATTATTTAATGAGAGAATTGTGTTTTATTTTAGAATATAAATTATGATTCTAGACAAAGTAAAGTGCTTTCAATTTTGGTGAATTTATAATTTATTATTAAGTACAAAATAATTTACTGCAAATAATTTAGTGCTCATACATAATTAATATGTATATTATTTAGATGTGATGGAAATGGTCAACATTATAACAGGTAGGTCATAGTAGTCAAAATTTACAAAAGAGTCTTTAATAGCAAATACAGCTAATATCGGTTAACATTGGCTTAAACTATCAGCAATAAAACTCTAAAATTTAAAGTTTTTAAATATTAAAACAGAAATGGTACCCAATAGGACACCTACAATGTAGATGTAAAGCGTGCGATACTCCAGGAATGATCGTCGTCTATTAACAAATTGGACCAATTAAATTAATTTTTATTCAAAAACGCAATTCGTCTTAAAAACGTGTTTTCATATGAAATGCTGTCATTAGTCGTAAACAATTCTCCTTCTTTCCATTCTGTGATTTGGAAGGTAACAAATTCTGTTTAATTAAGTTATATTTATATAGAAATACAAATATGTTATATTTTTTCTAATTTTTTCGTTTCATTTAAATATGCCTACATCAAAATATCAATTTTCTTTAAGATTGACATGTTTAACAAATTAAAAATAACTTTAATACCATAATGTCAACCTTACTTCTCAGTTAATGTTGAATGATTAGGATTAAAAATATATTCATCATTCACACTAATTATCTCACAGATGGAAAAATCAAATTTCAATTTTCTTTTGATATATTATTATATAATTACTTTTTAAATTAATAATAGATATTCGAATTATGTACATAATTAATTTATTTATTTCATGAAACCATCAACTTCATAATTTAGAGTGATGTAAAATACGAATATAATTTTTTTTTAAATTTAGGTAAATTATAATTTTTAACAATATATCATATCTTAAGAAGAACTCTTTATCTAAACTAGTGTTTTGTTCAAGTGTTCTTTGGACAAACTATTCCTCTTATAATTCCGCAAACTTTAGTGGAAATTATTTATTGTTATGTTAGAAGTTAGAACTGACTGCATTTAAAATTTTATTTTGAAAATGGCATTGAAAAATAATTGATTAATTCAAACTGGACCATTTTTACATTTCTGAAATAACTTTATGAGAATATCTTAATTACCAAAATAAAAACAGGAAAATTAAAAGTAACTTAACAAGAAATTACTGAGTATTTAAAAGTATTTTTTTAAAAAAATCTAATTATAATTAAGTTTATTTATGGTTTGTAAACTATTAAGGAGTAATTAAGAAAAGGGACAAGATAAAAATGTTCACCCTCTGAAATATAATTTCAAAGCAAATAATAACATTAAGTCACAGTACGAAAATCATATGTTCTCTTTCTCTTTATAGGAAGAGTGTATTTTGGCCGGCAATTCGACAATACCACAGTAGTAATTTAAATAATGATATTAACAAATAAATCATAAGGCCAAACATTTCAAAAAGTCGAAATTTATCTGCCTGACTATACCTTTACACATGGTCACCTTAACATAACACTGTCTTAACAACACAAGACGCTACGCTACAAAAATTAATTAGTTGAAGGACCAAGACTAGGAACTCAGTAACCAATAATATTGTTGGATATCAAGAGTTAAAATAATATTGTATTATTGTAAGCATATTCTACTCTGCCCAAGTCTCTAACTTTTGTTACAGTGTACCTGAACAAACCCCAAGTTAGTACGATTCGCACTAGGAGATTTCTAGTTTAAATTAAATTGAAGTGTCGAAAATACTGAGTGATATTTTATCTTTAATGGTTTAGAAAGACTTTTACTAGAACACTTTTCCTTTCCTATCCATAAGCTTCTTGTTTTTATAGCTTTACATTATTTAATAATATTAACAAAAAAATGTTGACTCGAAAATTATCTAGCATTAAGAGTTTTTCACTCGCAACCTGACGATAGGAACAGACAAGTAAAACCAACTAGAAGTTGGAAAGTAACTGGTCAAACTGTCACATTACCGGATAAATTCGTATACGAAAATATCGAATTAATAAAAATTATATAGTTTAATTCCATGGATAAGTATTGAAATTCGACTGATTATTAAATTTAGTTAAACATGAAGCGAACATATTCAAGCTTCTATAGTATAGCTAAGTGTATAAAACTTCATAAATTTTAAAAAAAATCTACTTTAAATATAATTACTTTAAATTATCATTTGATTTATCTGTTTCCGATTATCCCATTTTAATTAAATATTTATTCAATATTAAACGATTAAACCAATAAATAAAAATAATTGAAATATTAATTTAATAATTTATTATCAATATATTAATTAAATAATTTATTGATTAATAATTGAAACCAAAATAATGTCACGAAGACCAGTTATTTTAGTAACATTACCAGAAATACCACAGCCTGGTATCGATATTCTGAAATTATCATGTGATATAATTTATTGTGATGCAACCAAAGATTATGCTAGTATATATGAAAAATGTAAAGGTGTTCATGGTATATTATGGGCTGGTCGTGAAGATTTAGGTATTGATGTAATTAATGCAGCTGGTGGTCAACTTAAAGTTGTAACAACATTAACAAATGATCATAGCCACATTGATACAAAATTATTAAGTAAACGTGGTATTTTATTTGGTTTTACACCAGTTGTATTAGATGAAGCAATGGCAAATATGGCAATGTGTTTATTATTAGCAGCAGCTAGAAGATTTCATGAATGTAGATTAAAAATTAATTCTGGTAATTGGGAATCTGGTAGACATAAATGGATGTTAGGTTCTGATATACGTGGTAAAACTGCTGGATTTTATGGTTATTGTGATATAGCGAAAAGAATTATTGAACGTTTAAAATATTTTAATGTAACGAAATTTTTTTATACAAGAACAGATAATAAAAATGATGAAGATATTGATGAATATATGATACCAGCAAAAGAAGTACATTTCAATCAATTAATGTCTAAATCAGATTTTATATTTATTACAGCATTATTTACAACAGTTACAGCAAATAAATTTGATAAAGATGCTTTTAGTAAAATGAAAAAAACTGCAATATTAGTAAATATATCAAGAGCACGTAAAAATTTATTTAATTTTATTGTTTTTCTAATACAAATTCAATCTTGTTTTACATATTTTAGAAATTATTGATCAAACTGCTCTTTATGATGCTTTAAAAAATAATAAAATTTTTGCAGCTGGTTTAGATAAATTGATAGAGGAACCATGTCTACCAGAAGAACCTTTATTGAAATTACCTAATTGTGGTATAAACATTGTTTGCAATACAAAATTTAAATCTTCGTTTAATAAATTCACATTTTTTTTAGTAATTACTCCCCATATAGCATCAGCAACAAAACGGACTAGAGAAGATATGTCAATAGTTGCTGCACATAATATTCTCCGAGGTTTGGCTGGAGAACCATTACTTTTATAAGTTGATATAAAAATTTAATTCTAATAATATTTGTTGATAATAAACTTCAAATAATTTCAAATTATATAAATTTAAATAAATTTTATATAATTAAAATTAAACCTTGGCTTTGACATTTTTTCCTTCGGGATCGTGTGTATCCGATTATCGTATGTTATTTGCGACATATCAAAATATAGGTTCCACCAGTTCTTAGGTTCCTCGAAAAGCATTGATGAACTTGTACCTTCGCCTGGATCATACTCTGAAAGTACGAAGAACGTCAGTCTAAATATAAAGCTTATTTTTAAAAAATAATTAACATGGATTTCCTGCAAGGTGCAAGCTGAAGCATTACACGAACTAGAACTACTTTTCAATATGTTCAAAACTTTTTGCTCAGAATATACCATCAAAAATTAAAATTTTCATGTTTTTAATTCGCTTTTATCGAATATGATTCGCTTTTATCGAGTATTCCAGAAATATTACTACATTATTGAAAATTTTCATGAATACTTCCGGTTAAATATTTATTTACCTATTATGAAAAGCTATTGAATCCCTTTTTTTTAATCCCTAACACTAAAATTTGAAGAAGTTAAATATCAAATCCATAATATTTCAATTGAGTCCAATTTTTTATTCTTACAACAATAATGCTGCCGTACAATTAATATGCTTAAGTTTAAAGGAAGCATTTAAATACTTCAGAAATAATTGAAAAAAAATACTATATTCTTCATCAGACCCCAGACGGTCAATTATGGATATTCTTTATAATCACAAGTAGAGTTTCTTCAAACTTATATCAATATTTGTATTCAAGACATAGGGTTAAGTAGGAATAAGCAAAATAAACATTGTTATTTGGGAATTATTGTACTAAAATGTATGGTACGTGATTATAATGATTTGATTATTTTCAAAATATGTAAAATTCTGTCTTTATTTCCTTAACTACATATATTTTAATATACTTACTGGTTGCATTTTAAAGATTGGTTTTTAATATATTTATAAAATCTAACAATTGTGTGATATTTTGCTGACATACATATAAACAATATTTTGATACCTCGTCAACATCATTCCAAAAAATGGCGGTACTAAAATAAACATACAAAAAGCAAGGGCAGCATTTAGCAGACTAGGAAAAATATGAAGATCTTCACACATAACAAGGAAAACTAAGTAAGACTATTCAACTCCTGCGTCAATTCAGTCCTTCTATATGGTAGCGAAACCTGAATGATTAACAAAATAGACATAGGAAAAATACAAGTATTTGTCAACAAGTCGCTACGCATAATATGCAGGATCTTCTGGCCGCAGACAATAACTAACGAAGAACTATAAGTTATTACAGAGCAAAGAGCCAATTCTCCAACGAAACCGGAAATGGAGGTGGAAAGGCCGCACACGCTTCGAAGACCTGCAAACTCAATTGCCAGACAAGCACTAGACTGGAATTTTTAAAGAAACGTTGGACGACCGAAAAATGCATGGAGAAGACCGGTTCTAGATGAAATCAAGAAAATAAACATGATATGGTCGCGAATAAAAACTACAGAGGCCCTGAGTTCCTCCGTGGAATAATAAGGGAGGGAAGAAAAAAAAACAATATTGCCTTTTATGTACATAAAATTACATAATTAATCTGATACAATTTTTATGTTTTAAAGTTGTCGATACAATTATTCCCAAATGGATGAAATTTCCAATCATTTTTATTTATTTATATCTGGCCAATATTATGTCTGATAAAAAAGTATATTTTAAATTCGATTTAATTAAATAATTTATATGCAATAATATTCAAATTAATAGAATTTTCTGAAAAAATTAGTCAAACTTTGTAGAAAATTCAAATTACTATAAAATTTAAATTATTTTGTTATCTATTTTATACTAATTATTTATTAATACTTTTTGGTTATAATCGAAAACACCGATTTTTTTAAACTAGCGTTTTGAGAATGAATTTCAGGAAGTTATCATTTTATTCTCGTACTATGTACCCACCTAAATTATTAGCACATTAAAATGTAAAACATTAAATGATTCGGAATCGTGGAAATTTAGGCGCTAGATGTCGTTATTCAGTCCTATCGCGAACAAATTTTCAACTAATAATAGAAATTCATCCTTGTGAACGGAAATTCAAGTAATAAATAAAATAGTATAAAATATTTGCACCATTTTTTTATATGATCGGTAAATTATCCCCAGTGGCATACAAACAACATGTCAATTTTCCGGTTCAACTGATATATTTCCAGATGCATGAATCTAACCAGATTCACTCAAAAAACCATTTATATTTTTGTAATTACATTTTAATTATTTAATCATTTTATTTATACAATCATTTCCACAGTCCTTTTTATTTTATCTGAGGTTGTAAATTGGTTTTTCTCTTAGGTTTAAATTTTTATTATAGAAATTTTGGATTAAATAAAAAATTTGAAATAAATTTCAACAGTTTTAATACTATTACAAATAGAAAGTAATTATTAAATTGTATTTGCTTAACACGCCTGCATAACGAGAAAATATTCAGAAATTCAGAATTATTCAATTACTGGGCTATCTAATTAAAATATTAAATACGAATTTTCGGTATACTTGGGTCTCATCACAATAAAAATTGAATTATATATTTAATAGTATCAATGGTACGAACAGAAACAATTTCCATCTCTACAAAAATATATAAAATCATAATCCATTCAATTTAGAATTATAAATGAAGTTTACTGTGAAGTTCAATATCTTGAGTACTAATCAATTCCCACTTATAGTTTTCAATTTTTGTAATTCAATTATCAGTAAAAGAGGATATTATATTTTTATAAATTATTTCAAATAATTCCAATTTTGAAAAGTTTATTTAAAAAGGAACAAATTAAAATTATGATTCTGCACTAAAGAATTATTTTTGAAATTGAAAAGTATTTTATTAATTTCAAACTTTCTGAAAAACTTTAAATTACATATCAATAATTATTGTATTTATTGGCAGCTTCTTGTTATTTTTATTGAATTTCGAGAAATTTTATTTGTTGAAATTTTTCAATTCTTATAATAAAACTTTTTTATTAACTTTTAATTTTAACTTATAGTAGACTCAGAGCTAGCAACGGATTTATTTAGTTTTTTTAACAGTCATGAAAATGAGTATACGCCAAACTATTAAAATTATAAATAATCAAGCCTATTGTAAATGATAATTCATTTGGCAGAGTCGACAGACCTTCCATTTCCTATTTAGTTATTTCATGACAGTCTGCCGTTGCCAGATCTCGCTCTATAGCTAACAACTGCCTTTTTAGATATAAATTACATAAACTTTTAAAGAAATAAATTTATTATAAAAAATTTGGAAGCTGTCTCCTGTCTATGTCTGGATAACCATTATATCATAAACTATTTATACTTTGAAATGAACTTAAATATTTATAACTCTTTGCTATTGCTAGTACTCAAGATATTGAACTGCATCAAGAATAATATCATGTAAAACAAAGGTAAAGTATTTAATTAAAATATTTATAGGCGGAAGTTATAATTATCAATTTCTCGCTGTTTCGTTTTGGAGCTATTCCGGTGGAGTCAAATGCTATAAATATTTATTATTGATCTATAATAAATTATATTAAGGTTTAGTTGCCGTAATAGCTTAAAATTATTCTTCTTTAAATAGTTAGATTATTCAGAAGTATGAGATATACAGTATGATGCAGTATTGAAAGCCCCAAAATCATACAAAATTAAATCAAGAGGTGAATAATGGATACACTCTATAATTCTTGCCCAACAAAATAAAAATAAATTGATTGGTAAAATTTTTCGAAATCGGAAAAATTGGCAGATTTTTATTTAATTGTCTTGTCATGCTTTTAATTACGGATAGTATAAATTTAATATCCTGAAATGACACTGCAAAACAAACAGTTTTTTATTCGTGCAATAATTTCCGAAGTGCAATAATTTCCTTTTTCCTATTTTCACAACATTGTGTTCTTAATTTCGCAGGACTAAAAAAACTTAACAAGACAAGGTTATTTTTTCATTTATATGATAAAGAGATTGAAGTAAAAATTTTAAAAAAAAATCAATAGAAAGAAATACAAACCAATATTAGTTTTCATGAAAATTTAACAAAATATTTTTAAGGTTAATTTTTCACACTCTTTAAAAAAATCCTTAAAATATCAACAACAAGAAAAAAGAATTTTCACTTTGTAATTTATTTATTTTGTGTATCCTTAAAATTTTGAGATTTTTTTCACTTTTAAGGATATACTTTCATGGTATTATAACCATCAAAAAATGAACATCAACAATTAAATTGAAATTTATGATATTTAATTAACACCCGCAATCTTGAGAAATCTGTGCAGTTAAAGTTAAATACTATAATTAATTTTATAAAAATTGTTACACAAAAAACGATTTTTTATTCGTTATAATTTTTAGGGACTTACATTTTTAATTATGTCCGCAATTTTCATGGACTGCGGATACTAATAAATATTAATTAATTTTTAAAGTAATTAAAACTTGTACGTACACTGAGAAAATTTCAATTTTAATATATAGTAATATAAAATTTCAGTAATTCTTTATAAATATTGTTAATTACACTGAAGTAATATTAATTTTTAATGGTTCGCAGTAATTGAGATTTATTTATAAATTTATTTTATTTTATCGTTAAAATTCTATATCGAATGAAATTCTACAGAAAGGACGGACCGATTTAAATGAAGGATTTAATTTAATTATGGAGAAAATTTAGAAAATGAGAAAATAATTCGAAACTAGATGAATAATTTATAAGTGATTTATAGATTTCTCAGAAAAAAAATGTACTAAAGAAGAAATTCACTTTCACACTTAACAAAACTTAGCTTCTATCAAAACCTGTCACAAAATTTGGAAAGTCCGAAAGTATTGACTATCAATTTTAATCTTTAAAACAAAAATCGCAAATCATATATTGTTTGTGAATTTAAAGTTATATTTCCCGGAAAAGGAAGTGTGCTGGGGGAAGCTTAGCTAGTATCATAGTTCCTTAACAAACTTTATATCTACAGTTTCATTGACAAATAAAATATATTGGAACTATAAAACCATCCAATTCGGTTTTAACACGGTAGATACATTCCAAAAAAAAAACGTGTGAAACTGAAAAGATCCGTTTAATAAATGTACAGCTTGAAAAATAGGTGATTATCCAACCATCTTAGGTTATGTTAGGTTAAGATGGGTACGTGAAGATACAAGGTAAACACGCATCACGAGAGATCTCGATGGATCCATGTAAAAACGGGATTACATTTCAAAATCGAGTAAAAAAGACCGCGCAAAAATTATTATTTATAAACTTAGGCTGCTCATTTACATTATAAACCTGATTCTTAACGTGTTAACAACTTTGTCTGGTTCTAACGTTTGTTGGCAAGTTTACAACTCGTTGACAACAATTTTGACGGTTCGACAAATCGGTTGAAGAAATATTAAAATATTTTAATTTATGTTGGCTCCGATTTATGGTTGTAAGTTGTATAAAGTTGAAATATTTGTAGTGTAAATTAACAACTTGATTGACAACACGTTGATAACCAGGTTGTACAATGTATGGGCATAATTAGATTTATAATGATTATTATTTTTCCAGCTAATAAATGTAATTTACATCGAAATTAGGTTACTTAGCCGATTAAATAGTAATACAAGATAAGACAAGATATTAGAAAACTGTGTTATCAATAATTTAATTAAAACTTGTCTTTATCGCGTTTTATTTGAAATTTTTTGAAAATTTATAATTTGTATTGCACAAAGATGGGTAAAAATAATAATTAAGTCATAAATTTAATAAAATGAATACTGGGTCATTATTGAATCATCGTCCATATTGCATCCTTAGTAATCTTAATATGGAAAATTTATCATTAAATATTCCAAAAATAATAATATTAATAAATTTTTAGCATAGTAATCTATTTTAATAAATAAAGTATTTATATTTTTAGTAGAATCACAAATATTTATATTTACACTAAGTCAATCTATTTAGTTTTGGCCTTACAAAAATTCTTATTTTTTTCCCCTATTTATATTTACATTGAAAAAAAACACTGAAAGGATTTTTTCTGCTTAAC
Organism: Rhamphomyia laevipes; assembly: GCA_963920725.1. NCBI lineage: Eukaryota > Metazoa > Arthropoda > Insecta > Diptera > Empididae > Rhamphomyia > Rhamphomyia laevipes. The sequence goes on along the minus strand of OY987258.1, from coordinate 41,204,629 downwards.
AAGTAAATCTAAATAAAAAATGGATAATCCTGTTTAACATTTCTAGTATCGTAAAAAGAAATTTTGCTGATATATAATAAAAAAATTGATAAAATAATACTGTATTAATAAAAAATAAGATTTAAATCATTATAAATTCTATGAATAATGCTTTCAAAGTAAATAAATTTATGAAAACTAAAGCATCGTTTACATCTAGCGTCAATTATGCTTTAAATTGTAATCAATATTATCAATAAGTTGTTAGTATTTTGTCTTGTATTTAATATCTTTATTTAATTTATTGGTGAACTCATAAAAAACTATAAAAAAAAATATTATTTATAGAACTAAATTATCTGCAAATATTTCGTCAGGTCTGGATATTTTACAGTACAATTAAATAGTGGAAAAATAACACTTAAAATTAATCTTATATTATTGACAAATATTCTATGATATTAATCCTATATTATTGCCAATAAAAATAAAATAATTTCTATAATTTATTTAGAATCCAAGGATGAATATGGCCCATTAATAAAATTATTTATGTTTAAAAAAACTTAAAAAATGATCTGTTTATAGCTGAAAATCACAAGGACTTTTTTATTATGTTTTAAATAAATTTAGGATATTTTTTGATAAGTAAAATTTCATTCTATGTTAATGAAACTGAAATATAATACTGGATGGACTCATGGACTGTTGAGAAGAGAATGATTGGAAATGTATTGGAATTAAGTAACCTGATTTAGAGAAGTTCCGCCGAATTGTTAACGTAATCAATTTTTCTTTACATCATGACTAAATTTTCTTTATCTATTTTTATTTATATGTGAATTTTTCCATTAATTTTACATCTTTATGTTATTTTCTTTAAATGTTGAAAATATTTCTGAAAAATTTATTTCCTTATGAAAATAATGATAAAATAATTTATAATTTATGGATATAATGATAAATTTTTATTAATATTAACTTTAAGGAATATTTATCATTATTGATAGTCCTTAGATTTTATCATTAAATAAATGTGATATTTTGTAAAAGTAACACTTCGAAAGATGAATTTTATGTATTATATTTTTTATTTCATCATATAAGAACGAATTTCAATGAATTTTGTCTGAATCTGATTCGGAGAACCAGAAAGTTAACAGATCTTCCAAAGCGATTTTTTTGGAAAACCTAGAGACTTAGACATAAAATGTTGAGTGCATTTGTCGTATACGTAGTTCATTTTTTTTACATAGCTCCGTACCGTGATTAGAATAAAGTAAAAGGCAATAAACAACAACACTGTTATCGAAAATACACTATTTTAATGGACTGAGTCGTAGAAGTTTCAGCAGTAATCAAATTTAAATAGACATTTTGTATAATATTTAGATAAGTTTGAATATGTGAGTAGTAGCAAAGGCAATTAAAAATATAATTTACTATGAAATTTCCAATTATTTATTTGAAATAGATCTCTTCATAATTCGAAATTTTTTTATTTATTTAACTAGTAAAATTATCATTTTAATTTTTCCTCTATTTGATAATCTACATGAAACTTGGACTTTCCATATTTCTTATTTGATAAAGCAATCATCAATTCAAATATTTTATCAACAGTAGTATTCAAACCATCTCTCCTTTATAATTATTTACATCGAAATTGATATATTTTGAACAAGAAATATTTCTCTTATGTCCGTTTCCTTTCAAATTTCCATAAATGACAAATTTATTCAAATTCAAATTGCTGATGTAAACCATATAAATTGTCCGCAAATATTACCACTAAAATAACGTCTAGACCAAATGTCTATTTTATAATAAATACTAAAAATTTATCATAAAATATAGTTTCCTGAATATAAGAAAATCAATTAATTTACATTTACATTATTGACTTTACAATATTTATAACAAGAAAAATTGAGTTTTTCCAATTTTAACTATAAACAAATTTCTTATATATTATCCTTTACCGTATAAAAACCACAATTGGCTATAGCTATAAGTACTTTGATTACCATTCTAAAAAAAACTGAAGTATCATCAATGCAAAATAACAAAGTTATTCAATTGTCCAAAAAAAATGATTGTATAAGAGGATATTCTATGATACTAAAACCATCGTTTTGAATATGAAGGACACTAGAGAAGTAAACAAAAGGATTTGTTTGAAAACTTTAAATACTTTTGTAGCATTTAATTTGAATTTGAATGTGTTTTAGTCACTAAAACCGCCAATTATGCAATTTAGTTGTTAACATTAAGTTGATTTTAAATAAATGACTAAAAAGTCAAAATATTCTCGAAAATGAACACAAAAAATAATTAGAATATTTTAATTTTATTCTATAAAACAATTTTCGTCCTTGATTTTTTTATATGCATTCAAAATGTGTAAATGTCAAGCTTCCAAGCATTAGAACAAAAGTAAAAGGGTAATATTTGTATATCCGCTTGTTAGAAAGGTTCAACAAATAAAATTATAGATTTAAATCTAAAGGAAAGTCCTTTTTTATTTAGCTTGATAAATATTTGTTTAATAAAAAGGTCAGATGACCTACTGAAATAATGCCCACCTGGGGGACTATTCACAAAATATCAAATATCTGACTGGTATTTATTTTTAATTAAAATAAGGTGTTACATTTGTTGGTAATTGTGGGATATACAAAGGACAAAGCTAACTGAAACTTCTTCTATCCGTTTTTAATATATAATTATTTTAGTTGTTAGTATTTTGGGATTTTTTTTAAATATTATTTAAATGATTTAAAGTGAAAATTATAATTTTTACGTTTATACTGCGACACATTTTTAGCTGTTTAAGTAAAAAGCAGCAGATCTATTGTGTCGGAAGTGTAGTTTCATTTAAATTGGCTTTATTAAAAATGCAGTAAAAGTAGAACTTTGATAAATTTTTAAAATCACCGACTCTTTTAAGCAAATTTCAAAATAATGTTTTATAAACGATATTATCAGCTGAATGAGATCGGTACTAAAAAGATGCTAATTATGCTACAAATGGGCCGGCCAATTGGTCCTTGCAAAAAATAGATTTAGTTTGTGTGAATTTTAAATAAAATATAAAATATAGATATAGACCAAAGAAAATGATTTTACAAAAATGGAAAAATGATGTATGTACATAAAAATTTATTGAATAATTTATTGAATGTTTTATATTCAGTTAAATTTTATGCTATTTATAAATTTTGTGGTAATTTTACATAAAAATATTCATTCCTAATAGAAAAATAAATTGAATTTTAATCAAACTGTAAAGTGAAAAAATATTGCTAATATAATTATTCTATGAAATAATCATTTAAAACCCAAAAATAATATAACTTTACAAATCTCAGATGATACGTGACTTTAGAAACACGGTTTTTATTAAAATTTGATGAATGTTGAATATGAATTATACCCTTATCAATCATTCTTGAAAAGCATTAACGAAATCTAAAAAAAAAATCGTAAAATAAACTAAAATATTTTAGGTAGACACTTTTATTTTCCGGCTTTCAATAGGATACATTCAGTGGGAATCAATCAATAACTATTAAAAAAAAATTTCGAAAGTTACACTACAATTATGTGCATATTCTATTTAGGTTTAGTTCACCCTGTGATGCGTAATTTAACATGTTTACCTTATTTTAATTGCTATCGCATTAATATTTTTATGGTATCATTGAAATAGGATGATTCAAAATTGATATTATAAATATTGATATTATTAATCATTTAAATATAACATTCAAATAAAATGTTGTGTACAAAAAAAAAAATGAATGTCATAATCAGAAACTAGAAATTAATGAGAATATAATATTTACTAAATTTTGATAATTTACTATAAAATTTGATTATCTTGTTCGGTCGAAAAGATGAAATTAACTTCAATCATGCAATAATGCTTAAAATTTTAGTTGTACTGAACCTGATATAGTTCATTACAAATAGACCCATTTAACTTAACTAATGAAAGAGATCAAATCTTCATATTAACTGTCGTAATTTCCGCACCCAACAAATAATATTTCAAGTGTATTTACAAACGATCGTATCATACTAAAACTAATGCTCTAAATCTAAATGCTTCTGCTCATCAAAACCTCTTAAATGAACGTGATATCGTGGACATGCTTAACCATGTTGCATAGTTCCGCAACAAAATTTGTCAATATATCCAAATTTTTAAATTTCCTTAATTAATTATTCATTTAGTGCTAAATAAAATTTTCTAAAAAATAAATATTTACAAGAAATTTGACATTAAAAAGAGAACGTGATAAGTTTTTACAAGTTTTCCTTTGAATTAATTAAACTAATTAGCACGATTTGTTCACTTAATTCTTTTGATTTTTTAATTAGCACGACATAAAAAAAATTGTAGTAATTCTGCATAAACTAATAACATTTAGTGCACAGTCTACTACAATATTACTACAATTTTTTGATTAAGTAACTGCAGATGAGAGTAAAGGTAAATTGTACATTTCTAAAATTAAATTTCCGAATATATTATAGATCAGTAATGACTAACAAGAGGTCCTCGTACCTCACGCAGTCCCTCACAAATGTTTATCCGGCCCATTACATGGTATATCGATCACAAAAAACTTGTTTCTTGGTTTTAAAAAACATGTTACTAAATAAATATTATAACAAAATACTTTAATTTATGGTTTTAAAATATGATTGATATTAGAATATTGTTCAAACACATAATTAAACTAGGTGGCCCGCAGCACAATTTCGGTTGGTTTGTTCTAAATAGAAGTGAAAATCTGAAGACTAGAAAGGAGACAAGAAAAACTTATTGTTAAGTTAATAATAAGTGATAATATTTACTACTTAAAATTTTTAGTATTATGAATAAATTTTTTCGACGCCACCAGAGCATAAATGTCATAAGGTACTGTCTGAGTAATACTGTAGAAAATTTGTTTGCAAATGTTAAATAATTTAATATAAAATTCTAGCATTGATTTAATATGAAATTCTTGTAATATTCAGTTTCGTTTACGAGAGAAATAAAAAATCTTTTAATATGTTGACAGTCTTTAAAAATTATAGTAAGTATAATAAAAAAAAATATCGCGGAAGCTTCACTGCGAGCTTAGTTCAATTCAAAAATTATAAATTATTAAGTTTCCTTATTTCAGTACGATACGATATACGATTAATTGGGAATTGGGGATTGATGGATTAAACTTGCACCTTATTTACATTTAATGGAATTGGATAGATAATTTTGGGTTACAAACTCTGGCATCCAAAATCATGAAATTATGACTGAAAATTTAACAGTTCTAATTCTAGAATTTGTCTACTTTTTAAGTGTGATTATTTGGGGAGGCAAAATGTAACACGTTTAATTAAATAGAATTAATAATAATTTCTAATTCAGAGATTTTGTGTACTTTCTATAAGGTTGAATTCTGAATATTTATTTGATTTTGGATTATGCTACATTAATAATTGTTTTTTTTTTAAAAAAAATTATAAGTTTTAATGGTTCATATGAAATTTTAAGCTAATATTAATGTTTCAATGAGAAAAATCTATTTATACAAATTGGAAATGATAATTTTATAGTAATATGGACTCACTTTGGATGTGAATCTACAATATTACTAAATTAACATGAGATTCATAGATTTCACTACTATGGATAAATCATAAATATCTTGATTTAAATTCGCCTGAAGTTATGCAAAAACGTAAATAACTATTTATTATTGCAATTTTACATTTATATACGTATGTAATATTGAATATATTTCACAACATATGTATTTTGTGCAATTTAAAGCAAAACATTTTTATGTTTTCTAGACTGGAAAAAATTTCATGTTAAATTTTAAATACAAAAACATTTCCTCATGTACCTACCTACCCAGTAGTGTCGTCGAAGCAGAAATAATTAAGTTTTACCATTGGAATTATATGAATTACGTTTTAAAAATAATATTTTCGTTGGGCTTTAAACATATGCAAAGATTTATTAAATAGTTATGAGCAAAAAAAAAAATTATTTTAAAATAAAATTACATTTGGATATTAAATTATGAAATTTTCACATTTATTTTAAATACCATCTCGCGTGCAAAACATTCTAAAAACTAAATTTTAGTTTTTATGATTTTTAACATTTATATTCTAGTAATTGAAATATCGTTTAAATCCTTTCAAATAAGTAAATCTAGCATAGCTCTTTACGATATGGTCAAGTTGTGTTTTACCTCAAAGATCATCTTATTATACCACTTACAATATCCTTTAAATCTCATTATTCTTATTTTTCATCTTGTTTTTCTATATATTAGAATCAGTTTAAAAAGCCCTTAATTATATTTCAAAAAAATGTATTTAAATTCTACAATTTGTTCAACTCTGGGAGATTATTTTAATTGAAATCTGTAAATTTAATTGAACTTTTTTTAAATTAGACTGTAGTAGTTTCGTGTCGAGCTAATAAACAATCACACAAAATTATTTAAAATTATTAAACTTTAATTTTATTATTTCGAAAAAATTGTTTAATTAACTTTTGATATATATTTCAATATTTATTTTAAAATTTTCAACAACAAAAAAATTATGGAAATTAATTAAAATAAAAATAAATTTTCAATTAGTTCATTCAAAACAATTTGAATAGGGAATAAAATTTTATAGTATAATTCTCTCTAAGTGCACTTAAAATTCAAATTAAATAAATTTTAATTGTTTAAAATATAATTCCATTTAAAATCTATATAAAAAGTTTATTAAATTAATTTTTACATTTGAAAATATTGAATAGATTTAAAATGCCATGAATCAAAATTTACCATTTCTATAGTAAAATTTGTATTTTAAAATGAAAATGGTATAAAAAATATTAATTATAATTCGTCTATAATTACAGAAAATGATTTGTTACTGAATGTAAAAGTAAGTATTTTCCAGTTAAATAAATCTTGTAGCAGTCAGAATTTACTATTTACTATTAAATTATTATAAAAGATTTAATTATTATGAAAATTCATTATTTACTTATTTTATTTATTAAAACTTATTTACTTAAATTTAGCAAGTGAACGACCTCAACCTTCCCATTACAAAAAAATGGGTACTTCCTAAGAAAGAAAGTATAAAATTATTTCTAGAATAGTTTTCTTCGGAATCAGAAATTGTATTGCACTAAAATAAAAAAAATATTGCTATTGAAAGGATTCGTAATATGGTAATATTTACTTTATAACCTGACATCGAAACACTGCAGGATGAAAATAGCTTAAAAATATCATATTTTGAATACCACTACACTATCATATTATCGATATACAATTTTCTTATATTTTATATCTAGTTCATGTGGTATGTAGTGGAGTGTAGTGGATTTGTAAATAGGATCTGTAATGAGAGTTCACCTGAGACATACAATGTTGTTAGTCGACTATAGCGCTTCTGTTGAAGAAATTTAATACTATTCGACAAATGATGTATATCTAGTCAAGGTAAATTGTTTTGATTTATATTAAAAATTAAAATAAAGTTAATTTATACATTTATAAAGTTAAATAACTTTATTATTAAAAAAAAATACATAAAAAATGGCGATTATCTGTCAACATTTGTTACACTACGCTACAAAAATGTTCACATGGATTGCATTTTTAAATCTACTCTGCTACACCCCACACATTTTCAGTGGAGTACATAATACGATTCTTGTAATTTACCTGGTGGGTATTGAAATACACTTTACTACACTATGAACCACGGAACAAGATATTATATATTTACCACAGTATAATTTCGTTAATCCAGATTTCCGCTAGTCACGTAACTCCAATAATTTGAAAATTTTACCTATAGACCAGCACCTGGCAAACTATATGACCCGTGGGTCACGGAGTCATAATTTCATGTTACCCGCTTTGAAATTGTATAGTAGTTTACAATACAATAAATATATTTTTTGATTAAAACTATTGCATATAAAATTAAAACATTTCCCAGAATTTTTTTTTAACTTTGTTTTAAAATTAATTTTATTTGAAATAATGGATATAAAAAATCATAAGTTTAAGTTATTTTTACATATAAAAATTCAAGTAGAAAAAGGAAATGTGTGTGTGATTTCGATGTAAGGACATTCTTATGTATATTAATAACATGAAAGTCGAATTTGAAAACAAATTTTAAACTTTGAAAATTCAATGTTTGTGTTTATTACGAAGACGGATGTAATTGATGAAACTATTTTAGTTAAAATTTGTTTAGTTGGATAATAAATGAATTAACTTTTGGTTTAACTAGTATTAAATTGCTTTAATATAAAATTGCCACTGACCCGCTACGAGTAAAATCTCATCTTAGGCGAATTTTACCCACGATTAAAAAAGTTTGCCGACTGCTGCGTATAGACTTATAGGTCGTTTCAGGTTATTTTCATTTTTTCAATTATGGGTTCGAAAACAAAAATAGCGTTTCGTGTTTTGGTAGAAATTATTTGTAAAATAGCAGCAGTTTGTCAAAAAATAATTAGTTTCAACAATTAGTAATCGACCTAGAAAATGAACACCTGAGAAAAAGACTAATTATTTTTTTGGATCAATGAAAAATTATTAACATACCAAGGAAACATATTTAAAGAAAGAAATTTATCCTTAAACTTGATTCCTTACACTTTCTTATATTATATTTTTAATACTATACCATGGAAACATAAAAATTAAATTTATGAGAATACCATTTTTCTGTAAAAGGACATACAAAATGTTTGAATAGATTTAAAATACTATATTATCGAGAAAAATTTCAATTAATTTTGAAAGTTCTATAGTCGTAACAAGTTAAACTAAAACTATATCTGTTCGGATTACCGAAGTTCTAATGTTATATTAATTGTTTAAAATTTAACTAAATTTAATATTTTGAGATCGGTGAAAATATTATTATAATCCCAATATAAAAAGTACTGAATAAAAAGTATTCCAACAAAAAAATATTCATGAGACGACGGTCCTTTCCGGTCTCGACGGTTTTTAATAATAAATTATTTTCGTTGAATTTTCTTTTACATAATGTTGCATAGCAAAAGTTATGATAAATTTTCTGACAGGGAATTAAATGTAATCTATTTTTTTATAAAAGATATTACATTTAATTATAAAGAATCTAAAATGCTTAATATTGTAGACATTTATTAAATAAATTTATATTAGAATTTAAACTTTTTGGTGAATATTATTTAATAAATATATATAAGAATTTAAATTTTTTTAAAAAAAATGTTAGAGAAGAATAATTTGAATATTCTAAATTGTAAAATTTTCATAAAAATATAATATTTCTTAACTTTTGTAAGAGAAATAAAAATTTTAATATTTTCCAACAAAATTTTCTTTTAGCAACACTTTAAAAAATTCCATACAATGGAAATTATAAATAAAAAATTCTTTAAAATATATATTTTTTTATTGTTCAGGATGTATTTTACTTAATGCTCTTTATATTTATATACATTATGGCAGGAATAAAACCTTGTGTTTGATGAAAATATGAAAAAATACATACTTCAAAACAATTCACAAAGGACGACATAGCATAAACTAAAACGTTATGTCATAATATTTTAGCAGTAATATTTGAACAATTATTAAGAAAGCCACACAGTAAAAAATTTCTAGTTATGGGAAATTGTATTAATTTGTTGTTATGATATCTTAATCATCATTGAAATTGGTACATATTGAATTAAAAACAGAATAGAAAAGGAGCCAAAACAAGAGTAGGTCACTGTAACCTCAAAAAACACCTAAACACAATCGAACTGTCTGCGCAACAAGTGTTTAAGTTCTTTCAACTCGAGGACAAAATGGCGGAACACATACTATGTAGTTGTGATCTGTTGATGTTGATGTGTAGATGACTTAAAAAGCTATATTGTCGGGCCTTCGGAAATGTGGCGGCTTTTACGAATAATTAGTGGCCAATAATTAGAAAGTATATCACAATAAACCAAATGGCTGCAGTGATTATGACTGTTTGTGTGCCACCGCTACACTAAACCTAAACCTAACTGAGAACAGACAATTATTGATAATAATGCTTTTAGATTTAATGATGATAGTTTCATTAGATACTGTACTTAATCGTATTGATCAAATTTTAGATCTAGGAATCGTTTTCTATCTGTAATTATATAAGTTCGCCATTGTAAACCAAATTAAATCGTTATATTTAACTCACCACCTAATATATTGATAGAAAATGCTTTCAATATTCGGCATTAGATTATAAATGTTCGGCATTAGCTTGTAAATGTTACTTAATATAGAAGAGTAATTTAATAATTCTTATATAAATAACTATAACCTCAAAATATATTATGAGAGCTAATTATTTGGAAAATTGCAGTAGGTATCACAATTTCAATGTAATTTCCACATACTTAGAACTATAAAAAATTATGTTTATTTAATCTTACCAGGGAATTTATAAGGCATTGCTTTATGAAACAAATTGTTATATTGAGCTCAGTCTTCATTATAGTTTAGTAAAAGAAATAGTGATTTTCTTTAAAAACTTCGATTTTCAATGCTTAATTTAATCACTGTAGTTATTATTAAATAGCAAACAATAAAAGCTATAAAAATTTTAATAATGCTTCCAATTAAATTTTAGATATAGTAGAAACTACCTAAAGCAAAAATTGAATATGGTGAATTCACACATAATTGGTAATTTTGACTAATTTATTTTGTTTACTGAAAATACCCATCATTGAACCATCATTGAACTTCCATAACTACAAAATAATAATAACTTTCATTTCTTCGAATAGCTTCATTTATGTAAAACATGTTTTACCTAATTCGCTATAGTTTTCATTATAAAGGTAAGACTAAGTAAAAATATCTGCGCTTTCACCAATATACAAAATAATCATTTCATGTAGGCGTAAATGCAATATTAACTGAAGCTAAATGTTTAGTGTATATTTAAAAATTTATTTTCCAGATTTCAGATTTAGTTTAGCCCTGCTTGAATACACAATCTTTGTGAATAAATTTAACATTTTTTATAAAAATATTAAACCAGTATTAAAAAAAAGTGTTCGTTGTTGGTGCCAAATAAAAAACAATCTAATTTTTGTCTGATTTTAAATTTATTAAAAAAAATTGTTTATCTGTAACATTCTAAGATGTATGCTAAATTGGAATTGTTACTAGTTATTTCAATAATATTTAATTCAAATTTTATCTTGTGCATTCAAAGTTCAATATTAGTTCCAAAAGAAAAGTAAGATATTAAAGTGAGATATAAAACATTCAACTTTTAATTATATTAAACATTTTCTTGCAGACAACAAATTTCAACTTCAGCTAATTATATCAAATTTTACGATGACCAGAAACCAAATAGAAATAATTATAAAATCATTTTTCCAAATAATAATGAATCACCAATTCAACCACAAGATATATTTAATAAAATTTATAAATCTAATCCTAATTTATATCACAGTGTTATCAAATCATTACAACATAATAATCAACATTTCAATAAGGAATCGTTCAATGGACTGAAATATAATTCTAATAATGATTTCGGTAACAAAAGTCATATCTATCCAAATAACTTGAATATATTTGAAACTACAGAGAAAAAATTGGTTGATAATGTTTCGAATTCAAGAGGAACTGTAATAGATGCTTTAGATGATATTTCAAGATATGATAATTTACAATGTGTTGCCAAACTTGTATGTGATTTTGTATCTGAACAAAAATCTAAATTACCATTTACAAATATCTTGTTAACACCGGAATTGAAAAAGTAAACATTAAATTGACAAATTTAAATAAAATTTATTAATTTTTATATACCGAATTTAAGAAATATATTTTTAGTTTTATATATGAATTGCCTGAAACATCACCGGCTCTTCTATATGGTAAAGCTGCTTTAATTGGTATTTCAGATAATGATATTGAATGTAATACAGAGTATCCACAATGTCCAGGAAATAAGGTTTGTAAAAAATATTGTTTTTGTGATTGATCTAATAGAAAATTCATAGTAATATCTGATATTCTTGTTCTTATAAGGATGACCTGCTTTATTATCTGAACAACTATAGAGGAGGTCTTTTTAAATTTTTTAATGGCGACAACAATGTAGATTACACAAATGGTGAAGGTATGATTAAATAAAATTATTTTATGAAACATTAAAATTATTTTATTTCAAAATTTTAGAATCAAATATTAAAAATCATGAATTAAAAATGAATCCGACAGATGTAAAGAATTTTATAAGCAATTTATTATCAGAATATATGTTAGGCTTCTTAAGTCCAACTGAACAGGATACACGCAAACAAAACACTAAGAAACATCATTTATTACAATATAATTACAACCGTGTACGTAAAATTCCGGAAACTGGAACACGTTTAGGCAAAATTGTAAACAAAATGAATAATAATTATTATGGAACACAAACAGCGTCACATGGTTCGAAACCTTATTATATTTCTTCTCAACATCGTAATGAACCGGTTTCTAAACCTTATTATGTTTCTCAACACCAAAATGCACCTCTTTCTAAACCTTATTATGCTTCGCAACATTACAATGAACCTGCTTCAAAACCTTATTATGCTTCGCAACATTATAATGAACATGTTTCTAAGCCGTATTATGCTTCACAAAATTATAAAAAACCGGTAGTAGACAGGCAGTTTACTACAACTACTGCCAATCCAAACATTTATGTGACTAATTCTAAAGGCGAAATTGAATATTATATTAATAGGCAAGGTCAAAAAATATATGTTTGATAACAAAAATTGTTTGATTGAAAATAAACAAAATTATTAACAAATAAATTAAATATTTTTTAATAATTGCCCCTGTAATATTTAGGTCTGCGTTAATTGCATTTCCTCAAGATGAAAAATAGTTTAATTAAATCTTTTTCTATTAGATGCTGATAAAAATGAGAAATATTATTGTTTCAAACACCAAATGCAAAGCACGAACTTAACATAATTCGTCTATAGGAGAGTTAAATTAAAATTAATAACTGGAGCCTACAGTATGGCGACTTCTGAGAAAATTCCAACATTCATATATGTACCTTGTGGCTGATCCCAATTGGACAGCAAATTATAGAATCGGATGCACCAAGGCGCAGTACAAAGATTTTCTTACACAAATAATAATAAATCCGATTGTTATTATGTTCTTACACTTAAAGATAACTCTATCATAGTGGAACTTATCAACAATCAACTAGGATTCCTAGATCTAAAATTGGATGAACACGAATAAGTACTGTACCGAGTAGTTATTTAATAAAGCTGGATCGTGTCATCATCTTATAACCCAGGCTTAAAAGAAACCTAACGCAAAGACTCCAAAAATCCAATCTACATATTTGATTTTTGGCTACATCTCTTCTTGTTTAGTTATTTTTCGTTAGCTTCAAATCACAATTAGTATTTTTTTTTATAATTTAGGATTTAAAATAGGCTATACGTAAAAAGTGAAACTAATTTTTAACAAACTTGTTGTTTATTCAACATATAAAAAACAGTACAACTTAAAATCATTCGTTGATTTTCCTCTTATAATGCAATTTATTATTTTTTTAATGGTTCGTAAAATAATGAATTTTATTACGAACTTTTAAACTTTGTATAACAACTTTTGAAATCTAAAAAAGTTTTAATTTAACCGCCGTTCATTCTAAAGGGAATTAACTTTTTTTAAGCATAAATTGTAATAGAATGAAAAATTTTGTGTTCTATATTTGCTTTAAAAAAATTTATTTAGTTGGACAACAATAAGGAATATAATAATTAAAAATATATTATTTAATATTAAGTTTTAATCCACATATTTTAAATTTTATTTAAGTTTAAATTTAAATTTCAATTCAGGTTACCGAATTATAAATATATTGCCATTCCACGCACATTATAATTTGTTAATATTCAACAACATTAAGTAAAATTAGATATTTAATATAAAAATTTTGTACGAATATGTAAATTCAGTAGCAGCCAGATAAAAGTTACCAAATCACTTAACATCATTTTTAAAATTTAAAGTATTTAACTATGAATATTAGTTATTACAAAATGGCAAATTGGTTTTCAAACCATAAGAGTCTTTAATCTTTATACATATGTAATAATTATTTATATAAATACTCAATTTTCTTTCCAATTGATAGATTTGGAAAATTACCCTTCTATTTTTCCGAGTAGTTATGGTATTACTATTTTCCTTTACTATTTACCTTGCAGTCATTATCTAACAGAAAAACTCAAATATTTCTGTTTTCAATTCTGATACGATAAGTTTTCAGAAGTTTTGATATTGTCATAATTTTCAGTTTTTTTGAATAGTAATTAAGTACGTAATCCTCATCAATATCGGACACAAGCATAATCTTCTCGTTACCAAAAAAAAGTGTACCTGAGTGAAAGAACTTGATTATTTGCTCGAAAGATTATTTGTTTCCAACATTATCTTTTATACTTCAAGCTTGATTTCTTACACATAACCGAAAACAAGTTAACAGGCTATACACTAACAAGTTAGTACAAGTGCTTAATACAAGTTAGTTTCTAATAATTATTAAAAAACCTAAATATTAAAGTTTGAATTAACAGACGTGAAGTAGTACACGCGGTATTGAAGAGAACACTACCAGCTCCCTACATAGCCACCTTACCAGGAGAATTGAATTTTTTTCAATTTCTAAGCTATTAGAAATTGAAGAAAATTTGCTTTCCTTTTATAGAATTTTGAAATAACTATAACTTTGTATGGTTATAAAAATAAAAATTTATTCATTCGCCATATTTGTTTGTGTATTGAACTAAACCAATTATATTATTTAATTAGTTTTCTTTCTTGTTTCAAAATAATGGATTTCCAATTGAAATGTTTACATAGTGTTACATTACAGATGTAAGCACATATTTATAGTAATTTGTTTTACATTATCGACATGTAATTTAGATTTAAACAGTGCCAAAATGAAATTAAAGTTACCAAATATTTTATCTTAAATTTTTATAATTTTATTTTGAAAATGTTCACAGTATAAATGTAATTTAAAAAAGTGATATCGAAAATATCAACTTCGCACATAAAACTCACCATCTATGAAAAGATATTTAAAATTTTCTTATCAACAGTAAGTTTTCCCTGGTTCAATTTATGTTTATTTCACTGGTTTGTTGAAAACGTGTCTGGAAAGTTTTCCCCAAAAATAGCAAACGAAAACAAAAATTGTTTAAGTAAATCTTTTTATCGTGGCAGAAAGACGATAGTTTTAATAAATATTAGTCCCGACGGAGATTATTAGTTATTTTTATATTTCATTTAACGATTTATATAGTAAATTCTGGAAAATTAAATAGAATTTTCTATAGTCTAACTTGGTGCGTAGTTTTGTAGTAGTTTTATTAATACGATTTTGGTATTATGAGTGTTCACGTGGAATACAGAACGTTGGAAGTTGACCATAGCGATTCTATTAAAGGAATTGTATATTTATCATAAGGTTTAGTGACGCTAAATTGTTTTGATTTATTAAATTAATGGATAGTAGCATTATAAGCAGTTTATCATTAAAAGCAGTACCATTACAAGCCAAAACTTGCCACACTACGCGACGAAAAAGTATTCACGTGAATTTAAATCTTTATATTTTCAAATAAAACTACAAAATATTTAACAATTTGCCTATGTATTTAAAAATAGTTAATTTAGTGAATTTGTTAATTTATTACATGTGGATTTTGAGCTCGGCACTATCGATTTAAGCGGTCATTACGTAAGGAGATAGTTTCAAAGGCAATGTTTGAATCACTGAATATATTTGTATCCAAAAATTAAAATTAATTAATTTTATGATCAATATAATATTTTTATTTGTATCTTAGAGGTTTAGAACATAAATAATTTAATAGTAATCTATAACGAATAATTTCGGAAAGAATAATAATAATAGATATATGAACATTTTTATGATTTAAACAGTTTTTTATGTGTTAATTTTTCTACAGTTGTAAATTTTTTTATAGGATCGTTAAATTTTATAAAAAAGGATAATTCTTCGGATTTCAGATAATCTTTATTAACAATTATTTACAAAACAAAACAAAAACTATTAAAATTCCTTAGATTTTCTTAGATTTTCAAATATTTTAAAATTGTATAATTTAATACAACAAATCGTGAAACATAAAATGTTTCATTTTGAGGATTTTTAATGAATTTTATGTTTATTATAACATAATTTTCTCTTTATAATATAATGTCCAAAAAAAAAGATTTTTCACGTTTAAAAATATTTTAAATTTATCTATTTTTTTATCATTTATTAAGTTTTTATCAGTCAAGGTCTCGGTGATATAAAAATAGTTCATTAATTGTGATTCCAGGTGTTAAACGACATTGCACAAAGAAATGAAATTGTCCTATTTCTTTGTTATTACATTGTGAGAGTAATTAATTCTACCCTGTTTAAGAGAGAGTGGTCAGTAATTGTGATGGAATGATGAAAGGATATTGATCTAAATTAGGTAGATAATTTCAATTGAATTATAACCATCAAAGGGTGCGGTATGCGGTTGCTGATTTACTCGAGGTAGTAATTTACAAGTTTTATTTTTGGTTGTCATTTAATACTGGTAATTCCAGGTCAGAGGCAAATGATAGCCAAAAGAATTATTTCTAAAAGTGGAATAGAAATGTAGCATTTTTAGACAAATAGCGATACAGAATCTTAAATCAATGAACAGGAAAACGTATTTTTCTATAATAATTTTTTGTATAGTTTATTTAATTAAATGTAAATAGAATTTATCATATTTTAAAATCAAATTAAAGTCCTTTATTTTTGAAAAATAAAATATATTTTATTTTCTAGTTCTATAAGGTGAAATTCAATTCGCTTTAGAAAATCTATAAGTTAATTACAAAAAGATTTTCGTTCATACTGAATTTGGGTAACAGAATTTTGAAAAACTGCATTTCCTTTCTAGCCTGATTTTAAATAATTTCTTATAGTTAAACTTAAAATTTTGTTTTCAAACCAATCATATTCATATTAATAAATATTTTACATAACATTAAATTTAATTTTCTCTTTAAAAAAGTGATAAAATTTTACACCATGAATTTATGCAAAATCTGCGATGAAGGATTTAAATTTATATGAAAATTTATTTATTTTTCTATAATAAAATTCTTGAAAAAATAACAAAATTCTTACAAATTTGAAAAAATATAATTCAAGACGTATAAAGAAAAACTGACTTAAAATAAAAACTTTCCTGAAAAGTTAAAGTAATTTCATAAAATATCGAAATAACTTTTTCTATTGGAGAAACTTGAAATTTAAATATTTTTTAAAGCAAATGTAATTTTTGTCTAAATTTATAATTCAATTCATAGCAAATAAATTTTAGAAAATAAGAAAATAAAATTTATGAAACTTTTTCACAAAAAACTTTATTTAACATTTCATCCACTTTTAGTAAAAAAATATTTTTCTGTAAATTGGTTTTTAATATATAAATGAATATATTAGATAAGAATTTTGGACAATTCTCAGGTTATGATTGGAATACCAAGCATCATAAACTACAATGTAAAACTATGATTTAAAATATAATTATTATTTTGCGACTAAGTAGCACGAAAATGCTACTTTAGACAGAAGAGGGAAATAAATTAAATTAAAGTATTTAAAAGATGATGTTAATAATAATTAATTTTAATTAATTGCTAAATAATTATTTAATTAGTTTAATTTCATTGATTTATCCATTTTCTCAAAATAATGTAAATCAAAAATAAATCGTTAAAACTTTGACAGTTCATTACAATATATTTCAAATACATTCGCAACCGCAGTAAAGCAATAGCAGTTGCGGTTTGGTGTTAGCAGAATTTTAAATTATATTACATGATCTGCACATCTATAAGAAAAAATACATTTTTGAATTTGTAATTATTTCCAATAGAATTCAATTTTCTGCCCAATTTCATGTCGTTAAATCTAATTTAATGTATCTTAACATAGTCTCAAAACATAAAATTACATTGAATAATAAAATATAAAATGGACTATACAAGAAATTATTTTCCTTCCTTTACATAGCTATAAAAATTAATATACAAAAACTGTGTTCACAAAAAGGTTGAGCGAAATATAGTTTTGATATGTTAATTTAATATTAATGTAAACCTCGTAATACAAAGACATTTCATGAGCCATTGAAGAAATATTTAGCTATCCTATGTTAAATTTTATTATAAATAGTTTAATATCTTTTTGGTTTACCTATTATTTTTACCCTTGTTATCTTAATTGATGGTTTTGCATAATTTTCTTTTACGGAAACCTTTCAATGAGTACTTTTAACATTTTACTAAAATAAACAATTTAAGGTTATGGGAAAAATTAAAGATTATTGACAAAAACATACAATACACATACATAGTTAAAAGGACTATTAGTGTAATAAAATAATAATGGTGAAAAATAATTTATTTCCTTATTAAATTCTTGAATTACTGATTACGTTTGAGTTTAGATTAGCCTTAATATCCAGACATACATTACGTAACAGATAATTGAACTATTAAAATTAAAATATTTAAGAAATTAACAGGATTATAAGTAAATTAAATAAATAAGTGGAACAAAACTCTATAATATCCTTTTTAAGGTAAAAAAATATAGACTGAAAATAAATTTTTTTGCACACTATTTAAATTATAAATAAATTATTCAAAAAATACATTTAGCCAAAGAAAATTTATTGAAAATTCTTACCAAAAATGGAAAAAAGAAAATAAATCTGATAACATTTACCCAATTTGAAATTTTTCTGATAATAATTCTTAATTAAATAATTATGCCTTTAAAAATATTGTTAATTTTTATTATTATTATACCATTTTCATTTTTAGCTTTCGTTATGAATAATAATTACGAATTTTTCTTTATAGATAAGAATTATTTATAATTTTATATTTGTCTACTCATAATCTTCAGTTTATCGTACCAAAAGTTTAATGTGATCTTTCTAGTGATTTTTTATATCATCGTTTCTTAAATAACTGATAAGAGTCAACACCCTAGTCCTTACTAAGCATTGTTTGATCGGTAAATATACTTGATCATTTATATCAAATGATCAATGAACAAACTACAGCGATCCAGGCCAAGCTGAAACTCTAGTACGCGCCTCATATAGCGCAGCCATGTACTCGCTAGATAATAAGAAGGATATAGTACTACTAAACTCCTGTATGTTGCAATTACGAAATACTTCGATTTACTAGAAAGCATCTAAATACCACCTCAGAGTTAGTAACACTATCAACTCAGTGTGGTATATGTGACCCTCTGCAGCTGCAGCTGCTATAACATAACTTTAACCTAAGATCTTATTCTTAAAGTCGTCGGAAAATTAATGTTATTTGTTAAGTTGTTGAAATTATATAATATAATTTTCAAAATTATTAAAAAGTACTGCAGCAAAACTCATAACATAATTTCTTCTTTTTAAATTTTTAAAAAGTTTGAAATTTAATATCCTTAAATTCTATGTCCTCTTTAACCCAATTTTAAAATATTTATTTGTGCAATTTCCTTTAAAATTTCTTGAAAAATAAAGAACTTTTCAAAGAAAATAAAAATATTTTAGAAAATAAATCAATTTTATTATCATATTTCGTTTATGTATTTGGAAACTTCTTTTATTAATATGATTTTATGATAGCAAACTTTCGAGTTATAAGAACGAGCGGATCTATGGCTATAAATAGAGCTGATTATAAATACAAATAATAATCGAGTTACTTACTTAGACACTGTAACTGAAAAAATATCTAAATAAAATTGGACTAGTGGGCAATGTATGAATATGCGAATTTGAAGTACTGGCTCGGCTCGTTATATACTTCGTTAACTTGATCACGGGTTTACGGAGCCAATAAAACAGTCGTGTTAGCCAGTTTTATTTCCTTGAAAGTACTGGTCTTGGGAAGTGGTTCTAACTTAAAAGTATATATCGCAATAGGCACACAGTGACCGTAGTGATTTAAGAAACTTACTTAAAGTTAATCTAATTGTAATTGTAATGTAAATGTCTCGCACGAAATTGTTAGATTTTTATATATTTACTTATCTTACAATGTAATTTTAGTCATTTATTATTTCTTACGTTATTTACGTATAGTAGACAATAAATGATTGTATACACGCGTAAACGTCGCCGTAGTCTACGTGACACAACGATGCTTGCCAGAACTTAATTTACTAAAAAGTTGTATTACTAATTTTAAGATCACGATTTCTAAATATGTATTAATATTTAAAATAACCAAATCATTGTCTCCAATTCAATAGCAATCACATTTGATATGACAGATTTCAGAGCACCTAAGTACACTATATAAAAGGTGCATAAAAGAGTTTGAACTTATTTGAATTTTCAATTTTCATACTTACAATTTTCATACTTAATACAATTACTGAGGTTAAAAGAACTGACAATTTTTCATTAATAAAGTAAATACGTGTTTGAATTCCGTTCTTTATATAAACACTAGAAAAGAATATTTATTTTAGCTATTTCAGTTAATCCAAGCATACGGCCACCAACCAAGTTATAACTTTTTGTCTGTTAGAAATAAGTTCCAAACATTATTTCCGCAGGTGTTTCACCTTCTAAATTCTTTTTGATGTTGTTATATTTGATATGAATGAAAAAAAATTGTTGTTAGCATGCGTAATTGTAATCATAAAACATAAATATTTCTCTTATATTCAACTCAGATCGCTGAGATGCTTTTAACAATTCAGTCAACATATTCAGCAAAATAAAGAAGTAAGTAAATTTATTACTTTAAAAATATTTAGTTATTTCTTAGACTAACCAATTATATTACAGGACGTTTATCCAACTAATTGCGTTATTATTCCAAATGACCACTTTTCTGACTGCAGTTTCTAAATAAAAGGTCTTTTGACCATTTTTTAAATACATTTGAACATTTTTCTGGGAAGATTTGTTAATATTTTTGCTTAAGCTGGTTTAATTAATTCTTATCGGTTTGTTAATGTAATTGTCGGTTACTTAACCAAAAAAAATCTGCTGCTGATTAAGCTGTCTATCTATGTGACTAATCAACAATTTAAACCACATTTGTTGAAGACCATAATTATTTTGATATAAATGTATTTTTAATTCATCAAATTAATCCGATTATGACCATAAAATATGCTACCGAAAAAAAAGAAGAATAATTTTATGATCATAATTAAGTTTTTTCTTATTAGCTTCATATGGTTTTCAAAGGTCGTAATGGAAAAAGTTTAGTTATTTTATTGCATTTAAGAATATTCTTTATTTTGTTAATATTTATATAAAAATTTATATTTCTACATCAAATTTCAAGTTATTTTTATGCGTGGTTCATCACTAAATTTTCATGGTTTATTTACCAAAAGAACAAATTTTTTATATAAGAATATTTACCCATATCAGAAAAGGATAACAATTTTATGGACATTTTAAAAATGTTTTTTTATTAATGTATTTTATACGTGATTTTTGTGGAATTTTTTTTTTTTAATAAACTTACTAAAAGAAAACAAAAAAAATAGAACACAATTTGAAAAGGATCGAAATATCTAAATAAAGGACATAGGATTAAAAATAATTTGATAAAGCTTACAAAATTAACATTTTGATATAATATAGCCAAAAATAATATATAAATCGAAATCGCAATATAATCTTTATTATTCGGTAAGATCATTACACTTGAAATATAGCATCAGCTAATGAGGAACAGAGTATGAGTAACAATAATTCTATTAGATACTGTATGAAATATGTAATAATTCTAATGTATTAATATAAACATCATTAATTTATTTATGAAAAACTTATATCAAGGAAGATGTAGTTTAACGAATCCCTGAAAAATAGATTAATTTCGATAAGTGTTGGAGGTATGTGGATATCAGAGTATACTTAAGTAAAGAATAATATTTTAATTATATAACAATTTTGATATAATTTTTTCAAGTTCATTAATTCAAGAGGTACAAAGAATAAAAAAATCTCTATAATTTGATTCCGCCAGGATAACTCAGGATAAATAAGAAAACTTACCTCATTTTAATATAATACAAGTGAGTCTTTTCGTCCAGAGTATGTTGTTAGTTTCCCACTTCGAAGAACTTGTTCTATTAGCTATTTTAGTAGTTTCAGTAAAAGTGTTACTTTAATGGGTTGTTTATTATTTTAAAAACTTTTTTAGATTTCTACAGAGGAAATATAGTTTGAACCAGCTAGTTGTTGGCGATGTTTTATCTTTCCGGAAATTTCGAAAGAAACAAAAAAACATTTCATAATTTTTAAAATATTTGCGTTTTGATACGAAATTATCAACGTTCTGGAGAATGGGTATATCTTAAATATCTGGAAAAATTCTATAAATGTAATTTTATAGTCCAATTTTTAAATTAGTACCCTATAATATTAAATTGGTAAACGATCTGAAATTTTGTATTACCGATTGTTTTGTATTTTACAAAAGTAATGTTTATTACAAATCACTATTGGACATAATTACGAATTATCTGCTGACACTGCATTTTTTAGGTAAGCTTCATTTAGGCATTTTAATCAAAGGTAACTAATAAAATGATCAATTCTCTTCAACTGGCTATAGTAGGATGACAGTATTTTACTTTGATAATTTTTTGAAAACAGGAAGATTATAAATAAATGTCAAAACAATTATCAGCAAAATGGAATAAATGTTTTTCAAATTATACAAGAATAACTTTTTAAAATATGAATGACCTAATTAATTGAAGTGATTTTCTTAAATAGACTAACCATTTAAAATTTATATTTAAATTCAATTTTTTTCTTATAAACTTACATTTTTCACAAAATCAAGAATTCCATTTTCCATTAATTTATTTAATTCTAAAAAGTTGATTTTCATGTAAAATTAAATATATATATATATCGAAAAAGTACAGAAATAAATTGTATAGAAATTTTCATGAAAAGTGTCAGTTTTCATTAAACTCTCTCTTAATTGACAGGGAAAAATACTTATATTTAAGTGAAGGATAATTTTAAATAAAATATAAACTTTCATTTTGTACCTGTCAATCTTACCAAAATTTATAAATACTTTAAGTTTTTTAGTTTCAAAATACCATTATAAAGTGAACTAGATTAAAAATTAGTCTATATATTAAAAATTAATTTACGATTAAGGAATTTAATGCTAGTAGATTTGTTTACGATAGTTGTAACAAGGTCGATAATTGTTGGGTTTTTTTCAAATAAATCTGAAATTCATTTATTATACATTGTTTAACTTTCAATAACTATAGTTCTATTAATACCATAATCAAACAATTTGTAATTTAAAATGTATTTAATTTACATTTTTAATTAGGTAATGCTTAAATTAATAAAACTTCAATTTCCAATGTCATTCAGGGTGCTTGCATATAAAAGATTATAATCATTTTAACATTGATTTTTTAGTTCGAATAAGATGGGTTCTATTTGGAACATACACTGAGCTTCATAGATATTTTAAAAGCGTCCTTCATAAAAATACATAGAAACAAATATTAAATCATAAATTGTAAATAATTCATCCTAGACCAAAGTCTAGGGTCGCCTAATAGGTAATTGATCAATATTTATTTGAGTATTAATACTATTTCCATCCATGTTCCCAGTTGGGAGTAATTGGCTTACATATATTTCAGTAAAATATTTTTTCTTTTGTCAATAATCTACACAGAGTATCTAGGAATCATATCTTAAAGGATTAACATAACAAATGCAAACAGCCTGTAAATAATCTCTAGAAAACATATTTAAAAAAAAAAATATTTAGCTTAACATCAAATTTGCTATATGACTGGATTGATCGTAAATATAAAGAGTAAATGCATAAAATTTGCAAAAAAAAAAAAGAAGAAATATATAAAATCTTGTTAAAACCTCTTCCTTAGAATTGTCATATTATTGTCAGGACAAAAATTTAGGATGTAAAAACAATAAAAATTCGCTAACCTTACAGTAGAAATTTATATGTGACTAAAATATAAAATATTTTCAAACAGTGCTCCTTTTAGTATATTTACAATAAAATGACCCACAAGTCCTTTTTGCTGCGTATTGGAGTTTTTCAATTTCAATAAAAATATTATGTTCAAATAAAAATATTATTTCGATTCAAATATGTAAAGTCATGTAATTTCTTAATAAAAGTAAGCACTTTTGAAAAAGTGTTTATTGGAAAAATCAATTTTTATTCTAGAAGAAACAAACTTATTATTCGAATTTAAATATTTTAAATTAATTCTCATCGGTCCCCTTCAAATTTTAGAGTACTTAAGTAAAAAAGTTCCCGAATTACAGATTGTCTGGTCAATTTAATTAACTTTTTAAAAAATAAAAATTGACTTCAATTGGCTTAAAAAAAAAAAAAATTTGTTTTAGCGATTATTGAAAGAATATTTTAACAAAGTCCACAAGTCATAAAGAATTTCTCAACTAAACGGATTTTATTTATCATTAAATATTAAACTTTATTTCCCTGAAAAGCTTTAAAAAGGATTTAATATCCTTACAATATATTGTACACAAACATTTCAGTTTCTATTGTGCAATTTTAATAAAGGATCAGTATTATTTATCAAGGATTTAAAAGTTATACACTTTAGTTAAATGGATAATATAAATTATATGAAATTTTCAAAACTTTGCTTTATCTATTGTTGGAATATAGAAATAAATAATATAGCAAATTTTTCGATAGTTAGAGAATATTTCATTTAATAAAGAACTTAATTTTATGAAATAGAAATTTATAATTTTATTAAATTTACATAATTGTTATTGAAAAAGGATCCTTGATTCTTATTAAACTAAATTTAAACTAATTTAATAAAGAAACATTTTGACCCAGTTATAAATTAATCAAATCAAAATTCATGTTTCGTATTTTACGCATTGTTGACATTTTCATAATTTGAAAATGGATATTGATTTAAATTGAGTTTTAATGCATAAATTGCATTTGTAATTTGCAACAAATTAATATTTCAAGTTTATTAAACAAAAAATGAAGGTGCCAAGAGTGATGCACTCTTGATCTTGAACTGCTGAAAATTTAAAATGTTCTATATCTAAACAAAAATTTGTAAGCAATCCTAGGTGGATCACAAAACATATCCCTTTTTTACCAAAAGGATCAGTTGCAACTATTTCTGCTTTCATGATGTTCTTTTACCCATTTTACGAATTATGATTTACTACTTTTTAAAATATTTCAGTTGTTAGCAAATTGATGAGGTCTACTTGCATAAATTAATGAGCTCCTTAATTTGATATAGTTTTTATAGAAGAAACTTCTTATTATTTGTTGAGAATTTGTATTTTTGCAGTGAATTTATTTCACGGAACCGATATTTACTCTTACATAATTTAGAAATAATTTTGATTGAAAATTTATTCTGAATTCGTTTACAAAAGTCATAAAAAATGCAATAGCAATAAAAATTTTTAATAAAACTATAAATTTCAATTCCTTTAATAATTCTAAAATAGTATTTAATTTTTGAAAATATTATGATAGTTTCTTCAATTATAATAGTAATTCATATAGCAATTCAATAAAAAAATCAAAATCGTTCAAAAAAATCAAAGCCCTGACTCTTCATTTACAAGACCTTCATTTACAATCTTCTTTTATTATTACATAAAAAAGACTTTGACATTCTTTTACATAAATTATAAGGTAATTTTACCATTTTACCTGTTACAAAAGTTATAATTTATTTATATAATCTAAAAAACGTGGCAGTTTCAAATTTGTAATAAATAAAAGATCAAATCGATATTACTATATAAAATATATAAATCGAAATATTATATAAATGTCACCATTGGGATGAAAAAAAAAAAGTTATTCTTTGGTAATATACAGAATATCACAAAATAATTTTGTATATGATTTTATATCAAAGTTAATAAATTTCACTTCTTAAGTGAATTTCAAAATTTTTGAACAAGTTGACACACACTGTAAAGGAAATTGTTGAAAACTTTTTAAGTATGCCAGTAAATATTTTTCCATTTCAATTACAAAAAAAAAATTAATGCAAACCGACACTTTTCAAGAAAATTTCTGTACATTTTTCAATTTAATATCTTTACAAAAAAAAAAAAAAAAAAACAATTTTCTTTTCAATTCCATTTTCTCAGATTTGAAGAATTAATATTTAATATTATGCTTGAATTATTTTGGTATAATTATCTTATATTTATTTTAAAGTTTTCACAGAGACAATCTGAGAAGTTGTTTTTAAAATAAAGTATAAGTTTTTCTTTCAAATTATTATTTAAAATATTTTTTTGTAACTTTATAAAGTTCAAATTTATTTAATATAATGAAAATTTTATATAAATTTCAAAAGTGTTTTTAGTAGTATAAATAAAACATTAATTTAATTTATTTGTAATCTTTGTAATGTGATGGAACGCACAAAGCACGTGATCCAGAGTCATCAAGAACATATCTTTACGTGTTCTTTTATGTTAAATTTGTCTATAATTTGTGCTCCTTAAACTTTGACTTTATCTTTTGTATCTGAAATAAATGAAAGCCTCAGGCACAATTGGAATGACTTCCTCGCACAAGGCGGTATTAGAAGCACCAATTTTTTAAATTATTTGGGAACCATAAACCCTCAATCCGACCCTGAGTGATCCTACTAACTTTTTTAGAAACATTTAACTTTGTTATGCTTGTTTTAGTTATTTTATGAGTGACTTTCTATTAAATTGAATGTGCTAAACATTTCGATGAAGTTGGGGGAAAATTGATGAAATTACAACTGTCCAAATAAATTTATATTATTATTAATAGTATTAAAAAATAATTCGAATACATTTTTTAGTTATATCATTTTGATGATGAGTGACTTATCATAAAATGGACTAAGAAAATCTTATACTTATTTAATTTACCTATCCTAGAATCGTTGATTTAACCTTAATATTTGACATGAAGAGAATGTAATAATATGTGTCAGCAATTATACGATTAATGACCAGAAAGGGAGATTCCAGATATTTGGAAGGATGCCCTCTAAAGTTAATATATTTTTTTATCATTGTAATTAGATGTCTTCATATAAGTTAAAAATGTAATTATCTTAATTCTTAATTTATTTTGAATATCGGAATTTATTATCAAAAAAGCGTAAAGTACACCATTTCGGAATAGTTAATCAGATTAAATTATGAATCCAACTAATTGTGAATTAGATTTCAAATGTTTGATGGGAACTACAAAAATATTATTTTAAACAATTTATTCATTATTGTGATGGAAAATTAAGTCCAAAAAGTGTAAATTTCTTAAATCAATTTTATAGTTTACATTTCTAAGATTCTAAATTACAAAAATTAAAATTTATTGTCCAGTAATAGTAATTATTATCCGATTTGAATTAAACTTGGGTTCATAACTTTTCAAATAGATTTAGTTTATGTAATTCATAAATTTCGGGAATTTTTAACAATTCAAGACATTGGCTAACGCTCGCTAGGCAAAAAATATCTAAAATAAAATATATAAAAAAAATTTGAAATTCATAGAGTAAAAGCTAATCACATTAAACCAAAACCTAAAATTTATTATTACTTTCAATTAGCAATAGAATGCCGAATATTATTTTAGTGTAAATAAAAAATGGTAAAGGATTTATGAATTTATGCATATCAGGAAATTTAGATTTAACTTAAATTATCATCCTAAATTTAGCTTCAATTTAAATTGATAATTGCAATAAAAAAAATTAAAATATTATTAAAAAGTTATCTGCGAGTGATAAATATTAAAATAAATGTTGGAACTCTTTACATAAAAATATTGTAATTAATTTAATATAAAAAAGGAAATATTGGAATAAATTTATCATACTAATATCATTATCAAATTATTGTTGTAATTTAGTTTTTCTATTCATTGGAAAAATATTTTCAGATATAATTCACTTTAAAGTCATTCATCAAATAAATAAAAATGTTCAAAATTCAAAAGTTTGAAGTTTAATATTTTGGAAAATTGATACCATGTCTAGACATTTCGATTTCACAGAATAAATACAGAGTGAAAAAGAAAAATAAAATGATTGGGAAAAATATCTTCCAAATAACAAACATAAATTTTCTCTATAAATTATAATTTTCAATTTTCCCATTGCATACTGAATGCATAAACCTCCATTTATTGATACTACCCAAAAGTTTATTTCAACTAAATTTGTATCACGCTGTAAATTTACAGAATTTGATGATTTTGCATTCTGATTTATACAAAAACAAAAAAAAAATTGTTTTCAAACTTTAAGAATTTTCCGGAAAAATGCTAACCGTTGAAAATTCATTTTTTTAAAACTTTATTGTGTTGACTTCATTTTTACTCAACGAACTAAATTAATATTTTGATCACGTTACTATTTCCATTGTTTAAATTTTTCATTTCGATATTTTGATAGGAAAATTCTTACTATGTACCGTCACGATAAGGAAAATGTCAAAAGTTGCAGATAAAGAAAATGTACGTCGCAAAGGGAAATATTATGTTGATGATAATAATAAAATTTCTAGATGATTCGGTAGAATTCAGTCAACCATTATTAAATTTTCCAGACTTTTGAAAATAAAATTCAAGAAATCGAAATCGTATGATATTTTTCGTTAAATAAAATTTTCTGGAAATGTCGTCCTTTGAACAATTACATCAAAATTTTAACAATTATTTAATAGTATTATTGTGTAGGGTTCTTAAATAAGTTACACAACATTTTCTGATTAGACCTTAACTAAAGGGACATAGTTTCAAATTGTAAGTTGTAAGTAATTCTGCATCATAAGTATTGAAAATTCGATTCCTTAACTACAGTGTCCTTGCAACTATGTAGTAACATAAAAAATATGAAGACAATATCCTAGAAAAATAGATTTTGAACTAATTTATTGGTATATTTTGTTGTTACCAAATTTACTGGATTGTTTTTCAGCATTTTGAGTATTTTTCCTTGTTATTATTACAATAAATTCATTGCAAAAAAAAAATAACTTGAAAGTTTTACAGATTGACTGGCGAAAATTAAGTTTAAATAAATAAAAATTATTATTGTTTCATTTGCTCGTCTAGACTTTATTATTTTGTAGCTATAATAAAATTGCAATTTTTAAATTTTTTTATATAAACATAACCTTTTAATTATTCGTATCCTTTTTGTATCCAACTTTCAGAATAAAATTGTTAACCTTTAATTTAAAATATAAGAAGAAAGGTTAAATTTGTAAATTATTTTTGTCATGGATTCTTTATTATACTAATAACAATTTAAAATTACTAAAACTCTAAAAGTTATGCCTATAGAAATTTTCATTTCTAACTATCTGCAGAATTGAATATATGTAATTTTAAATATTAAAGCCGAAGCTGCCGTGAATTTTAAAACAGAAAAAAATTATATTGCTTGAGACTAATTAAAAACTATATTAATATTGTTTTAGTAGCCTATAAATTCCCTCTCCCAATTTACTTTAATTAAATGTTTGGGTGCCGGTGGGTAGTGGTAATGCTGTGATACATTAGATCCTAGGTTTAATTCCAAACCAATACTTTTGTGTAGCTCTCTAAGTTGACTCAGCTTTAAAATGAGTACCAGTAATAAAATTTGAAATATGTTATTGTGATTGTAAGAATTGAAAACATGTTAACGATAGAGACCATTTTCTGTCAACAAATATCTCACTATTAAAATAGCCATTACCATATTGCAAATAAATGTTTTTTCACTATAAACAAACTTTATGGTTCGGAATTCATATAAAATTAATAGGTCCATCCGAATTAAAATAAAATATCACGAAACTTTTTTAAGGAACCTTGTAGTCCCATTGCAAAGAAAGAAAAGAAATTGTGAATATAATTAAGAGATAATTATATTTTAAAAATTCATAATTGGCTAAAAAAGATATAATTTTGATCAGAATAAATAAAGAATTTAAAAAAAATTGAAGTGTCTTTAAATCTTAGTTATATTTACGAATAAAGTTTAAGATTGAAAGTTAAAAGTATACAACAAAATTTACTGAAAAGAAATTTCCTACAAGAAGTTTTTCACAGGACCAAATATTTTTGATAGTTTAATGCTTTAATGAATACTTTTAGATTAAACTGAATTTTCTTATTATTTATATATTGAATATGAGAAATAATTTATCTTAATTATTACAATTTTGAATTTATTTTACACCTAGGTTCGTTTCTATCTCAGTTGCGACTATCTATCTATACATAAATCAAAAGTTTTGTACTCGATAAGAACAAGATATCAAAAATATTTCAGTTTTCTCAGATAATTAAGAAGTAAACCGAAGCTGTAAGCAATGTGTTCATTTTTAGACAATTTATTCCTTCTTTTGGTTTTGTTGAAGTTGAATAAATGAATTTATGACGCCAAAAAACATTTTTATTCAAGCAAGTAACATGCGAAGTTCACTACACGACATTAAGAAAGAAAACAAGTATAAAGGTAAAAGTATTTAGTATTTTTAAAAACATTATTTTCTTAATTTGTTTCTTAATTTCCAGAACAATATTTTAAAACTTGTGCAAAATAAGTTTTATACGAAAACTCACAATTATCAGTAGAAATTGAACAGAAATAGTAAGAGAAAATTTATTATTTGAGTACTGTTTGCTGAATACTAATATAAATTTTGATTTTTAATCTGGTGTATAGAACTGTCACTTGAATGTAAAGTAAAAGAAATTAGTTTCCAACAAAATACGTTTCAGTAAGTTCTTCACAGATGATGTAATTAGTTGCACTCGTATTATTTTATTACATTAGTTCATTCCTCTCCGCTGTATATATTCTGACTAATTAATATTTCTGACTAATTAATATGTTAATATTATTCAAAAACTCTTATTCAAAAACTCTGCATTTTGAATATATTTTCATATGCAACATGCAACCAAATTATGATTATGGTTGCTCATTATTCTTATCATTACTTTATATTGTTACAGTGGAATGAGATGATTTAATTTATATTCCACATTATGTGTCTATAGATAGGCCAGGCTCCAAGTTATAGATATATAGGCGGTAAAGAGAAGTGCATTACTTTTTCCATTAAATTAATAAGCAAGATATAAAAAGAAATACTGATTTAATAAGGCCAAAAATTATGCATTTAATATCGAATTCAAATCCAAATTAAGTCATCGTTGTACACTTTAAAGTTAATTAAGCTTCAAATGAGTACTCGTGATGAGCTTGGTAGTCCCTTCCTCGATGACCTCAGCGATCTCGCCGTGAAGTGGCCCACGGAAACCGTCAAGTTTCTAAACGCTACGAGGTAGATCTAAAACTTACCCATTGTTACGACATAAATACCTTGGTCACGCGAGTTATTGGTATCAAAACGGATCAAACGCGCTAATTGGGTCTCCTCGTCAGCTGAATTGGGGTTCGCCACTTAAACCAACCAACCAACGAACCCGTGATTAATATTTGCAGTATTTAATTGTAATTTTGGTTGAGACCATTTCCTACCAATAAATGTTTCACTATTAAAGCCATTATATTTGTTGTAATTAAAAGTTTCTTTACTATAAAGAAACTTATTATTCAGAATCCATATAAAATTAGTAGGTCTGGTCCAAATTGCAATTAAAATGCCACGAAACCTGAGGTGCACCAGCAAAATCTGTACTATTCGTCTTGACTTTGACATTTCTCGTCATAGTAGATTTTGTAGTATAAAATAATATGTTTAATATTCGTTGCCAACTTATCAATTATGGATATAATGAGACGATTAGATTATATAATTACATCATAATTCAATTCATTTTAAATTTTAATTCAATCTTAAAGTAATTTAAATTCTTATTACAAAACGATAATTTTTTAATGTGTGATATACTTATTCAATTAATCGTTATATTTTACATTTTATGATTTTATCTTATCTTAACATGCATAACATAACGTAGATTAAATGTCATCTAGAGTTGTCAATGTAACAATGTTCAAACTTAAAAATAAAAATATTTAAATAATTATTATTATAATGGATTGCAAAAACATATATATAATTAATATATAAAAAATATTTATGCTTTTAAAATAATAGCAGATTTATCTATTTACTTATTATGCTTTGTTATACATAAAATATCATTTACAAAACAAACTTTCATTTTATTCAGTTGAAAATTTATGGAAAATTATTACCATGTGTCTAGACATTTCCATTTTATGTTTTTCCGTACACAAAAATATGTTTTTAATTACTTTCCCATCTCGATTTTTTTTGAAAACACAATTATCCTTCGAGAGTTTTTTTTTTCATTTAATTCTTAGCTATAATAATCCTAAGATTTTTTTATTTGTAGTTGTTTATATTTTGTATGCGAATATATGAGAAAATTTACAAGGATATGCTAAATATTATTTTCTTTTTCAAAATAATTTTCCAGCTTAGAGAAGATTACGGATACGAAGAAAATGTAATTGTAATTAAAGTCAACTAATTTTGACCGCTTCTGGTGTTAAATTATTATTATTTGTAAATTATGTAAAGAAGGATATTATAAATTATACAAATAACATTAAATTATGCTATTCAGCGCATTACTTGTAGAAATCACAGATATTATAAATATATATTAAAATGTGATAATTTTCACAAAATTTAAGGTGACTGTTTATTATCATTATTATACAAATTATTAAAAATTAATTAAATTAAGAATTTTGTAAAAAAAAAAAACAAATAATTAACTTTTTCCAGTTTAAAAAAAATTATAAGTGCTCTCTCTATCGTATTCAATGGTAAGACAAGCGTAATTTTGGCAGACTTAATAAAAGAAGATATAGAAAATAATGGAAATAATAAAGTTTTTGTATTTATTATTTCCATTATTAATTCGAATTATATTTTGTTTTGTATTAGCTATATTATTTCTGCTTCCTCTGTACCAAATCTCCAATGAACTACTCAGAATTTAAAATAATGACCCCTTATTATTGTTGAAATATGTAATCTAATATTTTGGTATTGTTGTTTCGGTATTGAAATAAATTTAAATAAAAGTAATTAAATTTTAATATATTTTAAAATTATTATTTATTTACTTAATTTAGATTGAGATAATAATGCTATCGCTAATTCACAATTTTTGAAACATTTTTCAAACAATAAATCAATTTGTTTCTGCGTTTCTTGCTCTTCACTTGTTTTCTCCTTTCTTAAAGTTTTCTTCTCTTTCCTTCGCTTCTTGATTATTGCGTCATTGTGTTTTATTTTTTCTAATCGTAATTCATTTTTTTCATCTAAGTTCTTTTTGATTTTTCCACCTTTTAGACGTAGTACTACTTTGGATTCTTTCTTTGGAGGATCAATAATGATTGTCTTCTCTTTTTTTACCGACACTATTCGTTTTTTGATTGTTGCTTCATTTTGTTTTGTTATTTCTAATCTTAATCCATTTTTTTCTTCCAGGTTCTTTGTGATTTTTTCACCTTTTATACGTTGTACTTTTTTAGAATCTTTCTGCCGAGGATCAACAATGGTTACTTTTTTCTGCTGCTTAGTAATTGGTTCTAACGCTTCAGTTTTCTTCTCTTTTTTTAACGGCACTATTCGGTTATTGATTGTTGTTTCGGTGTGTTTTGTTGTTTCTAATCCATTCATTACCTCTGGACTCTTTACGATTTTTCCACCTTTCAGACGCAGTATTATTTTCTTTGGAGGATCATTAACAGCAACTTTACATTCTTTCTTCGAAGAATCGATAATATTAATTTTTTCTGGCTGTTTTTTCATATATTGTTCAACAGCTTTTAATGGCACTATTCGGTTATTGATTATTATTTCGGTGGGTCTTGTTGCTTCTAGTCTTAATCCAGTTATTTCCTCCGACTTCTTTGTGATTTTTGAACTTTCTAGATGTACTTTCGATTCTTTCTTCGGGGCATTAATATTGTTAAATTTTTCCTGTTGCCTTCTTTTATATTGTTCAATAGTAATTGGTACATTTCTCTTCTCTTCTTTTAACGGATCTTTCTTCGGAGGATTATCAATGCTAACTTTACATTCTTTCTTCGGAGTATCAACTTGTTTCTGATGTCTTCTTAAATATTGTTCAATACTAATTGGTTTTGGACCTGCTAACTCATCCTTTGTCGTTATGTTGTAAATATTGTTCAATTGCGTTGACATTCTGTAAATAATAAATATTTAAAATTTTTAGATTGGTTATAATAATTAATATAAATTTAAAATGCTTTTATATTAATACAGAAAAGTTTCTACTTACATTAAAATCACTTAATATTTCCAAATTGTAAAATAAATATATTATTTAATCAGTACAATAAAAATTTGAAACTTGTAAAGTTTTTGAAAATTCTTCTGAATTATACTTGTACAATATTTTTCCGAAATTAACGTAAGACCTTGTTTAAGCCAGTAGCAAAATTATTATACGACTTTATAAAATTTTACATCACATTTTAGACTTCTTATACGTTTACCTCTTCTACCTATAATTTAAAATTTCGCTAATACTTCTTTTTAATTTCTAGGTAGCCATTATTAATTTATTTAATAACGCGTTCTTACCTGAAAATTAAACAATTCAGGTTAATTGAATATGTATAAAATATATTATATAGGTTGCCTACCTAAATGTTACAGGTCAAAGGATTGTATGTTACAAATCCGGATGTGTATTTTTAAAGGTAAATTTTTAGGTGTCATCATATTTCTTTTATTTCGGATTGTGATAATTCATGTTAAACAAATATTTCAATTAAAATTAATTAAATTTTTCAATTTAATTTTTTTGATTTTATATAAAATTTTCATTTACAGATTTTCAGGTTAACTTCAGGTTGAAACCAAAATAAAGTTTTTTAAAATTAAAATAAATACATTAAAATTAAAAAACGTTAATAAAAATTCCTTTGAAATTGAGAAATCGTTAAAGTGGACCTGAAAAACCTATATTTTTCATCTTTATTAACAAATTCTGTCTAAAATATTTGTTGACCGGAAAATATAATAATTTTATCGGTTTTTTTTTTCTTGTAATTATTTTCTCTCATAAAAATTTATGAATGATTATAATTTTATTTATGTTTTCTTATTTTGTTATTATGATCTCAAGCAAAGAAAACCAAATTGTCTAGAAAATAATAACAAAATACATAAAATATAAATAAGGACATACACATTCCAAGTATCCTTATATTATGTATTTTATTATTTACGTATATTTGAGCATATGAAAAGAAAACTATTTCCCCATTAAATATGAAACAAATTAAAATAAATATCGATATGGCTTATTAAATATTAAGGATATTAAGGATGGATATTAGTGATTTTCAATAACAATTAGAAATACTTTATTGCAAAATATTGTTTCTTAATTAAATATTTCTCAAGGAGGTTTAGATAAATATTATAATTGTTTATAAAAATTGAAGATTTAAGTATCGTTTCTTCCAACCCAGTCTGTTTAAGTGAAATGTTTATAAATTTTAACAGCTCAGACCAGAGTTTTATGACAACTGCAGCTTAATGTATTTAATTACTATTTGCTTTTAAACCAGTACTCTAAATATTCCAGTCCAGCTAACTGCAGTGATAACTCATATACGAGTTCGAAGAAAACTAGTTTACGTAAACGTTTATAAATCATCATTATGAGCTCGGTAAACTAAACTTTTTAATTGTCGGTTGAAGATATTTTGCACAACTAGTTTGCAGTTAGTTAATAAATATCTTATATTTGCTACGATTCAAGTTTCCTTGTCCGAATCATCTTGCTTACTATAAAATTCTGACTTTATATACATATGCTCCAAGGATTTCTATACTAAGTGCGTTTTTTTGTAGTCCTTGAATGAAAAACTCCTAATTCCTCAAGGCAATATATTTCTACTATTGTATTGTATTTAGTAGCAGATTAAAATGCCACAAAATGGTTTTAGTTAGTTAATATTAAAATTTAATTATTGTTCAATAAATTATAGATTACTTGGTTCCTTAGTCCTTTAATTTTTCATATTGTATTTTAATGTGCATTCTCCACTTTCGTTCTTCTAATAAATTTTAGTTAATCCTTAATCGTATTTTATATATTTCTTTAAAAATCTTTATAACATTTCCTCAGAATAAAGTATTTACTATACAAATAATAAACTAAAAAAAAAGGATGAAAATATGATATAGTAATAGAACCCATGAGAAATTATAAGAATTTCATCCTTTTTGAAATAAAGATATTACATATTA
Source organism: Rhamphomyia laevipes (assembly GCA_963920725.1). NCBI lineage: Eukaryota > Metazoa > Arthropoda > Insecta > Diptera > Empididae > Rhamphomyia > Rhamphomyia laevipes. The sequence goes on along the minus strand of OY987258.1, from coordinate 41,168,133 downwards.
TAATAAATATAACTTTTATAGCACTTCAGGAACTTAGAATTTTTACCATTTGAATATCATTTTTATAAGATAAATAACTACAAAAAGGGTTTAGTTTTGTTTTTTTTCTAAATCATATTAAATTATATTGCAGTTCAAATTTGAACAAGTTAGGTACAATACGACTTTTATCCAATTGGAAACATTTAAACTTATATTTTGTAAAAGTTTAAAATACAATTTAAATTGAAGAATTAAATAAAAATTAAACAAGTTCAGGAAAGAAAAACGATGTAAGAAACTCTACTTACACAATTTATAGAATAGCTCAACATTTTCAATTCAGCAAGATTAAAAATTTTAAGTCATTTCTTTTGCTTAACATAAATAAAGTTTCTTGTGCTTGTGATAGAATCTTCGCATTCGTTAAACTCAACAACATAAAATTATTAAATTATATGAATAATTTGGAAAACCTTCAATCAGTATGCAAAATAAGCGAAATTTTGACATTTATCGTAAGCCAAGCTATATTTTATGGCAATCTTGCTTATGTTGTTTATATTTTGGAAAAATTATATGCTAAAGTTAAATTAATGTTTTCAATTCTTCGTATTTATTATTTCCATTATTAATTCGAATTATATTTTGTTTTGTATTATGTTCTGTTTTCTTTGTCCTCGGTATCAAAGTGAACTACTCAGAATTTAGAATATTTATATCACCCCTTTCCCCTTATATGTAATCTATATTTTGTTATTGTTGTTTCGGTATTGAAATAAATTTCAATAAAAAATAATTAAACTTTAATTTATTTATTTTTAGAATATTTAATTCAATATTTATTTTAAAATTATTATTTATTTACTTAATTTAGATTTAGATAATATTGCTATCGCTAATACACAATTTTCAAAACATTTTCCAAACAATAAATATATTTGTTTCTTCGTTTCTTGCTCTGCAGTTGTTTGTCTCCTTTCGTAAATTTGTCTTCTCTTTCCTTCGCTCTTTAATTATTGTGTCGTTGTGTTTTATTGTTTCTAATAGTATTTCATTTTATTATTTATCCAAAACGTTATTGTCTATAGCTAAGCTATATATTCTAATTCTATAAATGAAGATTCTGGTTTTTCATCAATATTAGATTTTTTTTATCAACAATCATTTGCCACGTGGCCTCTTTTTCCACATGTAAAACGAAATTTTGCTTTTTTATTTGTACCAGCAACCAAATACATTTTTAAATAATTAATTTTGCCAGCTTTGTTTGATCTTCTTCTTATTCCATTAATTTTATTTTTAAATTATTTAATGTAAGTAGATTTTTTTGACTTTCTATTGCGACCACAAAATTTTCGTAACTTTCTGGTAAGCCGTAAGCTACATACATAACAACAAAATTGTTAATACTTCGATGGTTAACTACCAAGTACTTCACACAATTTATCACAAATATCAAAAAAATTATTTACATGTGATGTCATAGATTGGCCATCTACCATTTTTAATGACAGTAATTGTTTAAATAAACTGACCTTACGAACTAGCCCCATCGGTTGGTAAATGTCTTGTAATTTATTCCATACGGTCATTGAAGTGGTACAATCAACCACGTGTTTCAGGTTTGACTTAACATGGTAGTTGCAAGTACGTTGAGGTAGCTGCCCAAGCATTTTTAACAGATTCACTATCGGTTTCTTTTGGTAAATTACATAGTTGATAAGAGTGGACAAAAACACTCTTAATGTGAATTTTTCGCGAACTGTAATTTTCACAATTCAGTTTTTCAATTTGGTATACAGTGAATTATTCATATTTTATTTTCAACAAAGAAATTAAACTAACTGCATTTTTACTTCTATTCTATTGTAATGATATCGGCAGAGCTGGGTCCATAAACTGTTGTGGGTAATATCAAAAATAGATTGAATTTATTTATAGTAAAAGTTACAAATAGAATTATTAATATTATAATGAAAGAAATATTAACGAATATTGCATTGACAATAGAACAGGCTATTACCAACATTATTTCCATTATTAATTCCAATTATATTTTGCATTAGGTCCCATTTTGTTATTGTTGTTTCGGTATTAAAATAAATTTAATCAGTGATTTAAATAAAAAATAAACATTAATTTATTTTTAACAAAGTAGTTTCTACAATATATTTTAAAATTATTATTTATTTACTTAATTTAGATTTAGATAATAATGCTATCGCTAATTCACAATTTTCGAAACATTTTGCAAACAATAAATCTATTTGTTTCTGCGTTTCTTGCTCTTCACTTGTTTTCTCCGTTCTTAAAGTTTTCTTCTCTTTCCTTCGCTTTTTAATTATTGCGTCGTTGTGTTTTATTGTTTCTAATCGTAATTCATTTTTTTCCACTAAGTTCTTTGTAATTTTTCCACCTTTTAGACGTAGTACTAGTTTGTGTTCTTTTTGTGGAGGATCAATAATGGTTTCTGTTTTCAGCTGCTTTTTTAAATGTTGTTCAACAGTAATTGGTGCTAACTTTTCAGTTTTCTTCTCTTTTTTTAACGGCACTATTCGTTTTTTGATTGTTGCTTCATTCTGTTTTGTTACTTCTAATCTTAATCCATTTTTTTCTTCCAGGTTCTTTGTGATTTTTTCACCTTTTCCACGTGGTAGTATTTTAATATCTTTCTTCCGACGATCGATAATATTAACTTTTTCTGGCTGCTTTCTCATATATTGTTCAACAGCTTTTAACGACACTATTCGGTTATTGATTATTATTTCGGTGCCTCTTGTTGCTTCTAGTCTTAATCCAGTTATTTCCTCAGACTTCTTTGTGATGTTTGCACTGTCTAGATGTTTCTTCAGAGGAATAACATTGCTAACTTTAGATTCTCTCCTCGGAGGAACAATAATATTGTTAACCTTTTCTTTCTGCCTTCTTAAATATTGTTCAACAGTAATTGGTGGTAACACTTCAGTTGTCTTTTCTTTTTTTAACGGCACTATTCGGTTTTTACTTATTTCTTCGGTGCCTCTTGTTGTTTCTAATCTTAATCCATTTATTTCCTCCGGGACCCTTGCGATTTTTTCACCTTTCAGTTGTAGTACTACATTAGATTCTTTCTTCGGAGTATCAATCATTTTAACTTGTTTCTGATGTCTTCTTAAATATTGTTCAATATTAATTGGTTTTGGACCTGCTAACTCATCCTTTGTCGTTATATTGTAAATATTATTCAATTGCGTTGACATTCTGGAATTAATAAATATTTAAAAATATTAGATTAGTTACAATAATTAATATAAATTTAAAATGTTTGTATATTAATACAGAAAAGTTTCTACTTACATTAAAATCACTTAATATTTCCAAATTGTAAAATAAATATATTATTTAATCCGTACAATAAAAATTTGAAACTTGTAAAGTTTTTGAAAATTCTTCTGAATTGTAGAATATTTTTCCGAAATTAACTTAAGACCTTGTTTAAGCCAGTAGCAAAATTATAATACGACTTTATAAAATTTTACATCACATTTTAGACTTCTTATACGTTTATTTCTAGGTAGCCATTATTAATTTATTATTAAAGGTAAAATAACGCGTTCTTACCTGGAAATTAAACAATTCAGGTGAATTGAATATGTATAAAATACGTTACCTACCTAGATGTTACAGGTAATTCTGTTCAAAGGATTATAAAAAAATTGTGAAACAGTAATTTAATTAACGAAACAGGATGTGTATTTTTAAAAGTAATTAATTTTATGTGTAAAGTCATCACATTTCTTTTATTCCGTTTATGATTCATAATATAAAAATACAATCCTCTCGGTTTACCTCTTTAATACTGAAATTGAATACGTACAGATTATCCAAATCAAGAATAAATATTTTGAATTGATTTATGTAGTCCTTTAGTGAAAACTAGATAATTTAAAGAAAATGTCCTTTGAACAAATGCAAATATGTAAATCACAATATCGAACATAATATGCAAATCTATATAATTAGAATATGTGGATCATTTTTTAAAAATACTGTGTTACTCTGGAATTTGTTTTGGTATGCCCAGCAAGAATATGTTGTAAAAATTATAATATTATACATATAAATATTTCATAATATTAAATATAATATACATACTAACTATTACGGTAAATTATGCACACAAAAAATTACGTCACAATATATTTAGGTCAATTTTGAATTTAATAATATATCACATAAGAATAATGATAAATATGAGTAACTTTTAATTCATTCAGAACTAACCAACATAAAGAGAAAACTTTCAATCATTGATTGTTATTTTCTGTACATTATTTAGTCATGCCATAATTTAGTATCATAATTTACTGATACACTAATTAAAATCTATAATACTCTATCAAAATTCAAAATAATCATCTGATACTGTGTAGAAGCTACGAAATATTACAACTCAATATTAAGTTCATTTAAATAATTAAAATATAATAAAGTTTTAAAACTTTAAACAAATTTTAAAGAATATTAAAATTGTTGAAAACTTTTCGGTATAGTTTTAAACTTTTGTGTTCATTGGTATAGTCTAAAACTATCAGTAATTAATTTTCTAAGAGTATTAAAACTGTATCTTTAAATTTTTGTAAAACTTTCTATTAATGGAAAAAATAACTACTAAAATTTATAAATGTTATTTAATATTTATGTCTTAAATACTAAAAAAAAAAAAAAAATACAACGCCAAGAGGGATGCCTATACACTTCTTGTCGATCGGTAACATTGCTACAATTAACACAAGCACGTTATCAACCGCTGCAAAATTTATTCAGCTAATATAAATATTTAAATTTGGTGTCGTAAAAAAATTGTTGGGCTATGCAAATTAGAACTAGATTCAGAAACCATAAAAATGTTGCAGTCGACAACGACTTGGATTCTATGAGTAGCATAATATTTGCAAAGGTTTATTTTTCATATTTTTCAGTCTGTTTTGTTGGTGTTGTATTTTTGATTCTGTTTAGCTTGGAATTTATTTATTTTGATTTATGATGAAATGATTCCCTTTTTTAATAAATTTATTTTAAATTTCCAATTATATTTTTAGACTGAACATTCGAATTCGAAATAAATAAAGGTAATTCAATGAAAATTCAAAAATTAATGAAAGTATTGATAACTAGTAAATTAATCCTTAATGCTGCTTATTAATACTTGTGAAGTTTGATCTGTTTCATAAATTCTATTTATTTTCCATAAATAGATTTTTTAAGAACTTTTTAAGTTAAAGCTTACTAGTATAGCGGTATATGGCGGTAAGTTGTATGAATCGACCCAAGGAAACCCACGAAAGAGCAAACCTTGCAAATCCACGCTGGACCGATTAAATCCTTTTGATATATACCTGTTGATTTGGATACCAGCTTGCATATTCAAGTATATCAACAAAGTCTAACAAAGGTCACATAAGCCAAAATTAATTTCCTTAAAACTTCTAGAATTTTTATGTTCCATTTTCTTATAAACCTATTCAATTTTCCCTCAAATTGGATTATTAATTTTCTTATAAATAAAATATTTATGTCTTGTCATTCGTTGTTTCACATTTTGTAATTAAATATTTTATGATTTGAATACATAATCAAATAAAAACTTATGTAAATAAATGTTCTTTATGTTTTTCAATATAATTTATGTAAATTAATGTTATAAATCATTAGAATTTATAGTGTTTTAATGTGATTTCTTATTACCTGTTAATTGGATTATTAATAATGAATGGTTTTATAAACCTTTTCCAGATATAGGTACACTCAAAATAATCGAAATTTAATAATTTGATGGTATTTAAAGTAAAAACTATCAAAAATTCTGTGAAAATAATGGTCTGTAGTTTTAGTCTCACATCACCTGTTGTTTCACCGAAAATAGAAATAAATATTTAAAAACAAACTTTTAAAACATTGCTTCTTTAAAGAACTAATATCAAATTCTTCGTCATTTTAATAAATTTAATATTCTGAAATTGCCTTGCATAAATTTATTCAATGGAAATTCGCTGTGGAAAAATCTGCTTTTGATTTTATTCAAGTAAATGTTTTTTTATTATTTCTATTTTTTATATTTTATCCTGTCTTTTTCGTAGGATTAAAGAACATGATAAACAATAAAAGGTTAAATTCTATTTATATTATATGCTAAACAAATAATGTTTGCAAATGACGATTAAGGATTTTTCTTTTACTCTGTCTCGTCAAGAATATCACACAGAAACAGGCGGTCACTTGGGATGTAAATTGTAAATTAAATTCTTGAAAAAAAAAATTAAATAATGAATAATTTAAAGTTTACTGAACAATATATTGAAGCCATATAATTTTGTAAGAAATAAACATTTATCAGTTTACCCTACAGTTGAGAAATTGTACAACATATTCTGCATCATTTAATACTACATTTATAGTAAGTAATATTATAACAATGATAATATTGAAACATTTTAGAAGCTTAAGACGTTTGCAAATATTTATCTGACTCGCAAATTAATTCATGGGGCAATCCTTCTTCTGCACGAGGAGATTTTGAGAATCACAATCAGGATGATTATGAATTTCACGAATGGGGCATTCCTGCGAACTTTTTTAAATACCTCAACGAATACCCAGTACACTAACCATCTTTACTCCGGGATTTATAAGGACCTTCGGTAGTCAATGCGTGGCCGTAATCTCTCCTACTGAAGATATTGGATAGTAAATAAAAAGAAAAGTCGGAATCGTTTGCGGATTTAAGCATAAAATCATATTATGCTTAAATCATCGAATCATTAAATGAAAATGTTTTAAATTAATTAATCTGTTAAAATTTCAATTTATAATCAATATCTAACGAATGAATAATTCAATACTTTTTAAAGTTTATTCACTATAAAACTATTTTCAATATGATTATGTATAAAAATATGAAGTTAATAATTTATCATATAAAAGAAAAATGCTGAATATGTAAAAAAAATATCCTTTTTTTCAAATATACAATAAATAAAAATATTTTTTTTTTCAATTAACTTTCATTAAAAGCAAACTATTATTTTGAATTGTATGGCCTGGCGCTGGCATACTTGGAATTTTATCCAAGAGTAAACAATTTTTTTCAGAAAATACATAGAAAATTTTTATGAACATAATTTTATTGTACCAATCTCCAATATTTTATGATTTTCCTATGATTCTATATGAACATAATTTATATTCTGTATATGAATATGTATATATGTATTTCATGTCTAATTAATTACAATGTTTTTATCCAGTAAAAGATTAATAATCGCAAATATTTTATAACATTTACATTCGATTAGTTAGATTTTTAATCAGAAAAAGTTCAATTTGAATTATAATTTAATTTTTATTTATTCAATAGTTTTATCCTTTTACGAAATGTATGAACTAATTTCATAAACAAATAAAATAATTTTTTGAAATATCAATACTATTTAATTATATAGTTCATTTATACAATTTTTTAGAGTTGAAAATTATCTATTGACATTGCAAATTTTTTAGTTAAATATTCTAATTTAATTTTGTCTGAAATCAGATTAACTGGAGCGATAACCTCATATATACTAGAGTCAGCAAAAATCTTAAATTTATATTCATATTTTTTATTCTATTTGAATTGAATTACTAAAAGAATATTTCTATCAATATCGTAACGTAGTACAGTGAACTATGTATTTATATCACTGATTTACTGATTCAGTGACACTTGAGAATGAAACAGTGACACTTGACACATGATACTTATTAATATTATTGCTATGAATCTATATTAATAATCGCCTGGTTGGAAATTGGTCTGTTTCTAACGATTTATATTCTGTAAGAAACTAATTAGTAAGTAAATTAATTAGTCTCCTAACTGGTCACTTTTGGATCGGTAAACACGGTAATCACCTTGAGATTCCCATGGACAGCTTATGCCGCTGTGGAGATGAAACTATAAAGCCCACACTGAACACTGTAACATCTCGTGTGTGATTGCTGAAGACTTGTGCGCGTCAGTTAACAATGCTTTGGACATGATGTACTGCACGGTTGGTTGGCTCTATCACCACTGTCTTTCTGGAGAATTATTCTCTTCATAAAGGTAAGTAGAATTTTTGATAGGATTGGTGCTTAGGTTTTGAACCTTGCATTGGCACCACAATGCTTCCATCGAGATCTCTCATGATGCGTGCTGACTGCTGACGATTTCTATTTATTATTATTATATTCCAATAGCTTTGTAGGCCCTCAAATTAAACAAAGTGTTTCATTAATTTTAATAATGCTATAAAAATTATAGTTTAAAGGTTTAACAATACAATTTATTTCGGATTATTGGCAAATTATTAATATTTTCAATAAAATTATTTATGTTTTCGAAATTAGATATTAATGTAATTAAATACTTTTAAAGATTATCAAATAAAAATAGAAACATATTTCATTTTGTTGGATAATAATACTTGGTATAATTGGTGTTGATATTTCCAGGGAAAAAATATAAATAATGTAGAAAAATCCAGTATAAATATTTAATATTTTATGTTATTTAATATAAAATAAAAATAAAAGATATATTTATAATGAAATTGAGATTAAATCTGACAATTATTTTGGCCGACAGCAAAAAGTCTAGACAAAATTTATATATATTTCATCAAATAATTATATTTTTCTACTGATAAATTAATAAAATTATAATGAGGTTAATTAAAAAATATTGTTTTATTAGTATTATTTATATTTGATTATTACAAATTTTATGTGATCCACTTAGAATGACCAAATTAAAGATGACTGACAAAACTACTTATAGAATTATTGCTACGAAACGGTTACAATTGTGTTTGCAAAAACGCCATTGTCCTCTATTGGTAAAAGGGTATTTCGAAACAACTTATAACGTACATTACCAGAAGCTAAGATCACTTATCAAAAGTTAAATTTCTCACTCCATAAAATAGTAACTAATTTAGATTATATTTTTATTTAATCCAAAAAAAAAATGTTATTTAAGAAATTTCTATGCCCGATTTCACAGTGAGATTTGAAACCTATATACAGAGCTTCAAATTCGTTTACCTTAATTTCTGCTTTCTCAATGCAAGCTTAAAGATAAGCCTTCCTTAAAGTGAGGTTAAACTTAAGCTGGAGATGTGTTGAAATTTATTATATGCACATTAATTCTATTTCTCCTGATCTATTTTCATTCAGAATAACATTATTTTCTATTTATCATTCACAATAATTTAAATATTTTAGTAAAGGGCAAATTTTGATTAAGATACAAAATAATCTTAAGTTGTAAGCTAATGGACGATGTTACAGTGAGAGCTTAAGCCTTTGGTCGAGCTTAAGCTTCGGTTTAATTTATTTTCTGATTTCTCAGTGCAAGCTTAAAGATAAGACTTCCTTAAAGTTATGTTTAACTTTACCCGCAAATTGGTAGAGCTTAAGCTTCATTAGTTTCATATTTATTATTAAATTCATATATATTTAAAAGTTATTAGAAAGCAACTAAAATTAACTATTTCCCTTCTTTTCCTCCATATTATAAATTTATAGTTTTATAATAAACATACTTACTAATTCACTCCAATAAGAGCTTAAGTTGTAAGCTTGTCACACAATCGGTTTAGTTAAGCTTGAGCTTAAGGTCTTACTGTGAAATGGAGCATTAATATCATCAAAATGTCTAAACAAAGTTATTTTATTTTTACACAAAATTTATTGGAAAAAAAAATTATTAATGGCAACCTCTACCTGACAACCTTAGTTTAACTAGTTTGACGGGAATGAATCCTTATTTTTAAAAAAAATAATAATATTTGAATGACAGTTGCTATAGTAAAAAGTAACATGGGTTGTACAAATTAACTTCAATGTTCTTTGTTATACCTAGCTTCGCATTAATTGAATTAGTCTATTAAATGACGCTTTTCTTAAATAATAAATAACACTGAAATATGATATTTTAAAGAATCTCAAATTAATGAAATATAAATATTCTAAAAAATTTAAAAATTAAATACAATATCCTTATGAAAATTATATGCGAAACTTTGAATAATGAAATACAGAAATTTCATTAAAAGAAAATGTTGACCTTTATTCATAATATTAAATAATTTCCACAATTCTTAAAATTTGTAACTTTTTAGAATTTAAAAATATTTATTATTTTTATCCATTTATCAGATAAGTAAAAGTTATAAAAGATTTTCTGATTATTTAGCAAAATGTAAAGCAATAAAATTATTTTCAAAATACTTACGAAGACTTTCATCTTCAATGAATAAATGGTCAGCATGTTTCTATATTGAAAATAATTTAATCCTGTCCGATTTTATGATTTCCTTGTTTGATTGAAATTCGTAAATTTTTTATTTAATTTCAAATCCTTAATTTGATCAAAACTAAGGATAAATTTGTCTACGATAGCCGAAATATTGTAGAAAATCGAATAAGAAAAGATTATAAAGTTTAAAAAGAAAAGTTCGAAATAAAATTTAATTAAATATCAATAATTAAGAAAAGTTTTCATATCCTTAACTTAAAATCAATTTTTTCTAAAATAACTTATCAAAATAACTAATAAAAATGTTGGTGAAAATTCTTTACTTGTATTATTGTTCTTGATATTTAAAATTAATGGTAAAATTCACAATAATTATTAAAATTCATATTGGCCCAAAACTAATTTCCTTTCTTTGGTTTAGTATATACTGGAAGCTGCACAAATGACAACTCTGACCAGCATTTGATATTGTTTCACTAAACATAATTATATTTTGAATTTAATTAGTGACTAGCATATTATCATAGCTGATTTAATTTCCACAATTAATTAAAAAAAAAGATTTACAATCAAAAATTTGAGATTTACCATCATCTAAAATTTATTCATTCCTTATAGCTAAGAAAGATAGACTCAATAAAATTATATTAGACCTAAAAAGTAAATAAGTTAAATTTAAATTTAAATTGATATTAATAAAGTTATTCTACAATTTCTCAATTATTTTCTGGTTTTATTTGCATTATCTTTAAATGCATCTATTAGTTATATATACATCGATATCATAAATGTTACATAAAAGACAAGTTTATGCAAATTTAGTTTTATTTAATCATATAAATGGCCGCAAATGATACTAAACTTAACATAATATCTATACACATAAATTCGATTTCATTTCGACTGTTAATAAGAAATTTCCAATTTAGAATTTATTAAATTAAAGATAAAGTTTCTCAAAAATTTAAAAAGTTTTATTCACTCTAAATCGAAAATTACAAGTAAAATTGCATTGGTATGAATTGAGTCTATAGAAAAATTAAATTTTGTTATGTAAAACTTTCTAATTTAAATTGTTTATGGAATCAACCACAATTTGACCATAAATAATTTATTTTCTTATATACTCTGAATATATTTCCAATTTGAATTGGTAAATTTGTAAATTAATTTATAACGAAATTCGACAAAAACAAAATTATTCAATTTCGTAAAAATGTTGACGTCCACAGGCTTTTCTTAAATACAAAAATCATTAGACAAAAAGGACATCAATTCAAGATTTCAATTTGTAAATTTTCAAGTATAGTTTTCCATTTCCTTTTGAGCAATTAGTAACAAAGTTTTTGGGAGCTAAAAATAGCGCCTGAAAATTATGAAATTAGTTTTTTGAATTTGTCTAAAGTCAAGTATATCCAATTAGAAAAATTCTGCAAAGAAAATTCTAGATATAAATTTAAAGAAAATATTTTTCTTTTACCATCTGGAAACTGTATGGAAAATACAAAAAATCTGAACTTATTTACTTTTAATTAAAAAATGTGATACTTTTTTGGTAGGTTTGGGTATCCGAATTCTCTAACTGAAAATTTATCATTTCAATATTCAATCAAATTTCATTGAAATTACTGATTTTTAGGATAATTCTAAAATTTTAAACTAATTATGAATAATAAAAGTAAAAGGAATACAAATTAAAATAATTTTATAAATAATTGAAGAGTGTAAGATGAACTCAGACGTTTAAACTATGCTTGAAGGCATATTAGATAGAATTTATTTATAAGATAGATTTTGTTATACAAGAAAGTTTTAGCTGAATTAATATTCATTTCTTTCTATTCAGCCTTGTATTTATTATTTTTTGCTCATACTTTTTTTATAAATTTCACTCAAATTTTAGTCAAAGTCTGAATATTCTCTTAATTTTCTCATTCTGATATTTAAGATTATTTTTCATTTTAGTTACATTAAAATATGGAAAATTTAGAAATTTTCTTCCTGATATCAGTTCGTGTTCAAATTCAGTACGATTATAAAGTTCTCAGTCTATAGTTATCTATAGTGAGTTGTGCAGACAGTATTGTATTACCAATAATTATTTCAATTTTTTCACCATGATAGCTTAAAAAATGTACTATAATTTTGCTCTACCTAAAAAACGAACAAGAATTTCAATATTAGATTTCAAATTTAGTAGTTTTATATTGAGATTAAAAGATCAACAGATTAGAATTTGATAAAATTTATGGTTGACGAAAGCTTATCGCTTATTACTCAAGTAATTCTAAACTTTGGTAATAAAATGTATAAATAAAACAGCATAAAAAAACCTCCAGAGTATAACAAAGCCATATATTATGGTCACATTCAAATCAGAATATTTATAATATTGAAATTTAAATTTTTTAATAATAGGATAGTTTACCTTATACAGTTTTATTGTGTTTTACCCTATAAATATTTTTTTATAAAAACATTTTTTATTGATAACATTATTTATTATTCATGACATTAACTATGAATATGGATCAAGCATCAACCCATCATCATTCACCATTCAAAAACTTGATATATATCTAGATAAAAAATTTGATATAATTTGAATTACTTCATTTGAAAATATTGCTGGAGATAGTCTCGGCACGCCGCTGAGCCGTTGCCGCTTTGGAAAGTAAAAAAAAAAAAGTTGAAATATAAAAATAATATCAACGAAAAATAAAATTGTTTGTAAAATTATTTGTCATTTCCAAGCGTTAGAGCGGAAAAGTTGGTCGTGCTGAACTTTTCCGTAGAACAGCGGCGAGTTTAACTAATCTCATAATATTTATATATACATATTTCAACTTTTCCACGCGTTATCGCGGCGAGTGTATCTTCAGCGTATAATTGAATATGATTTCAAGTACAGTAGATTTACAAAATTTATTAATTGGTAATATTTATTCTTAAACCAATCGCAATTACGAGAAACCATTTTAAATACTTCAAATGATATACAGTCTTCAATGTTACGAACATTCACTAGCAATGCTTCTTAGATTAATTTTCCTGAAGATATCATAAAAATGTAGGTTTAATAGGGGATGCACACCAGAATTAACAGGAAGCACATTAATTTAATTATAATTTTATTAAAATATTAATTTATTTAAAGTTATTATAGTTTAATTTTATAAGTTTTAATTTTAACAACTGACATTTTTCAAATTCAATTGAAATATTTCTTACTTAAGATCGGATAATGGTAAAGGGCAACTTATTAAATTATATGTATATAAATTTTCCCAATTTTCGTTAATTATTCATTCAATTAGTGTTAAAAAAAATTTCCCAAAAGATTTTCTCTGTATGAAGGAAATTTTAATTAAAAAAAAAGAAAAACGTAATAAATTTTATGAAAATAAATTTTCTTTTGTTTTTATTTTGAACTTTCATTTTACATCTTAAAATATTTTATTTCTTTATTCTGATTTTGTTATTTTGTTTTTCTTCTAATTATCACTGAATTTAAAGAATTATCATCGAGTTTTGTTTTTTAATTTTCCTTGGATGGAAATTCTAAAAATAAATTTTAACAATAATACAACATTTTATTAAAGTTATCTCGTGATTTCACTGTACATTAAATAGGCAAATATTAAGAGTATACCAGATTTATATTCCATCTACTTCAGTAAAACTTTTAGCAAAATATATAAACACAGATGTGACAAAGAAAATTGTAAATTTCCAAAAAAATAAACTTCCGACTAACTTTAACAGAAAGAAAATTGGAATGAAAATGTCTAAGGATATAAAAGTGATAAAAACTTATTATTCACATTTATAAAATTTAGAAATGTTGTTATGAAGTGATAATACATAAAATCTCAGACACCTTATAAATATTTTTGTATTTATTATGAATAACTTTCATATATATTTGACGCTGAGAATAGCATCTAAGATGGTTTGATTGTACGACTTGTACCCACCCCAATTTGTGCAATAAATTCTGATAAAAATTGTTATGATGTCATTGTTTGTTTGTTCAAGGAAGCATAAATTCGATATAAAATATTCGCATATAAATATGTTTTAATTTTAACGAAAACAAAATTTATTATGTTTGAAGTTATTAGATATATAAATATTTGACATCCATTCATAAAATTGTATATAAAACATAATAAACAATGTCGCAGGAATAATAAAAATATAAATTTTATTTTAGCTAAATATGAAAATCAGAATATCAAAAACAAGAATGGGTGGATTTATATAGGTAAAGTAGGGGGCAATGGTTACACATCCAATTTATAAAGGAATTAGATAGATTTTTCCATAATTCATAAGCAGAACGGGCAGAATGGTTGTATGTAAATACCAAAAACATTCTGAGCTATTCGTAATCATAAAAAGTTCAAGATAACCGGTAACGACCAGTTTACAAGGGAATTATCATCAATCCATCATCAACTTTGCATGGGTCTATAGAGCAGGAACAAGCAATGAAACGTGTGTGTATTATCCCTCAGTCCAACTTAAAAAATTTAGAAAATTTCATTATTTCTTTCTGGAAAACCTTCAAGACACTGGTAAACTGAAGCTGAGATAAAGTGATATCATTCATTGATTTAAGAATTAGAATTGGTAGACACGCTCTCAAATGTATTTCTCTGCAGTGCTCGCTGACTAATATGTTGTCTACTCATTAGGTAGTTTAGAACCAATCAATACTAACTACATAATTATTTCATAATTAATAATAAACTATAAAAGTATTTTTATTTACCTAATTCGAAACACACAAAATTTAATATATAGATCTAAGCTTAAATTTCGTTTTAGTGAAAATACTAAATGAATTTAATACTTGGAATATCCTGTTTACTAAGTTAATTAAATTGTCAACTTAATTATGATAATAAGAGTTGACTTTTGGTTGTAATTCATGTTTAAATAGATTTCATCACAAATTTTTCAATTTATTTATATTAAGCTATAAAATAAATCATAATTAAATTATGGTATTAATTTCGAGTCAGAACTTTTTTGCTCCTGTATAAAACTCTCAACAACACGAATTTAATTGATAACTTAATTATTTGATTTACTATATTTAATTCCTTCCAAGAAATAAGAAAACTTTTTTTTTTTAACTTTAATAAAAATGAATAAATTTCTAGATGAATAATGTTCAGATATTTATTTTTCCTATATAACATTATTTGTCGAGGGAAATAAAAAAATACTATTGCCCTCAATATATTTAATAAAGTTTGTATATACAATCGTACAACTTGCCCTTAATTTACGTGACTAAATAGTTTTTCCACACCTAAAGGGAAACTGAAGTAAATAATATACTACGATAATATAATTTCAGCTTGTTTGCAGCATTTATTAAATTTTGTATATCCTTTGGTTGTACTACTATATACACATAGGTCTAGGAAAAAGGATCAAAATCATTTTTAAAACACTCTATAAAATATCGTTATTTTTATTAAAGGCAGAAAATATTTTAGGGATTTTCCAGGCGAAAAATATTTTAACTGACAATAATATTAAGTTTTAACAAGGTTAAATTGAAATTTATGAGACATAATTAACCCAGCAACAGCAAACGACTGAAATTGTTTATATATATCATAAATTATGATTTATTACTGGTCTTACTAAACAAATCACAGGATAATTTAACAAGGAATTTAGATATTTATTTATGTTGCTAGATTGAGGAATTTTGATTTTAAAACAAATTTATCCCCTTTAAAAATATTGAATTAAATTTTAATATTTAGTTGTCAGTATCCCCAAGATAATTGAAATATTATATACAGGTATCCTTACAAATCAGTAAAAGGAAATTATTTTCTTTGCATAAATAAAGATTAAATTTTAATATATTCTGGTTATTCTATTTTACGAACCACTGAAGCTAAATCATATTAATGTCAACCTCTGTTAAAAATAACTCAAGTTTATCTAAACAAGGCAGTCATGTAGATAAAAGTCATCAAATACTGTAGACTTTGATGTATATATAACAAAATTGCTGCATAATAAACTTATGCATTGAGTAATGCAGTTGTAAATGCAATCATTTTATTGTCTACCCACAAATTCTATTTAATTTTATACTTAAAAATATAAAGTTATAAAGACAACCACAAAAGGATATAAATGTATTTCATTTTCATCATAGAATTTGGAGTTTTTATTGGTTATCCTGCGACAGTGTACAGAAGCAGTTTAAATATTATTGGCTGTTGAAGGTACCAAGTCAACATATTCTTATATATTGCAAATGTTTTGTCAGTTTAAATTTAAAGGTTGATAATAAAATTGAAGGCTGATTCACAATTTATGGAAAATAATATTTCTAAAATGTTGAATAATTTGAATAGAATTGTTCAGAGACGTAGGTAATTGTTATCCGAAACAATTTGGTACACAACTTTATTTCGTGATGCACTTGATACCTTTATGTTCAGTGGGTCGCTATCCAAATTACCGAATTATATAAAATGCATTCCTAAATGTTGAATAAACTCCAAGTTTGACCCTTTCTCAAAATTAACAGAAAGATTTTCTTATATTTTTAGGTTAATGTAGTTTTCGATTGGTTTTTCAAAATTTTGATTTAAATTTCAGTTTTATCTTCTCCAATCGAACATGAAAACTATAAATCAATTTTTATTGATTTTTGAAAAATATGTGAAAATATGTGAAAAAAATATTGATAGTATGATTATTATTTTAAATTGGAAAAGTAAATGGAAAGGTAAATCTAAAAAAAATCAAGATTTCAGAAAATTGATATAAATATTTTAAGCCAACCGAAATCCACATTAGTTTGTTTCTATAGTTAAATAATTTCAAATTCAATTCCCCTGAAGTTATGCAACTAAATAAATTCTTTATATATTTAAAATGTCAATTTTTCTTGATTCTGATGCAATTTTACTGCAAAATACTTCAAATATATATAAATATATAAATAATTTATATAAAAATTTAGATAGAAATTGGTTTTCACATAAATATTAATTGCTTTCGAAAATATAATATAATATTTAATATTTATCCTTAACTATCCTTAATTATAAAAACCTAAAAATCGACCTAAAAAGTTAAATTGAAATTCTGTACCATTTAACCTAATAATAATAATTAAAATTTAATAATTCAAGAAAAATAAATTAGTTTAGTAAATTATCCTGTAAATTTATGTTTGTTTTGCAGGTTATATAAAAGTATTTAATTTTAATGTAAAATAATGTCCTTAATTTTAATTAAATTGCAATATTAACTAAATTAATTGTATTCTTGTTTACATTTTTTCGTAATATCGTAACTTTAATATAATCATGGTGCTACATAATATTTAGTATTGACTAGTAACACATATTTTTTAAAAGAAATTGACCGCCATAATTAATTTTATAAACATATATAATTTACATGACGCCACCAAGAGATTAGTATGGGGTTTGACATCTACGTGTGAAGTCACACTTAATGTATTAGTGAATTTAATTGTAGTTGCCGGATTGCCTCCATAATCTTGTTTTTCAGGTATCTGGATTAAAATCCGAATCAACCGTCCAATTTTTCTAAAATAGGAAAACCAATCTTGTTTTTCTTTAAGGTGACTAACTTATCAGCAGCCTTACACATGTAAAGTACTTGAACCTGTTGTGCTCAGATTTACCTCAGAAAAGAGTTCAGCAATTTATTTTAATGCATGACAATGCCAGACCGCCAGACAACATACAGGTAGGTTGGAAGAAATTCACGTATTTCCCTGGCCAGCAAAATCCCCGGACTTGAATCCTATTAAATACGCATTTCGAATATGTATTAATTAAAATAATGTTGTATCAATTTAAAAAAAATTGAATGCTTTTAAAATGCAAAAGTACATAAATCCAAATTCTTTATAAAGCGGATTAAACTTTTGTAAATTGTGTAAATTGTCTCAACTCAAGTTCTAAATTGAGTTGTAGGCCAATAAATTGAGTTTTTTCCTTATAATCGCAAAGTATTTTATCTCGAGAAATACACCGTAAAACAATTGAACCTCGAGCTAAATCATCTGCTGCGAGTATCATCTAAATTATTTGAAGATAATAAATATTTATTATAATAATTAAAAAATAATATAATTCAATTAATAATCAAATTTATTGTGAATCTGGAAAATTGTAATTTTCTAGATACTGAATCCGTTGAGGAAATGTTTTAAATAATAAGTAGTACATAATTTACTTTTTAAAAAGTTGTTAAATGTAACAATATTAATAATTAGTGATATTAAAACAATTTCATAAAAAAAGCGAAAGTAACAATCGAAACTCGAACATCTTCCAACTCTAAAACGATCCTTGGCGTATGTAGTCCAGCATTATCTCACCTTTAACATGAACTTGTGACCAATTTCTGATGATAATGAAATCCCAACAGCCCAGTTTTTTATCGATGTAAGAAGAAGACGCTGGTGAAGTTGTCTTCCAAAAATTATAAGTCTTATTCCGTCTATTAGAGTGCATGTTGCATAACAGTTCCACTTTCTGTCACTTGGAATCACGGTTCAGGATGAAATACTCCACATCTCGATCCTTCTGTATAGATATTTCTTAAAATACATTTTTAAACATTAATTCCATAAAATTAATGATATTTTTGGTAAAATTTATAAAATTATAATAAATTTGCTCGTAAGATAAAAAAATTTCTGAACTAAAAATTTAATCAGATTAGCTTTTCCGGTCTCGACGGTGTTAAATCATAAATTATTTCTTAAACAAGTTTTTCTTGAAAATACGTTTTCATTTGCGGGCTGAGAATTAGAGCAATTTATTCAAAAAATTATATTTAATTAAGTAGGATTTAAAAAAACATATTTTACATTAAATTTTCAAAGTAAAAACGAAAATTTTATAGATCATAATTTAAACTTTATAGAAATAATGTAAAGAATATAAATATAGAAATAAAATTTACATTGTAATCATTCTGTGATGATCATACAATGCTGTTTATATAGCTATTTTTTCTAAGTTACAATGAAAGTCCTTTTTATAATGCCGTTGTTGTAACAAGGAAAAATCATTTCTTTTACCAAACAATATCAGTAAAGATAGCAATGGAAATTCTTTAAATATGAATTGCGTTCAAAGGAATAAAGATATTATATTTTTTTTTTTGTATAATTTTATTGTTTCAACAAAGTTCAGGATGTAGTTTCACTCTGTTAATACTTATTCATTCTGGTAGAAATGAAACATTGTGTCTGGCGAAAGTATGAAAATAATTCACAAAGGAATGTAATCATAGCACGAACGAAAATGTTATAGGTTTGAGGGTATAATGCTTGAAATTGCATTCCAAGATAATATTTGAACAATGTATATAAAGAAATATATAAAGATGCACTATATAAATATGATAATAGGAGTTTAAGGTTTAGGGAACCTTAATTTCGGAAAACAAAGTATTCTTTCAGACAAAGTAAATGCTTCTTAATTCTTGCTGAATTTATAATTTATTGCTATGTGATACAATTATTTTAATTTATAATGACATAATATCCATAGATATTAGAATTTATTTAATTTTTTCCATTAAATAAATTGTTTACAATTTTTTCAATGTGGTTTGAAAAAAACTCATTGCGTCGCTTTTGACTTTATACGCTTCAAAATTCGAAATTTCAAAAGCGACGCGACATTTTGCCGCGTCATTCTGGGTCAGGCATTAATTTATATCTCGAAAATATGGAAAATAATTTTGATAATTAAAAACTTTTTTGTTATTTAAAAATTCAAATAATTTATTTGCCAGGTCTTTATAATTAAAAAAAAATGTAAGCAAAATAACTCCACAGGAAAAAATCCTGGGAAATAAATAATTCGAGTGGAGTTATTTTCACCAGAAAGTGGGAATTAATTCACTTTTACACCTACACTTTTTAAGAAAGAAGGTGATATTTACACACCTAATTTTCCATATATGCAACAAACAATGGTAATTTATTTTTATTTGAAAAACAACAATTTTTGAATTTAAATAAATATTCAATAAACTTGCGAAAAACTAGGCTTTGGCCAAAAGTTTTACCCAAGCTCCCCAAGTAAATTGTAGTTATAAATTATTTTCCATGTAGATAAATTAAATTTACTTGTTACATCTCATCAGAAACATTTTTCTATTTACTAGAAGTTTATTTTTTTTATTCTTGCCACTTTGATAAATCCATCAATTTTTCAGAGGTATTTATACCCACTTTCTATGGTAAATAATTATTTCCCATATGGAGTTCTTTCCTGTAGAATTATTACACAGCCACCAGTAAAATATGTAATTTTAAATTCATGACAAAATTGACATCCCAAAATCTAGGTAATAAAATTGATATGTAATAAAATATAGGCCAACATTGGATAGTATAATAAAACGTTTCTGCCACTCAACAAAATTGTAAAATTGTTGTTTGTAGAGCAAATACACTAAGTGCACGTACAGACTGACGCTATGAGCGGTGCTGAAAGCTGTGCTTTAGTGTATTTTTATATAAAAAGCAACTACAGCTTCCAGCACCGTTCATAGCGTCACTCAGTACGTGCACTACTGATCCGGTAGATATATAATTGCTATATCGAAGTTTTATTACGCGATATTTGAAATCACAATTAATTTGAGAAAAGAGAATCATTGAAAACTAGTTTAAAAATAAAGATTTAAAATAAATTAGCTTCAAAAGTTTTGAAAATAAAAGTTTCATAATATTTTTCTGAGGCTGCTTTGAAATTGAAACTATCCGTAAAACTAAACTTTTTAAATTCAAAAAATACTAAATAAATAAATAACGAATTGTTATATTGCGATTTTCTTTGTGAATGTAATTTAAATATAGTTAACTATGATGGATCGGATAAATTATATTGAAGTAAAATTGCGAAATCTAAAGGATTGTGAATACAAACTTAAGTCTTTGAGTATTTAATTAATTACACCATCAAATAATCGTTTTTGTTAGGTAGAGAATATAATTTTAAATTACAAATTGTATAAAATAAATTTTAAAATACCAAAATAAAGTTGAACATTTTCTATGATCGATAAAAAGTTATTTTTAAAATTATATATTAAAGATGAATTGATTATATTTAAATATATTTATTAAAAACAAAATTATGAAAATTTTATTAAATTGCGAAATATTTAATTTAATTTCATGTCAATTTCAATTTCATACCACAAAAATTTGATGTAACCATAAAATGCAAGAAGTTGTAATATTATATAATCTCAAAAGTTATCCAATATCACAAATTTTCAAGAAAAATCGAAAAATGTAGAATAAATATTATTTTATATAAAATTTTTGGAATTTGTTATTTCGTTCTTATATAAAAACATCCTTTTAAATTTCTCATATGTGAAATGTTTTACTGATTAAATCAAATATCTTTTCCGATTTACTGTCATATTTCTTTCCCTCTAGAGAATGCAATCTCTTATTCCTTAAATCAAAATACATTTTATTTTTACAATAAATTGTTAGAGTGAAATATAAAAATAAATTGAATATCTTACATTTAAGTATTTTATATCTTAAAGTTGAAAAAATATTAAAGATTTCTGAATTTTGAATCCATTTTCTATCCGAAATTGTATTAGTCTAAAACTAAACCATAAAAGTTTTATATTCTACATAGGAATTTTAAAATATCTAAATTTATTACAGTTTCGAAGATATTATGATTGATCTACACATCTACAGGGTCACTAGATATAAATGAACTCTCGCCCAGAATTCAAATTATGTTTCATCAGAAATGAACAAAATTGAAACACTTTTACAACAAAATGTCACAAATTTAACATAAATAAAAATTATTAAACTAAAATGTTTCTGGATTTTATTCGTTGGTGTGAATTAATGCCAGTTTGTATCACAGATTATCGCCAGCGGTATCTTTAAAAACATTGAAATATTTTTCAGTTATTTTAAATAATTCTCAAAAACAATAATTTCACATTTACTTCATCAAAATCGCCTGAAAGTATGCTATTTAAAGCAGCTCATACATTATACAACTTGTTTATGAACGTGTTGATAACTTGATGAAAATGTATCGTTTGTGGGCAAATTTACAGCACGTTGACAACCATTTTGATGGTTGACAAATCAGTTAAAGGAATATTAAAATATTTTAATGTATTTGCACTTCTAGATTATTGTAAGTTGTATAGTTCTACAACCAAAATGACGATACTTGACATTTACTGTCGAAATCAATATAATACAAATAGTTCACTTGATTATTCATTATTTATTGAAGTTTTTTAATTTTAATTTAACTTCAATAAATTAATTTCAATTTGACTTATAAATAAAAAAAAAACAATTTGATTGACGGTTATAAATCAAGTTGAAATATTTACTCGATTGACAACATGTTGAAAACCAGTTTGTATATAATGTATGGGCAGCATAAGTATGAAATTATTACTGTGTAAAACCATTCAATAACAGATTTTATGAGTCTTCATTAGTTTGTATACATATAAATTTTAAAATATAAAAAAATTAAAATTATTTTTGTTAAATTTCCTTTTTAAATTCGGACAAAATGTCACCGTATACCAAAAATTTTTGTATTTTATGTAAATTTGTTAAACATTAAAAAAAAAATGTTTATGGTTCGTAAAATTGAAAACTTTTTTACGAGCTTTTACAACTTTTATTTCAAAAAATTTTTAAAAACTTTTAATGTAAACCGCCATTTATGCTAAAGGGAATTAACTTTTTCTGTTTTGTGTATTACAAATTGTCATTGAATGTAAATTTATTTTGTTTTACATATAAAAAAAAAATATTTAATTTTTTTTTTGGACAAACAATGAAGAATATAATCATTAAAAATGTAATAAAATATTTTATGATTAAATTTTTAGATGTTTATTTCTGTTTTCTTATGTAAAATGTTATTTTTCTATATAGTACAAATTGATTTTAAGATATTAAATCATGAAAAATTCTTGTAATTTGTTATTATACCATGAATAAAATAGGAATCTGTAAGGACGAAACAAAAAATATTTTAAAAACATTTATTTTTTATTGAAAAATTTTCTTACAAATGTAAATTTAATTACAAGTTTTGGTATTTTGTGGTTGCTAAATAAATATGATAATGTAAGTGGCGAGCTCGCACATGACAGAGTGTCCAGGACTCTAAAACGTTTTAGCAATTACGTTTTACCACATTCTCGTGAATCCTAACCATGGATATTATTTTAGATCACTCTCGTTCTGTTAAAGAAATGTGTGGTTTCTGTAAGCCGATTACTGGCTAAATCATTTGGGTTGTTATGGTAGTAGTTACCAAGACAGCAATAGCTGTTTTCGTTGGGATCCATTTAGCTATGACACGATTTATTGTACCAGATGATTAGCACTGCGATATGCTTGCCGATCGGCAGTGTTCTGTATAATCAGCTACAGCCTACAGCCCTCTAGCTAATGTCCTTACGCGATAATTTTAGGAGGTTTTCTGTTCTGTTTTTCGTGAAAAGCGGCCACATTTTTTTAGTTATAGATAATGTAATAAATATTAAAAAAAAGTTCATTTTGTGAAATGTGTAAAAATTATATAATTTAATATAATGAACATAATAAATTTCTAGGTTTTTTTTTCATTCTTATCATAGAAAAACAAAGTAAATAATTTTAAGTTTTTTTTATATATAGTAAATTATTAAAACATTGTTAATTAACTTTCAGAAATTTTAATTGCTTTTAAAATTACGTGAAAATACTATAAAATAAAAACTTTATTTCGTATAAAAACCAAAAATTTAAGAGCAATTCACATTAACATAGAAATTAAATAATGGTGAAAATAATACTCAGCCATTTGCAAGTCTTTAAAATAAATATTTAATTTCCAAACTAGATAGCAGAATTAAAGAATTAGAAACAAAAATTATTATAGATATTTAAAGGACTTAATTAATCATGTATAAAATTCAATATTTCATGAAGTATTAGTGTTGAAAAAGTACTAATTAGATTTTAATTGGATTTTCGTTTAATATTTTTTGTTTTAGTTTTAGTTTTCCTATACCAAATATTATATGAAAGAGTTACTGCATTAAATATTAGTATTTTATGTGGACAGATCGTTTACATAAATATAAATTTTAAAATTTTTAGTTGGATTTGTATATCATACTCTATATTTCTGTCAATACATGCCTTTTTTATTGCTGTCCATAGCACCTGATTCAACCAAAAGTCTATACTTACAATTTAGACGGCCATTTGTTATATTCAATAAGTGTTGGCGGTTACGTAATGGAAATGTACTATCTTGTTATGCATTAGGTCATAAATATAATTCCAGAAAGCTATAGATATCGTTCTAAATTGAATCTGCCTTTTTTCAGTAATATGTAATGTAAACAAGAGCGGGCAATAGCGTAGTGATAGTGTTCTATGTTGTAATCCATTACGTACCGCATTCAACTCCAGACCAGACCCGACAAATACACCGATGTCGCTCTACTCAGCTTTAAATGAGTACAGTATTATATTCTGCAATTTATAATTTTGATTTTAAGATTTGAAAAATCTTAGTTGAGACCATTTACTGACCATTTACTGACAACAAATGTCTCACTATTAAAAGCCATTAGCTTATTAAAATTTAAAATTTCTTTATGGTTCGGAATTCATATAAAATCAGTAGGTCAGTATTTCACGAAACCTCCATAATTGAGTTCGAGGAAACGAAAACTCGATTTTAGTTGCAGAACATAATTTATTGCACAGTTTGCAAAAACTTATGGTTCAGAATTATACTATAAAATTAGCAAATTGCTTTCTATTAATTATAAACATTCTTAATAAGTGCATGTTACTCAAAAAAAAAGTTTTAAAAGTATTCTGATAAACACTAAAATGTCACATTTGTGTTCAACATTTGACTAATCGGGTTCTGAATGATTAGGATTAAAATATATTTTCTTTGGTTCATCAACAACACAACAACCAATCTTGAGTTTTCAAAGTCAAATTAATTTCTATATTTATTATTACAGCAGAAATTGAATTTTATTTGAAATTTTATTACTTTAATAAGTTAATACATTTCAAATATTTAAATTTTCCAAGAGTTTAAATTGTATAATAACAACGTAATTGGTTTTATAGTTATATCGTTTAAAGTTTAAATAGTAAAAAAAAATAACATGAAAAAGTAATTATAATAAGATTAAAATATTGAAAATATTACCAGGAAAATTTAGAAATATATTCCACCATCGTAAAATAATTCTATAACGTAATTAACTAAACTTATATTTAATTAGTACCACATTTAAGGATAATGGATTTAAAATTGTAAACTATGAAGAGGAAACATATTAAATTATAAAATAAGCATTATAAAAATTATATTGAAATTTGAAATACTTGAGATTTATAAAATTGACCATAGATTTTGAACAATAATAATAATCAATTTTAAAACCACTATTTCATGTAAAAGATTATCTATGGGTAACATATAGTATCTTAGTGTTTTGCGTAACATGGCAGTAGCGATAGTCTTTCTAAACTAACTATCGAAATATATTGGATATTTTCTTTAACATTTTATTATTTCTTGTTGGAAATAATTTTATTTCATTTTGTCACATTTAAAATACTGTAATAAAAAATAACAATTTCGTACATTAAATTCACCATTTTATTAACGATTTTTCTTATTACAGAAAATACAATTTTCATTTAATTCTTACGTTTTATGGTTATCTGACTTGTTTTGTTTGTTGAAAACGTGTCTGGAAAGTTTTCCATAAAATTTAGTTCTTAGTATAATTATTTCGTGATGACAAAATAACATTTCTTATATATAAATATAAGTTACAAGTCCCAAGATAAATAATTAGTTATTTTATAGTTCATTTTGATATTATTATTAGTTATTTTAGTAATTCAATAGTAAAAATAATATTTTTTGCTGAATTTCGATTATTTTCTTTAAATTTCTAAATCATTTCTTTAAAATTCACATCTATCTAATAGAAGTGACGTCAAGAACATTAATAATCTTAGAAGAAATAATATCAAATTAAACCATGTTACAGAGAAGCAATTAGTTATAAATTGCAGTAATACTATAGGTTCAGCATATGCTGCAAACGAATGAGACACGTAGTAATTATTTACAAATTTGGGTATTTATCTAAATCTTACACTATGAATTTGGGATAAATCTGTGTACGAGGACACAGATTATATGATACTTTAATATTCGAACAGTTTTAATAACTTTTTAATATACAATTTTGTTATTTCAAACTGAATTAACTTTCCAAATTAACTAAGTTAGTAGAATGCAATGGTTCAGATATTCCAGTTAAAATTCCAGTTAGTTTATAACAAAGCAGTTAACAGTTACCGATGTTAAAGGAGCTGGTTCTAAGCCGCTGCAGCTATATATGCACATTTTAGACCCAGATTCTAATTACGAATGAAAAAAGTATAATAGCAGATCATCAATTTTTTATTTAATAAAGGATTCGACTTTTCTTTATTTTTGTTGGAGAAGTTGTTAAATTTTAGATTCTATTATAATTTGTTTTTTTATTCCAGTTTTTGGAAAACTTAAGTATGCAAAATTGTTAAGTTTTGTATATAAATTTTATATGTGTACATATTGCTTTATAATGCTGGTTTTTTAATAAATTAAATATATATGTACATTGTACAATGAGTGCTTGGCATACATTTTTATATATAGATTCATTCTACTCAAACCCCCTGATTTAAAATTCACTAAATAATTCGGTTAAATGGTTAAATCCCTTGCATAATTTTAAATTTCCAAACTCCCACAAATCATTAACTATAAATTATGAAAAAAAAATCACCTGATCATTAATCAAACTATGAAAATTTAAAATTATGCAAGTAATGCAAAAAAAAATATAGAACATTTTTTTAAATAAAAAAGAAAGAACTTAAACCTAAAATGGACACACCTAAAAGTAAGTTATCAGAACAAAACCATACACAAAAATACTTAAATATGTAAAATTGGGCGAGTCAAATACGGAAAAGGAAGTAATATTTTTGATAGGAAATTATCAAATTTTAGTGGAATTCATTGTTAGTACATACTACAATAGAAAACATATTAATATATATATGGTAAATTAACATTCAGGAAAGCCAATCTTCATAGAAAAGAAAAGATTAATTACATTTATAAAAATTAAAGCAAGTTTTACATAAAATTTAAATATATTACAACAAACTTAACGACTTAACTTTATCCTGGTAAATTTTATTATTTGTGTTCTTTCATATATTGTAGTAGCGTTCTTTCCAGAGCTTTACTATTTTTAACAATATCTCTTTTAAAGCTTGTTTGCGCTGATCCAAACAAATAATCAGTTTCATTTTTAAACCACCATTTTCTTAACAACAGAGCAACGATAATTACGTTTAAGATTGATTAAACATCTCTCAAAAATACTTTAATTTTATATTTATTTTTCATAACCAGTAAAATATGCTAGATTTGGTTTAGTAAAATAATAAAATTCCTTCATTAACATTACCATCTGCTCATTTTACCACATTTACTACATAACTACCATTGTACCCATTAATTATGGTCCATCACCATAGGATTATTAGAAAATGTTTAAGTACAGATTGATTTCCAGATTAACTAACAATATTTCCTTGGTGTGCTATGGTTTTCCATATATGTAATAACAAATATTTTGGAAGTACCAGATGTGGTTCAATATAAAATAGAAGAAATCAGAGCACCCAATTTTAATTTTATTTCTTTTTTATAACTAAAATTGCCCTTATTCTTAATTAATTTAATGTTTTCCTTCCCAAGCTTATTTTATCAGTTTAGTTCAATTTTTAAACAAATCAAAAAAATAATACAAAAAATTATTAATGCCTTATTATCAATTACACAAACACTTTTAAAATTAAAATAAACAGAATTATTTTAACAATTTTCTATGTAATTTGTAATTAATTATATTAATTAGGATTACTTTAAATTTTAATATTGAGACTATAAAATAAATTTCAATAATAAATTAACAATAATCTAACAAAATTACAATGATTACCACAATTATGAATATAATATAATGCAACCTTTATTTATAATTTATAGTATTAAACTAACTTTTATCAAATACATTGGCAACTAAAGCTTATAATTCCAAGAAGTTATCTTCCCAAGAAGCCTCCTTAATTGGGGGATTGCGTTAAAATGCGGCCGAATTCTTGTTGTACGATTCTCCTTACTTCGTACGTTTTGTATGGTGGGAAAGGGAATAGTGAAAATGGCGGTGTTGCATTAGGTAAGGCAATGGTGGTAGTACTAGAGGACGTTAATTTGTAAAATTTAAATGAAAAAATAAATTAACAAAAAAAAGTTTAATGAACAATTCAATAAAAAAATAATTCTTTATTATATATAGGTACTTTAAAAAATAATCAAATTCACTTAAAATGTTATATCTCAGTAATTTTTCAAACGTATATGCTTTCTAATTAAAAAAAAAAACTTAAATTGTATAAATCATATTTAAAATTTAACTTCAGCACGTCCACTTCCAAAATATGGTCGTTTATTCAACGAATTTATTATTAAAGCCGATAATTTATCTAGTGTTACATATAAATGTACACCGTCTGAGGCATCTTTTCGATTTTCAACTGTCCACAAATTTGTTGCAAGTGAATCATTTTGAGCCTGCAACATTTTTAAATAATCATCGGTTTTAAATTTCAAACCAAAAAACCAAATTTTTGCTTGAATACGTTTCTCTAATATATTTTCTTCATTATTTATAATATCAAATTTAAATTCAGCATCCTGCCATGGTGGATATAAATTAAATTTTGGAATAATATATTTTGAAAACCATTCTTGTGTTGATAAATTTGCACAATGAATACATAAATCTTCACAATTCATAGTTACGTTTTCAAATTGTGGAAAAAATTCTCCTGTTTTAATAGTTTCATATATAAGTAAATCAAGTGATTCTTTGATTGCTTTGAATTCAAAATATTTAAATTTTTCATTCGTAATTTTGCGTATGTTTATCAAAAATCCTTGTGTAGAAATATCAGATTTTAAAACATTAGGTTTTCTTTGATCCTTAGGGTTTCTATAAGAAGGTTTATTTCTTATTTGACCAAGATCTTCAAATTGAATTTGTTCATCAGTTTTCCAATTGTCGTCATATTCATTTGAGAATTTGTTATTTTCTGGTTCAAACTGCAAATTTTAATTATTTATTTTTATATATTATAATGATCTATTTTAATGAAACTTACATTGTATTTCCTAGTTTGTTGAAAGTGTGAAAATTCTTCCATGCCAACTACTACTAAATCTGCACCTTCCCAAAGATTTCTAACATTTTTTACCATTTCTTCCATACAAATTTTTGACTGTTCATCATAACAATATATTTTAAAAATATTATCTCTAAATCCACTCCAACGATATCTAGGTAAAATATCTGGATCTTCGGATATTTTTAGTATGGCATTATATAGGGCTTCTTCCAGTAAATTTTGGTGGCCAATATTAATAATTTTTCCTTCAATATCGTTTTTATCAATAATTGCAATTTTTAATAATTCCGGAATAGATTCCAATTTTAATAAGAAATCTGGTTCAGATTTAAAATTTCTATTTTCTATAGTTTTTTGTGAATTTCTATGACGTAGCTTCCCATTCAACTTTTCAAACAATTTTCTTTCATTTCTTTCACTTTCTCTCCAATTTGCATCAAATTGTCTTGAAACATGTTTTAACATTTTTGCTAATTTTTGATTATGAATCTGGAACTTAAAATCTTACAATATAAATACATTTCCCTGTAAAAAATTATACTCACATTTTCTTTTTTATTTAATGAATGACGAAATTTTACAAAATCTTCTAAGCCTACAAGACACAAATCAGCATCAAACCATAAATTTCCAACATTCTGTATCAATTCGATTAGCCAAATTTTTGTCTGTTCATCTTGACAAATAATTTTGAAAATATCATCTTTAAATCCACTCCAATGAAATAAAGGAGTTACAGTTCGTGGCGATTGATCTAATTTCTGAAATAATGCACTATCCAGTAATTCACGAAGAATTTTTTGATGATTCACATTTCGTATTTTTCCCTCGGGATCACCTCTATCAATAACAGCCAATTTTAAAGAATCCGAAACATTAGGAATTATTATCTTCGGTTTACCATTTCTATTGGTATTTTGATTTCTACTATTATAAATGGACGATAGATTCTTATAATTTGACTTAAAAAGTATTTTTGAATCATTTCTAGGATCATAACCAAAATTTTCCAATAAATTAGAACGCATGGAATTCATAAAACTAGGCCATGTAGACGGTTGTTGTAAACCAGTTTCTAAATTATTCACTATATCTAATGAATTGAAATTTTCATTTGTTGTACTCATAGAAGATATTTGATGCGTCAAAAACATTAAATTATTTGGTAAAACATCGGTGGTACCTGGATTAACCTTCTAAAAAATGTAAAAACCTTGTGGTTACATAATTCAAGGACAAGATAAAAATTTATGATGTAAAATATTTACTTATATATAAATTACAATCAAGATCGAAAAAAACAATCATAGAAAACGGTAACAGGACGATTAAACTAAAACAATTCAACTGGGCACAAATACAATTTTTTCATCTTTTTTACGCATTTTTCGAACACACATTTTATTTAGCTTAATAGCTAAAATTTTGATATGAATTAATGATACATAAAAAATTAAAATTTACAAGTTAAATTGTTACCCAGTGAAATTTTATTTAGTGGAATAGGCCTAGAAATCCAGGAAAGAAAAAAATTAATCAGATTCTATTTATTTTTTTTTACAATTTTTATATAATTTTTTATATTGAAATTAAATTCATCACATGAAATTAAATTTTATTCATTTTTTATTAATACCAATAGTTTTAATAATAAACTAAATTACAATATTTAAATAAAATTATAATACATATAATTATGTAACACAATTAGCATATTTTAAAAAAAAAAATATTTGTGAAACAATATTGTTATTAATAATATATGAAATCATAATAAAAATGGAAGTCTATTCCTGAAATCTATTATTGGAATCAGACAAATGCACAGAACAACGACCAAAACGATAAAATGGCTTTAAATTAAGTTTTTTTAATTCTGCCAATGAAATACAATCAACACCGACAATTAGTTCAGTACTATTAAAATTTCGAAAATAATTTAAATCAAAAACTCTCCATTTATTAGTTTTCAATTTATGGTTTTGTTTTTGTAATGTTTTTAATATAACATCTGCTTTTAATTGTGGACCACTTAACCATAATCTAATATATTCATATTTTGTGAGTGTGTCAGTTTCAACTATTCGTAAATTCATATTATCTAAAAGATTGTTAACTTCAATAATATGATATATCCAATTTTTTGTACATTCATTAGCACATATAAATTGCATTGTACCATTTACTAATTCCGACTTATGAAATTGAATTGGTTCTTTAAAAGTCTTATCATCATCATCAGTATTATAAAGAATATCAAATATT
The DNA here is from genome assembly GCA_963920725.1 of Rhamphomyia laevipes. Taxonomy (NCBI): domain Eukaryota; kingdom Metazoa; phylum Arthropoda; class Insecta; order Diptera; family Empididae; genus Rhamphomyia; species Rhamphomyia laevipes. The sequence continues at coordinate 41,136,151 of OY987258.1, read as the reverse complement.
TGATATTCAATTTGCTCAAATTGATCTTCTGTTAATTTTGATTTTGGATAATCATGGGAAATTATAGATAATTTCCATGAGCAATTAACATTTGTAAGATCTAATATATCAGTTTTTGGTATATCTATTTCAGAACTATTGTTTTCTTCAATTAGATTATCAATTGTTGTTGTAGTTGAAGTAATTTTATTGGTTTCATCCGATAGAGACAATACAAAATTTGTTAAATTTTTTATTATTGCCTCATTATCTATTTGGCTATTTATATTACCATCTGATGGTACATTATTTATTAAAACATTTTTGTCGTCATGGATATGTATTTCGTTAGCTACAAACTATAGACACATAGAAATATGATTCTTTTATAAACTTTATTAATTTACCTTATTTGTTTCACCAAATCTTCTAAATGGATTTGATACAGTTTCTATTGGCATTGAATTTAAATTTTCTGGTCCATATGCTCCAATTGCACCACGTCCTAATCGGGGCTTTGCTTTAATAGGAACTTGAATTCCCTGCAAATTTTTCCCTAATCCTTTACCTGGTTCATAGCCCATTTGAAGTAAAAGTTTGCCACCAATTCCTTTTAATTGTGGCTGGTTTTGGTGAAACTCAAATTCATTATTTTTGAACATTGGTGGAGGAGGCGGTGATGGATTTCGATTCAAGTCTGACAATAAATAAATTTCTTGTAAGACAAATAATGTAAAAAAAAAATATTACATTCTGCTTACCATTATTATCTTCATCGTTTTTTGATTCTCTATGATCATTACCACTCGATATAAAATTTACTGGACCATTTAAATTTAAATTCTTATAGTGATTGAAATTCGATCTTCTTTTTTCACGTTGATGTTTTTGTATATCTTGGTCTACAAAACAGAAAGAATGATATTAAAATGAGCTAAATTTTAAATCGTCGTACCTACCACAGATTCTTTTATTTCCTGTGGCATAATAACGTTCCATTGTATACTTATCCAATAAAGACCAAAATGAAGATGAAGGTGGAAATCTGGAAATTTGGTTGGATTTGGATTTTTACAATACGGCAGACAAGAGCCAACAGTCAACAGCCAAACTTTTAAAGTGGGAACCTAGGAACTGTGAAGTGCGCGAAATAATGACAGTTATAAAAAGTGCTGCCAAATCATAATTTTATTTTTAATGAAGAAGCAAGTGAAACTTTTATGCGGGAATTAGATGTACATTTATCTGATGCGTCCATGTGAGCTTGTTAAACACTCATCAACAATTTTCTCTAAGTAGTTAAATGCAGAATCCCATGAAATTGGTTATATGCAGTAGAAAAAAAAAAGCCATAGCTTTTAATGATTTATTGCCGCGACGTATCTATTTCAGGCATAAACGTTACGGTGGTATTTATGAAGACTGATATCGTAATATGAATAAGAAAAAACCCTAATATTCGACAAATATGTTTCATATTTCATATGCTAGAGCTAGACGCTAGAGGTTTTGTAATTATGGAACATTGCTCAATATCAGCTTTTATCAGTTTGCAAAACGCCGAAGCTCTCATTGTAGATAATTACATTAATTTCCAAATATTCGATGTTGAATTTTAAATTTTTTGATGAACTGTCAACTTCTTAACAAAAAAAATATAGTTTTCTATTGTCAGTAAATTCATCTCATTTTGGTAAAATTGAACACTTGGGAGTTTTTGACCAGTTATACAAATTTGATAATAATAAATAGACGAGTATTTTACATTTAGTACATAATAATATTTGTATGGCTGCCATGATTAAAATCGTATACTTAATTTAAAAAACTTCACTTCATGCTAAACTTGCATATTCTGTACTCGTAATTGGCACACAATCATCAAAACTGAAGTAACATTACGTAAGTGTGGTTACACAAAATAACACAATTCCCAGTGCAAAATTAATTGTGGACAAATTACTGTTGCCAATATGGTGTATAGATTAATATTTATGCTTGATGTGCTAGTGCTAGACTACTACTAACTACTGAACAGAGCATCAATTATTAAAGAGAGTCAAAAAAAATAATGCTTTCCAGTTCAACATATTTAATTAATTCGGAAATTAATTTAATTAATTCATTTTTTGTTTTCGTGTATCTACAAGTGAAAAAAAATTAAATTTATATATATTTTAAAAAAAGTAAATCACTTAAATATATTCATTTACATTATTAAAACATAAAAAAAAAACAATTATTATTTAAAATATGATATAAAAAATAAAAATAGTGCAACAGAACAGAAATTAGAATATGAAATAAAAGTTGTAATTGAGCTATAGTTTTGAAGTTCGCAGAATATTGAAATTGAATCAATAAAAATGAATGAATTGGATAATTTAAGACAAGAAGCTGAATCCCTTAAAAATGCTATTCGCGATGCAAGAAAATCGGCATGCGATACAAGCCTTGTACAGGCAACAAGCAATTTGGAACCTATTGGGCGTATACAAATGCGTACCAGACGAACATTACGAGGTCATTTAGCTAAAATTTATGCTATGCATTGGGGTAATGATTCCAGAAATTTAGTATCAGCATCTCAAGATGGTAAACTTATTGTTTGGGATTCACATACAACTAATAAAGTTCATGCTATTCCATTACGTTCATCATGGGTAATGACTTGTGCATATGCACCATCGGGTAGCTATGTAGCATGCGGTGGTCTTGATAATATTTGTTCTATATACAGTTTAAAAACTAGAGAAGGTAATGTTCGTGTATCCCGTGAATTACCTGGTCATACCGGTTATTTGTCATGTTGTAGATTTTTGGATGATAATCAAATTGTAACCAGTTCTGGTGATATGTCATGTGGTTTGTGGGATATTGAAACTGGTCAACAAGTAACCTCATTTATGGGACATACAGGTGATGTAATGGCATTATCATTAGCGCCACAATGTAGAACATTTGTATCTGGTGCATGTGATGCATCTGCTAAATTATGGGATATTCGTGAAGGTGTTTGTAAACAAACATTTCCAGGACATGAAAGTGACATAAATGCAGTTACATTTTTCCCAAATGGTCAAGCATTTGCTACTGGTTCCGATGACGCTACATGTCGTTTATTTGATATTCGTGCTGATCAAGAATTAGCAATGTACTCGCATGATAACATTATTTGTGGTATTACATCGGTTGCATTTTCTAAAAGTGGTAGGCTTTTATTAGCCGGCTATGATGATTTTAATTGTAACGTTTGGGATACAATGAAATCTGAACGTGCCGGTATATTAGCTGGTCACGATAATCGAGTATCATGTTTAGGTGTTACCGAAAATGGTATGGCAGTTGCAACAGGATCATGGGATTCTTTCTTACGTGTATGGAATTAAAAAAAAAAAAAATTACCGCACAACAACTACAAAAAAACTAACTTTTAGAGAATATCATATTTATATATATAGAAACATCATCATTAAAAAATTTAGCACAAAAACCAAAAAAAACTAAATATGTACACAATACAAGCGACCACAAAAAGGATGATTTATTAATTTAATAAAATAAATATATTACAAAAAATAAATTATTTAAATGAAACCCACAAATTGCAACAACAAAAAAATAACCAATTTTATTATATTATATATTTAAATAAATTAATTTTCATACAAACGAAACAAGAAGGATAATTTTCTTGTTATTATTAAAAATATGATTTATTTTTTAATTAGATTAAAAACATAAATATTAAAATAAAGTCTCGTCAACACTTACGAATTTAATTCATCAAAAAAAAACATAACGCATTTGTAAGTTTAAAAATATTTGGGAATTTATATTATTATTAGATATTTACGTTTCATTGCATTTTTTTTATGTTTTTTTCCTTTTTGCTATATATTAGCTTTTTGTAATATTTTTTAAGAATAAATTAGTCAACTTATATAGTCATAATAAGTAATATGAATAAATGTTTAATTTGTAAATGTAAATTTTCTTTATGTTAATATATATACACATAAAATATATATTTTATTGTTTTCGAAATATTATTTTATTGCTTTCGTTCGATAAAAGAATTCACATATTCTAAAAAAATATATTGATTCAAGAAAAAAAAAATTTAAATTTTATAAATTTATTTTATATAATAATTATTTTTTGTATTACATTTAAAATTTATTTTAATTAAACTTCATTGTAACCATCAAAAAATATTTTTTTATTATTTTGGTTGGGTTGGGTAAAATAATATGATTATTTGAAGAACAATGACGGAGAGCAGCATCAATAAATAAAAGGTGATATAAAACAAAACGTATTATAATTTTTCTTGAACAACTACATTTTTTAACCACTTCACGGATTTCATCTTTTCTTTTATGGTAAGCATTAACTACAGGGAATGATCCGTGATTAATTACTGCTTAGATTTAAAAGCAGTTTATTTGGGATGTAGAGGAAAAAACGTTTAGTTGCTGATCATTTCCAAAGTGTCCGGATGTGTTAATATACAAATTTATATTGAATGATATATAAATTTGTCGATTTTGTTCTCATTTTTAATCTTTTTATGTGACTTGTAAATTACAAGAATTCAATACAACGGATGTACGTTGCTGTTGCAGAATATACGAAATTAAATTATATTGTTAGATAAGACTTAACAGATTTTTTTATAAACTAAAATATTTTGCCATTGTAAGAATTTGGAAGCAAAGGAGTTAAACTAAAATATCCTGCCATTGTAAGAATTTGGAAGCAAAGGAGTTGCAAATATTTACAAACTTTATTGCTATAAAGTCACAATACATGGAGGGCTTGTCAGTTTTAAATTTTTAATATTTTTCAGAATAACGGTAAGATTTTAAAAAAGTTGCAAATAATAATAATCGTGCATGAGTTTCCATTCTGAAAATGAAACAGCAATCAGTTTTCGATTCGCCCGAGGCAGACTCGTTTCATGTCTTTTAAAGGGTTTTAAATAAAATTTCAATTAACAGTACGATTTATTAAAAAGCCCAATTTGGTAATATTTGAATATATTTGTATGCAAATATCCTACTGAAGGAATCACCCTGTATGTATTCCTAAATAGCTATCCGCCCTAAGCTATACTTCCAGTATTGCCGAATAAGAGTTTAAAGAAGGCTGTCAGAAATTATTGAAATTATACATTATATGACGTAATATGATACAAATTAAATTGCATTTATAAATATATCACGATAGAAAATATTCCTGTATTGTGATTGATTGTGATGTCATGAAGCATGTTACAATTTCAATTAAAATAATAAATAACTAATTCTCTAACTGCTTTTGTTTAACCCCATAGTTACTTTCAACGTGTTTATGTTACTTTTAACGTGCTTAGCACCGGTTAAAAAATCCAACTGGCATGGTGATCAGTCACCACGCCATGATTTTTAAACTTGCCAAAAACCTATAGTGTGACTGTGAGAATATTTTTATTAAGTTTTTCACAGTTTTAAAATTTTTGACAGATTACTAAAAATCTGTAAATTTCGGAATGGTTCACCAAACTGGAAATAGCACCACAAATACTAGGTTTAACATGAGACACCAAGTGCTAAATTAATTCATATAATTTTGGATCTTATTATTTTTATTCAAACGTAGCATGACAAGTATTTTATCAACGTTATAGCATTATACCGAATCGGATTCCTCCGCTTTTTCCAGAAACTGGAAACTTGACGAGAAAATGAGTTATTTCACATCTAACATTAGGAATCGGAATAATTTCCAACTTCTTAAAAGTGTATTTAATTCCCACTAAAAATTACTTAGTTCCAACTATCGTAATCTGCTGCATTTAATCAAAACTCGTGTAAATATAGCTTTAATTATGCAAACAATTGTTTTTCGTGCAGTGTATTTTCAAATCCCCTCCAATTTAATATCTACTTTTTTTCATTTTGTCAAATGTCATTTTACCTCACACACACTATACCAATAGACATTTTTTCTTCATAACGAAACATCAACACAGTCAACTATTAAAAAGTCCGCGAAAACGCAAAAAAAGAAAAATTTTCTGCCATTCATTCAATTTTCAATAAGGAAATATAAAAAAAATCGCGTTTTTCAGCGCGAAAAAAATTTATTTTACCTCGAAAAAATGCCGAAAAAAATTTTATACAACACATAAAAAAAAAATTATAATAAATTTTTTATATATTTAATTTCGGAATCGGATCGAATAAATCAAGTTCTTTCTCAGTTGGACAGTCGTTCGTTAATTCTTGTCGGCACGTGGAGTTCTTCCCTTAAGTTTATTCTGTTTTATATAATTATTAAAAAAATAAAATTAATATTTATGGCATAATTTTTGTGTATAAAAAATTGTATAAAATTTTAATAATTTTAAAACTAAAAAAAAAAAAAAATCCGAAGAAAACATTTGTGTTTTTTTTTTTAAATAATATATTTATTAATTAGTGCTTAAAACAATGGTTCAGGTAATTAAAATCGTAACTAAATTTTAAATATAAATTAAATTACAAACTGAATCAAATCAGCCAAAATCATCATTTGGGACAGTAAAAAAATCTATTAAATTGTGTTTAATCGCGAATTTTTTTTATATAGCTGCAATAATTTTTATGTCAACCATTTTATGAAGAATAATTCTTGTTATCCAAATGGAATGAGGGGATTAATTTAATTTTATTCAATTAAGAATAGCAATTAAATCTATAAAAGAATTGAATTTACAATAATCTGTTGGCAGACAACTGAGTTTGATCTTTTGAAGGGAAATAATATTTAAAAGAAAATGGCTAATATTTAGAATTGTCTTGATTTTGAACACTTCTTTCAGAATAATTGAATAATTATATTAAATCAATTCATAAGAAAACACTAAAAATTAGTCAAAAATTACAAAATAAACAAAACATTTATTATTTTTTTTAGAGGTTAGGTTTTGTTTCTTTAAGAAATGTCAAAAGAGCTCGAAAAGACGACACAACAAAACAAACGACGTTATGTCAAGAAAATAGTGAATGTGGTTTTTGAGACGATATTTGTTTTCAATGAAGGGGATAGAGATTCAAGAATCAGGAGATTGTTTAGTTTAGAATATTGGAATGATGGCTGGTTTGGTAGTTGGGATTGGGATGAGGATACAATGGAGTTTAGTATAGTAAAAATTTTACACATTGTTCATTGTTCAAAAGTCTTTTCATTGTGGTTTTTGTACGTAAAGGAAGACAAATTTCTTTGGAGGGAAATATTTTTGCATTTGTTGATATTTTTCTTGAGATTTTGACTTATAATATTTAAAGTTTTTTTTAAAAACTTAAATTATGTACAAATTAATTTAAAATTTTTGTATTGAAAGTTTTTTTGTAATTTATTTTAAGATTTCTTTAGTAGTTGACAATTTCTTTAAGATTGCTTCAACGCTAACTGGTTTTTAATATAATTTTTCTAAATTCAAATCTTTTCTAATATGTTTTAAAATTTGTAATTTTTCGATGATTTTGAATATACTTTTCTTATACTTATTCAAAAAAATTCCGATATTTTTTGTTATAAATTTGATAAATTCAATATTAAAAAAACCACTTTCATAAATTTGATGATTTTTCAATAGTTTTTATTATAATTTTATTATATTTGAGAATATTCAATGTTTTTCAATATAATTTTACTATATTGAAGAACATTTAATAAATTTTGTAATAAGTTTTAACATTTTTACTTATACAGAATAATTTATTTATTTAATATTTATAGTATTCCAATTTAAATTTATATTTTTTAATTAAAATCATTGTAATTTATATTAAAATATTTTGCAGCTCTCTAAAAACAGGCATTAATTAAATAAAAAGAACCACCCCATTTTTTTTTTTTTTTACCTTATTTTAATATTTATATCATATTTTTTCATCCCCTTTAAAAAAAAAGATATCACAGTGTATATGTACAACCAACCGAACCATACTATATTTACAGGGGTCGGTTTGACTATGTTATATATGTGCTGCTGCTGATGTCCTGTTTCGGGAAAAACAAAAAAAAATAGCATCTCGCGGAAAAAGAATGGCGCAAACACACAAGGATACAAAAAATAAAACAGAAGACAAAAATGATTTTTATCGATTTTGTTGTCAGTTTGCGATTGCGATTCGCGTTTTTATATTTATATTTTTTTTTCCTCTTTTTTTTTTTTTTAAATTTTTTGTTTTTGTTTGCTAGTTTTTTATTTGATAAAGTTTTGTTTTATAGTGGGTTGATGATTGTGTGGCTGTAGTGAGATATTGGTCTTCTACAACTCTTTATATATACATAAATTTCACATTTGGAATAGTGGATTTTATTTTTTTGGTAGAATTAATAGGAAAATTTCAAAATATACATTTACATTAATATGATTCACTGTTGTTATTTAATCCTGAAACGACTAACAACCCCCCAAATAAAATATATAAAAAATCCCAATTAAAAATTTCTGTTTTCTTTTTTGTCACTTTAGTTTCCATTACATGAAATTTTTGAGCTTTATATTTATTAGCTTTTTTAAAACTGAAAATATCAATAATTTAAAATAGTATTTCCTAAATTGTGCTTTACTAACGACATGTTAGTCGTTTACTGCAAGTGTTTCTAAACATCTCTCGTAAATAGTGCCGTGAAACAAGGCCTTACAAATTAATGCCATAATGGGTTTATTTCGGATTCAATTGCGAATTAACTCATATTGGCAATTGGATACGAAATACGGCCATATGGCCTTATTTCGCATATAGTTTTAGGTGATGAAAATAATGAAATATTTCTATACATACTATCGGAAATTCAATGAAAATTGTATTGAAAATCATTTATCATCTTATATAAAATAATATATAATAACAAATATCATTGCAACAAATTGAATATTTTTGAAATTTGTAAAAAAATTGATCAATTGCTGGAAAGCTAAATTGAATCATTATTGAAATGTCACAAATGAATTCTTAATTGCAACTATGAATTAATTGTGTTATCCCTGTCAATCTGTCTTGAAATTCCCATAGTTCCTAATTTAATTCCCACCAAATATCACGTACATGACTTCACAATCCAGTTTATAACATTAATATTCAACTTTACATCAAATTTTATAGTTTTGAATGTCTTTAAAATATAAAATGTTTAATTTAAAATAATGTAAGGATATGGTTTATTATAGGACCATCATTTCCCAAGCTTTTCAATACAATTAACTTCAACGTTACTATGCAGTTTCCTGGCTGTGGTCAATCCTTTACATCTTCGAAAATATTCTTCCTGAAAAAATAAACATTGGCGAATTAGTATTCTGGTTCCATAACGGCTGCACAAATTGTAATACGCAATAATTCAAGGAAAAACTAATTAAAGTACCTATATTATTCAATTAATTAATTAATTTTTGAAATATTTAATAACTCGTATTTAAAAGAATTGTATTATGTATGGTATGACATTGGTAATATTGTAATTGTAGAATCATTACTGAGTAATTCAAATATTTAATGCATTACTTTTTTACAAATAATTTTTTAATAAATATTCAAACACAAAATACTTTGTAAGACTACAGTAGCTAATGCTTTATTTTAACTGCATTAAAAGTAATGCATTACTTTATTGTATTCCAGTAATTTTGTACTTTGAATTATTTTTTTGAATTACTCTGTACTTCAATGAATTACTTCGAAGTACTAACATAATATATAGTAATTCAATTAAGTAACGTTTATTATTTAGTTGTAGTGAAGTTTTATTCGTAAATTAAAGTTATTTTATATAATTTTTATAATTAACACCTGCACAGATTTGGGTACTGAAGAATTCTCCACTAATCGTAATACAAATAATATTCAAAAAATATTTTAAAGTTATTACAATTTTTTAAGAATTACTTGAATGAAGTAAAGTAATGCATTACTTTTAATGCAGGTTAAATATAATATGCAGTTTTACAAGATTACTTTAATCTTTTCAGTATGACAGTACTGAAATGAATAGTAAATATAAAGTAATATAACTGGTACTGAAATAATGATGATGATTGATTTACATAACCAACAATAATTCTATTTTATACAATTTTCGATAAATTTATTCCAATTTTATAACAAAAACGGTTTCGTTTTTTAAAATCTTGAAAGAATTTTTCAAGACTCAATAAAAAAATATATGAATCTTTTTGTATGAAATAATGATAATTTTCAAAATGGATTCATCTCTGAGGACCCCCAATTTATTAATTTTTTTGTTTTTATTTAAAAATATAAAAAATCCTTTTTTTTTTTTTTATTATATGTATTATTTTATTTTTGATATCGTTGATATTTTATTATTGGGTAGGTTATATTTGACGGGTATCATGATGATAATATGAATTAAGGGAGTATATAAATAAAAGGGTTTGAAGTGGACTATTTTGTATTTCGATTTGTGACTGTTTTATTCTTTTTCATTATTTATATATGTATACAATATTTTTTAAAAAAAATATTCAGTTCACAATCACAATTATTTTTGTTTTGTATGATTTTTTTTGTTATTGGAATTGGACAATTTATTTTGTTTTATATTTCCCATTTTCTCTGTTATATATTATTATAAATATTTTTTTTTCCAATTCTGGTTCCTGGTTTGGTATCACGCGCGGTGCTTACCCAACCTACACTATAACAAAAATTCATTTTTTTTTTAAAAAAAAACAGACCTTAAAAAAATCATTCCATTGTACACATAGCTAAAAGTTCACCCAACTAAAACTCATCATCATTTTTATAAGTGGAGTCGGGGTAAAAGCAAAAATATAAAAAAAGAAAATTTAACCGATTTTTTGTATATTTCGTTGCAACCAAAGCACTAGTGTAGTACTCGTCTCCAGTATTTTATAAATATTTTTTTTTTTTTTGGTTATATTATACTATGATTTTTTCGCTGTTTTGAAGTAAAAAAAAAAAAACACAGTTTATAATTCTTCTTTTTTTGTTCGTTAACTCTGCAGTGGTAACCGATATTTTTTTTTGGCCTGGGATGTTTAAAAGGTTTAATGGTATATAGTAGTTCGAAAAAATTGTGTTCTATTTGAAAGGTGCGAGTGAGATAGAGAAAAAAGAATGGATATTTTCTTTTTTACAGTAGTTTGGGGGGTGATTGGTTGATGGGTTCTTATTTATAAATATATGGTGATGTATTCATATGTGGGACGTTTTTTTTTTGTATTTTCTGTGAAGTCAAGCACGTACCATTCGTCTCTTTTATAGATGGAATATTATATATTTGGGTTGATTTTTGTTTGGCGAATATTTGGAGGTCTTTTTTTACTCTGATACACAGCAAAAAAAAAAAAAATTCAGGGATAACAAATGGACAAAAAAAAATACCGACATAAAGATTTTCATTGTCTCTTAATTTTTCGGGTACTTGAACTTGGTATAAAATAAGAAATATAGAATTATTACATGTGGCTAAAGACTTAGGTGCGATACATTTAGTACATTTTTTAGATATTTATATTAGCGTGATCCATTTTCATAACTTAATTACTTCGGATATACTTCTACGAATAATAAATAATACATATCGTAATTCGGAATCAATGATGCAATAGTTTTTCGTGAGGTGGCTATTTTGTGGTATTGTTTGGTACTAATAAAGTCCTAATTTGTATTTATTCGCCAAGGAATCGTAAACGAATTTCAATAAAAGAATGAAAAGTTCATAATAAATTAACATATACTATCATTTATTAATTTATTTATTTTTTAAGTAAGACAACTAAAATTGAATTTAAATAAATTTTTATTATACTAATTTGCTCATAACGTAAGGAGAAGAGGCCATTTCGCGGGAAAATTCTTACTTAACCGCTCTATTTATATAAAAATTATTATGTGCTCTATCTACGAATTACTCGGTATTAGTTTTCTCATATAAATAAAAATTTGGCAACAATTCACGTTTTATTCAAATTAACTCTGTGGCACTACATTTCTCTGTGGTCCTACACCTTGCCTAAAGACACAACACAACTTCTTCGGTTCCTTAGTCCCAAGATTCTTATATAACTCCGGATGTTATCAACCATCTATAACTATTGGACGACCGATATGTTGTAGCTATCGTTGTTCCATTAAAAATCTTACACATAGCCCAATTTATGTTCTGCTGAATATTACATAATATCGATGCTACTACGGTAATTATTGGGATTATTATCATATCTTGCTAAATATAAAAAATAGCACTTCATTAAAATTATGTCATACTTAATTGATTTTAACCGTATTTTAGATTCACTCATTTCCAGACTTAATAAATTACCATTCCACTCTTTAACTGTCTCAATATTCATATTAAATAGCATAGGAGCGAAGTAGTTTTCATATAAGATTCTAATTTTTATTTGGATATTTTTTAAATCTATGAAGTTACACGTTAGAATTGTATATATCACCATTACAACATTTGGTATGCCGTTCATGTCGTGGCACACACAAGATGGATTTAATAGGAGATTAGTTTATCAAAACTTTAACGAAATTTTTTTTTCTGTGTATAAGATGAAATCGGTGTCTTTTTGAAACTCTTTCACTCTACTTTCGTACCTTTTATATAATTTTTTCTTTTATTAATAAATATCCATGAATTTAAATGGACTGGTTCAATTATTATGATTTCATTTCTTTGTAGATACAAATAGTACGAATATTCAAACGAAAAAGTATTGAGAAAAAATATAATAATATAACTATAGCTCCGGTACAATATTTATGTGAACTATAACTATACTATAATCAATCATAAAATTGAGTTATGAAAAATTATTTTTTTTACAGAAATTCTGATTTAAGAAAAAAATATAAATACAAAATATTATCAAGTATTTTTTTTTTTTAAATTATAATTTATTTTTCCAAAATTTAAAGTAAAATAATTTTCTCAATTTTTTTTTACTTCCTTTAAGAATGTTTTATAAGCACGTGCTTTTTGTTTTCCTTGTATCTTTTCTTCCTTATATTGGGGTGGTTTTTCCTCATCCCCTACGTGTAGAGAGAAAATACACAAAAAAGTTTATCTAACTTTAATTCTCTGTGGGATTTTTTTTTTTACATTTATTTAATATTTAAAAGCAACTTAAAGGATATTTAATAATCCTAACAGAATTTAAATTTAATAAAAGAAGAAATATTTTGTTCACATTATTAATTTTTATTTGAACTATAATTTTATATTTAGGGGAATGATAATTTAATGACGGACTAACACTTATAATTAATTATAATAGCTATTTATATATTTGGCAACATGGGAAAGGAACATCTCTAAGAAAGTAATACATTATGGTCATGTTTGCTCGGTAGTGCTTGTTGTTAGAGTACATGTTTGGTTCAAAATTATAGTACAAAAATGTGTAGGTTTAGGTTCTACAATAAAAGAATTCATTTTTATTACTCAAATGTAAGCGATAGCAATTAATTTGGATTTGAAACCAAATTAATTGCTAATTCTATATTAAGTATAAGTATGTATTTGATTTGCAAGTTAAAAGAAAATAAATAATTAAAATTTAATTGTGGATGGGACCTATAATAAAAAACAAAATTAAAATTTGACATTATTGCGATTTAGCCTAACTAATCCATTTTTCATTAGACTTGTCATCTTTTTGTGGAAGTGATATTAGTTCATGAAGGGAAATCACTCAAAATAGGAACATATTTGATAAAGTTACAATTTGATTTATTTAGGATCCGGTTTAATATTTAAGTTTTGGTTGCAATATATGGATCAGTTCAGTAAAGTTCAAATTTGACATTTTGTATGGAAAATCGTTTGAGTGGACACATAGCTGCGATTGATTAGAATCGAAAGAGTTTGGATTGATTGAATTTTTATGAATCCAAACTGATGTAAATATCAAAAGAAATGAAATTTAACAGCTTCCAAAAAAAAAAAAAAAGAATGTGTGATGAAACATGGCTGACGTACATTTTATTGAGGTTATTAAAAATTATCCGGAATTATTTATAATAAACTAAATAAATTTTACTTGAACACAAGACAAAAAAACGAAAATAAAATTTAAACTGGCAAATTTGATCGATTGTAATCGATAACAATGTGTTCAGTTTTCTTAACCAGTCGATTCTGTACGAATCCATTCGAAACTGAACTAATCGGTACATTATAGCCCAAGCTTTAGTACAGTATACGATCTTTAATATTTCACAAATACGTAATCGTTTATGATTATTGATAATTATATATTTTTATGAACAGATCAACGTTTTCGAGAGTACATATATAGTTATTTTTATGTTAGCTTATCGAGGTTTGAAGGGAAAAAAATATGCAAAAAGAATTCGTAGAAACCATTTCTTTGATTTCACATCATATAATTGAAATATACATATACATATTTCGTGAAAAGAGTAATTTCTTCCACACCAGCGATACAAACTGTTGGTTTTGGTTGAGCATGTTTTGAAACAACAAATGAAATCTCAATTTTCAAAAGAAAATTAGGGAAACATTTATTTGTATATATAGCATGATATCCATTTTAATTATGAAAGAAAAAATTCCATGATTCATAATTAAAAATGAAAATAATAAGAAAGCAATCAGCAACTGAAAATATTTTTTTTTTTGTTATTGTTTTATTATTATTCAATGGTGCTAGAGGCCAAGTGTGATAATTGGCCATCCCCATCTTAGTGATACAATTTTTAGTGAAGACAAATTTAATTTAATTTTAAAAGCGCTTGGATGATTTCACTAACAATGTATAAATGTACCATTAATTCTACATCTAAATCAATATACATTGAAAAATATATAATTTGAAAATTTTAATTGTGTAGGTTTACCTAAATATATGTTTAAAGTTACAAATTTATTGTTTCTTGAAAATTGCAGGTGATTTTTTTTTATATATAAATAAGTAAATTGTGAATAAACTTAATCATTATAAAACCATTGGGAAATCCCTTAACATTTATAGTAAAAATAATGTTTCCAATACACAAAGCTGCCAATCCAGTAATTTGTACAATTTTCTTATGTTTTCTTTATGGTCATTTTTAGTTTTCCTTTGGTTATTTTTCTTATGAGAAACAAAAACATTCCTTTAAGATTATTAAAGTTTTTTTTTTTACCGTCTGTCATGCTCCTTTTCTAGTTGATAAATCCTTAAATATAGATATAATAATTAAAGAAATTCATCAGTTTAGCTAAGAGTATATAATTAAATCTATGCACTTTAAAATGTAATTTAATGTTATAAATATTCTTTAAAAAATTGCGTTAAAAACTACGTATTGCATAAAATAATAGGTATAGGTCCTTTTCTATACTTATATTCTTAAATTTTAAGAGGCCTCTTCATTAATCTTTTTTTAAAGTATAATTAGTTTTTCCTCAGACGAAATACAATATACTAAAAATCCTTATGTCAGATGGAGACACAACTATTTTTGAATATAGGAAGACTTTTTTATAGAATCTAAAGTTTCGGGAAAAAAAGTTGATTCCGTTAAAATAAATGGTGGACTCCGATATAAGAGAAGTCGATAATTTTTTATGATAGTTTTTTAATTATAAAATTTGATATTAAAAGTGAAAAAACTTATTTTTTTTAACTTAGTTTATATAATTTAAATTATTTAAAAAAAAAAAATGTGGACCTCGGTAGCTGAGTGTCAACATTGGATGTTGTGGGTTCAATTCCCGCTGAAAACACTGGTCCATGTTACATATTTACACTTTATAACACCTTTTACATAAACACAGTTACATTATTTAAAAATAAAAAAGAGGGCAAAATTGTTGATGGGTGGTACCTGTTTCAAAAATAGTTGAGTTCCCCATTAAAAAATAAATTAAAAAAATATTGGATTTAAAAGAAACTTTATTCATCATTTTTTAAAAGAATGAAAAATGAAGAAGACTAAAAAATATTAATCGAGAGAGATTCCTTTATGCATTTCATAATTATTTTTTTGGAAAGATGTGAATTAGTCGAATATTACTCAATCAATCGTACATCTAAATTACAAGAATATTATATATATAGAAAGTTCCATGCCGATAACAAAATGATGCATATGCATCCTATATTGAATATTTTGAATATTTCGGTAACTAGTTTGTGATTGTGATTCTGTTATAAATGATAAAATAAAAAATATCAATTTACGTATACAATTTGTTAGATTATTATTCCTTCCAAGAATGAAATGAAATTTATGTTTATGTTACATATGTCTGAAAATTTACTTGATAGTTTTGTCCTTACTAAGTTTTTCTAAATAAATAGAATGGCATGTAATTTTTCCAATAGTTCCTTCTAAAATTTGATATATCTAATTTCAGTTATGCTAAATATTTTTGTATTTAGTTATTACATATTGCTAATTATAAAGATCCATAGATCGTAAAGAAAAATTCCAAAATTCTTAATTGATCTAAAAATTAATTTGATATTAAATTTTGCAAATCATTTTTCATTTTGAACTAATAATTATTAATTTATATTTTACATTTTTTATTTTATATTTTTTGTTGAAATAAAAAATGCTTTTCTTCCATAAAATAACCCAATAATATTCCATGTATTTAGTTGCCTTGTTATATGCATCATTGGAATTAATCAAATTGCAAAAAAAAATAAAAAAAAAATGAACCAATAGCATTAATAAAAACAGGACCTACTCATATATATATATCATAGTGAATCCAAGTACTATACATATATAAATTTATTTTAGCCCTCGTTTCTTCTCCATTTTGATCCATGGTGGTTGGGATTTCAGTTTTTCATTTTCATTTTTATATTATTTTTACCGAACAAACATCAATGGGGATTTTAAAATTCATTTATATCAAGAATATGATAGCTATAGAGAGCATAAAATTCTAGGATCTGCTGGCGATTTTTGTGTTATTCCGTTTTGCATTTATTTGTTGTTATGTTCAATATGAGTTTTTTTTCTTTCTTTTATTGTTGTTATTTTTTAAGTGAACATAAAAAAAATCACCAATCTCACCCACGCATTCTACATTATATATTGGGTACCAAAAAAAATATGAAATCGGGTATGTCCACCCCTAAATTTTGTTCATATATTTGTGATATGTTTAAGTATGAAAATATAATTGGGTATATAATGCTATTCATTTTTATTTATTTTATGGATGTATTCAACTAATTTGTTAGTAAAAATGAAAAATGTTCATATTAATTTTATTATACCAATTTGAATTGGCTGTTTATTTTGTAAATTATTATTATTATTATATTTTTGAAATCTAGGTGAATTGCATTTTAACAGCAATCTTTAGTTTTCAATAAATCAAAATTGCAAAAAAAAAAATTTAGGCATTTTCCCTTTCAATAAAGTGACAATTTAGAAGAGGCTGATAGTTAGTTCTATACTCTCGATAGAGATCTCGTTAGATTATATTGTATAATATGGAACTTTTAATTTTATATTGATTACGAATATGTAATAAGTTTCATTATAATGTTAGACCAGGTATAAAGTGGTGGGGATCAAATGTTATCTAATTATGCCTGGTACAGGCATTCTGCATGTAAATCAGTGTTAGGTTGTGTTGGATACATGAAAATTGGGTCATAGGGGACAATTAACAAAGCTTTCAATGAAGGGATAGCGAATAGGGATAACCAATTACTTTATCTTCACTGCGTTAGGAACTCTAAAAAGCTGAATTTATGAAATGATAGTAAGATATGAACCATATAATACTCGACATTAGATAGTTGTGACTCAATATTTTGTTGTGAATCATCAATTTTTATAGTTTACGAGAAGCGGAGTATAGGTAAAGAGATTTTCAATAATTTAAATTGTCAGATTCGTGTATACTTAGACCGATAGATTTTAATCCTCTAAGATTAATGGCTAAGATTATTTAATTTTATAGTGCACGAGGAGATTTCTAATAATTCCAATAATTTATAACGTCAGATTCGTGATATAAAGGAGTGGAATCATCAGTCGAGTATACTGTTATGCAGGTTAGCTCTCTAATCGAATCCGCGAAACAATCTATTGACTTGAAGCGTCTCAAATAGTAAGCGGTTAAGAGAGAGAGATCTCGCGACACGGCCGTTGATCTCTATCTGGTATGTATTGCAGAATTTCAGTACTAGATCATATACATATGATTGCTGATGTCTTTATCAAAAAAATGGTTAAGATTATTTAATTTTATTATTGTTCACGAGGAGGTTTCCAATAATTTCTAACGTCAGATTCGTGATATTTAATTTTCATATGAAAAAATTTAGTTGTTCTTAATAATAAATGTATGGCTATGAATCAATCAAATAGTGATGTAGGATCAATTACAAATATCAATACTGATATGAAAAACCTATTTCAAGGAGTTCCATATTAGTTCATATTATTTTAAGTTTGTTTTTAAAAGTTCACAAACCTGACGGGCAATGAGACTATAACTCCATCAGCATTTACAATTTACGATATAACTTTTAATTTACAAAACCATATCTAAAAAATATTCTTTTTCGTCAATTAAAATTAGCCTTCTCTCAAAGACTGAAGATTACTTTTTTTTCTAGTTTTTCCTAAATTTATTTATACTTTACTAAACAAATCCTCATAATTCTTAAAAAAAAAACAATCATATTGACAAAAAATATTATATATATTTTTTCCATTGTATGATCCTTTAGTATAGCGAATTTTGGGTGCTGCTTGCACCTTCCGCATCTTCTGATATACATTCACTAAATAATATAAATTGGTGTTCAATATCAAACAAATATTTCTCTTACTTAGTTCATTTGTATACAGAATTCCCAAAATATTATTGTATATATCTATCTATCTTTGGTACACATTATGTATTGGTAATGGGTGATATGTCTGAGACCCAATTTTTTTTTTTTTTTTCATATTCAAACTATCTATATAGAGATGAATTTCGGTATTTTTTATGATGATGTTGATGATGATGATGGTGGGTATAAAAAAAATTCCTGAGGAATGAATATATAAAATTTTCTTCTTTTTATATTGGGAATTATAAATTTTCTGGGGAACGGGAGGAAATACATATTTTTTTTTTTATTTTTGTACAAATGATGAAAAAGAAAAATTGGAACTTTTTTATGTACATAAAAAAAAAAAAAAAATAATAATGAAAAGTACAAAACAACAACCAAAAAAAGAAAATTCAAAAATTTAACTGTGGAAAAAATTCTGTGATGGAATACTATTGAAAAAATATTTCCAAATATTTGTTTTTTTTTTATGTTTTATATATATTGTTTCCCTGGACAGATTTAAGCTCTCCTGATGTGTGTTGTCTCTTTGGACGAATGATTTTTTTTTTTTTTTTTAATTTTGCCTCTAGGAATTAACGATTGGTTCACCTGTTCAGTGTGGGATGCTGTTTGGAAAATATATTAAAACTGGGAAAAAAAAAATATTGAAACGGAACTAAGTAATGGGAAAAAGTCCAAGCCATGGAGTGGAAATTTATATATACTTATATATTTTTTATGTATTTATTATTTTTTGCAAATTTTTATATAAATTTTTTTTTGTACAAATATCGATTGTAATTGTAGTGTGTATAGTATTGAATACTGGGCTCTATAGTAGCATAAAAAAAAGGTAACCCCAGCCATCATGGTAATACAACTCAGTATATCAAAAAAAAAAATTGTTTTATATAAATAAATATAAAAACGTATATAAAATATTTTCCAATTTTTTTTTTCTGTTGCTAAAATATTTCGATGTTCATAAGAGCTTGTCGATATGGATTTTAAAAAAAAATATTTGTTATCCTTTTATACAGTTTTTTTTTTTTTGAAAAAAAAAATATTTAAAAACATTTTTATTCAGTTAAAATTTGATTTATTTATTCTTTTATTTATATAGATAAAAATATGTGTACATAATATTTTGTCATGTTCAAAAAATGATGATTAAAAATTGCTTTTTTCCATAAATATTATATACAAAATTGAAGCGCAATTTTAAATCCTATTTTATATTTTCAATCCAGATTTTATCACTTTTATAAGTGTAGTTTTCTGCTGGAAAATGATATCCATTAAATTCAAATAATTTAGCCAGAATAAGTCCATGTTGGGTAAAAATATGTTTTCACTTCAGAACTAACTAGAAGTAAATTTAGTAAAACCGAGCGACATCGAAATTATATTTGCTTTGCATTTTTATGGTTTTTTGCATTATATAATATAAAATTAGTAGATCCAAATAAAAATCTTCAACATAAGAGAGAAAGGACTTAGACAAACATTTTGGATGTTTCCAGTCATTCAAAGAAAACAAATTGTACAAAAATCTTTTCACAATGAAATCATATTTTGTAGCCATAAATACTTTCACAATTTCTTCAGTCGTAAGAGTACATATTTAAATGTAGTTATACATCCACAAAATATCCAAAACATTCATTTAGTTTACAAGTACGAAATACGTAATATAAAATGTTGCACAAATTACATTATTAATCGTTATTCACCTTTGTAACAAATTTTAATATAAATTTTTCTATAAACGTACACAGAAATGTCAGAAATCAGACGTCACTCACGACTTTAAATGCTGCCGCTCCAGTGCTTAGAAATTCTTTATGATACTATAGTACTATTATTTATTATTTCAACGTTTTTTTATACCAATTATTCATATAATTCCAATGGATTTATATGAATTTCACTCCTTACAATTTGGAGTTAAATTGTAAATCATTATTTGAACATTATCAATGTAACTACTTGATTATTTTCAAGTATCAACAATTACTTATTTGGTATATTTAAAATAAACAAGTGCATTGAAAAAATTATCACGTAAATTCAATTCATATTATAGGTTGAATTCGTCTCGAAATAAATGGTATAGTTTTGGACTGATAATATTGAATAATAAATATATAACTATTCAAAATATTCAAGCCAATAGTTTATATTCTATGAGTTTCATGAAAAACAAAATTCCTATTTTTATTTATCCATGGCATACAAAGTTCTAGAAATACTGCGGTAAGAATGTTAAGTACTGGAAGATCTTTAAAAGTTGCTTAATTTAAGGATATATAAATATAATGCAACATCAGTCGAGCATACTGTCATGCAGATTAGCTGTCCAATTGAATCCGGTAAACTAAATAGTCAACAACAAACCAAATTAGGTTGCCCGCGACTCTGTAAGAATAAATCGGACATTATTCTGTCCCAAGCATATTTTAGCAGTAAAATACGTAAATATTTTATGCTATACTATTTCTGTCATTACTTATTCCTTATTAACCTCAATCCTTATTGACTAGGAATAAGAGGACTACGTTCTCTAATCGATATCACCTTTATTCGCCAAAGAAGGAAATTAAATTGAATATTATTTTTTGAAGTGCTACGAGTTATTTGCGATAAATGTATTAATTGCATAAATTATATATAGAAAAATTTGAGAGTGAATTTGGTTTGCAAAAAAAAATAAAAAATAAATCAATATTCGTAAGCTGGTCCATCCAAAAGAATATTACCAAAACAAAACAAAAATAGTTAAATGAATGATATAACATAATACGCGGAGTACGTAACGTAATATAATATCGTCTGTTAGGTGGACTTGCATATAAAATATTTTATTTAAAAAAAAAAATTTCATTTTTTTGTATCCATGTTAAAAATTCAAAAACGAAAAAATAATAGTTTTTAATATAAATTTTTTATACAGAAATATTGTCGTTTCTCTGTTTGGTAACCCAATATAATATTAAAAATAAAATAAAAAAAATGAATAATATAATAAAATTAAAATTGTCCCTGGATTTTGTTAAAAATAAAAAAAATGAAAATCATTGTAAATTTTCCCGGGCTGCAACGAATTTTTTTTTTCTTATATAATATTTTAAATTTTTTATTAATAATTATTATTCGCGAAGCGAATGTAAAAATAAATAAATAAATAATTTCATAAAAAAAATTCTTTTTATTATATCAATATTTCTGTATATACATTGCAGTCGATAAAAACATGGATGAAAAAAGTTTACCAAAAAAAAAAAAGAAAATTGGAAAATGAAAATATATATTTCCGAAATTGTTGTTTATTTCCTTTTTGATTAATATATTTTTTAAGTATTATATAAAATATAATAAAAAAAAATGATTTTTTTTACATTTATTTTAATCATAATAAATGCGATGCCCAATCAGTACATAATTTAATATCCTTATCCGTACATTACTGAACTTATATATAAATATTTAATTTAATCTCTTTTAAATACGAATTTTCGTTTTACTTTATTTTTATATTCATTATGGTTAAGTTAAATATTCATTTTTAAACTTATTGATTTGAAACATGGTAAAAAGTTGGCTGGATTTTAAATATTTTCATCTATATTTGTATAAGTTTACAAAATACTTTCTTAAAGTACTGGAAATTGATCAAATGCCAACATACCTGGATCTTATAAAACTAAAATTTATATTGAAAAATTGAAGATTTTACAATCAATATTAAATTCTGTATTAGTCTTTACATTTTGGAGTAAATGGTTTTTAGATCGTTTCTTAAACGTTTCTGTTGCTTTAGATATCCGGAGATTAGTTATCCGAAAATAATGTTTTTGGATACATAATGAATGTCGTTATGTTCAATTAGGCATTACGTATATCATACTGGATATAATACTAGATATCCGTCGTTTCTAAGATCACAATGGAGACTAATTTAGAACAACATTGCATATCCGATTCCAAATGTTGTTTTGAAAATAACTTATGATTTATAAAAAAATAGACTTCAGGAATTTAAATTTCGCGACTGAAATGTAAAAATGTTTTTCATTTATTTCCGTTGCATCAAAAACGAGTTATCCGATATCTAATGTCTTCATCAATTAAATATTGGATATATAATAAATATGAAATTATAACTAAAAAAACGTCGAACAATTTACTAATATATTTTTAAATTGAAATCTTTAAATTTCTCACTCCTGATATTTAAATAGTCATGAAATATTTAGTTTCTTCTAAAAAATCTGGATAGTTTCTTCTAAAAATCTGTACTTAGTTGTGAAAATTGTGCAAAGTTTAGTTCCACATGTCGAAACAGTTTGGTTCCACATGTTGACTACCGGAAACCTGTAATGGACTTTGCGAATATTCGCAATTTTTGATATTTCTTTCACATGAAACGCGAACTGTGAATATTCCATAAAGAAAACAAATATGAAGTTAAAAACGAGCGATTTGTTTATTCGCAATAATGTGGATTGCTAGTGGATCGCGAATAATGATTGACAGTTCGCGACCAGATATTCCAATTCGCAGAAAAAAAAAAAAATAGTTTATTTTCATAAATTTCATAAAATAATTAAAAAAAATTTGTGTATTAATTAATTTTAAGCATTTTATTTAAGAAATTTATTTTAAAAAAAATAATTAAACATGGAATAATTGATTTGTTCGCAATTCGCAGTTCGCGTATCATGTGCAAAGTCCTTAAGAACTACATCGTGATATCGATATAATCAACGAATTAGAATTTTTGGAGGGAGCATAAATGTTCCATCTCTTTTTAACTCATAGTAAATTCCATATATCAAAAAAAATGTTTATGAAGCCGTGAAAAAATTACTTCCTTTTCTTCTGCTAACCCGGTAGCAAAAAAGCGAGACGACTATACCCGGTGTGGCTTCAATTTTTTATCTTTAGCCTCCATCCATATATTCTATATCGTTGGATATAATGATCCAAAATTAGCGAAAAATTTAATTTATGTTCCTGTTAAAAATTTAAAATTAATGATTTTAAGAATGAAAATAATTAAATATAGAAAAAAACTCGTAAAAGAATTATTTTGTAAAACGTTACTTTACCGATAAAGTAAAAAAACTTAATAATCCTTTCTGTATATTCATGATATCTCGATACTCTTTAATTTAATCGAGATATTGCTTTATGCTGAATTCTGAATGCTACAATGCAATACAAATCACTATGTAAAAAAGAATTCCATTGAGAATGATTTGAAAAGCTGAAAATTGTACAACTTTTGCGCATTGATTTTTATTGAATTCTAAAATTCATTCGAAAATATGAACATAGTATTTTTGAATTACAATTTTATTCATTAATTAAATTAGCATGTTTGACCAGAAGATGTTTATCAGATATAAATAAATTAGTTTCTTTACTTTATTCTATAACAAATACAAAATATAAAGAATTCCTAATAATAATATAAAAAAAAATTTAATTACAGGCTTTGGACGATTATGACGTCCAACAGGACTTACCACAAGCCCTCCAATTATTAGGTGAAATGAATAATAATGTTAAACAAGTATCAGATTTGGTTGAAAATATGTTACAAAGAGTAAAGACTGGTGAATTATCAACAGAATATGGTTTAAGTTTTTTGGAAATCAAATATCATATGCTATTAAATTATTTAATTAATTTAACTTATGTTGTTTTAAGAAAATGTTCAGGTAAATTATTTAAATATTTTGTTAATATATTTTTTATCATTTTCTTATTAAAATATTAAGGTCAAACAATTGAACGTGATCCATCTATAGATCGTTTAATTGAAATCCGTACAGTTTTGGAAAAAATACGACCAATTGATTATAAATTACGTTATCAAATAGATAAACTTGTTAAAACAGCTGTTACTGGTGCAACAAGTTCATCAGATCCAATTTTATTTAAACCAAATCCAAATAATTTGATATCAAATTTGCCTGACGACGAGAATGAATCCAGTGCCGCCGAAGAATCTGATTTAGAAGATGATAATGATGATGATGATGATATTGATGATGTAAATAAAAAATCAAATAATAAAAAACCAAAATCATCATCAAAAACAACTGGTGGTATTTATGTACCACCAAAATTAACAGCTGTACACTATGATGCTGAAGAATCACAAACAGAACGTACAAAAAAACTAATGGATAGAGCAAGAAAACGAGCTATGACGTATGTTATATTATTTTATTTTAAACTATTATTAATTTGTTAAAATTGTTTAGATCATCAATTTTGCAAGATTTAAAAGATGAATATTTAGATGTACCAACTGAAGTTTCATCAGGATCAAGAGCACAAGCAATTATATCAAAAGCACAAAAAGAAAAACAAGAATATGAGGAAGCATATTTAACAAGATTACCAGTTACTAAAGCTGAAAAACATATGCAAAGAAAATTAACAACTTTAGGTAAATTTATATATAAAATAATCTATTCTCATTAAGATCTCTCGAAACAGGCGATACATAATAAGATTTTTGTAATAAAAATGTTTTCCAGTTTGAGCTTAAGTCCAGAATTAACTAATTTAAACTTCCAGCTTAAGCTAATTTGGTTTCACAGAGTAAAATTGTTCTAAGAGATTAAAAATTACTTATATATTTTAATGCAAATAGTCATTTAGCCTGTCACTTCTACTGAGATAGGTTTAGTTTAGAGTGCGGATGGTTCTCAGATAGTCTCTACTCACTGCAGCCATTTTGTTTTTTGTGATATCCCTTCTATTCGTCACACACCAAACTCGTACTGTTAACAGTACGCTGTATTACTGAGGGCCGCTACGTTTCGGAAAGGACGCAAACGTAGTATTTAAAGTGTCTAGACATCAACGCATAAGGTTGATGCCATTATCTTTGAAACAAAACATGAGTTTTAATTTATAAATTTTTACCAAAATTGAATAAAATATCCGTAGTGTATCGTGGATCTTCAAACTCACCCCCTATTTAATTTATATCAAAAATATTATCAATAATATTTATTTAATTTTTAGGTACTCTTGGTGATGAATTACTTGGTGACATTAAAGCATACGATGCGAGTACAAGTAGTAAGGGTGGTAATAAACGAAAGAAGAAATCTACAGGTGGTAAAAAACGGGGTGGTAAAAAACGTAGATTCCATTAGAGAAATCATCAGAAAAATATTTTAAAAAGCAAAATTTCAACAAAAAAAAATTAAACATAAAAGAAGACCATTTTAAATAAGAAGAAAAAAATATATTTAAAAGAAAATATATAAAAAATAAATAAAATATTATTTTTAAAAGTCAATAATATAAAAAAAGAATTAGAGATGTTTTAAAAAAAAAAAGTAAAAAAATAAATATCTCACAAATTATATTTAAAATGTTCCAAAGTCTGAACGAAGCACACAAAATAGAATTTCAAGAAAAAAAAAAGATTTTATTAAAAATTATGTTTTTGTAGTTAAAAAAGTTATTAAATTTCTTTATTTTATTTTTTCTTTAACTATTTGCTTTAATTGAATACTATTTACGGATGATTGATCGAATTTCAAAATTATTGACTGAACAATTTACCTGATTCAGTCGGTATTCGGTCAACTATTTTCGAACAATCAATCGTATACTGTTACAAAGCTTATTTTTAATTTCATTATTGTTTTGTTAAGTTGAAAATAATTTTGCAATTATTTGATTTTACATTTTTTTATAGTAAAATATTGAAGTTATGAAGAATAAAAATTTTGTTTTAGTTTTGTTATTTACGTTAAATAATTAAAAATTATTGTTTAAATTTTGAATAGAAATTGGATTTTCTTAAATAATAAATTTAAAATAAAAAAAAAATGGATTTCATAATTAAATTAAATTTGTTAAAAAGTTTTATGCAACGAAATAAAAATTCAATTTCTACTTTTAGTTTTTTTTAATTAATTATTTTATTAAGATTTGATTTATTATTGCTTTTAATTTTATATAATTTTATTTAATCTAGTTCATAATTTACTATTATTATATATTTTCTTTAGGTCATAAATAAAATATTTTTATTTTTTTTTTTAATTAAAAAATATTTCTTTATTTTTTTTTTATTTTCAGTTTATCTTATTTTTGTTACATTGTCTCAATATCGAAAACAAATAAAAAATGCTTCAATTTTTCTTTGAATTTTGTACATAAACATAATTATATATAAATAATAATTAATTATTTTAATATATTTTAAAAACCTAACGCCTTATTCAGTTCCATATATATAAATACTATTATTTAAGCCTGGAATAATTTTCTAATCAATTTATTTTTAATTACCAGCATATTTTTAATATTCAGCATAATAATTCCAATGGAATTTTTTTTATTAATTCTTTAAAAAGAAATATTTATTATAATTAAAATCGATTTTTATATTATTGTATATTTCAATTTATCTCACAATATATTTTATTCTAGGCTTATAATATTTTCGTTGCCTTTTTATAGTAATTTACAAAAAAAAAAAGAAAATAATAATAATTTAAAATTGATCTTAAAAAAACTAAACTTACTACGTTAAAAGTTAAAAATTGAAATAAAAAGTTAAATTAAAAGCAAATAGCCAATATTAAATATAAAACTAAAAAAAAAAAAACTAAAAGAAAATATAATTAAAAATAAAAACAAACAAATCTAATGGAAAAAAAATGAAAATGAAAATGAATCATTTTCACAAGTTACAAAAAAATATAAAATAAAAAATAAAACGGAAGCCTTTTTATTATTAAAAAAAAAAATAATATAAAAAATCGTATACATACATATATGTATATTTGATATACTGTTTTTAGGAGTTCACAGTAAAACCTGAAAAATATAAGAAAAATAGTTTTTTTCATTTAAATTTGTCAGTACAAACAATAATTATAGACTTTCATATATAAAATTTTGATTTTTATGTTGGTATTTTATAAAACAATCTGGCATAGTGGCATAGAACAATAGTAATTGAGCAGCAATCATCAAAACTCTGGGCTGTTGAATATTCCGGAAGTTATACAAAAAAATTTAACCAAAAATAACTTCAATTGTTGTTAATAATTGTAAATGAAAATATGTATAAGTTTGCTGATTTGGCATCCTTTATGCTGTACTTCAAATTTTCTAAATCCATATTAACAAATTTATATACAATTCAAAACGCAGTGATTAGTTTTAAACGAAATTGTCATGATATATGTCCTTAAGTTGACTTATTTCGAAACGAAAAATTACTATTGATACCGATTTAAAAGTACTACGACCTAAATACGAACTAAGTCTTTAATATTACCATAAAAATTAAAATTTATATTATTTGAAAGTCATAAAAAATGTTCTAATTTTTCGGATCTTTTAATTTTTCAAATTCAAACAGAAGAAAACAATAAATTATTAAAAAAACAAATAAAATAAATGAAATAAACTTATTATTATTCCTTATAAAAAGTTGCCTTAATTATATATACATATATATTTAAAAAAAAAAATAATATGAAAACAAATTAAAATAATTACAATTAAATATTTAAAAAGAAAAATTTTTTATTACCTATAAAAAAATCACTAATATTATTCGAAAACAAAAACAAATTAATATTGAGTTTCTCTAGCAAATACAAAAACCATAATATTTAAAATGCAGGAAATTATTTTATAATAAAAATAAAATAAAATAAAAATATTTTTTAAAATGTAAAAAAATATGACAAAAAAAACTAAAACCCAACAAAACAGAATCAATATTTTGAAATAGTTAAATGAAATAATTAATATTTATAATTATACAATACGTAAATTTAATAGAAAAAAATTAAACTCTATTTATATAAATTTTAAAAATCACAAACAGCAATAAAGTACAACAAATTCTAAACAGAAAATAAAAATAGTAAAAACAATTAAGTTACAAAATCTAATAAAAAATTTTAAACAAAATATGCTAATGTAAATTATAAAATAATGAAATTTTTTTTTACAGAATATATTAAAATGGTAGCATATTTATTTATATAGCAAAGTACATTCATTTTTTATTGAAATATTTAACTCAATATTAATTTGTTTTTTGATTTTCGGAATTTTTAGTCCGAAATAATAAACATGAAAATCAACAATACAAAAAGTAAACTAATAAAAAAACAAATATATATATGAAAAAAAAAATAGTTATTAATTACAGTTTAATATTTGTATATTAATCTTTTTAGTACTATCATTAATGATCTTCTATGTAGTAGCGACTTTACGATGAAATTAATTATCAAAATCACAGGCAAACGTGTAAAAGATCTTACTTCGTACTAGAGTATTCTCATTATAATTACATCTATAATATAGAATTTGTATCATAATTATTGTACTATAAAGATTTATATATAAATATATTACACAAAAACAATAAACAGGAACATTATAAATTTTATATAATTTCTTTTTTACCAAAGAAAAATATCAAATATACATTCAAAAATTACAAAAAAAATATTCAAATTCAATAAATACTAAATTTTGGTTTGAGTTTTCATGGATCACAGGATCACACTTTTTATGTAACTATTAAAAAAATTACATTACCAAATTTTGAATTATTTCTATAAGCTAACACCGATTGTTTAGTACCAACAACAGTATCAAGTTTCTGTTGCTCAGCATGCACTGTAAACGATGTCATATTAAGCAAGTTTGGTACCAAAATTAAACTCTTATTGAATTTCAAAAAGCTGGAGTACCAAATATATTCTAAGAATTGTCGAGAATAAAATTTTCTGTGAAAATTTGTTTTTATATCTTATGCTTAATACATACTAACTCTAGCTTGATACAATCGGTATTAACTAGCTCTAAATTCGATTAATGAAATAAATTTGGTTAGAGATTTTTTTAATTTTGTCTTTGAATAAATTCTTAAAAATTTACAAAATATTTATTACACACAAAAAAATAGAAATAATTATCTTTATATCCACACGCATAATAAAATATGTAAATAGAAATAAAAAGAATTTTTTTAAATAATCAAAATAAAAATGAATTAAAAATTAATAAGAAAAAAGATCATTTCTTACGTTTTACACTAAAAAAAAAAAGAAAAACCAAAATAAAAATTACTTTTAAGCACAAAAAACCGGAAAATTTTGTTGAATTAAATCAAAATGAACAATTTTTTTTTTCTAAAATAATAAAAATAATGCTCCTAAAAACAGTTTTTAAACATATTAAATATATGTAAGACAGAATGCTCTATTCCTACAGTTATTTCGTCCAATAGAAGAAAACAAAATAATAAAATTTAAATTAAAAATAAAATAAATTTCAATAAAAACAAAAATTATTTATTTTTAAAGTAAAATTATCAAATATAATTTCTAAAATACAAAATTTGATTTAAAAAATAAAACTAAAGATAAATACAAAATCTTAAAATATAGTCGATTTATAAATAAATTTTTTAAATTTGTCTAATATCTACAAAAAAATGTAAAAAAATATTAATATCAAAAAATTCATCAGTTCCTTAATTAAAAAAAAAAAAATAGAAATAAATAAAAATGTTATTTACAATTATTTTTAATCACATTTTTTAAAATATTATTTTTGTTCGTTTTAATTAAATTTTAAAAACATTAATATAAAATCTTCGGTCAAACAACTTTGGAAATTTTAAAAAAAAAAAAAAATGAAAACTTTGGAATTAAAGGAAAAAAAAATGGAATTAAAAAACAACTAAAAAATAAAATTTTGGCAAAATATAAAAAATTTAAACACCACCAGGAATCATAGAATAAGAATTAAAATTTTAATTACAATTATTTTAAACTTTTCGGCGTCAACCTTAAATAAAATTAATATTTTAAACTATAAAAATTAAGCGATTTTGGAATATTAATGTTATTTTTATTAAAATTGAAAAAAAAATAAAATTAAAAATTGAATAATTAATTTGCATAAATCAAGTAAAAAACTTAAAAAAAAAAATATAAATATATTTTTTGATAAATTTTACGGAAACTCGTAAAGTAGTTTATAAGTGCATTAAAACCACAATTTTAATTTTAAAAATAATAATTTAATTTTGAATATTTCGGCAATTAAATTTATATTTAAATTGAAATTATTTGTTTTTATTTTTAAATAGTAATTGTAGGTTCATATGAGCGAATTTAATTATTTTATATATTTAGAATTTTATATTTAATTAATAAAAAAATATGTTTTCTTTTAGTGTGTAGAATTTAAATATAAAACAAATGTAAAAATTTAAAATTTATCTATAAAAGTTTGTTTGTTTTATTAGAAATTTTTTATGTAAATAAATTTACATACAAAAAAAAATGAAAGAATATTAAAATTTTGAATTAAAATTATAAATTTTCGGCAAAATTTGTATTATAAAATTTAATTTTTAATTAAAATTATAAATTTTCGGCAAAATTTGTGTTATAAAATTTAAGGTTATATAATAAAATTTAATATTTTGGCTATACAGAAAGAAATTCACTCAAAATTTATTGTACTTCATTATTCAGAGCAGTCAAATTTTCTAATTTGTAAAAAATTAATTAATATTATATTTTTTTTTTTTAATTGCATATTAATTATGCTTAATTTGTTTTGTTAATAATGTAAATTAAAATATAAAAAAAAAAAAATAGAGACTGATATTATTCGAATTTATTTCAATGAAAAATAATAATAATAAAAAACAAAAAAAAAAAACATAATGTTATACTAGAAAATAAAACTAAATTAAATAAAAAATAAAAAAATATTATTAATTAACTTCTTAAATGTAAAAGAAAAAAAAAATGAAATTTAATTGGAAAAATTTATTTGCATATTTCTTCAAAAACGTAAAAAAAAGATATCCTGTGATTCCTGAAAAATTAAAAGTAATAACAGAAATAAGAACGGAAATAAAAATTATAAATAATGTAAACGATTTTAAAAAATATGTAATTCTTTTAACAGAAATTTAATTTCATTTTAAATTAATTTATATTATGTTATACAATTTTCATTATATTATAAAAAGAAAATCATGGTAAATTTATTGTCAGAAAGTTAGTTGAATCTATGAATTTTTGGAAATTGAAATAGACATGCTCCAGCAGCCTGTAATACGTCAATCAATACTGTAGACTGTAGAGTTTCTACAGCATTTTAATGTAATCTGAATTTGGAGTCATAGTTTAATAATTACCACGACTTTCAGAACTAATTAAAGTCTAGAAAGTAGTTAACAAAACAATTAAATAATTATTTCTATTAACACATTAGTTAATATTATTTTAGTATTTTAACTTTTATGAATTATTGCCAATGATTTGAAAGATTTATATTATAAAATTTAACTAAGTTGTTAATGTATTCTAAGATCCACAACTATGAATCCTTGTCATTAAATATACTTTTTGTATAAACTATAATGATTAGTTGTTGCGAATCTTAAAATACTTTGTCCTGCTATTATTTTCTATATCTTGCAGTGCTTAAGATTATTGAAGTCTAAAATAATTTCGAAAAATTTGTAGATATACTAAAATTTACACAGATATCAATTTAAATCAAAGTGTGTATTAAATTTACCATTTAATTGCCTTCAAAACAAATATTAGTAACAAAACGAAATTAGTTTTATTTAATACAATTATTAATTTAATTTAAAAAATCTCTTAAAACTTCTTGTTGAACAATAGCAATATAATAATAATTATAAAAACGATAATTACACAGTATACAAATTAGATAAATTTTGTTTTCTAGTATGTAATTAATATTTTATATTTTTTCTATTTAAAATATAAATTTATTTCTTTAAATAAATACTACAGAATTAAAGACATCCTTTTTTTGTAAGAAAAACAATTCATTATTATAAATTTGTAATTAGACACACTCAGATATAAAATGTAATAAAAATATTTAATATTTTTAAATAATGAAATATTAAATAAGACAACAACCACAAAAAACCAACTAATAAATTACCAAAAAGAAAAATAAATAAAATGATAAAAAAAAATTAAAAAAAAGGTGATATATATTTATTTATAAAAAAAATATTTGTTAAATTTATTTGTTTATTTAGTCAAATACATAAAATAAAATAAATGCAACAAAAATATAAAAAAAAAAATAAAAAAAAAAGTTAAAACATAAAATACAAAAATCCATCGACAAAAAAAAACTATAAATGAAGAAAAATTATAGCCAAAAAATTATTTAATTTTTTTTTAAATTTAATTAATAACAAATAATAAAAAAATGGACGACAAAAATAATTTTTTTTTCGAATTAATCTAAATTTAAATAATTTATCTCCTTAAAAAATCTTTAAACTAAAATTAGTTTTATAAAAATTATATTAAACATTTTTTTTTAAAAAATTTCGAGCTTCACAAAAAAAAATTATTAAAACAAGAAGAAAATTAAAATGTATAAATGAAAAATGAAAAGTGCTAATTTTATTTTAGACTTTTGGATAATAAAAAATAAAAAAATAATTAAAATTAATTTAGAAATATTTGAAATTACAAAAATGAAGAAAATTGTAGTTTTGTAGATTCCATTAAATTTATTCAAAAAAATGAAGAAAAAGTTCTGTACAAAAATACAAGAAAAATTTAAAAAAATATACTTATAAACAAAATTTAATTACCAAAAAAAAAAGAAAATCTTTTACTGCATGAAAAAAAAAATTAAATTTTAAGATAAAATTATATATAAAAAAAAAAACACAAAATTAATTAAGAAAAATTATTATAAATTGAATTTAAATATTTAGGCGAGAAAAAAAATTAAGGAAAAAAATTAAGAAAATTAAGAAAAAGAATTTCATTTGTCATATAATAAGGACAAGAAAAGAAAAATATTATAAAAATAAAAATGCTTTTTGGAAACAAAAAAAAAAAAAAATCAAATAAATAAATAAAATTAAAAATTAATTATCTAAATAATATAACTTTGGCTTCCCCTTTGGACTTAATTAATTAATAAAATATAAAAATGAAAACAAAAATATCAAAAATATATTATGTAAAAATATTTAAAACACTGAAAATTGTGTATTATTAAAATTAAATAAATAAATAATAATAATAAAAAAAATATTATAAGAAAATATAAAATAAAAATAATTCGAATTATTTTTGGATAATTAAAAATTTTCAAAATATAACTTAAAATTTGTCAAAACTTCACAGGATCTTTTTGTGTATTAGAAATTTAATTATAAAAATATAATTATGAGAAATTATGTAAAATAAATTATAAATCAAAGTTTAAAGGTTCTCAGTTAAATATAGTTTTGTCTGAATTTCAAATGCAAATCATCATTCTTAATTTAAATATTTAGACTTTTTGAATACAGGGTTGTCAATCCAAATTTAACTTTTTGCATATTCAATTCACCATTTTGCAAATCAAATTAAACTAATATTGAAAATTTTAATTCTTTAATAATATAATATTTAATAAAAAGTATAAACAAAACGAAATTGGTTATATATAAATACAAAAGTATTAACAATTGTAATTGATTGCTTAATTACATCTCGCAAATGTAAACAATTCGGGTACAACATTTTATTTTGGACGACCCGACCCTTCTATAACATTCATAATTCGTTTTGTGAAGGCTTACCTTATCTAAAACTAACCAAGCTTCTTTAATATTAGTTGAATTAACATTAACTACTGCATGTAAATCTTAAAAACAATACATTTTTCAATATTAGTTGAATTTGATTTGCTCAAGGGTGAATATGATTTTCGAAAGATTGAATTTGGATTACAAACTCTGCATTTTAAATAATTTAAATTAAATGACAATTTCATGTTTATTTTATAGCACTAACTATATTGTTTCTTTCAATTAACGAAACTCTCTTAATACCATTTGTAAATGTTGATTGAGTTCGTTATCTAGTTCCTTCTGATTATTATGAAACTTTAGTAAATGCAAATCTCTTTAATTTCTATGACGAAAGTTTCTATATATTAAATTTATTTGCTGATAAAAAAGTAATTCCTCTAAATGAAAATTCTTTTACACAAAAATATCCAATATTACATATAAAAAAATGTGAATAAATTTGAATTGAAAACTTCCGAAAAACAAAATTACAAAAAAAAAATTAAAACAAAAATAAAATGCAGTAGAAGATTGAAAATCAAAATTAATATTAAATTTAAATAATATATTAAATTATATAATATCGATATATATGTAAATCTTTTGGACATTTATTTTGGACTATTAAGATTAATATATTAGTTTTATGAATGCAGAATATAAGATAAAGATAGTTTGTATGTTTAGTAATATATTTCGGAAAACCAAAAAAAAAATTTAAAAAAAATTAATAATTAAAAAAGAATGTTTTATTTTTAAAAAAATAATTTCAATTGAGCACAACAAAACATTAAAAAAATAATAAAATACAGAGTTTTTCAAAAAACCAAACAGAATTAAATGAACTCTATTGATAAAATATAGAAATTTTAACTCAAACCTAATAATTTAACAAATTTTTTATTTCTGGATTTATTTTAAATAATTCATTTAATTTAAAAATCAATAAATAAAATTACAAATCAAGAAAAATATAAAAAAAAACAAAGTCCACATTTAATGTTCATTATAAAATGTATTTGGGATTATTTTCATTAATAAAAAAAAAACAAAAAAATAAGGTTACTAAACCAATTGTTTGTGTGATTATTGTATAAGGAATTGTTTCAAAGTTGTAGTATCCAGACAAATCAACGCGAACTTTCTCTGAAATGGATTAAACTGATTATTGCGGAAAAGGCATTTTTCTTAGTTTTTACAATTTTTCTAGCATACAAATACAATACTTACACTATTTACGATAATATTCAACCAAGTAGCTCCAAGAATTTAAAAGGCTTAACTAGACAGATTGCAGTTGTTGACGATAACCATGTAGAGGCAAGTTTGATCTCGACAAATAGCAACTGGTTGAAGCGAGATACCAAGATAAGCTTATTGAGTATTTCAATTCCGGTTCATGGGATTAAATCACATACAATGGAGCAGGATGGGAGAAAGGATACAAGTTGGTGGCTTGTGCGAACCAGTTATCCAAGAATTTTTAATTGCCGACATTGTGTATGCTAGATTGTATTTAGTAGGAAAACTAAATATCCCAACATTTGGATTGGATACCAAAGCCTTATAAAACACCAGAAAGAGTGCTTAGTCTCATTGTTGCTCAAATAAAGAATATAATGGCTGAAGACTGGACAGTTTTGCCACCATTAGGCCAGCATTTTCTTTTAAGTATTAGTAGAAAGTTATTACCGTACTTCAGAAAATATCAAGGATTTGTGCGATTCAGCCTTGCTAAGATTTTCGTCAACTTGGTCGACAATAAAGTAAATAATAGGTTAATATTTCAAATTATATATATAATTTTCAGACCTCTTCAGATTATTTTAGGTTGGTAAACAAGGTTGAAGAATAATACTTTTTTATATTGAATTTATCGAAAGGACATTTATACATATTAAATGAAGTATTTACAATTTAAATTTGATTATGTAATTTATAAATATTTCGTAGAAAATGCACACAATCAGTTTAATTTTTCGGTATTTTCGGTTTAATTGAATTTTTAAAAACGTTTTAAATTGGTTTTGTAATTTCATGCGTTGGTTAATAATTTCATAAAATTATTATGCCATTGTTTCCTATCCTAAAAGGACATAAAACTATTGTGTTCTTACTTCCTATTGGGTTAATTCAAACTAGCATACAATATGTATTCGTTCAACTTTAACGATTTATCGTTGTAGATCTTAAAATACTTGCTCTAATCCTAAGCTATACAAAATCTAATTTATTAATAATTATTTTCTTCAATTTTAATTTTAAAAAAAAATTATAATTTTTCTCGTTTTCAATAAATTTATTAATATTTGATAAATAATGTTTCTCAATAATTTGCATTTTATGATGGTAGCAAACATAAACGATTATTTTTATATAATATTTTATATTAAAAGTTATGAAAATTAATTTGAAATTTAACAAAAACTGATAAATTTTATTTGTTGTTGTTAACTGGATGTCTGAATTTAAGTTTAAAAACATTTTCGAAAAAAAAAATCTTTAACTAAATTTTATTATTTTCGTCTAGTATGTCACTACGAATAAATTAATTGGGAAATAAAAAGTCAAGGATAAAATTTCTTGTTTTTTTTTTTTTGTTGTCTTGTTTGAAATAGATCTTGTTTCTAGTTCTAGTTCTATATTACTAGATAGCAAAAGTGTTAAAATACAAATTAATAAAATTATTAACTTGACACATCAATTATTAATTTAAAGAACTACTTTTATTTTATTTAAAAGAAATGTTTTGGACAAATAACGTTGAAAAAATACTGTGAGATGATAGTGAATTTGAAATACATACCCACTTATTTTTGTGAATTTGTCTTATGTACTGGAAAATTTGTCTTTTATGTCTGTCAATTTGTCTTATTGTTTTGATTATTATCCATGCATAGCAATCAATAAAGTTATTCATGTTTTGGAGATTAAGACAGATTAGCTTTGAAAACAGCCTTCGAAATATTTTTAATTAAATATAATAGAATTCATAAATAATCAGAATAGCTCAAAATGCACATACGACATTTAAGTAATAAGATGAATTATATAATTCAAAAGTTAAAGTAAACAGAGGAGATTTTATGTTATACAGGGTGGACACTACACTACTGACGGTATACCACGCTATTTGTGATAGTATTCGAAGCAATAAAAAATGTATAAACATTTTTCCGGATTTAGAGCCAAAAATGTCTTATAAAAACAAGTATGTTAGGTTCATAACTCCAGAATGGCTAAATGGAGAAGTATGGTTTATATATGGTTTAATGCTCTTTAAAACAAGCTATAAAAGATTTCTGATTTCTTCGCTATTTGGAAACTACAACCCTGAAACGTTGGAATTTCATCGTTCTTTAAAATTGTTGATCTAAGTGAAATAATTCTTTTAACTTTTACAACATGCCAAATAATTAACCTAATCAATCTACCTAGCGCTAGCCCGTAATGCCTTAGATTTGATTTTCACTGTGTAAAAGCTGGCAATGAGAAATACATTTTTGGATAAATCAATTAAATAAAAACTTTATATTTTAATTAATAACTTTATTAAAAAAAACATTTTTGTTAAATACAATTACACCTACTTTTACTGTGACACTGTTAATAATTATAGTTAACTTGCAAATATATGTTACGTAAATGCCAACAAACTAGCTATATTCAGATAATCACCTTTTCTATAATACATAAGTAGTGAAGTGACTAGTGAGTAGTAGTAGCATATTCAATGAATATTAATAAGTAAACTTTTTACAGGTTTGGCATTTATTTTACTTACTGATTTAAATTATTATTTTTTTATTTTCGATCATCTTAAATAAAGTTGATTCAAATCGCAGTTTATTACGAGACGTTGTATTGTACGGTTGTGACAGCTCTCAATATTTCTGTGATTATTATATAGTTTTGTTGTACATATTTGAAAGTTATAGATATAAATATAAATTATGTTTAGGATAATTTTGGTTGCTGTTTGTTTTGCTGGATTTATTATACAAGGTGTGTAGAAATATATAATAAAGAAATCGATTTTAAATATTAATTATTATAGTATAGGAGAAATCGTAAAAAAAAAAAAACAATTTCTTAAAATGCAATTTTAATGTTCTAATAAAAATATATATTAAATATAATTAACATAATTTGCCACACCGACATAATTTTTGTTATATTGAATAAAAATGAAAGTTTTCATGTGAATTTTTCAAATTATGCGACTGTGAAATATTTAATAGTCGTTAATTATTTAATTGCTGATTTTGATATAACTTGTTTTAATTTATAGGAATTTTATATTTAATATTTATTATGTATATTTATGCTATTTTTGTGATCTGTCCCAGTGCCGGTACACAAGAGAAGAATTTTTGTAATTTATTTAACTAAATCAATTATAGTTAAAAGTTTAAGCTTCGCTGATAAAAAATAATATTTTCAATAAATTTAATTTATCTTTTTACAATTTACGAAGAATTATATAGAATAACTTGAAGTGTTTTGATATGAAAAGATCGATTAAAAAGAATTGAAATGATTGAAAACGATTTTTCTTTACGTTTCGGAGGGTTCTGTGATGTCAGATCTGTTTCGTGATGTAATTGATACTCGTAAAGCTCAATAATTAAAGAGTAGGGTATCTATAAGAATTCTGAATTACATAAAATACATTATACTGTCTTTAGGTACACATTTGTGAAATTTTTGAAAAAGTATGTTTTAACTTAACAAACTCCCAAGTTTTATGCTACAACTTGGTTAGCAGTTTTTTTCTTTTATTATTTTGTAAAATTATTAAAATTATTTCCTAGAAAATTGGACTTTAAACCTTAAATCAGTTGCACATTTCTGTAATTTCTGTACAAATTTATTAAAATTCAAGCTTTGTGGCTTTAATATCTTCAAGTTTAATTATAGATCAACAAGATTTATATAATAGCTTTGTTGTATCAAAATTTTCTGTTATAAGACGTACTTTTATAGACTAAAAAAATCTAGTACTGTCGTAGATTATCCCATTTTCAAATAACCTTCATTAATTTTATATTTTAATAGTGATCTATAGATACATGAATTCAATGATTAAAGTCTGAATAGAATAGCTTCATAAATAACAAGATTTCTTTCTCAATATTTGATTTAATGACAGTTTATTATCCAAATATTTTGCAACATTGCACATTGCCAAGTTAATTTATAATTATCAGTGTCAATTTTTCATATCCTGGTAATAAAATCTTTTAATTTTATTAATGAAATTAAGAAAAATATAAATGAGTAATACAAATAATAATAAACTAAATTATAATATATTTTATTTAAAGAATTTTCTTGTTCATATTTAATTTTTTTTATTTCATCTCCTACCTGATAAACCTGTAAATCAAGCCACAAAACCGACAAAATAAAAATCGAATTCAAGGTTAGACGAATTATAATTTTTGAAAATTGAGTGAAAGTTACAAATTTATTATAAAAAATAAATAAATTCGAAATCGAATTAAATTAATTCTGATTTTTTTTTATTATTTTTAATCTTAAATTATGGTTAATATTAAATATTTTAAGATTCTTAATAAATAAATCTTGATAAATAAGTCAATAATCGGTAAACAAAATAAATTTGTTACGTTAAAATTTATATCGATTTCGAATTCACATAAATTGTGTTATTCTTAATTGACAATTATTATTGTTGTTCGACAGGTAAACAAATTAAATTTATTTATTTATTTGGAGAATTAATTTGACATTTGAGCAATAATTTATTGTCAATTCTTTTGTTTATAATTCTTGTCAGTATCCGTTGAATACACTGGGAATTCCAGGTATTTAGTAATGTTCGAAATATTTACAGGTATCTGAAAATGATGATAAATTATATCAAAATTAAACGTTTCACATTTAAATTCTAAAATTTTGTTTTTAAGACAACATGTTAGCTAAAATTCTTCGCTTTTGCTTGAAATTTTGATGTCAAAGGGTTAATATTAATATAATATAATCAATTTTATATAATTTTGAAATTAGTTTATCTAACAAAATAGGTAAAGCTTCAAATAGACTTTGAAATATCATAGAGACTTTGAAATCCGATAATGACGTTTCTTAAAATATGAAATTTCTGAAGCAAAAGCTTCTTATAAGATGTAACCTTCTTATATAGGAGTTATTAAGTTAAGTCCATCTCCTAAAATTCATTTTAGCTTATATTAAAACTAAATTTCTTGTTCAGTTATGACTTGTTAAGTTTATTTTATCTGTTTGGCAGGAAAGGTTCTTCATTTTCCAATTAAACTTCAATTAAACACCAATTAAATTTCAACAAGTTCAAATATTCTATTGCAGTTGTTTGTTTGGTATTTTTACTACAACTGAATTTATTAAAAACATCTCGTATATCCTGAAGTTATTATGCCGTAATACGTCTCCAATGCATTTGGCTCCTTAATAGCTAATACATACTATAGACTGTTTCCTAATACGAGAATGTTGCCACTACTTTAATATTAGACTGATACCACTACTCTAATTTAAATAAGAATTTAGTCGAATTGCAAATTATAAATTCATGAAAAACCCGAATACTCAATCATTTATTCCATCAATTTTTATGACCATTATATAAATTTTTGTCAGCTAACTGGTTAGTGTCGTTAGGGTTAAATTATTGTTTCTTTCTGCAAAATATTTAATTTCTCATATAAATCTATCTCGAAAAAATCTCGATTCCAAATAAAATTGATCATATAATTAAAATGCATAATTTGTGGTTTTGTCTTAACTGAATTTTATATAATTTATGATTTAATTTTATGATTTTAACCATTTATATGTTTAAAGAAAATAATTATGATTTTTTGCGTTATAAAAAATACAACCTTGAAATGATTTCTTCGCCAGAGATAAAAAATATCAGTAACATTTATAAAACCTGCTAAAAATATAAATAATTTTTTATTTAAAAAAAATATTAGAATATTTGTTATATATAAACTATTTAAAAAAAAAAGGTTTACATTGTCAAATAAGTCTGCGTATTAATGCGATTCACTAAAATTATGCTAATCAGTGCTTCAATAGGTAGTGATCTAATTGACTACTCAGAAAAATTCTAATATAAATTCAAAAATTGTTTATCGAATTTCAAACTTTTAAAATAGCTTCGTATTGACAATAACAATAATAAAATTTATTACAAATAAAAATGTCACAACAAAAATTTCAATTTAATTAATCAAGAATTGTTTATCTTATAAAAATAAATTAATGAAATGCTTTCTGACTAATTATAGCCAACTTTTCATTTGAATAATCTTGAAGGTTAATTTTAATATAAGCTTATAATATATAAATAAAAATAAAGATTAATAATATAAAAATGATGAAACTACCGAATAGCATCTGAAATTATCTAATATTTTTTTTTACCAATCAAAAGTCAGTGGGTCATTTCTTAAATACACTCCACGTTTTGCATATTTATTACGTGCTAATATACACATATATATTTAGTAGATTTGTAAAATATGTTATGAATTACCCTAACTCTAACTGATGGTCAACAGCTATTTTAAATTAATTCATGTGTAAACATAAAAATTATGAATTTATAATATGTCATCTCAAATACAAATTACATAATATTTTAACGTTATATCAATTTACATAAATTAATTTTACTTTTAATTTTGAATAAAAGAAAAATTAATAAGAAACGTTATGACAGGAATAAATTTTTGATATTTTGATTTATAACACAGCCCAAGAACCAAGAGCATTAGAAAGGATACAATTGGTTTGTGTTACTAAATTTTGTAAGAAATTCAAATTATACGAATTTTTTACGAATATAACTTTTAATTGTCGATAATTTAATTATAGCTTCCTGAGCATCACCCAAATTAGTCTATTGTCTCGTCTATTTTCTATAAATTGTAAATAATTCTTTACTTATTCTAAGTGTCAGATGTGTGGTAACAAAAACGAAACTATGCAAAAAAAAATACTAACTTGGAATTTTAAGGTGAACTTAGTTCAAATAGCCCTCTGTAATGGACCGCGCCTGCTATAGATTTTTCACAACTTATATTAAATTTCTTGTAATAATTTTGCAGTTGTTCCTTAAAAAATTTTATTCTCTACTTTAAATATTGTTCTCGGGATAATAATATTGTAGTACCGAACCGACTTTATAATTAGGCTGAGAGGTAACAACGACTTCCATACAACAAGTCAAAAATTAAAGTTAAAAGTAAATTAAGTTAAACAATGTGACGTCGTTGGTCTGTTAAGTTGAGAAACAAACGTCAAAATATGTTTCTTAACTAAAATAAAAGTAAGTTTCGTATTTTATTTTTGTTAGAAAATAATTTTAGCATGTACTAATTATTGTAATGAGTAGTAAATAATGTAAAAATTTAAAGTAGTATTTTGACAGTAGTTAGAAAATTTAATAAGTTAAACTAAAAATTTTATATTTTTTCTAGTTAAATATTAATTTATATTAAGTAAATGTTATTTATAATTCGCCAATTCGAAAGGAAATAATCAACAGCCGGTACAAAAACAAGGATTTTTTGTGACA
Organism: Rhamphomyia laevipes; assembly: GCA_963920725.1. Taxonomy (NCBI): domain Eukaryota; kingdom Metazoa; phylum Arthropoda; class Insecta; order Diptera; family Empididae; genus Rhamphomyia; species Rhamphomyia laevipes. The sequence goes on along the minus strand of OY987258.1, from coordinate 41,093,071 downwards.
ACCGCCATTTCCCTGATAGCAGGTTGAATTTGTTTACTTGTAATGGAAAATAATTATACTTCTAATTTAAAAATTACCATTTCTCAAAAATGTTTGCATGTATATGTCTTTGCCTTTGTACATGGAGTAAAATGTGTTTGTGTGCTTGTATATGACCTGGTTAATGATTCACCAAGAGAAATGTTAATTTAAAGTTTAGTTTTTTTTTAATAATTTTACTTTTGGAAAATATAAAATGTATTATCATATAAATTTTTAGCTGATACTTTTTTTGACAAATTGCCCATTCAATAACTCTAGTTGGGGACCGCCACTGTCATCATTTGGATTGAAATTTTTATGTTTTTTTAATTATTATATATAAATTATATTTATGTTAATATTCCAAATATGTTTTGTCCTGTATACGTTCCAATATTATATTCATATTCATATCCCATAAAATATGTTCCTATAAAATCTAACAGTAGTTTTGCATGTTCTGTTATTTTGTCATTTAGTTTTTAGTTTAAAATATTACAACCAATTGTGATTATCATAAATTATTCATCTAAATATCTAGGTAAGAAAATAATCCCAAATTCCCCAATAAATAATCAGAATTTTTTTTTCTATTCTTTTCTATAATCAACAGGTCATGGACAATGTACAGAAAAAACAGGTCGATATCCTGTCAGTGGACAATGTGATGCCTATATAGAATGTACGGATGGTGTACCAGAAGAAAAACTATGTCCCGATGGATTATTATTTAATGATAAACTCAGTCCAATGGCATATCCATGTCAATATCCAGTTGATGTATCATGTGAAAATCGTGGTAAAACACAACAAGCCCAACCAACTGATGATTGTCCTCATCAATTTGGTTATTATCGGTTAGGTGATAAAGCTGATTGTGGTCGTTTTATGAATTGTGCTGCTGGTATTGCATTTATGTTTGAATGTCCCGAAGGTTTGGCATTCAATAAAGATCAATATCGTTGTGATTGGCCAGATCAAGTAGATGATTGTGATGAAGAAGCATACTTGAATTTTAAATGTCCACAAGTTGCTAAATCTAGTGAATTAGGTTTTGAGGCACAACGTACATTTAAATCACCACATGATTGTCATCATTATTATGTTTGTTTAGAGGGTAAACCACGTTTATTAAGTTGTGGTGAAGATCGTGCATTTAATCAAGAAACAAGTGCCTGTGATGATATTGAAAATGTACAAGGATGTGGTGTTTCAGCAAAATCTTCTAGAACATAAATCAAAAAAATTATTGTTCAATACACGCAAATCTAGTCCATACAGGGTTTAAATAATTTAAAATAGCGCTGTCTGTAAATAAAATTTGAAAATGAAAATGATTTTTAATAAAATTAAATAAAAATAAAGAAGACAATATTTTTTATGTTATTGCTTTCATTTTTATTCTGCTATATTTTTTTTTTGTTTTTTTGTTTTATGTAGATTCGTTATGTCCACTAAAAAATTCACATGAGAACTTTTGGTATTACAACTTACAACTATTAATTTTTTATCAATTCTCCTATGCTTTATTATCGGATTATTATATTAATTAACTATATAAAAAATTATATTCCATTTAGTTACATCTGGTGACAGTCTTTGTCCAGAATCAAATGGTAAATTTGGTATACCCGGGCAATGTGATGCTTATATTGAATGTACTGATGGTAAACCAGAACCAAAACTTTGTCCCGATGGTTTATTATACAATGAAGAACAAAGAGATTGTCAATATAAACCATCTGTGTCATGTGAAAATCGTGCTAAATTACAACCACCACAACCAACTGATATTTGTCCCCATCAATTTGGTTTTTATCGTATTGGTGATTCAGCACATTGTCAATCATATATAAATTGTGCACATGGTGTTGGTTCATTAACAAAATGCCCAGAGGGATTAGCATTTAATGAAAAAACATATAAATGTGATTGGCCCGATGAAACAGATGATTGTGATTCTGAAAAATATTTAGATTTTAAATGTCCAGCAGCATTAGTACGTGCTGTTAATGAAGATGGCAATGAAATTGAACCAGAAAAATTACGTTATTATCGTAATGAGAAAAGTTGTAAACATTATTTTGTATGTGTTAATGAGAAACCGAGATTATATGCGTGTGCTAAATTTTTAGTATATAATGATGAAAAGAAAGCATGTGATTTTCGTTCAGATTTAACTGAATGTACTAAGGAAAGACAAAGACCAAATTTATCACAAACTACAGAATTAAAAAAATTGGATCCAAAGAGTTTGTTTTAAATATGAAAATATTTATTTTAAAATTTTTATTTTTTTAGACTGTTGACTGTATATAATTTTGAAGAACTTAAATCATTAAAGTTTTCTTTTTTTTTTGTTATGTTGTTAATAAATTAGAGGAGAAATAAATACATAATTTTTATAAAAAAAAAATCATATTAGTTTCAATTTTCTAATTTGTTTAGATACAAAGTTTTTGTACATCACTTAATTACATAACCCGAAGCGAAGTCTTTCGCAAAATACTATTTAATAAAAGCTTGGTTATTTACTTGACAACTGTCCCCATTCGAAGATACTTAATGCTATGGGAACAAATACGACAATTCTGACACATTCGAGCAAGTCATTATAAATGTTTTGGTTACTAAGGTTCGGTTAGGAAAGCGGGTAGCACGTAGCACAGTCAACATTGTGACATGATTTAATGGGGGGCTGTCTGAGTTCATTAAACCTTCAAAGATTCTCTTCTTACTATCCGTCCATTCATTATCCAATTAATCAAAGAGTACATGTGAAGCATAAATATTGAAATGAGCCAAGACGAAGTTAATCCTATTACTATCTTAATGTTAATCCAATATTCCTTAATTATAGATTATAAATTAAATGTAATTTCTATTAATATTTTATTATAAATTTTTTTATTATAGCAAATACAGCAAAAATTGATTTTGAATGTCCAGATGATGAAAACGATACCTATCCAGATCCCGAACAATGTGATTCATATTTTGAATGTACAGATGGTATACCATCTAAACACTTATGTCCTGATGGTTTAGTATTTAATCATCGTATTCGTAATACTAAAGATAAATGTCAATTTAAACCATTAGTTGATTGTGGTAATCGTATAAAATTACAACCAGCAAAACCAACAAAACGATGCCGCAATCAAAATGGTATGTTTCGGATTGGTGATTCAGCACATTGTGCTAAATTTTATAATTGTGCACATGGTGTTGGTACATTAAGTAAATGTCCAATTGGTTTAGCATTTAATGAAGATAATTATCGATGTGATTATCCCGAATTAGTTAATGGTTGTAATGCTACAGCATATTTAGGTTTTAAATGTCCCGAAACTGTTGATAATTCTGATGATTATGATGAAAGTTTCGTTGAAATGCCAAAGTATTATCGTGATGAGAAAAATTGGAATCATTATTTTATTTGTGATGTTGAGGGTAATGTTAGAAAATATGCTTGTACTAAAGGTTACGTATATAATGTTGAGATGAAAGCATGTGAAGAAGAAGAATTTGAATATTATGATGATGAAGTTGATGAAAATGGAAATAATATAACAACAACAACAACAACAGAATCAATAATGACGAAAGTTGAAACTAAAGAATAAGATTACTTTATTTTGCGGATATTTATCTTTTGTAGAATCATATTTGAAGACTGAATTTAAAGAGTTGAGGGGGAAAGGCGCTGGTTAAAATTTCATTTAAAATTATTATTTTTTTTAAATTATACATACAAAAAATTACATAAATTTTCTTAATAAAACTTCTTTTTTTTAAAAAAAAAACATAATTTTGATCAGATATTTGTGATTTTTCTCTAATCCTTTTTTTTAGCAATGTATATTTAATTAATGGGTGAGATCGTATTTACTATATGGGTTAAAATTTCGAAAAAGTCCTTCCTAGATGCATTATTTAAACTAATTTAAAACTAGAATACAACGAAAATAAGGCAAGTTTCTTCTAGTATCTGACGACTAATCAACTGCAAATCGATTAACTAGATTATAAATTATATTAATTAAAAATTAATTGCAATAAATTATTTTACTTTTTTTTCTTTATTAATTTTTAAAACATTATATACAATCGTAATTATAAATTCCTATGCATCACAATCATCTCGACTTCCATATATATTTCGCATTTCCGAATTAATATTTATTATTAACTGATTTGTGATTCCTTCTAGTCTCACTCGATATGCATCAGTTTCATCAGATGTAATAGTTTCATTATAATAAGCAATTAAAAAAGCATTATTAAGTATTAAAAATTCATAATTTAGAAGACACAATGCATAACTCTACAATAAATAATAATTAAAATTAATAAAAATACAATTTCAAAATTTAATTATTCATTATTTTTAACCTGTGTACTTCTATCATTTTTTCCTTCCAATCGTAAACGTTCATCATAATATGGATCATTATGTGTACCAATATAAATTGGATTCCAATTTTTATATTCACCAGTACGTGTTGCTATATAAAATACACCAAATTTAATATTATCAACTGGCTCTTTTATCCATTCCTCTAATTTTGGTTCAACTTGTTGAATATTATTATATGGTGATACATTCATTGGTATTAAATTTAAAAGTTGTTTTTTAGTTTTCACTTTTTTTAAAAGCATTGCATCATCAATTTTAAATAATGGTAGAGTAAAAACTCTGAAAAATATATAATGATAATAAATTAAAAGTGATTCAAAAATATTGTAATCGTTATTTTACCTAGGAGTATTTCTTTGATAATCAGCTGCATTTAATACAATCATTTGTAAAAATTGTGATACTAAATTACGACTTGGTAAAAATTCAATATCACTAGATAATATAAAATGTGTTAGTGAAGCACTTCTAGCAATATTTCGACCAACATTTATTGGATATAATAAATTTTTTGTAGTTGTATATAAATCTAATTTTGTTACATTATTAAATGGTGGCAATGATGAATATAAAGTACAATCAACTTTATTTAATTGTTCTGATTTTGGTATGTTACGTGGAATATGTTTTGCACTAAAATATATATGAAATGTAACAAATTCACGTACTGCAATACTTTCTTTTAAACACTCTCTTAAATATTGTATTGCAAGAATTGTTATATCAAAATCAGTACCAGGTGCATGAAGAGCTACACTTATTGGTGCACGCCATCTATAGGATAATTTAAATAGATTTTTTATTTGTTTCAATATGAACATATTCGATCGGGGAATGGGATGTATATATGACCAATAGGCTGTACGTCTTATTTCCATCCCTGATCGAAATATGATTTTAAAATTATGAAATTAATTACCTCTTTATTAATGGTATTAAATGTTTTAAATATGTAACATCACCATGTGTTGAATATGTTATTGATTCGTGACATGCCAATGCACCATGTTCAGCAATTATATAATTTTTAAGTATCCAAAAATTACCATTTAATAACATTTCAGATCTATAATTACTATCAACACAATTTAATATAAATCGTAAACGTTCATTAAATTCTTCTTTATCATTAAATAATTCCTTTCGTATCCTACTATCATTTTTTTCTTTTGATATTACCACTTGATCTTTATGTTTAAATAATTTTGATTCTGGTAATAGATCATCATCTTCTGATGTACGATCAGTAAAAAATTTATTACCATATGATAATATGTTGTCATCATCACCATTTTGTTTTTCTTGTATAAATGGTAATATTTCACCTTTATTATTTACGTTTGAATCAACTGATTTCTGTTCATTAGAATTATTATTATGACTGGCAAATAATAAATAACTACATATAAATATTATTATTAGAATACCAATTGTAATGATACAATATAAAAACCATTTTCGTGGTATTTTAATATTGAAAAAATTAAAATAATCAGTATTGGTTGTGGTACGTGGATTATGTCCTTTCGTCATCCTGAAACATTGATTTAAATTTTATAATATTTTGATATTATATTAATAAATTGCAGTTATTTTTACCTTAACTTTTAAATATTATTTATTGATTTAAAATTTATACTGCAAAAATCGACCTCTTTTTATGTTAATATCTGACACTATTGTGAAGGTATAATATTTTAATTTCGAGTTTTATAAATCATTTAACAGGAAATTTAATAATATTTTTATTATAATTAAATTATGTATGGTAAATTAATTTCTTCCGTATTGTTTTGAAATTGTATTTTATTGGTAAATTCTTATCTTATTTCTTGCAACATATTGTAAATATGCATTCATATTTTGAATTAATCATTTAAATTTACCATATTTTTAACAAAAAATTAAATAAATAAATATATATTTTTGGTATACCAAATATTTTAAATTACATTATACAATCTTAGATTAAATGGTATCAATAAATATGGTACAACATTATAAGAAACATATGTTACATACATTATTTTAAATCATTCCTTTCATCAAAATATCTTGATTCTAACTAAGAACTGATGTATTGATACTTTATTACTCTGACTAAAGTTATATTTCCTTATATGGTGTCATAATTCAGTTTAAAATTCATTTTACAAATATGTTAAGCAAAAATTATTACACTTTCATTTCGGTTAAAAGATTTCATCATTAGTGGTGCAGAGACTAAAGAACCATCTTATTAATCAACCCTAAGGTAAAATTAAGCTAATTGGAATAAATTATTTATATATAATATAATGTATTACTGAAAAAGTTCATTTTAGGAACTCTAGAATCTAAAAATGATAAAGAATATTTATGGAAATTAATTCGGAACTGATCGTTTACATAATTCTGATCTTTAGATTCATCACTGGTAGTGAGTAATCGTGTGGCACCCAAGCTGAAACCTAAATCAACGTTCACCAGTAAACAAAAGTGAATATAGTAAAACATAAAAATGAATAAATAAATAAAATAAATAGCAATGGCGAGCATACTATTGCGAGTTAGACGTCTGTCTTCTAAGTTATGCGAAAATATAGGGTCCGTATCTGCATTAGTGCTTCATTAACAGGTGGCTTTAATTTGTCGCAGAATTATTGAGTTTTGTCTTTGATATTAGTATACCATTGATAAAATGTATGTATAAAATGAAACCATAAAATGTAATCTGTTCGGTTTCATGTAGACACTTACTTTATTGCCTGATAATGTCATGGAAATTTAAAAATTGATAATCATATGTCGAAATTACGGGATTATATTAAAGTATTCGGCAGAAGAAGAATTGTATTGAAATATCATCTAAGGAAAACTCCTGACCTAACACATGAAATATAACTGATCATAGCAAATCTAAAGTAAATCCTACATACAATAACTGATCTCCTCATTAGTCCTCAGCAAATTAACAAATAATCAACAATTAATTGTCAATTTTGTTCCAATAACGAATAGCTTCCCAGCTGCGTGTCATTCATTTGAGACTGTGAAAGGCTGAATCAATTTGTTGAGATATTTTAGAAGCCTCAAGAAGTGAAAGATGCATAGTTGTGGTAACAATCATAGATAAAATTCTGATCTTTTACATAAACGTGGGCGCCTACCAAAATATATTTATAGGTATGGGAAGGTACTTATAATTCCAATCAGGTACCTAATATATATAATGATATGTTTTACTGCCAACGAGTGAAATTAAATATGCAATCCTATAATTTAAAAATTGTAATTGTGATATTATGACTCAAGGAATTATAAATACCTGCATCAAAATCAAAATAATTAATTTTTAAGTTCTAGCAAAAAACATCTACATATAGATAGTTCAATTGTACGGCGAATTCCGAAACCTTATCGAGAAAATAAAGTTGAGGAATTACTTATAGTGAAGAAAATGCTTAAATACTGTAAGTGCAAAAATTTATCTAAATATAGATCGTAAAGAAATGCTTAATTACTCGCTATACGATTGAACTATCTATATGTATATAAATTTAGCTAGAACCTAGAAGTATATAATCTAAATTAGTTGAATAAAATATATTACACTTTACCCAATTTTTTTTATATAATAAAATAATTATACTAGAGATTTTTTATTATAAATTTTATTTAAAATAATTGTAATTATTAATTAATACAAATTTTATATTACATTATATTTATTATAATTAATATAATTTACATTCTTGTTGTGTTCCATAAAATATTTCTAATTCTTGATAAATTGTTTCATTAATTAATTCATCAGCTTTAAGTTGAATAGTTTTGTCAGATCTAATAAAATCTTGTGTGCCAGGTCTATGAACCAAAAAATCATTATTAAGTAGAATAAATGTATATTTAAGTACACAAAGCAGATAAGTCTAATAAAAAATATTAAAAATTAAATTAAAAATATATTAAAAATTTTTTAAATATAATAATTACTTGTATAACTCTTTCAGTTTTTCCTTCCCAACTTAAACGTTCATCAAATTGTGGTTCAGAATGTGTTCCAATATAAATTGGTTGCCAATTTGAATATATACTATTATGTATTAATTTTTTCGGTATTTGTAATACATTAGTTTCATCAGTTTCTATCCAATTTATAAAACTTGGTATTTCACAATTTGGGCATATACGATCGTTATAAACAAGTGCTTGATTTGAATATAATAAAGGTTTCAGTTCAGTTTTAGTTTTAGGATAATATACTGCATTTTTCACTTGAAATACTGGTACAATAAAAATACTTAAAAAAAAAAATTATGTAATATGGATAAATTCAAAATGTATAAAATTTAATATTCATAATTATAAATATTTACCTAGGATTTACACGTATATGTAATAATAAATCTGTATTATATGATATCATATTTAGAAAATTTTCAGCTAATCCAGAACTTGGATATAAATCAATATCACTATCTAATATAAAATGTGTTTGGGCAGCAGCTCTAGCAATATTTCGTCCAACATTTACTGGATATTGTATTGAATCAAATATTTTATATATTAATCCAATATTTGATATATTAAATGGTGGCAATAAATTACAATCAATTTTTTCAAATTCATCATTTTTTGGTATAGTACCAAAAATTGATTTAACATTAAAATATAAATGAAATGTAACAAATTGTCGAATCATTGGACTTTCTGGTATACAATTTCTTAAATATAATATTGAATGAATTGTTGGCTGCAATTGCATATAAGGTACATAAATAGCTAGACTTATTGGTGCATTCCAACTAAATATAAAAATAATTTTATATAAGATTTTAATAATTATATTAATAAATAAATTTCATAAAATATATTTTAAATACTTTTGTACTAAAGGAATTAAACGATCCAGAAATACGTAATGAGCATGTGTTGAATATGTTACACTTTCATAGCATTTTAATTCACCATGATTAGCACGAATGTAATTTTTTAATATCCAATAATTACCATTCCGTATTACTTCTGATCTATAAGCAAGATTATAACACTTTAAATGATCTCTTAAATTATTATTAAAATCTCTTTTCGTTCTTTCATATTCGATTTGGTCAGTATTATTTTGTAAATTCAAATTACTGATGCTATCATTAAGTTTTGTATTATTCATGTTGATATCATTTTCCGAATTTTGTATAATAGTTGAATTTTTAGAATCATCAAATTTTTCCATATTAACAATTTCAGTTTCTGGTTTAATTGTTGTATTTTTGACGTCTTGATTCAAGTCGGAATTATTCCTTTTATGTAGAATACTTACAATATCATATGGAAAATGATAATCTCCAATAAATATGATATTATTACATATTATTAGTATTACAGTAATAAAAATTAGAATACAGTAATTTTTACATCGAAATTGGTTTTTCACAATTTTGATAGAAGACTGATCGTCGGTTGTATTTTTTAAACTTGTCATTGCACTGACTGGAAACTTTAAAAGTAAAATTTATGTTTCAATAATTTTAAAACTTTAATAAAATAGAAATAATTAAATTATTTCTGAACTAATGGAAATTTATAAATCATAAATTTAATTAATTCATTTATATTACTAAGAAAATTCTTTTAATTTCGTATTAATTAAATAATTATATAATTAAATTATATTAGTATTTTGTTGATAAAAATTCTGATGTATAATAATTTTGTTATATTGAAGTAAAATTTAAAATATTACTGAACATAAGAACGAAAAAATTGAAAAAAAAAATCAGCACCATGGATTATGTTCATGTTGTAATAAATTATATTTTATTAAACATTTGTTGTGCCAGTCGTTAATATAAAAATTTTCTGTTATTAAAAATTATAAAACATATACAAATTAGTCATACCAATTATGATAGATTTATGTTTGCAACATAATTTGATTTATAAAACTTAAACAATTTAACAATACACATTACATAAATAATTTATTTTCAATTTCTTAATGAAAAACTTTGGTATTAATATATTTTCTTTTGTAATCTGATGCAGTAGTAAAGTATTAAAACATAGCCACATGTTGTTAAACTACAGGTAGAATCAGGGCCGCAGTGTGACAGTAACTGATTTACCGCCTAGAGCACAGAAACTGAAAAGGGCGTCAAATTATGTTTTTATGTAGCTTGTCGTCCAATACAAAACAATATAACAATTAATTATATAATATAGTATTAGTATAAAACTCCTTCTTAACATCACTATACAAATCTATGTAATATAATATTCTTGGTGATATATCACCGCCCATAGCTTAAAAATAGTCTTTGGTTCTTTGAAGACCGGAAGAAGCTCAGCTCAGAGTTACATGGCTATTACAGTTTTTACCCCTAGTGATATTAATATTCGGAACATATATAGATGACGGACAAGTCATAAGGTCACCATTTAGACTTTTAAAAATGAATTGACTAACAAAAAACTATTTCCAATAATAATAATAATAACAATATTATACATGGTTGGTTGGTTGGTAAAAGTGGCCAACCACACATCAATTGACATGGAGTCCCAATTAGCGCGTTTACCCCGTTTTGAAACTACTCACTCTCGTGACCACAGGTATTGTTATTGAGTAGCGGTTAGCGGTGGGGTAGTTTTAGATCCACCTAGTGGCGTCCAGAAAATTGGCGGTTTCCGTGGCCCACTTAAACAATATTTCTTATTTAAAACAACAATTTCATGGATTAAGATGATTATTTAACTAATTTGGGTAATTATCATTATTTAAAAACTGATTTTTGTTAACTAAAAGAAGCAATTTAAATAAAATCAGGCAAAAATATCAAATTTTCTAATAAAATTAAAAGGATTTATATTAAAATCGAATTAAAACAAAAGCATTATTTTAAATATTCATTGCATTATTTTTTTACTCATAATTTAATTTAAATTTTCGTTTCCATTGGTAAGGAAGGTGTCACAAAAAGTTAACCCTTGTTTGAGCCACCCCTGATGGTTCGATTAATGTTCTAGTTTTTATTTTAACTTAATTAATAAAGAACTACAAGTCGAAATCGAAACATTTGAAAAAAACTTAATGCTTATGGTCACAACTGTAACAAATAATAATTTTTTTAAATTTTTAAATTAATTTTATCTTCGTTTTAGAATGTTTAAACGTTTTAAATCAAAGATTCAATTTCCACTAATTCTTCAATGTTTTTGTAATGACTTAAACAAATTTTATTATATACTTTAATCGTATTTAATATGTAAATATTTTACTTTTGGGTTTATTTTCTAAAAAATTGTGTATTCCGACCGGACTTTAATAAATACACATACCGACCTCTAAATACAACCTTTACAATAGCCTATAATCATATGTTAATTTTTTTTCTCTGAACCGAACACCATAAATAAAAATAGTTCTTGAACCAGAGGCGAACCAATACCAAAGTTAAGAAATTTTGCAACCAAAAAATAAAATTTACCATTGAACTAAAACCTATCAATTCCGGAATTTCTTTTGGTATGCATCTCTGATATTAAATACAATTTTCCATTAAAAGTTTGAATTTTTTAATTAAAATGATTTATCCAATAATTTCGATATACGAATTGTCTGATTTTAAACTCAAATATTTATTTAATCAGCTATACTAAAACTAAAGTCAGATTAGATTAAAAGTTATCTGTGTACATTGGAAATACCTCATTCCAAAAATATATTTACAAAACCAATAATGTTATTTTATTACATAAAACATAATAATTGATTAGATTTCAATAAATTATAGAAATAAACTTTTATTAAATAACAACATAAAAAACTCGATGATTACATTTTTTTTTTAATATTAATAATTATGCAAATTTTATTTAAATTAGATTAATCGCAATCATATCGTACTCCAATTTGTTTTCTAATCTCATCTTTAATTTGTGCTATTAATAACATTTCGTTTGGCGGTACAATTGCTGACGATAGTCTACCAAGTCGTAAACACTTTTGTACTTCATCGGCTTCATATCTCAATCCTAAACTATTTGTAAAATTCATTGATGTTACCGAATTTGGTAAAGGCCATTCATAAATTTTTCCATCTGATGTAACTAATGATGTAGGACACCAATAAGTTGGAATCTACGAGTATGTAATTTACATTTTCTTAGTATTTTATCACAATTATTTTAAATTACTGATAAATACTTACACAAATCGGTCCATTTTTTGATATAATAGTTGCTTGATTTTCATATTCTTCTAAACCAGAACAAATTATATTTGCAATACGTCCACCAGAAAATAATAATTGTGCTTCAAATTGCATATCAACACCATTCTGATTAATTTTACCACTTGCCTTTATTGATTTTGGTTCCTCACAACCAAATACAAATAATACAAATTGTATTGCATATACACCAATATCCATAAGGATACCACCACCTAAATTTTTCATTGTAACACGATCGATTTGATCACCACGAAAACCATGTTTTACATAAATTTCTTTAATTTGATTTTTACCAGCATTATCACCAAATGTAATTAATTCTTTTAGTTGCTTATAAGCTGGAAAAAATCTTGACCAAAGACCTTCCATTATAAAAAGATTCTTATTTTTAGCTAAATTCAATAATTGTTTTGTTTGCCAAAAATTCATACACATTGGTTTTTCACATAATATATGTTTACCATGATTTAATAACATTAATGCAATATCATAATGTAAATTATTTAAATTACCAATATAACAAATTTCAATTCTATCATCTTTAGCTAATTCTTCATAGCTACCATAAAATGATTTAACTGGATGATTTTTAGCAAATTCTTTACTTCGTTGTAAATCACGACTAGCAATTGCTACAACACAATGTTCACCTTCAGTGAAAATCGTATTTAAGGCTGTATAAAAATCATGTGCAATTTTACCTACACCAATTATACCCCAGCTAAGTGACATTATTTAATAAAATAAATTAAATTTAGACAAGTTTAAGTTTAGGCTTTGACTGAACTGAACAAACTGATAAAAAATGATTGTAAAAATTTCTGTAAATTGTAATCAATAATTTTTATTATTGATAGTAAAAAATAATGTTTTTTTTATATTTTATATTTTGTAAAATTAACAGAGCTGGAGTTTGCTGAGTTTGAATTCACCATTTAAATAATGACGTGAGTATTATTGAAATAATTTTTATAGTGTAAACTTTATTAAAAATATTATATAAATTTAAAAATTAAAATAAACTTCATCTGGTCAAATTGAATTAACGACACTGTGTTAATAATATTGAGATTGAAGTTAGAAGGTTTCTGGTAAACTTGTATAAGAAAGAACATAATAAAAAAACTTGTTTTCCATATTTAAAATTTAGTATATTAAAATTCCCTAACTTTTGTGACGTAATTTTTTAATTTTATTAATTATATATTTAATATGAGTAATTTGTTAAAAATTTATTTTTAACTATTTTGTAAATAAGATACGAAACTAAATAAAAAGGCTTCTTCTTAAAATTAAATTGAATTAGATGTTGTTAAATATGGTTTTAAGAGGACTGGATGAGATAGCATCTGCTTTATATGCCTGGTTGACCATTGTGCCTGGTACTACCAGGGTAATTATCATATCGTCAATTTAAGCTATGAAGTTCAATATTAATTTATGATTTCTCTAAAAACTAATGATGTGATAAGATTTTTTTAATATTCACTATTAATTGTTTTCATCTCAAATTTCTTATGTAAATTGATTATATAATTGATGGTTAATTTCTATTACGTTGATTGATAGCAGCATTGTTAAATAATAGTTTATTATTGTACTGGATTAGCGAAGCATTGTAATTATATATTTTAAATACTGATTACAATTATACTGGTAATGAAGTAATGCATTAAGTAATTATATACTTTACTGCATTACAAATATTTTACATTTTTATGGTGAAGCCCATTGAAGTATTTTGAAGTGCTTTTTACTTTAAAGAATTACATAGAAATACTATGTATATAATTAAAAATGTTTTAGGTAATAATTACTTTTTGGAAAGTATTGCAGTATTTAAGTATGTTACATTACTTGGTAATGAAACTCTATTATTTTTTTAATGCATCATTTCAACTAAATAGAATACACTAAATTTAATTTCTTTTATATTCAATTGCTTTTGATGCTAAGTTATAGTAAAGGCGAATTTCACAGTGAAAGCTTAAGTCTCTGAAAGAGCTTAATCTTAGGTTAAACTTATTTTCTGGTTTCTCAGTGCAAGCTTAAAGGTAAGCTTTCCTGTGGTTTACCTTAGTGGCAGATAAAAATAGAAAATAATTCATATACATTTGAAATTTATTAGTAAATAGTTATTAGAAAAAATATAAAATTACTGCTATGTTTCTTTTCCTCCATATTATATTATAAAGTTACATTCACAATAATATTATTTACAATTAATCCAGTAAAACCCAGTAAGTTTAAGTTACAGGCTTAATTAATTTAATTTAGTTAATCTTAAGCTTCCACTGTGAAATCCGTCATAAGTAAATTTGTAATTAATTTTGAATCGCCTAAATGTATGCAAATAATACTGGCAACAAAATTGAGTATTTTATATATTAATAAATTGAAATTTATAATAGATTGGTATAAAATTTTATGAATATTCTCTTTGGCATACTAATGAAAGTCATTTTGTTTTTCTGGCTACCGTAGTAATAAAAAGCCTTTGATGTAAAAATAAAAAAACGTCACGTTTTTTATTTTTAAATACGAAAATTAACTATTGTAGATGATCTACTACAAATATAAAATTTGAACGCTAAATTAGTATCATCAATCATCACTTTTACACTCTTGCCGATGGTAAAATGAGTTGTGTTGCGACAAAGTTTCAATTTACCATCGGCAAGACTGTAAAAGTGATGATTGATGATACTAATTTGGCGTTCAGAAAACGTAGTCTGAGCGGTTCAGATTTTTTATTTAAAGTACGTATGTATTCTGTTCTCTGTTGTGAATAATTCTTCCATTACTTTTCGCTTTTGTAACAAACCAAACCAATCTTAAAAAATTGGAATGAATAAATACGTATGTTTGAGTTAGGTTACTCATGCTGTTGTTGCATTTACTTGTTACTTACTAGACTTGATATATTTAGATATAAATATTGCTTTATAACGATGATTCTTTAATTTATAATTTCGTTATATATATTTTTCGTATTATTTAAGTTTTTTCTGTTAATTTTAATTTTAGAACAAATTTCTAACCAAAATATAAAAGTAAGTTGAGTGAACAGCGTAAGATATCTTCGTCCTACCTAGGATAGAAAGCAGCGGATCTATCGGTTTGGATTGCAAATGCCGGTCAGTTTTGCTTTCGATGTTTATTTTGTAAAATGTGATGGAATTCCATCTAGTTACGTATTTTATTTTACTGGGATAATTTGTAGATTTCGCCATTTCGCTGGATCGGCAGTTTTGTTGTCAAACAAAAAAAAAACTTTTTTCAATTTAATCAACATTTTTCAATTTAATAGGTGACTCATATGCATATTCATATTAAAAGTTTATCATATTTCTTATCTGAACAAAGGTTTCTGTTCCTCTACAAAAAAGTAATGGCGTTTAATATTATAAGTGGAATTTAACATCGTTTAATATTTTAAAAAAAATCAAAAAATTTTAACAAATATGAATATGAATAAACAAGGCGAATCCTGTGTAGAAACACCTGCTGCACCAGAATGGTTATCAAAACTTGAAAGCCGCCGAGAAGAAATTGGTAGCCGTGGAAAATTGGGGCATGAAAGTGGAGCTGGTGCTCCATGTAATGAATGCGGTAATTTGAAAATTATTGTTATTATTAGCAATAAATTTTTTAAAAAAAATTGGTATTATTTTTAGGTGATAAATGTCCTGGTTTAGATTTACATTTTTGGCGTAAAGTTTGTCGAAATTGTAAATGTAGAAAAGATCAACATATGTGCCAAGATGATAATTTGTCCGGGTGGGCACAATTTGAAATTTTAGGACAAATTCGTTCCAAACCAGCATGTAAGTTTCAATTTTTTTTATATTTAAAGTAAATTTTGTTGTTTTTACGGATTTCGACAACTATCAAAAACCATTGAAATTGAAAGTGTTAGCTAATTTTATTCGTATTTTGTAGAAAAAAAAGTGTAAGCAAATTTTATTCGTAAAAAATTTCTCAATCTTTCTAATCTTAGATAATCCTGCAGATATTATACAGAATATAATATTTAATGCTGAGGAAATTGTTATTTTTTTATTTTGGAAATGTGTTTATAAACCTAATTAAAAAAATATTTTTATAGATATGAAAATTAAAGCTTTGGCAGATGAAAAGGTTAAACTTGACTGGGTACCACCAAATGCAACACCTGACATTGTATCAGATTATATGGAAAAATTAGGAACAAATCAAATACCTGTAGCTGGTAGTGATGCTGCTGCAAAACGTAAACAACAATTACAATTTCAGGTACCAGCACATGATTTGGATGCTAAACTTTGTGATAATTTAACCGAATCTGAGACAGCACAACTTGAACAATATGTAAAAAAAATTCGTGAAAATTGTGTTGGTCAAGGAAATGTTATACGAATTGGTGAAATAAGTCATGGAAAAATTGGCCATATTACTGGTACTATAGAAGATAATAAAATAAATATTTTAGAGAAATTACAAGAATCATCAACAAATATACTTAATGATAATGTTGTGATGAATTTATTAAATTCAGAAAAATTATCAAACGCTTTACTAAATGATCGTTCCTATTCAATGCCTACCGCATTTGTGGCCTTCTCACAACCATTAAATAATGATATAGTGGCGAGATTTTCTAATTTATTGTGCAAAGAAACTCAACAAAAATTAAAAACAATTCCAATAAACGTAGCAACAGTTGTAAGTGTAACTCGAAATGGACCATTTTATGATAAAATTCTTACAAATTTGGCTAATCAAAATCTGAATTACTCAAATGATCCAGTATTAAAACCAATTTATGATTTTCGTAAAGAATATTTATTGAATGAAAATTTTAAAAATGATATTGATAAATTGGTAACCATAAATTTGAATTATCCAGAGCCTCAGTATGCAACACCAGTAAAACAAATATCATCCAGCGGTATAGATTCAGCATTTAATTCACCAATACCACTAAGAAATCCTATTCAAACAAAATTCGGTTCACTTATGAAACAAGAAACACCAATGCGTAAAGTGAAATTTGGTGGAGTGACTATTGCACATGATTTAGGATTACCATTAGGAGCAAAAATTGAAAGGGATAAAATATTATCGAAAATTTTGTGTTCTGAACCATTACGAAATGCTATACAAAATCCTTCGCGAACTGATAATAAAAATTTAATAATTGCTTTAACACCAATGTCACCCAGTTCCGACGATGATGATGATATGGATGATTATTATCAACGTTTATTAACACCAGCAGCTAAAATGAAAATAGAAAAACTAGGATTGAATAAAGATTGTGTTCAAAGTGGTTATGTTAATGGTCCATGTTATGATCAATTGTTCAGACAATTAAATACACGTGGAATCAATTTCGGAAATTGTAAAATACTTGCACCAATGGAACAATTTCGTCAGGAACTTTTAGGCAATTTGCCATTTCAAACAGAAATTGGTAATATTGTACAACATTTGCCAGACAGTCAACAGATTGCAATTTGTAATGGACCATTTCCGATTGATAATAATCAATTTTCAACAAATCCATTTAAAACATCAAATAGTAGTGATTCTGGTTTTGAATCAAAACCACCAACACCAAATTATTCAACATTCCCTGGTGACAATAATCCAAATTTTTCAACATTCCCTGGTGACAATAATCCAACTTCAACAAATCTCGAAAATAATAATTTAGATTTTACTAAAGCAACAATTGGCACATTTTCATCAATTCCAGGAATTGAAGATTTAAATATGTATCCGTCTGTTAATTTGCCATCCGATCATTCCAGAGAACTAATGGAAATTAATAAAAATCTAATTGATTTGAAATTAGCAGAAGAAGCTGCTGCAGCAGCAGCATCATCAAATAATCCGTTCGTTTCTATAGAAGCAGTGCCAGTATTAAAATGTAGAGATTGTGAAGTATTTCTAATGTCCGGTGAAGTAGCTGTTAAAGCTGAACGTGCTGGTAAAGAAATTGCTTGGCATCCAGAATGCTTTAAATGTCATGGCTGTCGTGAGTTATTAGCTGATTTAGTATATTTCTTTCACGGTGGTAATGTTTATTGTGGACGTGATTTAGCTATAATTTTAAAAATACCACGTTGTAATGCTTGTGATGAGTTAATATTTACTAAAGAATATACAGCAGCTGAAGGTGCTACATTTCATATTAAACATTTTTGTTGTTACCAATGTGATTTACCATTAGCTGGTCAACAGTATATTCCTGATGAAAAAACTAATATGCCATTATGTTTAAAATGTTATGATGATTATTATGCAGAAAAATGTCAAAATTGTAAAATGATTATTGGACCAACTGAACAAGGTGTTTCATGGGGTAAAATACATTGGCATGGTCAATGTTTTATATGTTCCGGTATGAATTGTGGTAAATCATTAATTGGTGGAAGATTTTGTGTTAAACAAGATTTACCATTCTGTAGTCCACAATGTGTTAAGAGTATTTTACAGTAAATATATAAAAAAAAAAACAAATATTACAGTATATTAAAAAACGAAGAAGATATAATTCATGCAGCTATATTTTTATTTAAAATAAAATAATTATGAATTATAGTACATACAATTTTATGCATTAATTATCCTTAAATAATTAATTCGATCGTATATCGTGAAAGAATTCATAATTTAATTGCTTTCATTAAATTCCATCTAAAATTTAAGAAAATTGATACGTACTTTTAAAGTCATCAATAACAATGATTGTGTTTGAAGAGGTTGCTACATTTTTTATTGATTATTTAAGATTACATTTAAGTAAAATATTTAGATTTGTAAGAAACAAGTAAAATTTTTTATATAAATTTATTGTATACAATATTTTATACTTATATATATTTACAATTTTTGAATACCATAAAAAATCAGTTTTTTTTTTTTATTATTTTAATTAATATCCAATTAGTAAGTAAGAGGCATTTTTCGGTTTGGTATTAAGTTTTAATCAATATGACGCTGTTCTTTAAGCTAAGTATCGTACTAGTACGCACCTCAGGTTGGTAATCGATGGCAGTAATCAACTAATTCCCGAAGTTTTAATATGTATAATGTATTGAATAAAGTTTGTTTGAGAATGAAAGGGTGTTGTTTTATATAATACAGTGTTGGACTCCAGTGTTGGGTGTTGTTTTATATAATACAATTTTCCATTTTACATCGAGCTATTATAATATAATATAGCAATTATAACATACCTTTTAGAATCTTATCCAAAAACTCAGTACGAAAAACTTTTTTCACAATTTCATATTTTATTATAAGTAAAATAGTATATATAGAAATCTTTGTAATTTATTAGCATTTTTAATATTTTTATTTTAAATATAAATACATATATATGTATAAAAACAATTTTTAATTATCGGTTACATTATGAAGTTTCACAAAATTTGTTGTATATTTCTTAGAGATGTTATTTTTTTTGGTAATTCTTCTTTTATTTGTATTCCAAATGGTTTTAAGTGATAAATGAGATAATCAAAAACATACAAATTTCTTGGTGTTACATAATGAAATGAAATTGTATAATCTGAACAACAGTTTTCATCTGTCTGAAATTAACCAAACAGAAACTAATTAATTGTTAATTAATATAAGTAAATAATCACAATAAAAGCAGAATTTTATCTAGTTGACATGCATTAGTAATAGTTAATGAATTAATATATTTACCGAATTATATTCTATACAAATACAATTCAAATACATGACACTTTTATTTGCAGAATAAGGTGGTGGTGGTATATGAAATTCAGGCATTAATGGAAAAAATCGAATATGATTATTTGAATCACGTGAATTTCCAAAAATTATACCAAGTTTTCTCATACATAATCCCATTTTCATATCTTCTGATCCATCATAATGATTGTCATTACAATATTCTGGAAATTCAACAAAACGTTTTACTGCTTCTTTACTTAAAACATATCCAGCACCACCCGACATGTAAATCTATTTAAATTATTGTTAATAATTTATATAAGAATTAATCAATTCAAATAAAATAATTTAAGAGGTGAATACCGTTTCAGCATCCGCTTGTAATTTACAACCAAAATATATTCCAATATTTGGATCATACGGATATAACATATATCTTAAATTTTCTAATACTACATAACTATATAGAATTTATTTAAAATAACATAATTTTAATAATTAAAATTACAGAATATTACGTATCATCATCGGCTCTTAAAAACCAATCATATTCATTTAAATAATTATTATAAATATATTTAAAAGATTCTCGTGTTTTATTCCATAATTGATTGCGACCTTCTCCAACTGGCACTCCAATTATTTCCAATTCAGTATCATTTTCTGAACTCATTAATAAAATTTTATTACAACGTTTGCCCCATGTATTTTTAATATGTTTGGCTTTTGTTTGATGATTATTTGGGCATGTCATTACCCAACATAGAACTTTAACATCATTATACAATTTATCAGCCAATAACCTATTTTCAATGGTCTCATTTGATTTCATTTTAATTAATTGAAAATCATCTACATAAGTTTTTGTATATAATATTTTAGTCATTAATGTGCTAATTTCAGATCGAGCTGTATACATTTGTGATATACAAATACCAAAAATGAATGCCACAATTAATGAACGATATTGATATTGTAATAATTTTTTCTTCGGTATATAAAATATATCTTTAAGAAAAACATTATGTAATATCAATATCAATATGTGTATAAAAAAGTTTTCTGAAATTAACTTACGAAATATTTTTCCAAATATAGTGGATGCCATAATAAAATACAAAAATGGTTTTATTCCTTTTAAATAAGTAATAAAAATTATAAAATTTCCAGTAATTTTCGTAAATAATTAATATTGTCATAAAATTCTATGACAATATGTATTAATATTGTACAAACGCCTGCTTATAGTTGTGTTTCTTACTTAAATCTGTAGATCTATAAGATTTTCTTGATCCTGATGGAAATCAGGTGAATCTGACTAATCGATTTTTCATATTAAATTCATAAGCACTTAATTGAAATT
The DNA here is from genome assembly GCA_963920725.1 of Rhamphomyia laevipes. NCBI lineage: Eukaryota > Metazoa > Arthropoda > Insecta > Diptera > Empididae > Rhamphomyia > Rhamphomyia laevipes. The sequence continues at coordinate 41,071,356 of OY987258.1, read as the reverse complement.
TAGAATCACTCAGATTTTTCGTATTAAATGCATAATCACTTTCCTGAATTCGAAACCACTTCGAATAACACAATAACATCACATTTTCGGATTCCATCTTAAGTATCATCAAATGTTTCATAAAGGATATTTTAATTTTAAAAAGTAAAAAACATCAATAACTAACATAAGAAGTTCACAAGTGGAAATTTTAAATCTTTAAAAGTTCACAAATGGAAATGATAAAATCTTGTTACCAAAAGTGGTAGTAATAGTAAGTAATGAATCAATTAAAGTTATAGGTCAAGTCAGGAATATAAGTACAGATACAGAATCCTTTGGAAGGTGTTAAAAAGAAAGTAAAAGGATCCCCTTTTGCCTTTTCCTTCTCTAACTAACTTTTTCTATTACTACACCTATTTCTTATTTTTACAATAATTACTAGTCCTCTCGGACTTCCAAAAATTGCCTTAGTGGACGGTATTTCACGTCCTCATGGCGGGGTATTGGTTAAAGTTTTCAACTAGCAATAATCGCACCTCGGTAAGACCTCATTGGTTACGATATCGCCTCTGCGCAAAGCTGATTTTACAACCTCAATCTTCTAGTATTCATATCCCCATTTATTAAAACGTACTGTGAACTACAAATTTAAGCAAAACTAATTACAGGAAAATAAATCAGAAGAAAAACGTATAAATCCAGGATAATACATCCAGGCATATATTTATTTATATTGACATATTATTTGTTCAAAATAAATTGAATAATGTAACAATTAAAATTTAAATTTTATCATAATTTACCCTTTTTAACTAAATTCGAATTGGTAATGAAGTAGATAATCTCAGTATGCTTAAGTATACTGTATACAGCATTCTTTACTGGACGATTTAATTCATTTTTTATAGGCATTTCCTACCTTCGGAATCTATATTGTATTGTACAGTAAAAATTTAATAACTATATTGAAAAATGATTAATTGAAATTATTCCAAGTATTAGATAACTTTAAATTTATTTAACTTATAATATTTTTTTTTATTTTTACATATATGTATACAGTATACTTAATTTTAATCAATTTTCATTTTTACTGCTTATTAAATTGTATAATATTTTATTAATTTGGGGGAATTATTAAAAGAATGCTGAGAAAACTGATTTTACATTTATATTAATCTTAAATCTAGTTTGATTTAAATTTCTCATATTAATAATTGTTTGTTAATATATAAATATATTCTTATTAACTATTTTGGATAATAGTTGTAGTTGTTGAATGCTTTGCTACTTTATTTCTATAATATTAATTTATATAATGTAGTTGTAGTATATAACTCATGACATCATTTAGAATTTACTATGTTCTGCATTTTACACATTTAAATTATTTTCATCTAATATTTAATAAATAATTAAATTTATATATTTTTTGTAGTAATAATTTTAATAAAATAAATAACTAAGATAAATATTCCAATATGCCTTCAATCAAAGTCGAATTTTTAACAGCAATTACACCACCAACATTACATTTTTCATTTTCATCAGCATAACTAATTGGTTTCAACACTTTTGCTTCTATACTAGTTTTATAATTAAATATATCACCACCTAATGATTTTAATATTGCTTGAGGTGCACAAGTGTCCCATTTATAAGTTGTTCCAGCAGACAATAAATATACTTCAGCTTCGCCAGTAATAATTTTTAAAGCTTTATGACCAGCCCCTGATGAAAATGCTACTTTATATTTCAATGTTTTTAATACTTCAATAATATGTGGTGATTCGGAGGTTGAAAACAGTGCAATTTTACTTGGTATTTCATTTTTTTCTTCAATAATATTATTTCCAATAATTCCATTAAAATTTACACCCCAGAAAAGTTTGCTTTTATAAGAATTTTCAGTAGTTTTCACTTCAAATGGTTGATTAATAATACCAATTATTGGTATTCCAGTTGTTTTACTAAATGCTCCAATTAGTACAGTAACACAATCTAAGCCAGCTGATGTAATACCTGGAAAATTAGTGAATACTGTATCACCAGCAATATATTGTGAAGTTGCATCTATGGGATCTATCCAAATACCAATATCTGAATAATCAATATCATTAGGTAATTCTGGAATATTTTCAAAATTTACTGAGAAATCAATATTTCGATGAACTTCATTAGCAAGTATATTTGCAACTATTTCATTTCCATCTAACACTTTTTGTAGACAAGATGAAGTATGTGATTGAGTTTCACCAATTTCCACAGATACAGATTCATCTAAGGTGTTTGTGAAAATTTTAGATTCTTCACCTTTTATGTTCGATTTTAATTCTGGAAACTATTATAAATAATTATTTTAAGTTTTATTTAACAGAAACAAATAGAAATTACACAAATTCCAATATCATGAATAATTGTTTCTTGAATTAGAACATCTGCCAGTGTTTTAAAATCATGTACAAATCTGGAATTGGCTTCTTCGGCGACTTTTTCTTGTATTAACAGTGATAATAGATTTTTATCTTCTCGACATTTTCTGGCAATATTTGCGGCTTTTTCAGCAGCATCTATTAAGGACTTTATTAAGTTTCTAGTCATTACAGAAATATTTGAATTTGGTCAAATATATATTAAGAAATTTAATTTAATTAACAGCTATAATATCTCTATGACTATACAAACAAAATACCAGTGAAAGTGGTCAAATATTTAAAAACAATATAATTTAATTAACACTTGTAATATTTCTACATCTCTACTTCATAGATAATATAGGAAATTACACCACTCTACTACTGTCTAATTATAAATTATACTCTACATCTGCAACTACAGTACATAAAAATGTAAAACCAATGCAAAATTGACAACTTTCTAGCAACTTTTCAAATCAAGAGACAAACATCTTTGTAAAAATTCGCGCAACAACCACAAATTTAACGATATTATCTGACATCGTATAATGTTTTTGTTAACCAAATATATTTGCGTTTAGGACGTTACATTGTTACATAAGAAAATTATATTATCTAAAAACTGGGTAGTTTTAAAAAAACTTGGAATCCTATTTTGAGTTTAGGTTTATAATTATAATCATAATATTAAACTTGAGCGAAGTGGGATAATTCTGCGCATATTGTAGCTTAGTAAAGTATATGCCAGATTTAACTATGCGGAAACAGCCACGAGTAAGGTCTGAAAATTATCTACGAAGTCGCCAGTATAAGCGTACGTCTGAGTGGAAGCAGCTTATAAAGAACGAGCCCCAGCAGTCAACTTTAAACAAGTAATGCAGCTGGCTAGGGAAGTTGCCAGTAAGAGTTTTTCCAAATCATCCTGCGTCTTTTAGGCAAACTAAGGAGGTTGACAGAAGAAGACGCTATGAAAGGCAATGCCTGTCCGAATCATGCAATTCCAGTGCCTCTTACAGACCATGTTATTATATAATTATTTATTATTTATATATGTTTCTCCAGCAAGTTGCTAGAAATCGAAAAAAATCTTAAAAATTATTACGATATTTATATAATAATGTAAAATTTGTGGTGTCACATGTAGATCGACAATACTACAAAGTTACTAGAAAGTTGGCAATTTCGCATTGGTTATTTAATTTTTATGACAGTTCTACTACAACTCTGTGTTGTTTCAGTGAGCAGAAAAATTATTGTAAACAATTATTCTAGTTTATAGAAGAATAAATATTTTTTAAATGTTAAATGAATGGCAAAATTGGTGCCGTTTATGTGCCAAAGAAAATGGAAATGATATTAATGTTTTGGTTAAAGATGAGAATATTTCAAATTTATCGGAACAAATACAGAAATTTTTCTCCATCGAAGTAAGATTATAAATTCAACTTTTTGAAGAATATTTACATTAATCTCGTCTTCGCATTGCATATTGTAGGTTATTGCTAACGATGATTATTCTACATCAATTTGTTTAGATTGTCATAAATTTATATCAGAAATTGTAATCTTTACGGAACGTTCATCTAGAGTTCAATCAATGTATTCTGAATTTAAATTCAGTTCAGATTTAGGTACTGTTTGCGTAGATTTAAATGCATTACGAAATCAATTTGGAATTTCATCAAATAATACTATAAAATTAATATCGCAAAGTACAGACACAACTGATTTAACAGAGAATTTGTATGATCAAGACATTACCGCAAAAAGAAAGACGGATATTTTAAATGATGAAAAATGTAATATTATAAATTTTAAAAATATTACTGATGATAAAAATGAAGAAAATATGACTGAAATTGATTATCTTAATGAAGATTTGTTAGAAGTTAAATATGAACAACAAGATAATGATGAACAAAATTCCGATGACGATAATTTAGGAATTTATAAAAGAAAAATGTCAACTCGAAGTAAAAGTAAATTGAATGATAATAATGAAATTACCGATTCTAAATATGTATGTGAAATATGTTATAAAAATTTTAAACGTGAAAGAAGTTATAGTTATCATATGAAATTAAATCATAATAAAATAAATAATGAAATACTTTTCGAATGTGATAAATGTAATAAAAAATTCAAAACTAAAAGACGTTTAACAAATCATATAGAAACACATTTATCACCAGTACCAGATGAGAAATTATTATATCCATGTCCAATTTGTGAACAACAATTTTCAAAAAAATATTTATATTCACATGTCAGAACGGTTCATAAAAATGTTAAACCGTATGTTTGTGAGGAATGTGGCAAAGCTTTTAGTAGTAGTGGTGCATTAAAAGAACACAAATATACTCATATAGATGATACACCATACCAATGTCCAAAATGTTCAAAAAAATTTAAAAATAAAGCTAGACTTAAGGTAATTTTACCAAATTTTTAAAAAAAAAAAAATTATATGCTTAAACAATATTTAATTTCTAGACTCATACAGACACTCACAATGATACAATGTATGTTTGTACAACGTGTGGTCTACAATTGAATACACGACGTACTCTCTTAATGCATATGGTTGTACATTCCGATCAAAAAAAACATAAATGTAATTTTTGTGGTAACGAATATAAAAGAGCTAAAGCATTAAAAAATCATTTAATTCTTCACACTGGCCTAAGACCATATTTATGTCCATTTTGCGATAAAACATTTGCAAATGGTTCAAATTGTCGTAGTCATAAAAAGAAAGCACATCCAAATGAATTAGCTGCTTTAGAAGCAAGTGGCGAAAAGCCAAATATTACTAATATACCAAAATTGGAACAGTTAAATTCTGTGTAAGTATTTTTTTTTTTTAAATTTGTTTTGTTAATAAATGTTTTCACTATTCATTTTAGTGCTATAGGCGAAATTTCACAAATTGCTAAAACGGAAATTTGGAATAATGATATGATGAAAACTGATCTTAATGATCAACAAATTTGTAATTACATTGAGTTAATTTAGAATATACATAAATATAATATGTAATAAATTTATAGTTCTATATATTGTTTTTTTAATTTTATAATTTTAATAAAGTAAGTTACATACATTTTTTTTTTTAAAATAAATAATTAGTATTTATATTTTAATTTTGTTTAGATATAAAACAAATTAGTAAACCCTCGTTAAAATATGCAGTCGCTCTATTTCAGATGTCGATCCAATTGATACAAATCAGATTCATATTATATTTTTTAATTTTCTTGAGTTGACTTTGGCCAACTAAAAATAGATACAAATAAAAACCAATTAATTTAATTGCTCCAAGGTTCAAATTAAATTTTTTGAATTATTATTCGTTCTAACTTCTAACAAAAATATAAAAGTATTGATATACGGTTATATCAATAATTATTTTGTTATCACTGTTTAAATAATTTAAGTGACAAAGAATTAAAATTTGGGGATACTATTCTGTAGCTGCTATTAGTTTCACTTTTACATTTAAAATTAAAATAATGAAATTTACATAAATTTAATAATTTAAACAGTTCATAAAAATTTGATATACTAGTAAATCATAAAAGTAAATAAAGATTTCTTGCTGGACGGAGCAATTTAAATTATTGAACTATAAAATAGTTCAACCATTGAGTAATTAGGACTGACTAACTATACAGGGTGCTACGAGTGCATTAACTTCAGGAAGTGATTGGGCATGACGAAAAACGAAAAAAAATCGTTCTTTAATTTTAAATTAACCGCCATTTTATTCTCCATCAAAAAGCTGAAGGTTTGAAAGCTGTACCTGATGTACAAAAAAAGTTACAGGTTAAAATGTTCCTGTAAATAATATTATTTTTTAATTTTTTTTTTTTTTTACGCGATATGTACGTACATTTTGACCTGTAACTTTTTTTGTGCGTCCGGTACAGCTTTCAAACCTTCAGCTTTTTAATGGAGAATAAAATTAATCAGTCTGTATCTCGGTAGCGGTGCATTTTAGACCGCCCCCTTTAGAACGATTTTTTTCGGTTTTCGTCATGGCCAATAACCTCCCGAAGTTAATGCACTCGTAGCGCGGGCACCCTGTATAATATAATATAATTTTGCATTGACAAATTTGTGTTAATTTTTAAATAAATAAAAAAAATTATTTGGTTACAAATTTATTCATTAATGTTGCGCAGAAAGTTGTAAAAAATTGTTTTTTCTTTATCAATTTTATGAATGAATAACTAAAAATTATTAAATTTAGAAATACATTGTGAAAATTTAAATTAGTTCTATATACTAATTTATAAATAATTATAATAAATATATAATAATTAATTTATAAATTATAAAATAAATACACCAAATTCCTAAAATCATCTATAATCATCTATTTAACTTGAACCTATTCCAGGTCAAACCGTTTATTCACCAGGGTTACCAGTTCAAACCGTTTATTCACATTCCATTTATGCGTTTAAAGGATTTTCGGTATAATAAAACTAATATAATTCTGTTAAATAATATTTGATAATATTCTTTTTATATATTTTATTTAATTTTTTTTTAGTTTTTGGAATTTTAATTTAATCTTCATCTGTTTAATTTAAAAAAAATTAAGGTTGTCTGTATTAAAGAATTTATTTATTTTTAATTACGGGCCCAACGATTTGACGGAATTTTCCAAATCTTTATCATTCTTGCAAAGATCCTCATTTTATTTTTCATCTACTTTATTCACTTTCAGATATTATAACAAGAAACTCTTCAAAAATCTTCTTTTTTAATTGACCTGACAAGATAAAAACAATTAATCATTTTTAATTAAATCCATAAATATTATGTATAGTATACAGAAAAATCTTAAAAGATTCATTCTTTAATTTAATATGAAACTATGATGACATGTTGTCTGTTTAATTCTTAATTTTTATCTTTAATACAATATTATTATAATGAAGATTTTATTGGGATTATCATTTTATTATCATTTTCATCATTATTATATTTTTCAAACCAAAAGTCCTAGATTAATAAATATGAAAAAAAAGAAGTTATTTTTTTTTTATTAACAAATTCAGAGATTTATTATTCAAAGCATAATCATTAATCATTATAACTAATCATAGTGATGGCAACCAGCATAAATTATATCTATATATTCATATCATATATAAATAAAACTGAAATTCACATATTAGAAAAAAAAAAATGATAATGTAAGGGTAGACCAAAACTTGGAGTTTATTTAAATATCGTTTTAAATTTGTACAAAATTTCAGATTTCGGACTTAAGAGGTCAGGAATGGATGTTATTATTATGTTGATATGAATCCATTTCGATATTAACTTGTCAACCTAAAAAACTATATGACGAAACAAAGTCGGCGTCAATTTTTGTTATTTCCATCGTCAGAAACGTAAATTGAAAATTGATTTGGACAATATTCATTTGTTCAACCGATCAATCGATCACAATACTTTATATTGTTATTCCATATCTTCTAAACTTTTATTTATTTACAAAACATTTTTATTAATAAAGCATTTTGTATCAATTTATGATATGTAAAAGGAAAAAAAAATATTAAAGCAGAAAAAATGAAATAATTAAATTGTAATAAGTAAGTTTTTATAGTTTCGGACACTATGAATAAGTTCAAAGAGGATATAAATAGCCAGCAGCGTACCATGTACCAATTAACAAAACTGGTACAAAAATGAAATCTTAAAAAAATTGCAATAAAACTTTTGAATAAAAAAAAATGTGTATATTAAAAAACCTTTTTGCATGATACGCTATAACAATTAATTCTAATTGCACCTAATTAAAAGAAATGACAAAGAAAATGTTATGGGCTATAATGAATCATTTTTTTTTTGCAGATATTATTAAAGGGTTTCTTAAGTGTCATTTGAATTTTCCTCGTTAATATGCTTAGTTGAACACTTGAAACTTTTTAAAATATACAGAAATTATTATAAACGTAATATAAAATTTAAAAAGACATTACAAAATATTTGAAAATTAATAATTTTGGATAACAGATTGAAAATTGAATTATATAAGATTGTTAATATTAGTTGGAAGTGTTAAAAATGGGTTAAGTTAACCCGAATACAAAATTAAAATGTTCTCAATCCACTCTGGATAGTAAATTATTTCTCAACATATGCAGGAAGTGCAAGATATTATCTTCTTTTAATTGTGTTCTTCTCTTTGGACCTACTAACAATTTCGCTGATCCAAACAAATCATTTATTTCTTTTCATACTGGAACACCTTATTTTCCTTGCAACGGGAAAGTGGTGGTGTGTTAATGACTAGTTATAATTAGTGTAAATTTGCTGCTAAATTTGGAAAAAGGTAAGCTTTAGTCTCAAAATTATGGGATCATAAAAGTCTTGATATTGTCCATCCTGTTGAATTCTCATTTTATTATACAAAGTTGTATTAATAATCTTGATGATGATTAGATTGCTGAAAAATAATTATAAAGGTGGCAGTGGCTGTATAATAACAAGCTACATGATCCAACATGATCTATGTTGAAAACGAAGCAAAAACCAATTCCCCTGCTTAACAACGTTAAAAATAATGTCTGAAATGGAAATTTATTTTTTGAATTCATTTAAAAAATTAATTATTGAAAAGATTTTGATTATATAATTAAAATGTTGGTAGCTTGAGAATTCTGGAAATAATAAGTTTAAGAAATCTGGAATTAATTATTTTATATAATATTAGCAAGAAAACATAACATTTTTTGAATTCACCTAGATTTTTGTTGGTTGATTGACAATGCTGTGTGACGTTTGACTGGACATTTTGTTTGTTGAAGAAAACACCTAGAACTGGTCGACAAATCGTGATGGAATTTTAGGGCCTCGTAGCGATTATGCACTAATTTTAGATAAGTGGAATTATTACCAAAATCGATTAGGAAATTTAAAATAATTAAATTTATTGGATTTCTTTCTTTCCTATTTCTTGGGATTTATTATAATTTTTTTAGGATGTCGATATGCTCTGGTTTAAAATATAGGTCAGAAGAAGACTAGAAGACTAATTTATATGTAATTGGAATATATTTACCAAAAATATGAAATTACTTTACAAAATTTATTCTCAATTAACATTCCTTATAGCTCATAAAAATAGTTACATTTTAAAATCAATTAACACCATTTAGATATAACTTCAATTGCAATATTATATTTTAAAATCTTCCAATGTTACCGAGTATTTTTTATCAAGATCGAATGGATAATAAATACATAAATTCTTCTTATTTGGTTTATAATTTTTTGTTAATTCTTTCATTTTTAATTTTAAAGATCTGTTAACCATTTTATTTGGTACACAATTATTGTTAAAATTTAAAGTTTATTTATGGTAATAATGTTTTTTAGTTATATAAATATTTTTTTGGCATTTTTATACAGAAAAATCCTCAAAAAATTGTGTTTTTAAGGGGAATTATATAAGATGAAATTTCTTGGAAGGGATTGAATATAATTAATATTAAAAGTTTAATATTTATTAGGTAATTGTATATAAATTTTTCTTAGCTATTTTATGACTTGAATTATTAGTTAATAGATTTTTTTTTGGGTATAATTTCTATCAATTATTCCAAAAAGTTATTATAGAATGTTAAGACGTGCGTGCCATATTTACCACATAAGTTATAGAATAAAAATTTGAATAAATTTTTAATATTCAAAAATGATTTGTATTAATCAAATCGTAATGAAAATAATAAGTGTGATTATTTTAATATTTAATTTAATTAATGTTGTTGAATTGGATTCAAAAGTGTTGTTACCAAGAAAAGATTATATTACAGAAAGATCTACAGAACTTAATAATTTTAATATGGATTTAATTTTTCGTAAAATTAATGATTATGATAAAAATGTTGATGGTTTAGAAAATGAAGACAATTCAAAAACAGTGAAATATTTGAAACAATTACATACTAAGGACTCAGACAATTTTCTAACGAGCCTATTACAAATTATATTTGGAAATATTGTTTCATCAACAATTCGAACTGATCAAAAACCGTCTAATTATGCGGAATCCGACAGTTCAATAATCAATGAAAAAAAATTGGATAAGAATTTCAAAAATATTTCATTACATCAAGAAAATCCTTATAATATGGAAAAATCAATTCAACAGAAAATAAATAATTTAACGTATTCGAAACCAATTGAAAATAACAATTTAGAAATTTCATATCCAACTAAAATTAGTAATTATACAATTATCAAATCAGTGTCACCAAATAAACGAATTCAACCATATATAATTCAAAATATTAAATCAGCAAGGCAACAACTAGCATCTAAACTATCATCATTTTCCAAATTCGATTTAGAAAAAAATTCTCATATGCAGTATAAAAATTTGAATTTACGTCATTCTCGGAAAATTGAAGAATCTAAATCATCAGATTCACGTGTCAAAAAATATAGTTATTTCTATTTAAGTCGAAGGTTATGGTATGTTCCATTATATTTTACAGTATGGTTTACATTTTATGTACTTTGGTTAGTCATTAAATCAATATTTAAACATAAGGTATATGTAAAATTTTAAATTTTAATTAAAAATTTTAGTCACATTCAAATTTTAGGTCAATTTACCGAATCATGAAGTACAAGTAATGAAAAGAAGTTTATGGAGTAATGATTTGCTGCAGGCAGAATCTTCTAAAAATATTGACCAATTAACAATTTTTGTAATGGATCAAATTGAAAAATTTAAGAAACATAAAAAATTATTATGAATTAATGTAAAAAATTTGAAATTTATTTATATATAGACTGATAATACATATTACAAATTAACTGATTATATAATATAGCTAAATTTATAAAGCCTGTGAAATTGTGAGTTTTAATAATTTCCCTAAATTTTATGTAATAATAAATGTAGAAACTCTTGTGCTGTATAGCTACACTAATTTGGTATCTGTGTGCATTGGTCATATTTTCCCAGCCTTCCGCTAAATTGCTATACGTTTATTTACATAATAAATTTAAATATTATGTTACAATTTAGTTCTACAAGTTAAGAATCAAATTGGTATTGAAAATAAATGTATATGAACTTCTCTTACTTGACACAATTATTAGAGTTGCTAATTAATTTCTTCATTTCCATGTCTGTTTGTATTTCTGATACCTCTGGTAATCGTGTAACTTAGCTTTATATATTATTATTGTTAAATCTAGAACAAACCTACTTTTCTGATTGATTGATAAATGAAATATGTATAAAGAAACCGTAACATAACTTTATATTCTGAAGGGGAAAATCTGAATCTGATCATTTATTTACATATTTTCATGTGTGATAGAAGGGATAGAATTAATTTTACATGTATATAGTCCAGAATTTTTGATAGATATGTCACGATTTAAAATCTTGTATACTTCAAGTAATAGAAACTTGTCGAAGATTTATTGAAATTATTACAAAAGATAGTGATACAGTGCTAAGACGTGTGTGCAAAATATTCTTTATAAACTATGAACCAAAATTGTTACAAAATTGTATAATTATTAGATATAAAAGAATTTTTTGTTTGTTTTAAATGGAAAAATGTTTATTAAAATAATAAATGTGTTAATTTTAATATTGTATTTAATTATTAATGTAAACTCATATTCTCAAGTAATAATATCAGGACAAAATCATAGTATATTACCAAAAAATGATGATGGTCCAGTTTTACATAAATCTATAAATATGGATTTAAATTTACCACAAATGTAATAAGAATAAATTAAATTTTTAATTAATGATAATTTTAAAATATTTTTTTTGTTTGTTTTTGTATAGTTTTAATATATCGGAATCGACTACAAATAAATTAATAATAAATGAACCATTAAATAGTGAATCAACAGGACGTGCTGTTTATCCATCACAACAATATAAATTTCCACAAACAATTTCAAATAATATTCGTAAACCAATGCCATCGTATTCAGGATATAATAAATTAAGAGATTCAAATCCATCATCAACTAATTATGTTTATCCAGTTTATCGACCACAATCCCAACCAAGCCAAATAGAGATTAATAAGTTAAGAGGAAAAGGTAAGACAGAATTTTATGTATAGAATGGAAAAATATATTTTTTGAAATTTTTAAATAATTTAATTGAAAAATTTGGAAAGTAAATAATTTTATTTTTTGTCACCATGATTTTAGGTCAAGCTATGGATCGTTATACACCTGGAGAAGCTGTTGCTTCAGCATTATTTAAAAAACCAAAAATATCTTATAATAATGGTAATTTAAAACAAGCAGCATCATCACAAATTCTTTCTAAGCCAGTATATAAGCCAGTAGATCAAAAAGATTTATATTCATTTCCACCGAATCATTCAAAATATCCGCCACCAAATCAAGTTTCATCAACAAATCAAATTTCAAGTTATATACCACCAGCTGCTGGACCTGCTGACTCAACAATAACTGATTATGTTGGACCAGTTAGTCCCGAATATTTACCAACAAATTTGAAAAATGAAATGCCAAATAAAGATAACGATAAAATGCCTGATATGGAACAGAGTCAGTTGGATAATGGAATGGATAATGGTATGGAAAATGGAATGGATAATGGTATGGAAAATGGAATGGATAATGGAATGAATAGTGGAATGGATAATGGAATGAATAGTGGAATGGATAATGGAATGAATAATGGAATGGATCACGCAATGGAAAATGGAAAGAATAATAATGTACATGACAGTGAATCAGATGATATGACATATCCTACTCCACCTCCCGGATATCTATATAATTCACCTACGCAGGGTGATGATATGATGATGCCAATGCCACCAACATCATCTCATGATCATGACAATTTGCATGATCATTCACCAGATTATACAAATGATCATTTACCAGATCATTTGCATCATTATCCACCAGATCATTCATATGACCATCCTCCAGATCATTCATATGACCATCCACCAGATTTTTCACATGATCACCATAATTTTCATCATGATCATTCTCCTCATAAGTACAGTTCGCCATGGAATTATTTTCCATCTTCTCATGGGTCACATGGTTCACATGGAATTGATACTTATCCAGAAATTATTTATGATGATCATCATGATCATGATCATCACCATCATCATCATACTACATTGCCACCACCACTACCACCGCCACCAACTACAACAGAAGAGCCACCACCAGAACCAAGAGTTAAAAAATATAGTTACTTTTATTTGGGTCGAAAACTATGGTACATTCCATTATATTTTACGGTCTGGTTTAGTTTTTACGTCTTGTGGCTAATTATTAAATCAATAGCTCGACATAAGGTAAACAAATAAATTATTCTATAATTCTTTTTTAGAGGCTATACAAATAATTTTAAAATTTCAGGTTAATTTACCGAATCATTATCAAGCAAGACATTTAATGAAAAGAAATATATGGTCACATGATCTAACCCATAAAGAAGCTACCGAGGAAATTGATCAATTAACAATTTCTGTGATGAATAATATAGATAAATTTAAAACTAAATATCTTTAATTTTAAAAAATAAAAAAAGAAGTTTATTTTAATTATGGAATTTAATAATTACAAAATGTTTATTAACTCATTTATGGAAAATTATTATTTTAACAGGTCCTTTATATAAAAACTGTGCAGTTTATTATAATTTTAAAAATTAATTATGCAATTCGTAAAATGCTTTTTAAAAACTGATTATTCTTAATTATATTCACGTTTACACTGCCATATAAATATTAATTCTATTTCATACCTCATTAATAAATTTTTATGTAAAAAGGATAATACAGATTTGGTCAATAATTTATTTAATATTTTTGTATTTGATTGTAAAAAGTTAATTTAATTTTAATTTTTAATTAAATGATTAATTATTCAATTTTATAAATATATAAATTTTTCCAATCCTGTATTTTTATAATATGTATACGTAAAATATTTTGCTGTCTGGACATTAAGGATAATTATTTAATTTATTTTTATTGTTAAGTTCAGGTTTTATTTTTCGATTTTTGTATCCTTCCTTAATAAATTATGAATATTCGAATTAATAAAATATTATTTATCCTTAATAGTTGTTGCCAATTTTTTTTTCTGACTGCATTGTTTATTGTATGCATTGTAAATAATTAATAGTTTTATATGTAATTATTTGGTGGCAAATAGTTAAAATAATAGTGAGGAGTAGAAAGGATCGAAGGGAGAAATATTTTCATTTGATTTGTAAAAATCTGAATATAAATTATATTTAGAAATACGTAGTAGAAACAATGATCATAACATAAGGAATTTAAGTGATACGAGGATAAGTATAATGTTCAGGTAGCTAAGCGGTCTTAAAAAACTAAGCTAGTTCTATATTATATTTACCAATTTTGAGTATTATCTCAATATTTACTCAAATTTGGTAAATAAAATGTAGAACTAATCTTAACCTATTAGTAAATAACTTAAAGCTTCTCTAATCATTGTATGACCGAATGTACTTAGAAAGCAGATGAACTAGCATTACGAAACTGATTTAGAGGTTTTACAAGCTCAACTGATTTCACTTGTTGTGGGTGTATATTGAGGGTGTATGTAGTCAACGTGTCTGGGAGTCTAGAAAATGTTTATTCCTTTAAAAATTACCAACTATTATTGATTAAAAATTTATAGACTTTAAATCTATATTTTGTGAGGTTCATATAATTAATTTAGTCCATTAAAAGTGAATGAAAAAAGGGTTTCCCGTGATTGTGCTACTTTGTAAGCCCATTTATAACTTCAAAATTAAATGACTCAATAATTAATCCTCAATCGAAACTTATATTTAGTTATATATAAATACGTTATATATTATAAGTAATAATTTTGTACACTGTTTCAATATGATATTTGGCAATAATTATAATTAGACTGTGACAAAATATTCGATATAAATAATTAAAAGTACACTATAAACACATACATAAAGCTTACACTATTTATATGTATTATACATCATTTATTATTATTATTATTTTTGGTTATATATATTTACCAACATCACGTAAACATTTTGACTGTCGGATGTGACGTGCGAACTTCTGATTATCTCACAATATCCTCAACTTGATATAATTAAGTTATGTCCTGGGGAGGGTAGTAGTAGTAGATAACACGCGGTTCTCATTATATTTTTATATATATAATATATTCACAATTATTATATATATTATTATATAAAAATCTATAAATATTTTTGTTTACACAGGATTAAATAACAAAATAAATCCCATATATCTAGGATAATTAAACGTGGGAAATACTGGATTATTTTGTTGGATATTGAAAGACAAAATGACAGGAAATGAAAAAAATAAAAAAAATGAAATTAATAATATATATATATTTTTTTTGTTGTAATATTTGCTTATTTATTTTTTAATAAAAAATTTATATGAAAAATATCTCCAGAATTATTTATCTGTTACAATATGCAGTACTGGCCAAATAAAATTTTCTTGAATTTTTTTAATATGTAATGACACTTCTTATAGTATTTATGAGCGATTCTATTGCAAATTAAACCTATTGCTACATCACTATTATTTCTATATTATGGATTCCAAACATTTTATTGACACAATTGATTTTAATTGATTTTTGTTTGTTAATATTGTCAAATTTGTTTTCGGTCTATCTATGGAATAGCAATAGACTAAACAGTTCGTATATTTCTCATATCATATATTAGAAAAATACAATTATTATAATTTAAAGCTGAATTATTAAGCGACATAATGCAGAAATCGAACTCGTGACATAATACTGTGTTATTATTTCTTTCTATTTTGAAAACACAGTATTTTATAAATACAAAGCTATGTTATACATTATCTGTCACTCGCATATGGTTAAGAATTCCAAAGAAATAATTTGAAACTGTTAATGTATAGTTATCGGACATAATTTCGTAGATGGTATACCTTTTATTTGGCCACCAGTGTATATTTTATTGTTTTACGCATGCATAATTTTCGAATATTTTATATAATATTGACTGAAATTCAAAGTAAAAAGAAAAATCAAAATAAAAGAATTATGATTTTAATTTTATTTATTTGTTAATATTATAATTTTTCATAGTTTATGGAAGGTGACTTTTAGTAGTACTTTTTGCAATTATAATGACTTTATGTATTTTAATTAAAAATAAAGACAGTTGATCACCATGCTAACGATGCTAACGAATGCAAATGAACGATAATGATAAAATGTGAATAATACCAAAAATGAAATTGATATGTAGTAGGACTTTCAGTAAATATTTAAAATTTTACAGACTTGAATATATTAGAACATCCGCAAAGTGAACATTAAGATATAGTTTTTGAAGTATGATTTGAGTAGCGTCCCACAGACCAGATTGTCCAGGACTCCAAGTAGCACTTTATCACCGTTTTGCTAAAGTTGTGGAGCATAATGTGAACTTTTTTAATATATAGTCGTTTAGAATTTCCTTACAATTTCCTAAAATGGAAGACCGGAAAAGTAGTTTATTTATATCAGATTGTCATACTTTACATAACTTTATAATAACCAATCAGCCATAAATTAGCGAGTAGGTTCTACGACATTTTTTTTTATAAATGTTTCATCCATAGCAAGACCTTTAAAGAAGAATTTTATATTATATTGACCGACTTTTGAAGATGATTGAAATATTGTGAGGGATACTAAGAAGTTTTTCCATTTTCTGTTTATATTTTACGAACATATTAGCTTAAATATTCAATGTTGTTATTCTGATATTCAAAGTGCTATAAGATACTTCATAATCAACTTTTTTTAATGTTTTAATTGATTCTTATTTAAAAAACGTCTACATTAAACAATTATTTAATAATTTTGGTATTTTTTTTTGTTAAAATTATATAACGCTAAATAATTAAACATAAAACATGTTAATTGGATTACTAAATTTTTATATATTCTCTATTCTATATGGTTTTTATTGAATTGAATCGTTAAGAATTATCATTAAGAAAAGAAACAGTTTAGTAACCTAGTAAATAAAATAAAACAAATTTAAATTTAAATAAAAGTTGTCCAAATTTTGTCTATAAACCACAAAAACTAAAAACAAAACTAATTAGAACAGATAGTCAAATTGATATTCTAATTCTAATATAGTTCAACATTTATAAAAATTGTTTAAGGCCATATTGAAAAACTAATTTTGTTTTTATATCTATAAAAACTTACCAGTGCAAAGTGCATTTAACATAAAATACAAAATTAATATCACAAATACGCAGGATGACATAATAAAAGATAAGTAAATTTTTTGGACATGATTTATTCATTTACCAATTTATATAAAATACGAAATTTCCAAAATGTATTAAATTTTATTAACCACAATAGAAAATTATTAATATCTGAAAAATGTACTTTTATATGGTAACATGTGATGTCTAAGATCAGCTCAATATTGCTGATCAGCGTGGTCTCTAGTTTTGTAAGTTAAAATGAGCGTTTTCCAAATTAACTCCAACAATTCCAAATGAGTTATTGGAGTTAATATTGTTTCTATGACAAATCCTACAACAATGACGCTCACATTGGATATGTTGAACTGGTTCTTTCTTGTCTGGTTCCTTAAATTACAGTAATCCATAAGATTACTCTGTTAATATCGGTCTTTGTTACTAGTTGATGCATGTTCCTTTACATTGATAATTTTGATAATTACTGAGCTCTGGTATTCTTGCATTTATTAATTAATTAAATTCTTTAACGATATTTAAAAATTTGAGTTATATTTTACTATCGATTCATTATTTATATTTACAATTATTATCTACTAATTTAGTTAATTTCTATTTCTATATTTCGGTATTTTGGACTGTCGAATTATGAAATTTTGTACAATTTATTAACCTATGGCAAATTTTCTAAATTCCATATTATATTTGTACTATTATTTCATAATATATGACATCCATATAAATGTATACAGATTAAAATGTTGGAAACATACTATTAAAAACCCACAAGCAAACTATTCGACCACAATAGTTCAATTTAAATATTATGCGAAAGATTTAGTGAAATTAATTTCGTATGAAAATGATATTAGAGGAAAATATTATATAAAATAGTGAATAAAAAGGATACATAAAAAAGGATACATGCAATTAATGGTATGTATACAAAGTATAAAAAAATTAATGTCTAATAAAATGAACACATGATGTTAGGATAGTTAGGAGAGCATTAAGTGATTACTATGATTATAATAGTCGAAATGTTGAAAAAAAAATTAAATAGAATAACGAAATATTTTCTGAAACATTAAATTGATTTTTTTATGTATATAAATATGCAAGGATATAATATATATATATAATCACCTATAATTAAATGTTTGAAGGTTTACGATTTGTATACATATAGAAATTATGGTTAGTGAATCACAACAATGACAACATTCCAGCAAGGAAAATTAAGACAAATTAGCATTTGAATTGTTTTAGGAATAAAATGATGTTCATTCCAATATGTATTAAAATATATTATAATATAACAAAAACATTAACAAGTTAATTGCATTTCTATGTTTCTAATATAATATGTTTTAATTGAATCGGAAAAATTGAAATTAGTACATAATTGAATTGATTAAAACGATTTTCAGGACATTTTCTTAAATTATGGAGGTTGATGTTAATAGAACATATAAATCAAATATAGGAACAAATTATAAAGCTTTTATTTAGTAGAGGCTATTAATTTTAAAATTTAATTTTTACCGAATTGACAGGTGACAGACAGTCAACTACTTTGGAAATAGTAGAGTTTTATTAGAAATGGTAAGCTGTTAGTTTAATTGTTTTTAAACTTCTTTTTGTTATTTTCAATTATTGAATTATTTTAGTAAGATCATTTATTTAATTATGTAATGAAATCCATGTCGGAATTAATGTACAGTTTATTAAATTTTATTAAGTTTTTTTTTCGAATTTAATATAAAAATAAGATGGAAATCTGCTACCATATTTTATTTATTATTTTTTTAAAATAATAATTTTATTAATCGAAATTAAATTTGAAGATTTTATTTAATCTGACTCAATCAGATCACTTAGAATAGAATGTAGTACTCTAGTTCTAGTTTTAATATTCTGCCATCACACGGAATGTGAGTGACAGAGAACGTCTTATTATTTCAAGCGTTGAAAGTGATCTTAAATTTTAAATTACATTGCACGCGTTGAAAGGAACTTTTCAAAGTTGTAGTTTCCTTACTTTTTAGTAAAATTGATCATACATAATTTTACTTCTTAATTTAAAATTATGTATTCTACTACATGTTTAGCAACGCAATTTTTCTTAGGTATAATACTGTGAATTTTACACAGCTTTCAACGCGACGGCGACGTTAGCACTATGATTTTAACTTAAACCTTTTTTATTCTGTTTCAGTTATATATTTTGAACAATTTTGTCAAGAGTAATGAGTAAATCATAAGTTTCCGTGAGTTATGCTAAAAACTTGCTTTTATGATTGGACGGATTACTAAATATGGAGTTGGATATGATAATAAACATATATTTTTTAAAAATAAATAGAATTAATTAATATTTCCATTTAATTACCTAATAATTATTTCTCCATTTTACTAAAAGAATTTAAATTTTATATCATTAATCAACAAAAATTTATTTATTTGGTATTATGGGTCATAATATAAATTGTAAATTTTATATTTGCCCCGGATAATATTCCATTTTAAATATATATCTTAGATAATAGTCAATGTGCACCTTTAAATCCTTCTGGTAAAGACTCAAAGAACAAAATGTTATACTTTATTTAAATATAATTGAGCAGAAATAAAGATTATACGGATCTAACAGTCTGGCTAACTATAATGACACTATATATTTTTTTATATTCAAATACTTGTATATAAGGTATTTAATATGAAAGTTTAATTTATAGTGAAAAATTGTTTAGGAGTGTTGCATTAGACTAGAACCTAAAAAAATGGATTCTCTGAAACTTTTTTCCTGGGTTTTTCTGAAATAAAGAGTCCAATAATGTTTAATTATTAAATAAAATTATCCGGTGGGCAGCTAGATCTTCTAAAGTTCCGAACAATAAATAATAATTATTATTTGATGTGAATTACATTTGGCACATAAGATATTTTCCTTATTTAGTTGGTGGCTGTAAAAGTTTGAAATCGGTAGTTTCAGTGAGTCCATGTTAAAATTCCCAAATATATAAGTTCTACATCTACACCATTAGTAATTTTGTTTTATTCTTTTATTTGGTACTACCGAAATTTGTAGTCAGTGTAGCTTCAGCGAGTTAATGGGAAGTTAATAATTGAGTAGTTTAGTTTCCGAAGTATATTTGATTGGTGTTCTAGTAAATAATTATTAACCGGTACCAATGAAATTTGTGCGTTTTGTAATCTAGTTTGGGGTCAAAAGATTCTGTGAGGGGAATTATATAAAATACATTATTGGTGTCTTAAAAGATATGAAATTTTTAACATATAGCAGAGTTTTTTTTTCAAATCGTCGACATGCACTATTAATGAACATAAATTACGTATAAACCTAACTACGAGTTATCTGCTCCCCTAGTCAACAGCTTTTTTTTTTATTTCGGTGATTATAAATACAGTATAACTGACATAAAGAAAACTTCTTCATTTCTAATGGACTGATGGATAAGGATAAATATAAAGGATGGTATGACGGTACATGGTACGGAAATATATATGTATAAATTCGTATGTATAAATAGTACAATGAAGGGGAAAATACTAAGATATATTAAAAACTTTTTATATTTTTTTTTAATTTCTTTATTTTATTTATAGGATTTTTAATAATAAATTAATTTTGTTAAATAAATTTTGTGTCTGTTTGTGATACTGTTTCTTCAGTTTGTCTGTTTCTTTAGTATACTGAGTTTAGTTACGCCAGGCAGTAAGATTTCGAGTCATGATGTAAATATATAAAAAAAATACTAAGGCATTTTAATTCAAAACTTGTTTAAGTTTTGCATAAAATGCTAATGCTAATACAAAACACCGCACGGTCCTATAATATCATACTAATTCTAACCTAATAGCATTCATATTAAAAATAGTACAGATTTCCAGAAAATCTATTCCTTTATCGACAGAGATCTACTACTGCAAGATTCAGACTTATGGCAATTGTATTCAGTAATATTAGTAGAGCCAGTATTGTGACAGAACTCTAATCATTAGTCACATATTACTCCTATTGAATGATTGATTAGGTTATGATTGAAGCTGTAACATATATTTTTATTATTGTTCTTACCTATTTCTTTAGTTATCAATCCGTTGCTGATTTAATGGTAATAACATTGATTGTTTATCAATCCGTGACGATTTTTTCAAAACTTTTAGCTTATCTTCAATTTTCCTCTCATTTTTAATACTATGTAAACTGCACAGTCTTTTCTTAATTTAAGCCATTAAAAACTTGAGTCCCAAATCCCTAAATTAATGAATTTAATTCTTACATACCCTTAAATTTTCTTCACCATTTCTGTATGTTCATTTTGCTAGAAATTGGTTTTAAAGCGGAAACAAAAAACTTCGGTAAGATTTAAAAATCCTTTTTTTATTATTTCTTTTTTCATTTTTCTATTTCTGAATTGGTTTTTTGTATAATTGTTTTTGTTCGTGTCGGGATTGCGGTTGAGTATTAATTGAAAGTTCTTTTCTTGTTTTTATATGTGTTTTTTTTTTTTGTGTTTGCAAGTGATTTAAGTATTTTCTGCAGTTCACCGCTGGGATTATATATATAGAAAAATTTTGATTCCTTATACAATTTATAACAAATTAAATATTACTATATTATTTTTTAAATATTTTAGTGTAGGCAGAGGTAATCAAACTTTTCAAATTAAATAAAAAAATAAAATAAAATAAAATAACAATTCAATTTAATTGAAATTTTCCAATAATCTAAATAAAATTTGAAGAAAAGTTTTAATTTTTATTTTTAGTATTACAATTTGAAATAGAAACCAAAACAACTTTTGAAATTAAAGAATTGAATTTCTAAAAATAATTATTTTTATGGGTACTATTTTTTTTTGGAGCAGAAGGAATTGAAAGTTTTACCATTTTATTATTTTATCAGATAATTTCTATATGTATAGTACTAACCTGAACCAAATTTAATAAACAAATTTAAAATTATTAGAAAACTTATGTAATCAAAATATAAAATAAAATACGACCATCGTTCACCTGTTCGAAAATATTTAACAAAATTTTAATATAGATATCAGATAAAAACTAATTTGAATATTTTTCCCCTGATGGCATCAATGTTATTTTAATTATTATTTTGCAATTTTTTTTTTCGAATATCCTTCATTTCCAATCAAATATACAATCTTGTAGATTTAAATAATTTTATAAATCAATATTATAAATTTAAGGATGCAGGTAAATGGGAATTAAAGTAGGGGAAATGAGTTTATTTTGTGCAAAATAATTCAGTAGAATTAAGTAAATGATATTTTGTTTAGATTTATTTCAAATAATTTGTAAAGAACGCATTAATACAAAGCCCAATATAAATTTATTAATGATTAAGCTTAAAAGAAGGGTCGCCCCCAAATAGAGTCTACCCAGTAAACAAAACTGAAGAATAAAAGAAAAATGGTATAGCTTTAGTACGATAATTGCACGTTTAACCAAAGAAGAAGAAACACTACAGTAAATAGCATATTTTGTCTAAATATCGCATCCATCGTGTTTGTAAGGCATGGGAAAGCAGGAAAAAGATTATTGTGACTTACAACTAAACAGGATATGATTGTGCAATACATCACGTCCCACATTTAATTAACAGTCGTGCTGGCGAGCCTTTCATATTATACATTGTAATCGACAATCAATTTAATACCTATTTTTTGTTAATAAGAAACTGTTGATGAAGGTAACTTTATTTAGAATTAATCAATGTGAAGATAATCCTCAGGAAGAATATTTTGGTAAGTCCTCCGTGGAAATATAATAAATTTTATTCAATCTTTTACAACACCTCCGCATTTCATGATTAATTTGTTTGAAACTTCCATATCCAAGATTAGCATATAATTAGGCTGAGGAATATCGAACCTCTTAAAGAATAGTGAAATAGTGAATGAATTCCAAAATACTCTTCTAATGAAACCTCAAAAATAATTACAAGTTAAGTCTATTTGTACACTGTTAAAGTTATAATTGATGAACTGGTGTCCTTCGATAACAGAAGCTCTTACAAAGAATATTATAACCGAAATGGCACTGATATGATTTAGAATAAGGAATATGAGATTGTTGTTAAGGACATATAACAGAGAAAAAAGTGGTTGAAAATTACATATAAATTGATGCAGCCTTTTCCCATCACTATATCCTAATAAAAATCTATACTTCGTATCTACTACTATGTTCATCAAACTAACACTTCTTAATATCCCTAAAAAAATACACCTTCGATTTTATATTTATTTTTGATTGGAATAAAAAATTGAAATTGTTCAATTAAAATTCAATTTGCATTCCCAGACATCACCAGTACGATATGTTTCACTACAGTAGGTATTTATATTGGTGGTCATTGAATATTGATGGTATCTTCACAAAATTTCAAATTTATATATCAATTTTTATTTTATGCCTGTCTATATATTTAGATAAAGTTTATACCCAGGAAGTTCATATTATAGGAAAAAATTGATAAATAATAATATTAAAATTTTTTTTTTTTTTTTACAAAATTCAAATAAATTGATTTGCTCTCTTTTCCGGTGCCACCACCAATCACAGTATATAATATATAAAAAAAAGATGTTGCTCCTTTTTGTATGGTTTTGGTTTTGCTATATAAATTGTATAGTTGTACGTGTCGTAATGGATAAATGATTAAGTGTGATAGAAAATTTTTCGAATCATCGTAACCCCACCACTCGCCATCAGTTTAATGAAAAATAATAAGAAAAAAACTGCTTAATCAAATAGTAAATGATTTAGACAAATTTAGAAATTTTCGACAATACTTTAACATTTTTTTTTTAATTGTTGTGCTTCAGAAACATTTCAAATATATGCTAACTAATGTCCAAGTGTGTTAACAATTTTCCATTTTATACCATGGTAAATATCATCTAAATTAGAAAAGACTTAGATAAGATTAGATTCGATTTTACAGGGATGACCACTACTAGCCACAATCACTGCAGCCATATAGTGTCCTGATTTTCTTCCTATTCATTCCAATCATTTCTGTTGCTCGTTTTTTGAATGTCTCATACCTACTCGCCTATTCCAATTGTTTTGTTGGTCTTGCTTTAAAAGACTTGACTTACTAGTCACTATAATTTTTAATCGTTGGGAAACTATCATTTTTGGTTTGTGTGCATCAGATATAAATATTTGATGAAAACTTTTGGTTTCTCTGATCCCGGATAAAAAATCTTGAAGATTTTTTTTTTCGAAATTCTAACTCGACCATAAAAATTCATATTCCATTTTAGATATGAAGGAAAAAATTTATATATACGTAACTAAAATGAAATGAAATTGAATTAAGGATTGCATAACTGACGAAATGGATAAATAGAAAAATTAATTTACCTAATCTAAATATAAGCTTTTTTTTTGTTGTTGTGATTTTGAAATAAAATGTAGATATAGATAGAAAATGGCTGACCGTCTAGCAAAATGTATAAATCTATAATATTCAGATAAGACCGTAGTTAGATTTTATATAAATGAAAAAAAAAATATGTTGGATATAATATTAGCAATTTATGAATGAAGAAAAAAAATATTTATATATGTAGAAAATTTAATTTGATGGAAAATGATAAATTGAAAAATTTATTAAAAAAAATTCTGCTATTTATATATAACTTTATTAAATTTTCGAGTCGAGCCATTACAGTGATCCTTTTGCGATTTCAATTACAAATAAATTAATGAATCAATTTTTGTTGCCCATTTATATTTTTTCTTGCTCACGTTTACTATTTTCAAGGTTATTGTTAAATGTGGATTGAATTTTAGGTAAATTTAATTAATTAATAATTTAATTAGTTGAATTTTATTATGATTTTCCGAATTTCATGGGAGATTGATTATACAGGATAGTTATAAGTATAATTTCACATCTCACTTTTTTCATAGAATTTCATATTTTGATTTCTCCTGAAGACTTTTTGAAAGGATGTTTGGTTATCTGGTGAACACGATCGATTTTAAACGAATCAATAAAATCTTGGTATGTTCACAATTCATAACGATGTTTGTCATATAATGTTTGCCATTAATTTGATTAATTTTATTGTAATTTGATATGAATTTCATTCAAAAATTTAATTTCAATTTAATTTCAATTATGAACACTATTATGACACTATATCTGTCGTTTTTGTTAAGATTTTGACGCATGTGTTTCAGCCATGCGTTCGTTCATCAAATTTATCGTGATATTCATTTCTGATTGTCTACATTTTAAACTAAATGTGTAAATGAAGCTTGTAATTATAATGTTATTCATCAAAAAATTAAATAATTTAATAATGTTGACCTAAAAAATTAACTAAGTTGTTAATTTGTACATTTCAATTAAATATATATTAAATGTCAGTTCATTAGGATTAGATCATTGCATAAAATATTCTATATTTGTTTTATACATTTTTCAATGAATTATTCAAATAAACTTGTATAAATGGAAACAGTAACCATCTATAGCATTAAAAACAAATGAAGACATCAAAATATGCAACATATTTTTTTTTTTATGATAAAAAATACAAAAATTAGCAACTAAACTTTAAACGATTTTAACAAATTCATAAACTAATTAACATAGAATTTATTTAAAAATATACAGTTAAATTATATGTTGTATGTATATACCAATTTTTAATAATAAATAAGAAATTAAATAAATAAATTTTTCATAGCACGATTCAGCATGATCAATATATTATTAGATACATTCTATAGATTTTCATAAATTATATAAATCATATTTAAATAAATATAAAACATAAAACATTAAAATATATGTAATAAATGCAGTTTTAAAACCTTTATAAAATTAATTAGCAAATATATGAAATTATTTAATATTTATATTGTGTATAAGTAATTAATAAATTTTCGTTATATATTTCCAATTTTCCATAGGAAATTGTTGACATATTATAATAATTTTCATAAAAATAAAAAAATATGTGTCATCCATAATGTAAATAACATTGTAGAAGTAGACCACATTACGTGTTATTATTTATTTAATTGTGGGATGAAATGATTTTTGTAAATATAATAATATGAAAAATTTGGTTTATTTTACAAAAAATTATATACATAAATATTATGGTGACATTATGTATTTATATTTAGATCACTTTTAGTTAGTAGAATTTTTTGGTCTGGGACGTGAATTGTAAAAAAATTAGTGTTAATTGAATACGCATTTTCATTATAACAACATGTGTTTTTGAAATATAGTTTATTTTGGAATTTATTATATTTTCAGGAGAACAATCTGGTCAAATGTAAGATCTGTAGTTGATCTGTTAACATAAAACTAAAATTGCATATCGTCGTTGAAGAGAAAATATGAAATCTTGTAATAGTAATATTTGCAAAAATAAAATAAAATTATATTCTATTCGGTTTAAAGTCAATATGGAACATAGATTTTTATTTTTTATATTTTTGACTTAGTAATTTAACTTGTTTCTACATTGAAAAAGTTAAATTTTACTACTTACGAGGTTTTACATCTTCACCAACAATATAATTTATTAATCTACCTTAAATATTAGGGTATGCCAATAACAATATATTGTATTAAAGTAATCTAGACCACTACTAGTCGTAGTCATAATATTTATTAAGTATTAGTACATTAAAAGAGCTGGTTTATACTCTAGTCAAAGTAGTTGAATATGAATTAAAATGCTTTATATGTAAATATTTCAAATACTTTATTCTACCGAAAATACTTATTTCTACTAACAAAGCTTCAAATACTTTTCTATATGTTCCAATATGAATACGTTTTTAAATACATACAAAAATTTAATACTTTAATTGTAATTCATAAATGAAATCGGTAAAATATTTGAAAATATGTCAATGTCAAATATACTGTACTTAAAAAAAAGATATTTTAGATAAGAAACGTCAAATCAAATAATTTTTAATTAGACTAAGTATTTGAAGTAAAAAATTATATGTTTTCATTGTATTTTTTGATAATTTAAATCAAATACTTTTGGACAAGTAAAGTAATGTTTTTAAAAAAATATGTATTTGAAATAAAATCTCAAATACTGTACTGTATTGAGTACTATATACGTACGCATTCAAATAAAATACTTTTATATAACAAGTAATTTGGAAATTTTATTACAAATACTTTTGGGTACAATATTATTAGAAGATTTGACAAGAAATATTGTTATTTAAATAGTAGAATTACCATTTGTTTCTTATCCAGCTTCGGGTACTAAAGAAGTATTGAATGAAATGAATATTACAAAATTCAAACTACCTGAAATATCCATTTCAAACTTATCGAATTAATTTTCTTCTTCTACTGTTTTTGCAGGATGTTGTCAATCATTAAATTCTCCATTTTTCACATCATACCTTACAACAACAACAACAAAAAAAGGTAATTTTAAATTTCCAATCAATCTGAACTTTATATTAAACCATATAAAAGTATATAAAATATAAAAATTTATGTATATACTTTCATAAAATTAAATGTAAATATAAAATATACTCAACATTTTGTTCATTTAATCTCAATACATAAATTATTTTACATAAAAATAAAAAAAAAACATGTAGACTATCTTTTTTTTTTTGTATCTTGTAAGTATTCAATTTTCAGAGGGGAATTTGACTTCGTTTATAACCGTTATAATAGATCAAATAAACTTACTAATTATTAAAACATGATCACCACAACCACCAAAGTAATAAAAAAAGATATTATTTAAAATGAATTTTTATTCTCATATTTATGATTATGTAAAAAAAAAAATTGTAGTTGATTTTATGTTAAAAGAATATCTACAAAATTTAGTTAATATTCTTACTTTGGTGGGGTTAAAAAATTGATTTCTCAGTATTAATTTTATTTATATTTATTACAACTAAGAATAATTTTTTCGATCCGGTGATTTCCTTTAGACAAAAAAAAAATTAGATTGTTGAATGAATAGTCAAGTTGTTAGTATCGATTTAATAGAAAGTTCTTGATTCGAAACATTAAAAACAATTGTTTATGATTAAAATTATATAGAAAAAAGATAGTTACTTAATTGGACTTTATGTGTTATTCAAAATGATATTTAATACTAAATTAGTTAAAAAAATTATAAAGTGTTGAAGTTAATACATAAATATAAAAAAATTACAAAAATATCTAAACAAATTTTTTATATCTTTAAATTGAAATATTTTCACTATATAAAATTCAAAAAGTAAAATAAAAAGAGTGTAAAACTTGTAAAATCGAATATTAAATTAGAAAAAAAGGTAGCTATATATAAAATCAATATTTATGTTGTGAAATTTTTTATATCTAATACATAAATATATATGTAAAAATAAACGGAAAAAAACATGTGTTATTATATAAAAAAAATTCATCTTAAATAACATAAAATTGTATAAATTCAAGAGATCCTTTTATAGAAATGTAATAAAAATTGTCAATGTCATATACAATCCTTATTACTATAAATCCTTATACACTCGAAATAAAGGAACACATACATATATATTTAATAAAAAAATACATAACAAATAAAAAACTTAAATAAACAACAAATAAAATCAATCTTAAACCAATATTCTCGATATAAACGATATCGAAACGATACCAAAACACCATATAAAAAAAAATCCATATTATACAAAAATCAACAAAAATGAAAAGCATCTCTTCAAAATCAAGAAAATTGATCCTTGTTATATTTCAAGGATTATACTATAATACAATTGAAAAATTTACAATTTTTATTTTAACTGATATTGTAACTACAATTTTATTATCATCAATTTTATTACCTATTGCCACCTCTAAATATATCAATATTAGTAACATTGATAATAATAGTATAACAAATAATAATATCATCAATAATACTAACATTGATTTTTTAAACAATTTATTTACAAATAATTTCATTGATGAAAATTCTACAACTACTATTCAACAATATCAAAAAAATGATAGTACAATCAAAATTTATGATTTAAAAAAAAATAATCGAAAAATTCGTAATAGTAGTCGATATAAAAGATGGTGGTGGACTGATGATGATGATAATAATAGTATATCAGCAAAAGCAGTAAGAAATAATGATTTTTTAATAAAAAATGAAAGTACCACAGAATTGATGACTACATTCAAAATAAATGATAATAATAATTTGAATAGTGATATGAAAAATGAAAATAAAAATAATAATAATAATTATTATTATGAAGAACAGAAACCTTTAATTATTATACCATCAGAATCAGGTTCAATTTCTATACAAGATTATACAGGAAGTGTAAAATCATTATCACAAAAATCTGATGCTATTATGTCGAATAAAGTTGATAGTGATTTTGATAGATATAACAATAATTTTTATGACAATAACGAATATGATAGTAGAAGTAAATATATTGTGACAACAAGTACGATATCACCGTCAGGAATAAGTGATTTGTCATCAAAAGAAATGAATGAGTAAGTATATAATTTCTGTATACGTTTATTTTGTACGTTTTTCTATAGGATATTTTAATTAAAAGTTTAACTACTTTTTGTTCAGGATTAAATTGTGTGGATATAGAAGTGGACAAAGTCCTACATAATTTGAATTTTGTATTTGAATTAATTGGAAAATTCAGTTTAGTGTTATATTTTTTTTATAAAGAACATTAACTTAGTAGAAATTTAATTAAATTTTAAAGATTTTCATTTAAATGAGAATTTATGTTTATATATTGGTTTAATAATTATATTGTCAGTTTCAATCTGTCAAAATAATGACAGATTTTGTAGTAGGTATCAGTTTTAATTTAAATATTAGAAAAAATTATTATATAACAGAATTGTATTATTTATTTTCTGAAGTCATTGTTCTGATTTGACTGTTTCTGTTTTGTGCTTCGATCTTTCATTTAATCTGTCAAAATTTACATATATTATGTTTTACATAAAACTTATTACATAGATCTTGCTTTAGCTTATTGCAAAAGTCTTGTATTTAGTGACAGCATGATGTACAATAAACTGTTATACTAGTATAACTGTTACAGTAACTGTTATACTGTAATAGCTGCCATACTAATATAATAGTTTGTAATTGGTATTCAAATAGAAAATATTCGCTCTACATTAGCGTTTGTTCCGGGTAGACACAAAGCTACATATTTCTACTGTTGTTGTCATACTAAATATATTGTTGTTTTAAAAATTAAAAATAACGATCTATTTGTTGTCAATTTCATTTTCGGTCTATTCTCTGGTTTTTGTAATATTGTTTATCTTACACACTTTATCGAATAATAAATTGTCGTTGAACTGTTTCAACTGTTCTGTTTCATTCCATTTGATTCCTCCATTCAGTAATATCCAATCGAACACAGATATGTTTAGTCCAGTTTTTCAAATATTCATATGAAATTCATAAAAGTTCATTGCATCCTTAGTGATTATTTTTTTTAATCAGGATTTGTTCTAAATTATTCAAATTAGATGTTACTTTTATTACCATTAGGTGTGGGAGAAAATTCCCTATAAACGTCGTTGGTTGCCATAATTCACTTCAGATTTCAGCTTTTAAGATCGGATGGATAGGTAGAGAAAAATTAGAAATGGAATCATACAGTTGCCCATTTCAAGTTTATTTTAGCACTAAAAAACCCTCAATGTTATACATATGGCAACAATTGAAGATGAACCGTAGTAGCGTAACAATGAATCGAGAATTCCAATTTTATGATTAGTTGTTATTTCTTGGTGTTATTGCTTCTTTATAGAATATTAAATTCAGTTATTAAATTAATATATTTGAAGTTATTTAAATGGACCCGAGGGATGGATAATGATTAATTATAAAAAAATTTAACTCTTCTCATATTATGAATAGAATTAATTAACAATGTCAAATTGAGGTAGTAAGATTTGGCTCATTTGCTCATCCCTGGTTCCTTGAATATTTTGAAGATCTTTTTTTCACCAAAAATATGAGTTTGCGAGAAATCTTTTATGTTTAGTAATCCTTTATTTTTTTTTTAAATGATAATAAAGAACAAGAATTTATGCTTTTTCAAAAAAAATGAGAAGATATATTAACTAATCAGTAAGAAATAAAAGGAATTTTGATGAAAAACATTAATCAATTTTGTATTTGTCTTAAAAGCTTTTAATATTTTGACATTGGTTCACTTATAATCCAAGAGATTTTCGAGGTAATATAAAGGATGAAAACAGATAATTAAATAAATACAAAAAAAAGAACCTTTCAATGGTTAAAAATATCCTATTATATTTGCTGATAATGTACACTTTCCACTTTCATTCAAACGTGAGTCCTATATTATATTAATTTTTTTTAAGAGATAATTAATTTATTTAATGAGTTTTAATAATATTTTTTTCGTAATGTAATTATGGTTACAGACTAATAGGAATAATACCAAAAAGATTACGAAAAGGATTTTTTTAATTAGATTAACAAATACATATAAATTAAATTTCATTCGGGCATCCCAGGGGGTGATAATTAATTAAAAAATGACGTACTTCATTTCAAGGACAATATTAGATATTTTAAATTTTATATTTTGACTTATTGAAAATCAAGAAGATTTTCAATATATTGCAAATGTATAGCGCCACGTGATAATGTTTGTGTTATAAACATTATGCTTCAGTATTTACGTCACAGTTCCTTATCTCTTTTTTCCATGTTTATCGAGGGTTTACTGTGTAAATTATGGTACAATAAAATTTATAATTAATTGTATTTGAATTTCATATTTCTTAATAGTTTTCATAATATTCCACTTCAAATTAAATCATATTTTAAACAAAAATGACAAATAAATAAAAATCGCCTTCTCGCCAGGAATGAATTCTGAAAATTCCTTAAGATGGCGTTCTTAAATATATTATTTATAAATGAAAAATTATATTTTATGAAAAGATAGTGCAAAACGCTTAAAATCGTTATAGCATTACCATAAAATTCCTATGTTATTATGAAAAAATACTTAATTTTCTCAACACATCCGGGCCCTTTGGTGAGGTAGGCGAACATGGTTTTTCTAAAGATGGCTTAATTAATTTGGTTTTTCTAAAGATTTCTTAACAACATTTTTCTGTAGTATGTCGATACTCTAAATGTTAAACTGTACTAATGAAATTCTAAAAGCACTTATTTTGAAAGTTCTTAAATTTCACAGGATTTATGATAAAATTTTTTATTAGACCTTGAATATTTCTATGCAAAATTAAACAATGATTTTGTCAGTTAATTAAACTGAAAATTTTTTATAAAAAAAAACGATTTTTGAACATTGTATTAACAAATAATTTACTTTTGAAATTTAAGTATTCTCAGAATAATTTATTTAATATCAAAGTAAATTTTGTCTCTAAAAATATCAATGATTTTCTTTATTGTTTTTTTTTATATTATTAAATTACATATTGTCTCGCCTAATCCCTAAAAAATACAAATTCCAATTTTATGCAAAGTATGAAAAGGATATAAAAAAAAATCATGTTAAAAAAAAAATTACCAGCAACAACATTATTGGTGTTCGTATAACAACAATTTTTATAACATTTTAAAATCTTTGAAAGGTGTTTTTTTTAATGTTCTGTTCTAATGATTGTTAAATGTAAATATTATACATACAAAAAAAATTTGATTTTCTTATGTTTTTCACGTATAAATTCTCAGATTCCTTTAATTTTCTTTACCAAGTGGTGTAGAAAAAAAATGAATGTATACTTTTAACATGGGAAAAAGACTTTTTTAGCATATCAATTATTTTTTGTTTGGAGTATGCCAATCTGATTTATTTGTAACTTGTGCTTATACGTACAACAGCATAAATTGTTATCAAAGGTTGAATATACATAAAAGCAACGAAGTATTTTCAATTTCATCATTCTACCATAATTTTTGTATTCCACACTTCTAATAACAATAATATAGAGATTATTTTGTTGAAGAGTTTTTTTTTCAAATGGCTGTCATGGATAACCATTCTGTATTCGATGGATAAAAGTATGCTGTGTAGACGTGTATTAATGATTTTTGTATATGACACTAAGAAAATGAACGTACTATATAGAAGAACGAAGACACTTTTTATATAAATATACAGAGTGATTTGATTGAATTTATTTATATTAAATTAATTTAAAGAATATTAAGATCAAAGCTCAAATTAAATGTGTGTCAATATTGGGTTGACAGTAACCATCAGTAAATTTATTATTAATATGGAATGGTACTCGGTCAATATTCAGAACAACAATTTCTATAAAAATAATTCATAAATAACCCTGGATTCATAGTTATATTAATGCAACTGAAATCAAAACTAAAGCAATCTCACACAAAGAGTTTCCAAACTTTCAATTTACAGCGTAAATAAAGTTTTATTTAAATCCAGCACAAAAGGAGTCAAATGTTTTACGTTCAGGATTGTTTATTTTGAAAGAATACCGAAGGAATCGATGCTCAAATCATCGTGTTCGAAATTTTAATCACATTCGTCAATATCACTAATGACCAAATGCTGATTTTGGAGAGGAATTGAACCACTCTAATCAAATCTAGTCATTATTATCACTTTAATAACCTTGGTTTTTTTATCTTCACTTTTAACATATCGTACACTTCAATTATTTTGTACATTTTACAATAATGGTGAAATATCGTGTTCTCGCTTAATTCGTAGAAATATATTTTCTAGAAAAATATTTTCGGTTAGGTTTTGTCTGCTTCTAACCTTTTGTATGTCCTTCAGTGCAATTTTATCCTGATTCTGTCAAACAAACAAACGGCCATGGAAGTTACTACATTTTTCCACTATGAACAACTGTTTTGCTAGATCATGATTATTTCCAGAAATAATTGTGTCTCTATTTGTAGCAGGAAATTGATTTTCTGTGAATTGTTTTTTCCTGTTTTAACCGGATACTCATCCCTGTATCAACCATTAAATCTTCAAGAAATCTATAAATTATTTTTTCATTTTTTTTAATGTATGCCGCCACAATCAACAACAACAACATAATATCTTCAGGGAACGCAACAAAAGCATAAAAAAAAAGAAAATGCGTGTTTTTAAAATTTTATTACATAAGCAAGTGTACTTGAATAAAAATTATACACTTAACCCTCAATTTAAATTCGAAACGATATGACTAAATGACATAAGAACTTTTTTTTTTCCTAACATAATATTTCATTCTTGGGTTAGCATTATATCTTTAAAGAACTTTTTTTCCAGCTTGTTATGTTTTAAAATATGAACAATTTTCCTTTATCACAAAACTTCTCCTTATTATAATCCTTAAACGAGATTCTATTTAATTCATATATCAAAAACCTATAAGAACAACAAGATTTAATGTAAATTTCTAGATATTAATACGTGTCATATTATTTATTCCCTTTTTTTTGCTGTTGTTGCTATTGCTCTGAACTTTAAGTGACTTTAATGATCTTTAATTAGTTTTTGAGTTTATATTGGATGAGAAAATAAAAAGATTTTCAAAAATGTACTTTTAACGAACGAAATTTCCATTTTATATAAGAAATATTATGATTAAAAGTTTGCTTTTTTTATGTTAAGGTTTTTTATAAAAAGGATTGTAAAAGTGGTAAAGCATATTATTTTATATACATTTAATGATGGAAGGAAATGGGGGAACTTAAGTATATCCGATTTATTTTCCGTAAGTGAAAGTTAAATTAATTATATTAATTTTGTTGTTGTTGTTGAATGGTTAAATAATGTAAATATGTATTTAAAAACTAAATTTTACGATACATAGGATAATTTTTGATTTGGGTTCAGAATATGATTTAGGATTGTAATAAATTTTAAGTAATGATGAAAGTTTAAAAAAAAATTTGAAAACTTTGTGGTGACATTTCAGATGACAATATTAAATATTTTCACCAAATATTCAAAATATCTTTAGAACAAATTTATCCAATAATTTTGCTTAGCCAAGCATCGTCAAGATGTACTTTCTAAGAATTCTTTTTCAAAGATTCAGATTTTTTTAATAAATAGTCTATACGCTATTCAAGTATTTGTATATGGATCGATTGTCTAAGACTGTCACTTTCACATACAAAATGTTCTAGTTACGAATAAGTATATTAAAAAAAACAAATTGAAATGATTTGTATGTATTAGTACTTATCAGAGAACTAGCTAATACAGTTCGTTTATGTGACAATTGAGCGATTTCTTTATGTAAAACCTCAGCGGTTCGCTAATTATATTTGTCAAAATATTTGTTTTTTATATAATTTCGAAATAAAATAATAAAATACTAAAAATAAATAAATGGAACGTACTTATTTATACACTCTCCTGTCAATTATTTTTTTCAAGAACTAAAATTTTTATTTACAAAAGCGAAACTTAAGCTGTACGCTTTCGAAATACATTATTCATAATTCGAATTGGGTTCCCTAATAATGAACCGTTTTATTTTTCTAAAGAGTAGAATCCTAATGGACATAAATTAATTATTTTAAATAGTATGAAAGATCAAATGTTGAGTAGGTTCTTTTTAAAAAATCCCTCAGATGTGATATACACAAACTACATCGGTGTCCGGTGTGGAATTTGGCGGATATATCTCATACATCTGAAAATAAATATTTTGATGTTTATCGGATACTGTGCCCTAGAGAGACATCAGTCACAAGATGTAGTATAAATTTGGCATTACAACCAATTAATGTCTTAATACAATTTTCAATAACAAATTTTACAGATTTTATGTAGTTAGGCTGTTGTAGATCTTGCAAGTTAGATTCGCTAATAAATAATGTTTTAATTATAAAAATGGAAATAATGTCCTAAAAATTAAACCATTTTTTTGCGGACCGGTTAACTATTGGTACTGGGACCTGTTCGTTGGATTACATTAATTTCCGTGTCCCATGTCTTCTGATGACTAAACATATATGAAATATGTCCACAATTTAAACAATATCTAAAATTTATAACATTATTTATCAAAAAAACTTTTACCCACTGTTAAAATTTATTCTCATTCTTGTCGGTTTGAAAATTTTCGTATTATAATTTAATTATTTAAATAACAAATTTGTATATAATCGTAACAAACAAATTGTATATATGTAGAATATTTTTGGTATCCTCTTTTATCATATTACACCTCAAAATTTAATTAACTATACATTTTCAGATGGTAATGTTACCAAGCTATTTATATTATATCTAATATAACATTACATAACAAATAATATTCCAAAACTAACAAGTAATAGAAGTTTTGTATATAAAATCTTATTATACAAAGTTAATACTTTATTATATTATCATTGATACTTCTCAAAATGTTAATTTCATTTAATAATATTATATACGTAATTATACTATTTATGTTTACGTGTTAAATATAATTTCTCAATACGTCTTTTAATATTATAATAAAATTGTTAAGTCATGTAATAGTTGAATATGATATTAAATAAACTAAAAAAAAATGTCATTCAATCTGGTTTCATAAGCTCTTAAATTGTCATTTTACAATATGCTACCACATTAGAAATTGAAAATATAATTTTCATCTTTGTGAAAATGTTGGAAAATTATATAATATACTCATGAAAATTTATATAAATATTTATATATTTCAAATATTATTATATATTTAAGCGTATATAATGGTATAAAATATAAGATTTTAGAATTGATATATTTTTTGTTAAAAGTTTTGTATATAAATTTAGATGACTATCATTTTTTTTTATATTACATTATCATGTCATACTGTTAAAATATCCTATATTTATTCTATCTTGAAGGTTCACAAAGTTTCTTAAATAAAATTAAGCTGTTTGTTTGGGAATTAAAAGCAATTAATTGAAATAATTTTAAATTTAATTTTTTTTAAAAAAAATTTCCATATTACGCAGTGAAATGAAAATGTGATGGTATCCTTATCGAAAATGATTTAATCATTTTTTTTAAAATAAATTAATGCTTGTTAGAATTTCGGATTTGATGAAGTAAAATCGTTAAAATATAAAGTCACTGTACGAGTGTATTGACAGTGACAAATGACAATTAAATTCTAAACAGCTTAAGATTCAATTACTTGACACGCGCATTGCGCAATATTTTTAAATATATTAATTAATAAATTTAATTATAATTGCAGCGAAAAGAAACTTCCTTAATTAACACTTTTGTTAATTTAAAGTAAAATATATAAAAAAACAGGTAATTGAACCTCAATTCAAAAATCAAAAAACCTTGATTTTTGTTAGAATAATGAAAATTAAGATCAGGTTTTATTTGGCTGGTTTGTAATTCAATTAATTAAAATCGATGAGTTGATTCGCAGCGTTAAAAGTAATCGGTTGATTTCAACTGATCACCACGCGAGGATTCTAATAATAATAATTGTTAATAATAAAATGATTTTAAAATAAATAATAGAAAAATAATTTCAAAATGTGTTTATATAAAATAAAACTAATAACTGAAAAAATATATAACAATTATAAGATTATAAGAACTGCGTACAGAATTAAGTCTATCCAGAAATTGAAAATCAAAATATTGAACTATATGAAAATTGTTTAGGCAAATTTTTTAAAACTTTGAAATTGTGAATTTATAAAGTTCTTAAAATGAATTGTTTTTTAGTCAATTTCCTTTATGGTTGTCATGTTGTCAACAGCATTTTTATTTATTACTTTTCTGGCAATATGAATATTATTTGATTTGCCTAAAGGTATGCAAACTATAAAAGAATTTTGCATTGCAGCCTGCTAATTTCGAAATTCAAAGAAAAAAGTGTAAATAAATCAATTAATTCACAGTAAAAACGATTTTTTATTCATATAAATACACGGTTTTCACAAATCTAAAACGTTTGATAATATGAAAAGTACGATTATTGTATCTGATACCTGGTATCATAAAGACCTAGTGGGCATTATCTTTTATATACGCTTCTTAAATTTCAATTTTCCTGTGTAATTAACGATTTTTGTTATCAAAAATGATTTCATTTAGCATAAATGAATTGATATTTTCTAAAATTCGACTCGTTATATAACCAATTGTTAAGTAATTGGATGAATAAACCAAAATTATAAATTTATATTTAGGTATTATAAACAGTATTAAATAAACGATTATAATAATTGTATAAATTGTATATAATTTTGATATATTGATCTGTTAAAAGTGTTTATAGTAAGAAATCAATTTTTATCAATTTTATACTACAAAATTCAATATTAAATAAAAATTATTTTTCAAATCTAATAAAAATAAAATATGGAAAATTTCCCTAGTATAAATAAAAGCCCCTTTAATTCAAACAATAAAACTTTAATTAAAATAAAAAAAAAAAAACATTTTATATTCTCTACAAAAACCAATCGTTTTCATCTTTCAAGTTGTTTTTTCCATATATTTTATTTTCACTTAGGTGTCTGTCTGTATATATATAAAGAGTCCTTTAATATTGAATATAAAAATGTTCAGCTTTAATCTCTTTATAAAATTTTTCTTATGGTTTTTGCATCCTGATATTTTACAAACATTTAATTTTTATATATATTTTCAGTACTAAAACAACACCAAGAAGAAAATGGAATAATAATAATAATAACAAAAAAAAAACTAACTAAACATTATAAATAAAATATGCTTTTATGTATGATTTTCATAAAAAATTTCATACACACTATAAGGATTTTTGTTGTTGTGTCATAAGATGCACTTTTACGAGCTTCAGTGCCTCTTAAAATGCTGTGTGAATGTTGTCACATGCAAATAAGGAGGCAAGAATTTAGTTTTTGTATATAGTTAAATTGTATCTAATAGGAATAAAAATATTTTAATGTTGTGGATAAAATACATCATAACATAAGTATATTATAAAGATAAAAAAAACAGATAATTATTATTGTCTGCTCAGCAGCATGTCCTTTAAGGGAAAAGATGCACAACAATCTTAAAGATATATAAAAGCTTATGTTTCATCTATGGTGGTTTCAAGTGTTTATATCATCATGTACCTTAAAATTCAAAGTATATAGAAGCAAAAAACAAACATTAACAAAAAATATGAATAATATTAAAGTGTATATTTAATATTAGATAAAGAAAATGTAATGATGTGCTATTATAACAGTCTAACAATGCATGAAATCGATGTAATTGACAGTTTGTCTAAATACAGTGTGATTTCAGATACTTTTATATATAAAATCAATTGTAACTTTTTGAAATAGAGCAAACTTTTTTTTACATTTTCTTAAAATTGTTTTATGATAGTTTAATGTTCTAACAGATTCGTTGTTGGTTTAAAGCATAAAAACCGACAAATAAAACAATTTTTTTTAAACTAAATTTCTTCAAATATAAATGTAATTTTTTTACGTCCTTTAAATTACATATTCTTACAAAAAGAAATAAAATTTTTCTTGATATTTTTTAAGGGATTTTTGAGAAGGAAAAATTCCATATAAATGTTAATGTTTGTCTGTCTGTCTGTCAGTCTGTTGTAAACTTTTTGGAGTAGCTATTTAAAAGATAATGACTAGGAAAAATTAGGGGATTCGTACGCAGACTATGGCATAGACTGAAATGAAAGAATCGATAATCTTCCCAATTGCACCAGAATTAGTAATAGACTTCACTTATCTTGGATAGATAATACATTTCAATAAAATATAAATCCTATCATCAGGAGTAACGTCAAAATATATATACATATAATAAATTTGTAAGGTTATTGCAATTTCAGAATGTACATTAAATGTTAGACATTAAAAAGTATTGCTGATACACAGTGGAATAAAATGACAAGTATTTTCCAATCTGTAAAAGTTAAAATTTTATTTTAAATATTTATTACAGAGTAATTGTTCTGCAATATTTGTTTGAGAAGAATTTTTACATGTTGTTATCTATAAGACCATCTTGCATAATATAGCATATAATAAAAATAGTAGCATTTTTTTCACTTTTGATACTATAAAGAAACTCCCATTGTTCAAAAACTAATACACATTAGTTTTGCAGCGCAGTTTTATTTTTTGTGTTACCAAATTACATAAAATTTCACGCAGTCTGATAACGTTTACACCTCATGTGAAGTTACACACGTTTTAGAACATATTAAATTTAAATACAAAATTTACAATTGTGTGATATATTATGCAAAATATAAAAAATAAGATCCCAGATGGTAAGTTTTTCAGTTTTATTTGCGAATAAAATTGTAAAAGCGTAAATTTTTTGGTTTTTTGGTATTTGTATTTAAAGTTTTTTATAAGAAATTGGTTGTTAAAACAACGCGCTCCAAATAGAATAAAACATAATTTCTGTTTATTAAAGTTATCAAACAAAAATAAAAATAAAAAAGAAAGAAACTTGTAAGAAATTATTTTACATTAGTTTCATTAAATAAGTTTTATGTCATTTTTGTTGAAATTTACCTCTGAACACAGAAATTCCACATTCTGAATATAATAGTAGGACCACTGATATTTACTTTAATGAAAGTTTTTTATTTTAACCTATTATAAAATTAACAAACTATTAAAGTTATTCGAATAAGTAATTTAGCATATAAATAA
The DNA here is from genome assembly GCA_963920725.1 of Rhamphomyia laevipes. Classification (NCBI taxonomy): domain Eukaryota; kingdom Metazoa; phylum Arthropoda; class Insecta; order Diptera; family Empididae; genus Rhamphomyia; species Rhamphomyia laevipes. Next base: position 41,029,935 of record OY987258.1, on the reverse strand, counting down.
GGTAATATTATGTATATCGCATGTATATCACAGATGTGCGTGTAAAAGTTTTTAATGTACAAAAATTAGTTCTCAAGTAAACATTCCTGGTATTATATACCACATAGTCAGATCCAATAATATTATACCTTACAAGTTTAGATAATGATAATTCATAGTAAATTGTCACTATATTAAATTGTACACAGTTCATTATCGCTACTATGAATTGCTATCGCAAAGAATTGGGTACAGTGAATTATCGGAATTCGGTTGTTGTTATCCATTGGTTTCACTACTGGCTCGACATTTACACGAGAGTGACATTTTATTTGTGACTGTTTGTTTATTTTGGATTGATTCAAAAATTGAAATATTAATTTCATAATCCTTAAATTAGCTAAATATAAGTTACTACAATTTTTCAATAAAACCGAAATAACCAACAATATTCAAAAATTTGTAAGGTTAGTTTTACAATTGTATTAAATAAAATATGTTATTATAGTCCTAACAAGATTTTTACGAAAACTTAATATCTGCTTTATGTCTAAGCTTATAGCGATATGCTTGTTATTCGTATTAAGATTTGAAAGTAAACTTCCTGCGATATGTTGTTCACAATATGTTTTAAACTTAACAGCAGTGCGGAAAGTTTTCTGAAGATGTACTTAATGAGACCATCATTATTGTGGTTGAATAATATGCCATTTTATGACGACAGAGCACAGAGGAAAGCAAAAGCGACGTATTCGCGCGGGCACCAGCTTAAAATTGAAGAATGAGAATTCATTTCGTTTTTTGTTTATTGTTAAAATCTGAGTTTCAGGACAAAAAAATCTTATCTCGTACTACGTACTTCTATATTTTCATTAAATTTATTTTGAAAATGTGTAAATTTTCTTTACATACAAGTTTGGAATTCGTTATCTTTTATAAAAACTTATTTATTTGAACCGAAAATATTTTCTTGGGTTCTGTTACAAAAATTTAACATTAAAACATTAGTTAAATATAATCAAAGTTTAATTTAAAATAAATATAAATTATATGGAAATGAACTATACATTTACATATATTTACTATATATTTAAAATTATTTACATTTATTTAGATTTGTGAAATTTGGTTATGTAAGCTAGTTAGGTTTAGATATAAAGAAAAGGAAGGAAATTGTCCTGATTCCTGATCATTTAACGATTTATAGTGACCTTCTTTCTTTCTAGGTATACTTTATATGTCAGTACTGTAAAAAAATAGCTTTTTAAAGGTGAACAATAATGTATAACAGCAACATTTAATTATACATCATCGTTTCCCAACGACGAAATTATTGTTTTAAATTGTATAAGTTTAGTTGGCTTACAAGTACAAGTCTTCTTTTCTAATTCTGATTCATACCAAGAAACTTCCATGAGAGTCAAAGATAATCTTTCGAATCTTTTAGAACTTTCGCGCAAATTGCATCAAATTTCTCGGGAGTAGGTCGTTCTATATATTGAAAAGTTCTTAACTGATTTTGTATCTAAAATACTTTAATTGATACAAAATGGCACATAATTTTAATCCAATTTTATAATTGATTAATTTTTTTTTCAATAATATCAAATATTCAAATTTCTCTATAATTTTCATTTTAGTTAAAAATTAAAATAGAAATCTAAAATTAATTTTTCTCTACTGATTCATTTAGATATGATGACAATTACCGAAATGATGATGACAACGATTATGATAGACAAAAATATAATGATGAAATTGAAAATAATAATAACGATAATAATAGTTATGATGACCATCAGCCAAATGATATCAGTTCATATATGGAAACAGCAAAAAATGTATGGGATATTTTTACAGCAATTAATGCAGCATGGTCAGCTATTTCAAATAAACAACAAACTGATGTTGACAATAGAAATAGTAGAAAATTTTATGAAAATGAAATAGAATCGACAACATCATATAATCAAAAAGTAAAAAATAATGAAACATCATATTCAGTTGAAGAAGAAGCCGAACGTTTAAAGCGAAATACAAATTATACAAATGGAAATTTTTATTATAAATCAATTGAATCGGATATTAATACAGATATAAATACAGATATTCATAGTTCAACAGATGTGGCAATTGCTGAAGGCCGTTATATTAAAGGCGATCCATTAAAAGGTTATTACGATTTTGTAATCACAGAAGGTTCATATAAATTTTGGGCAGCTTTTCAGGTAAATAAAAACGTATTTTTTTTTTTAGAATTTTGTTGATTTATTGTTAAATTTTTTTGAAAGAATTTATTTGCTTGTGAGAATTGAATGTCCTATCGATTGGTGTTTTAGTCTAACTATAAAGTTTGAGTAATATATGTTTTAAAAATGTCACAGTATGACAAAATGTATTAATTAATTGGGTTATAAATGGTAAGCTTAGTATGAAAATTGGTGCTACTGCTCACCATGACTATTGATTAAACATTGACTAATTGTGGCAGCTGGATAAATATTTTGACAGTCTAATATATTATAATTTCTTTAATTAATTAAATCATGTATATTTTTTATCATTTACGATTAATTCACCGAAATAATTTGAATAAATTGACAATTGAACGAATGTTCGAATACACAATAGAACGAATACAAAATTGTCTGCAATGTAAATTATTCGAAAAAAACCCAATTGAGCAAAGGTAAATTTACTCTCAACATACGCAATGGTAACGAGCTATTGGCACTCTCAAACTTGTGTTAATTCGTTAATGACATAAAATAGGTAGTTGTTTTTATATTATTAAGGTAGGGCTACAATGTATCGATCACTTTTGTATCGCTTCGTACAGTAAAGTTCAATTTTGACCTTATCATATATTTTGTGTATCAATGTATCGATCACTTTTGTATCGCTTCGTACAGTAAAGTTCAATTTTGACCTTATCATATATTTTGTTTGGAAAATCGATTCAGTGGACATTTAAATCTATTCGGAACGAATCGAATCGAAAGAGTTTGGAATGATTGAACTTTTACGAATCCAAATTGAAATAAATGGCAAGAGAAATTAAATTTGACAAATTTAATCGAAACTGTGTGATTAATCTACTTAACAAGCCCAAACTTTAGAATGAACTTTAGTTGTCAAATTTCAAACGAAGACATATTTTTAAGTTCAATCTTCTGAACTTTCTGTGCTGTGAATGTTTGCGTTGACCGTTGGAGTTTCTTTACTCCCATACATTTTATATTATTTGATGTTTTTTTTTTTACTATACGTTAAAGCGCGTTGCCGTTGCATATGTTGAAAGTAACTTTGGTGTTAAGCTGAAAGAAATTGCTTAACTTTGATAAATAAATTTAATATTATAATTGTGCTACTCTTTGCTAGTGCTTTTAATATCAAATTTCAATTATTTCTTTTCTTTTTATCAATTGCACAATTTAATTTTCTTCAAGGAAAATTATTATAGGCTGCAATTACAAGGAAATATATAATCGTCATTAGCAGAATTATAAAATTATTTAATTGTTCAACATCAATGAGATAATTTGATATTCGGTCATTTGGAAATTTAAATTTTTTTAACATAATTTGATATAATTTAATACTTAATATTTAAATTATGTTTTTGAAATTTATTGATATTTTAATTATTTTCAATTTATTTTTTTAAAAAACATAAAGATTCATTTCGAATTCATTGATTTGTGCTTTAAATATGATAATTATAATTTTCAGACATATTTATTCTTTATGAATTTCAAAATTAATTGAATAATTTTTGTGTTTGAAATAATTGTTTTAATATATTTATATATTTGGTTTCTGTTATTGATTAATAAGTAAAATAATATTTTATTAATTATTAAATTATATTTTAAAATATAATCAGTATTTTTTATAGATAATTATTTTACACAATATTTATTAATATTATTAAAATTTATTGGAAAACAAGAGATTTTTTAGTTCACAACATTTTAATTAGTATTTTTTAACTCTGTAAAAAGCAAAACTTAAGTTTCAGACGAAGCAAAAATTGGTATACAATCTGCTAATTGCCACCAGTGACATCAGTTTAGATTTAGATAGACAGGGAATTATGTACATAAAATGAATATTATAAAATTAAAAATGATAAAATTGAAGACATTTTTCTTGTTTTAGTTCATTTTTTTATTTAATTATTATTGAATATATTCAAACTTTCCAAAAAGTTTAAAATAAAGCGCTTCTTTGATTTTTTAATAGCTAATTTAATTTCCTATCACAAATTTCCTGACAACGCTTTAACAGTCCTTACAACTATCAACTACTTATCGCGATCGATAGATTCAGTGATTATGAAGAGTTAATTTTGATGTTACTGTTTCGTTTGTTCACCTGTCGATTATTTTAAATTAATGTTTTACACAGTAAATAAGTAAACGTAAATTTATAGTAAACCTCAAATTGGAAACCCTGAAGGATTTGAAGACGTTATTTATATTTAAATCGATATTTTAGAATTTGATACGCTCCATCACAAAATCAATAATATAAAATATCATTTATGAAAAATTGCTACAAATTTTCCTTCTTTTTAGATCAAACTTTTATTTATTATTCAATATAAATAAATATTGACATTCCTTCCAACAATTTAAAAATGAAACTATTAATTTAAAAATATCTTTAAATAAATATTTATTATGGAAATTTTTATTTTTTACCTTCACAAATACAAAAATATGTATATATAAAAAAAAAATTAATAAATTTCCATATTTTCATCATAAAATAATATTTAATATATATAATTTTTTTTTCCATTTCAATATATTTTCAGTTTGCAACTGCAATTCTAATAATTTATTCAACATTTGCTGCAATTTATTATTCAAAAGTTAATCCACTTGTTGGTGACTATGACTATGTTGATTATTTAGGGGGTGCACGATCTCTATCCAATAATAATAATGATGATGATGGTGATACTGATTTTATTGATATACCATATAGTGAAAGTCAACCAAAATCATCTTTATCAAATGATAATAATAACAACATAAATTCAAAATCATTTTTATCAACAATAGCAGAGACAGCGAGTAATAGTGGTAGTGATTTGATACCAAGGATGGGATATACTTTAAAATTCATATTGGATGCAATCGATAAAATACCACAGTAGTTTTTTTTTTTTAATTTTAAGGATTTTGAATGATAAAAATGAATTTTGTTAGTAGATAGACTTTTTTTTTATATTTATATAGTTATGAATATTGACGCTTCTATATTATCTTAGTCTATACGCCATTTACTAGAAACAGAGATAAATCATTTTTATGATTTTATGTGAAATGCTTAAAAATAGTTACGATAAATCTAGCTATTATTATTTTCAACAAAAATAAAATTTGGACGTAGATAATTGCACTATTATAATTTATTTCAAAGAAGTTGTGGATGTGGACTTGAGTTTGCTGTTTTGCAGAAAGTAATACCAATATAATATATTGGTATTTGTTTGTTTGTTGTATTAGAAGTGGTTTAAATTATTTTGCTTATGGAATATTGTAATTAAACACACGATTCTACGCCACGTAGACTAAACTATTTGGTGGATATGGAATAAATGATGCACATATGGAATAAAAATGACACTTTCTATCCAGAGAACGAAAATAGATAGAATAAAATGGTTGAAAAATTCCAAAAGTGTGCAACGAAATTTAATGAAATATATTTTAATCTAAAAATTTATAAAAATGGCGTTTAGACTAAGACAGCGCTTTGCAACCCAAACTGTCCAGCGAACTGTTAAATACTTTTGAACATAAATTTTCAAATACAAGTATACAAAATCCAGTGCGAATTTTAATTAATATAAACCATTTCATGCGATAAAATATGCAGCGGTTTTTAAGAGTTAGATATCGTTCTTAGCGAGGTTTAAACGGTGTTTAAGAGTTTTAGACTATAGTTAGATATCTTTTTGAATGAATTCAATCTAAGAACATATTTTCAAATATGATTTTATTATTCAGATTCAATTTATTAGAAAATTTAAAATTACTAATGGGTTTAGTTAAAATTCGCAGACCGGCAAATAATTTATGCGGAACGTCGATGGTTGTCAAACACTGAACTATGATAATATAGGAGCGACGATATATAATATTTTACAAGGATAATGGAAAATATTTAAATGATATGTAGAAATTTTATATATTAATGCAAAGATAGTTCAGTCATTTTTTTTTCTCTATATATTTGATATATATTTGAGCGACACAGAAATATGAAAATGCTTTTAAAAAATTAATATTTATATATAATTTAATGGTTTTAAAAGCTTTAAAATTTAAAATTAAAAATCCAGAAAATATTAAAAATAAATTTTTTTGATTGGAAATATTTTTTTGAAATACCAAATTCAATTGGAGGTACAATAATTAAAATGATTTTTTAATTTTTTTAGTATTTACTTTTTATATTTAATATGTATATTTAAGTTTTTATTATTAGTATTTAATGAAACAATTTTAAGATTTTAAGAAAATATAGAAATAAAATTATATGTATAGATTTAAGTTATCTTTAAGTAATTACATTAAATTTGAATAATAATTAATAAAATATTATATTATTAACATTTTAAATTCATATAAAATGACAAAATAAAAAACATTAAAATTTAATTAAAAATATTGGTAAATAAAAATAATAAATTGTTCTGTCAATTTTGTAACTATAATTTGTTTTGCCTAAAGATATGCAATTATTTTTATTGATAATTTATAAGTGGTCTTCAATTTGTTTATGTTAATTTACTACATAATTTATATGGGTTTGAAATGTCCGCCTATTGATAATCATTGAAATATTTAATTTTTAATTAAAATAAATATAAACTTTTACAGAAAAGTTATAAAATTGAATTTGGTTAATTAAAATAAGAAATTTATTTATAAAACGCTGAAAGAAATATAAATTTGGAATGACTTTTAAAGAGGTATCGTATAACTTTTGCTATTGAATTTGAATCTATTGTAATTTTTGTTTATACATTTCTATGTCTGTAGAATTAGGGTTTAATAATTTATTTAGATTAAAGTTTCAAGTAATTATTTGATGCTCGGTGCTGATAAAAATATATGTCTTATTTTTACTACGCCACTGTCGTAGTGTTCTCGTGCGTCACCTTGTTATTTCGGCAACCAACGAACGAGTTCATCGAAAACGACTTCATGGAAAACAATAAACAAGTTCATCGAAAACGAGTTCATCGAACGAGACATCAATTGCATGATATATTAGGAATGCGATTCCAAGAATTTTAATCAGTCGTTAGATGATCTCAATTCGAGCATTATTAAAATGTGGATGTAAAAATATAAGAATTGTAAGGTCAACTATAAGAATTGACCTTACATTTACTATTTTATATAAAGTTTTACTTTGAGTAGAAGATTTTAACTGCTGGGTATTCCCTGTTCCTAGTAAAAACGTTTGGAATGCGAAAGTTATTTTTAATGTAATTTTAAAAAATAATAGGTGTTCGATTGAAAATTATTAATATACAAAATTAAAATAAACATATAATTTTAAATTTTATTTATTTATTTATGTATTACTTATAAATAAAAAAATTTTTTCTATTAAAACATACATTAAAACATAATTATATATAAATTATAGTTGAAAAATATATGAACTTGTAATTCCATGAATTGTTCCTTCAATGAACTTGTTTTCCATCAACTCATTCCCGATGAAATAATTTTCAAAGGACTTGTATTCGACGAATTCGACGGGAATCGATATTTCTGTACGATACTGTACTGCAAGGCATTGAAAAACTAGTTTATTCTCATTTAATTTTTCAATTTTTACTATTTTTTTTTGTCGATGAGTACACAATTAACTTAAAATATTGATTCTTTTTTGCCATAGATAAATACAATATAAAATCCTTAATAATATTTTCATTATTTGCATAACTCTTAAATTTCAGAAATGTCCTTTTAACAATATAATGACAAGTATAAAATTTTTATGTCAGTTTTTTTTTGTACAAATAATTAAAAATAGAATGAAAATATTTTTATGGCTATCATCAAAATTACGTATAAATAATGTTATCATAAAATATAAATTATTATGACAAATCAAATCGCTTTTTATTATTATATGAGGTTTTTTAAAATAATTTATAGAAAGTTAAAAAACCAAATCTTTGAGTTTGTTAAAATAACGTTCAAATAAATTTCAAAAAAAAAAAAAAAAACTATATAGCCTAAAATTATACGAGCATCAAAGTAGACCATCAAACGAGAGTTACAAGTCACAAAGTCACAATTTTAGAGTGAAACATGAAAATGAAATTTTTTTACAAACAAATATTACAAGTCTCATCAAGATAATTTAAAGTTGGCCTTATGTGTAATTTTTTACTTTGAATTTGAAATTTGCTTGTACTTTTCATAATCTTAATTGACGTGCATTTGGCTTTGTACCTATTAAGTCAATCTTGTCGTGAAAATTTAATTGTGAAAATTTGATTGCAAATTGCAACATTTGGCCAATCCACTTGCCAAAAATGTAATGTTATTTCACCTCCACAACAGATTGCAATAATCCTTACAAGTATTGTTTTTGAAATGTCATGTATATATCGCACCGATTCCGTGATATTAAACTCCTATATCTAGCCAATGTAGAGCTGTACGATCTTAGGTCGCGGTCTATGCTCTATGTTCCATGGAATAGTTCCATTTTGTTAGATAACATTCGCAATATTTCATTAAATTCGTATATACTCCGAAAATTTAAATTAATATTTGCTCTAAATATTCGATGTCTAGGTGAGGCTAAGGGTATAGAGGTAAGTTTAAAGCTATGCAGGATTTTATTTTTATTATATTCACTAGTGTAGTACTGTAGTCTGGTAAACTTGAAATTTTTTAAAACTAAGTAGAGTGAAACTTTACAAATCGTCAGTTGTGAATTTGTTTAATTTTACTGATTTCGTACAAAACGTCTTGTAACTTTTCTTTGTGAAACACTGCTAATTTTGACAAATACGTTAAAATTTACTAGTAAATATGTAATTTACGTAAAACAAGCTCCATGAATCAAAGCTTATTGCTGAACAAAAATTATTTCTGTGCTCCTTTTCACATTTATTCAATAACTTCTCAAATAATTTTATAGGTTCAATAAATTTGATTTATTTCTGTATATTGCATAAATTTAGGCAAACAATAAAGAATTTATTATAAATTTTTCAGAGTAAAGAGTAAAATTAAATTGGAATTTTTAATTTTAATGTGATTGATTTAAATTACCCACATTTTTCTTTGATATTTGTATATAATTTCCATAATTTCATGTTAAATTTTGATAATTTTGTTTAATCTTTATAATGTAATAACTTTCATTAGGGAAATATATCTATAAAATTTAAATAAAATCCTTTTATGTCTTTTCGCCCCCTTATAAAAATATATTTATAATTTCCGAATTTGTACATAAAATTGAATTGAATCAATCAAAATTTAGTTGATTTTTTTTTAATCAAAATAAGGAAATAGACTTAAAAACCGGAAATGTTAAATTTTGCAACTTCATATTCACAGAGTGCTAAATTAATAATTGTCTGTATCAACATTAGAGAAATTCAACTTATGAAGAAAATCACATATAAATTTTTCATTCATATGTCAACTAATGCAAATTTATCATAATAATCATCATAAAACATCATTCATCATCATTCATTTCCGGACATGATTATAAAAATGGAAATTGAAAATAAAAATAAAAAGACTAAACAAATATAAAAATCCTTAATAATTGTTTACTCTTTATTTCATATTTGTAGATAAATAATCGTAAAAGAATCTTTTTTTTTATGATAAATATTTGCTGTATGAGAAGATTTAATGATATTTTTTTTTTTTTATTTTTATGAGATGTTGTCTTTGTCGTCGCTTTCCTTTAAAAACTGGGCATAAATTTAGTTTTTCATAAATAAATAAAGCAATCTAAAAAGTCGATTGAAAAAAATAAATAATAAAATTTTAAAAAAATATAAAAATTCTACAAAAATATTATTTTATTTAAAAAATTGAGGTAAAATTTTCATATTTAAAATTTAAATTTATATTCCTTTTACGACAAAGCATAAATTTTCATATTGATATACTAAAAACTAAAGCATTTTATAGAAATTTTTTAACGACACGTAATGCAGTGTAAACTAATTTTATATCTAAAATTTCAACTCATCTAACCAAGTAACAAATATTTGCATTTATGATTAAATATCAATATTTTTTGAACAATTGTGATTTAGCCGTGCTAATTGGGGTCCTTAAATTAAACTAAGAAAATGAAATTATATATAAAAAATAGGAAATTATAGGTAACTTAAAACTGATTGGTGATTTACAATTCGCAACCAACATGAAATCAAAAATTTATACTACCACTACTAAAATCAAAAAGCCATATCCAATTTGACAAGTTTCAATTACCAATTTGACATAAATATCCTAAGAATATGCTAAATAGTAATGCTGGAGATACGGTCGCCGAGTCACTGTTTCTTCATAAGTGTCCTGTTGTATGTTGACAATCACAAATAATTCTGAGATAATAAATTGCATCTTCTTCTCTAACGTAAAACGATACGTTTATAAAATATTAGATGATGGATACTCGTAATGCAAATGACACCCAGTCTATTACCAACACAGTTAATCGCAAACACCTTTTAACAGTATTAAATATCTACGTACTATACAAGATATAGATGGAAGTATTAGTGAAAGAATTAGTGCCAAAATACTGGAGGTTAAAATACGGATGAATGCTGTATTAAATCCTTCTTCCCAGGATGAAGAAAACATTTTCCATTTTTAACAATTTCTTAAAAATTAAGCAAGGGTAAAATGATTTTTCAGACAGTGGTTCATTGGTATTCTCAAAGGAATGGCTGACGGTTTGGTTATTGTTTTTCTAGGGAGCGGCATCTATTTACTTTTATAAAGACAGGGAATGGCCAGTAACCTACCTTGCCCATAGTTATGACCGGCTATGAAATGAAGTTAAAAGAAATTTATCGAAATATTTACATTTTTCCATGAGAAAATGGAATATGACTGTAAATAAAACCTTATTGTTACTATATTTACATATTAACTACATTTTGTGTTACTTGGGTATTTTGTTACTGTTCTATTTCGGGGTGGGTAAACATTACATATGCTTTTTGCTTGCACGTTTAATTCGTTTTTAAAAATGCACAACACATTTAATAATACAAAGGCAAAATAAAGGATTCACGCGTCCTATTTTAAATAAGAAATATAAAATGCTGACGTATCCTAAGAAAGTTGAAAAGAAGATAAATAAAAAAGAGCAAAGTGTAATATTTTTTTTATGTTCTTATTATTTGTTGTTTTAAGAAAATGTCTGGTAGATTTTGTTTTTTTATTATGATTTTCAATCTTGTAAATAGAAATGTAAATACTGCGCGTGATTTAAAAAACTAACGAAAAAAACTGAAAAAAAACCAAATGTTTTATGCAGTTTTAGATTTATATTATTTAAAGGTGAAATAACTATGTAACATTACAGTTTCATAGTTTATCCCTTGAATATAAATAATGTTTTTTTTTTGTTAAAAAAATTATATTTTATTTTATGACTGCACTGGTGCCTGACTTCTGAAAGTTGTAAATCATAACATAAAAATGCTAGTTGTGAAAATATGCAATGTATATTAAATTTATATTTATTAATTTAATAATATAAAAATGTAATTTAACAAAGATGAATGTAGTAATTAAATTAAATAATAGCGTTTTTTTTATTATGTAACCAAATTAATGGGTAAGTAACTACTGTATAATATATATGTAGACTGTAATAAGTAAATAGTAATCAGTGTTAACTGAATTACATATTTCATTCAGTTAAATTAAATAAATTGTATTTATTTTATTGAATTTTATAAACCTACTAAAATTAGAATTAGTTTAGTTGTCAGAATAATCATCACTATTCACTATCATTATATTTCAGCTAGAGAGAACTGATATGAATTAATAAAATTACAATTATGTGATTCGTAGCTTTAGTTCATGATAAAATTTCCGATTTGCATTTTGTTTGTTTTAAATCAGTGGTCGTTAACCTTTTGCGACTTTTGGAACCTTTCAACCTTTCGCAACTTTTTGGAAATTTGAAGTAAAATAATGTTTGATGGAAAATTGTTTTTTCTGTAATGGAATTCCGCATGCAATAGAAATTCAATTTGTTTTCGATTCCTCGTTGTATATAATTTTGGTGGTACCTATTTTGTACGATTCCTTTCGCAGTCTTTAATTGTCTTCTATATTTGTGAAGTTTATTATAAAATTTGTCATGTAATGTGTGATTAGATCTTTGGGTTTTTCATTATAAGAAGTTTAAAATTCTTCATATTTTTCGTAGGCATGTAACATATTTTTTTTGATTAAATTACGTATGCATTTTTGTGCGATTTTAGTTTCTTTGAATTCATTGCTTTAGTTTTATAAATTTTACAACGTAGATTGAGTCTTTTTATTCACTTTTTACGGAACGTATCAACCACATAAAAAGATAATTGGTGTACCAGTTTTGTGAATAATTTTGTTCAGATAATTTGTTCTCTCGTTGTTATTTCATTATATTTTTTTATTTTCATTTGAGTTCAGCATTGAAAGTTTGAAATTTATAATTTTGAAATATTCTCACGGAACCCTAACAAAAACCGCGAAAACCAAGCCATACAGATTGAAGAACACTGTTTTAAAGCATGTATTAATGAATTTCCTTTTGTTTTTGTTGAAAATTGATCTGAGAAATTAAAATTTATATTTGGTAGTTTTACCAATATTTTTACAAAGGTATTCAAAATATTATGTGGTACAAGCAAGGCATTTAATAACTATTTCATCTAGAATGACAAACTTTAACAGTCGATTGTTATGAATCATTGAACAAACCAGTCGAATTTAAAAATAATTAATTTGATTGAATAATAATTTCGTATCGTAGTAAGGACTGGAGCTTAGAATAAATTTGGTATCTTCTCAAAAAATCAATTTATTACAATTGAAATGAGTAACATATTTTATATAAAGAATAACTTCAATTAACTTTGGAATTTTGTTAAAAAAAAAGGTAAATTCTTTACGTTATCGAAGTACGTTCCTCTGTCTAGTTCCACATATTTAATATCCATATGTACTTTTGGCGAACATCGTGTTATATGACATAACATCAAAAATTATTGGATTGGTTTTATGAACGAATTTTTTTAATGAAACATTATTAAATATAATATTAAACGTCGAAAGGTAATGAAGTATAAAATATCAGAATAATTTAACGTAATGCCTTGCGGAATTAATATACGGGTGAGCCACAGCTTAACATACAGTTCAAAATTTAATAACTTTTTCATTTATATACTTTTTTTAAATTAATTTTTTGATTATTTGTTGGATATAATAGAACAAAATTCTCTTCATATATTTATCAAAGCGAGCTGGGTAAGTTTTCATCGTATAATAATTTTTTGATTTTTTTTAATAAGTGTGTAATATAATTCTATTTAATGAACTCCATTTTCGATTTTTCAATAATGGGCACATTTTAGTACATTTTATATCTTAGAGTTCAATTAAATCTCAGTTTTCAACAGCAGAAATTGTCCAGTCAGCGTTATTGCACTTTCATCTTAATTTTCGAAGCAGTACGGTACAATAATCCTCTCGGATATAATGCTACACCAAATCGTTTATCAATTGACGCTGGTGAATGGTTCTTAAATTTTCAATACTCCAAACATCAAGTTTTACTTATTAAGTAAGTTCTGTAATCAAATCATATTTTGATTAAGCTATTTTCGATCAATATTTTGGTGAAATTAATTTTTATTTTTGTATATTTTAAAAACAAAAAAAATATGTTAAAAAAAATTATGTATATATAAACGATTTGGTGAGTTATAGCCCACCCTGTACCGCGATTGCATAGATGTTATATGGAGAAATAGATATTTTATATAGAGTTGGTAATAAACGTTGTACAATAAGATCACGATGCATATCGAAAGTATATGGTGATAATTTAAAATGACCTAGCATTGGAAAGGTAATAAAATATAGAATAAAATCGTGGCAATATTTTATTTATGGTACGCTGCTATTCAATTTTCTACAGTATTCCATAAAAGTTCAGTAATGTTTAGAAAGGGTAATATTTACATTCAAAAACGTCTAGTTTTACTGTACAGTAAGTTTTGGGTTCTAGTGCACATCATTTACAATAATATAATAATTTTAAATATAAATAATTTTAATAATTTTAAATATTTATAAAGAAAATTATGTTAACTATTGTGAATATTTTAATGTACTAAAATTTTCTTATAAATGATTTAATTATAATATTTAATATTTATTATAAAATTAAAATATGAACATATTACATAACAAACTTTGATATTATACATAATAGTTCTATATAGTCAGCCAATCTACAGCTCTAGCTTTTGTACATTCCTTTTCACCATTATTTCGAAATTTGATGTTTTCTAAAAAAAATAGCTCTCTATTACACAGTTTTTTCCCAATGTTTACCATGCCAAATATCGATATGTTCTTAAGACTAAATAATAAATCATACATTAGAGCAAATGTCATGTTAAAACTGCTATACTCCGTCAGTGAAAAATTGGATTACTCCGTCAGGGAAGCTATTTTTGTATTTGCAAAGCTGGCTCGCAGAGCTACAAATACCTTAAAAAGGCTACTTCAAAGCATACTCTATTTTATTTAAAGCATTCACTGGGAAAAAACTGCATTACAGCTAAAACTTACACCTTAGATTACAGTAGAATTACGTATTTTAGAGCCACTTTTTCTAAATTGTGAACCATAAGCTTTAACGTTGCCAGTTGAGTAACTACTACATATTACCTTAAAATAATTGTAAAATTATTTCAAAGCAAAGCAATATTTCTTCAAAAACGTCTCTTACACTATAAAATTTGAATCTGAAACTTTATCACATATATCAATAATTATTATTTTCATATTTTTCTTTTATTTTCATTCTTTTATAACAAACTTTTTTTTTCTGAACTGAATAAGTATTAATTCAGCCCAACTACAACAGATCAGAGATCATTCTCTTTCTCAATTTCTATATTCAGCAGACTTTTATTACTTATAACTAACTATAACCATAACTTTAAAAGAAACAAAAAAAAGTTCTTAAATTTCTTTTCTTTTTTTACCTATATCTTTTATACATAAATGATTTTCTTTGAAATTGCCTCTTTTTCTTGACACGCCAGCTCCAGAGTAACTCAAATACAAATACAAAATATTTCATAGTCAAAGCATAACAAAAAGACCACCACATTACAAATCCATTGCAGAGAAACAATTTTTTTTTGTTATGAGATTTGACTTTAAATCTTCACTTTATGGTTGCAGAATATCTTTCTTTAGTTGTACAGTTTAAGTTAATCGTGTATATAGTCTTCAACCGCAAAGAAGACAACTTTAAACAATTTATCATTTTCAAAAAAAAATATATAAAAAATAAAATAAAGTTTTGTCTTATTGTAGACACTCTTGACTTAGAGTGCAACCATTTAAAAATCTCATATAAAATAGTATAAAATTTTTAGTATATATCTATACTTGAAAAAAAAAAGAAAATTGGTCTTGAAAATTATCCACAAAATTGAAAACTTTGTGAAAATAAGATATATCGTTTCATATATTATTATTTTTTTTGTAAAGGATATTTAACGAATTTTTTGGCAGGACATTAAATCTAAAACTTTATATACAAAACATTAAAAACATTCGAGTTAGTAGATTTTCACCGAAAATAGTAAAGTTAATTTTACTCTATAAAACAGCAAAAAAAAACTTAACCCTAAAAAATTGTAAATTTGAGGTGAGGTGATATTATTGTGCAAGGATGTGTAAAGTGCTAAAAAACAAAAAAATGATAAAAAAACGTTTATAATTTTTTCTATAAAGGTGAAAACTAGATAGTAAAAAAAAGAAGATAATGTTTTTTATTTTGATGATTCTAAACTCTATAGTGTAAACATCATTTATAAATATATAAAATTGTAACAAAAATAACGCGCGCGTTAACTAACATTAATGAACGTTATAGATAGATAGTTAGTATAATATATAGTAAATATAATCAAGTTGTTTTCAATTGAAGCGTAAATAACGTATAATACCACGTAGTTAGTATCTGGTATGATGGTGTCTTTTATATCTATCGATATATCAATTCTATCTATTCTATAGACATAACAATTTTTTTTTTATGTTACAGATTTTTATTTTTGTGCTCTAGAATAAAAACGTATAATTCTACGTTGTTGTTGTTGTTTTTTTTTTGTCATTTCGGTGTTAAAAGTGAGATTGATAAATTGGTGTACTTTACTCTTGAATCTCATATACGTTTTGTTATAGTATTATTGTAAATAGAAAAAGTTTTTTACAATATTTTTTTTTTTACTTTTTCCAAATTAACACTTTATATATATGTGGATATTGTGCTTGGTGGAACTGATATAGTATAACGAAAATATTCTCATTTTTGGTACCATAAGGATGCAATTGGATTTGTGATAAATTTCATACGGAAATTTATCTACTATAAATATAGAAATATTTTATGGATATATAGATATAATTTAATACGAAAAGGCATCGTTTTTATTACAGATATAAAAAGGATAGAATATAGAACAGGTAAAAAATATATTTTTATTTTTTGAAATGGTTTCACATTGGAAATTATTACTTAAATGTCATGATAGGTTATTAGTCATTTTATATAATAATATTTAATTAAAAAAAAAAAAATATACCATATGGTGTTAATTTATAATATTGTGTATGTCTAAGATGGTATCGTTTATAAAGATTTATAATATTAAATAAAAAAAAAGAAAATTGAAAATTTATAATTGTTCTTAAATTTATTAGCATCATTTTTCTATCTCTAAATATATAATATGATTTTCTTATATATTTTATTCATATGACTTTGTTTAATGGTTTCATTTTATATGTAAAATTAACATTTTTGTATATATAGAAATTAATTAAGCAAGCAATTTTGGTATATATATGGTTTACATTTGTTGAAATTTACGATAATGGTTGAAAAGTTAAAAAAAAATTACATAAACTTTTAATAAACTTATTTTGGTTTAGAAAAATTTGGTAATTATTAATTGCTCAGATCATATAAATAAAACTTCATTAAATTTATCGTGTCCTGTTAAATTCAAGTAATCTGACGAATTTTTAACCACAAATTTCAAACTATCAAATAGTTATGCTCCGAAATTATAATGATCCGCATATAGCTAACTATAATATCTTTCATTTTTATTCATTTTCCATTACTGAAGTTAGTATTCTAATTGTAGAGGTTTCTTCAATATTCTATTTTAAAATTGGACCTATTAATATTATTTGTATTCCGAACTAGAACCGTTCTTTTATAGTGAAGAAGCTTTTAATCGCAACCATTATTGAGAAGAAATATGTTACATTCTAATCATTATCATTTGATTATTGGGTACTGGCGTACAGAATTATATAAAATGAAGCTGGTAGCAAATTAAAGTGACATAGATATTTCGGTCTACAATTGAAACTTTATGAACTTATTCATCGCAGTATAGAGCAGGACTACTTATTTCACGACCACCGCAGTCTCTTATATATTTCTAACTACTCGAATGGGTTTCATCGTAAAAAATTCATCACAGAAAAATTTAACGTGATATAACTTATAGAAAATAAAGTTATGATCAAATTTCCTTGCGATGATTTTTCTCTGCGATAAATTTTGCTACGATGAAATTTCCTGCGATTAATTTTCCTGACCCTTACTCGAATATCTTGATAGGCACTTCATCATAGATCATATAACCAATCCTAATAATGTCTATAACCTAAAATACAGTCATAAATTAATTCTGATATAGATAAGAAAGTTATTTAAGACCTGATTTTTGAACTAACACAATCTTTACGAATCTCTTCTAAATAACTACCGTTTGGAACAAAACCTCTGAACCACAAAAATATCTGCATTACTGACCTTTATAAATAATGCAAGCAAAAATAGATTCCCATTGATTATTTTATGAAAATTTTTACAGATTTATATTATGACATCACGATAAATTTTGTCACGTTGTGATGTCGTGGATTTATTTAACCTGGCACGATTTTTAATCAATCATTTTTTTTTATTTTTTTGAAAATTTATTTTCCATTATTATAAAAATATAATATTATTAATGTTTTTGAAGTATAGTATAAATTAGAAAGAAAATTGTTTAAAAATTACTGACTACAAGAAAGTTATCATGAACGTAAAGACTTTAATTTGGAATAAGATTATTAATTAAAATATTAGATAAAATATATTGTAAATTAGAAAATTATAACAATTTTTATTATAATTATGTTAAGAAACAAAGGAAATTCATGCTGATGAATTAATGCCAAATTACATAGAAATGTTCTAATTGTACCATATGAAAATATCGGTCAGTAGTTAGAACTGTTTATAATTATTATAGGAAATTGAATTTGAACTACTTTTATAAATTACAAAAATTATGGCTACTTATTGAGGTAATTAGTGTTGTTAATCGGAAATAGCGTACAACCAACCCAAAGAATATAAAAATTAACAACATATAATTTTATGATATTGTAAAATGTTGATATGTACAACATAAATAATATTTGTTAATTTGTTTCGCATATTCTCATCAATTAATTTAAATGTTATTCTCACAACATATTAAATACAATAATGATCTATAATTACTATAAATTATAAAACAAGATGAATTAGCCTACAAAAGTGGCATCAATCAAATAATTTTACAAATAATCTTTTTATATTGTCACAATAATAAAATCTTTTAATTTTATAGATTGTTGGATCAGTTTTTTTTTATTTTGTATAAATCATCTTGATTTGTTGTTCACGCAGTTCTTTCTTTATGTCTGGATTTGAACAATTGAACCGTTTTGAAGTGCAGAAATCAAGGTGATATTGCGGTAAACATTTAATATCTTTTATGATATTGGTTTCACACAGATATTTTTTTTATTTTTGCGATAATTATTATTTGTATTTATGTAGCGTTTTATAGAACATTTTCAAAGAAATCAAATCTTAGATTGTTCATTCTTGCGGTAATTGCTATTTTTGAAATGTATAATGATTTATGGAAAAATGGCTTATATTTGAAAGAAAATGAAAGAATATTGATGAAATTTTGATGGTTATATCAAATTTAATTCAAAGAATTTTATGATAACTAATAATAATATTATATTTTTAATTTTGTTGTTGTTTTGGAATAGGTACAGAATTCCGTATTTCAAAGTTCCGTTTACATTTCTTATATTTCGTTTTAATGACAGACTGTTATTATAAATTAGGTACACAGAAAATTCGTATATGATTTTAGATAATTTTTCGAAGCCAAATTTGTTTTAATTCATTAAGTCTCCTCTTAATATTGATTTACTTATCATTTCACTTATTAATAATGTAAAAGTTAAATTCAATAAAAAAGGGATTCATTGACAAAAAAAAAAATTATTTCATTATCATGCCACCAAAAATTCCCAAATTCCCGAATTTTCTAAATTTGAATAAAATATTACGTGTTCAAGTTTTTGGGAAAGATGAACATCTACAAAATGCCTTCAACTTATTAAATCCATTGTATAATGTGACAGTTCTCTAATGGAACATTAACAGTCCTTTGATGGTTCATTACTGCGCCCCCTCAGAATCGGTTCACAATTCCGAAAATACAGCGTCTTACGATAGACATACTAAGTGAACACTGATTGTCATTGTAGCTATGTCCTAATTGCTCGTAACAATTACAATTATTCTTGAAAATAATTAGCATTCGTATAATATTAGGATTTTTGAATGATTTTTCATCTTCTGAATGCTTTTTGAACAGAAGTAGAGAACTATTTTAAAAAAGATCATCAGTTTGAGAATATTATGATAGTTTAATTGAACTCATAGTTAATTTAAACCGATTTTTTAGCGTGCACCATTTTGAGAAACGAAATGGCATATTTAGCAAGTCGATACTCATGACTGATAGATACATTTTGTACCAAAAATAGATATGCATTAAGTTTCAAAGCGGCGCTGTAAACGCTTAAACGCTGTTATATCAAATATATTTGTGTTTTCAATATTCAGTAGTGTTTAGTATAGTCTTTTAGAATTGAAAATTTGTTCTTATCAATTAAATTTAAAAGATGTTGTCATGTGGTGTAAATCTGGTGTTTAATAACTAACTTTATATAGTTCTAAATCATATATAAAATTTAATATAGTTTTAATTTGAGGTTATCTTAAATAGGTTTGTAGTTTGTACAATAAAAAACAATATATAAAGCAAAAATACCAACATTAAATTTATAATGATAATGACCATCATTAATATTAGAGCGCTTTATGTATTCTAGTTTCTGATATGTTCCAATTAGGATAAGTCTTAAATTTACTTTCAAAATAGAAAATTTAATTATTTTACATTGGAAACTTCCAAAAATTTATTAATTAAAGATTCATTTTAATGACAACCTTTAATACTGGCTATAATAATATTTTAGGTCGATTAGTAGGAAAGTATGAATATAATAGGAAAAATAAATTAATACAAATAAATTTTAATGATTTTGAAAATCTTCTTATACTTCCATCACTAATCAAAAATTTTCTGGAATTTTATTTTTCTGATTTTCAATTAAATAAAGAAGTTTAATTTTTGGTAGCCTATCAAATTTTCAAAAGATTTCTAATTTCCACAATTTATTAAACTTTAATTGAAATATTTTTTTTTGAATTAATGATTTTTTAATGAAATTTATTATTATGATATATCCATATAAAAATAATTTCAATAATTCAATTTATAATTAGATTTTTTCTTATTTGGTAAAGATTTTATTGAAGATAAATTGAATAATAATTTAATAAATAAGTTTCTCCATGAAAATCTACAAAAAAATTTTTATAAATATGTAATTGAAAATGAAATTTTTATGCTTTTTATGTAAATATTAATTGAAATTTTAAGTATATAAATATAAAATTTATAATAAATTTGCTTAAACATAAATTTTCACGCCTAAAACTTCGCAGTATGACGTAATAATTTCATTTCAATTTTGATGTTAAGTTTTTTGAACTTTTTGTTGTTAGCACAGTTTGATCATTTATATCCAGCTGATTTTGTGTTAAATCGTTAAATGTATAAATTAATATTCATTAAATAAATATAATTAAAATTCTAATCATACTTTTCCATTTCATTAGAATATTTTGTTGGTAAATCGTAAATTTCTAATTATATTTTCATTACAATTTCAATAAAAATTTATTTAATTTTTATCAAGTTTTTCGGTATAAAGTGAAAATTTAGGTCAGTCGTAATTTTTTTTGTTGGTTTTTATACAGAAATCTGAGAAATGAGTTTAAGTAAAACTTTTACTTTTGGTAGAGATACAAATTCGACAACATAAAAAAAAACGGTTATTCATCGAAATTATCAGTTAATCGCGTCAAATTCTATTAATCAAAGTTTTAAATGTTTGATATATTGACAAATTCGCTACAAAGGTTTACATATTTACCAAGTGACATATCAATTAATTTTATCTTTTTTACCTGTATCTATTTAATGAATTGGATATTTTTATTTTTTATAAATTTCTATATTGTAAATAAAGTCATTAAATAAATATTTTGTTTGAAGAAATTTTTTGTTGTATAGTTTTTAAATTCAAATTAGCTTTCAGTTTTTTAAGTGTTACAAGCAATTATGGTGCTTGATAATCAATAATTTTGTCTTTAAAACTGAAATATAAATTCCGTTGATTTATATATTTTTGTAGAATGTTCGAAGCTTTTTAACACTGTTTTATCCTTAATCTATAAAGAGGTTAGAAATATAGGTAACCCTTACCAAACAGCAATCTTTTTCGAGCAATAGGCTTATTTTAAAAATATAATTTGCAAGAGTTTCTTAGTCACAACAGACTATCATTATATGAAATTCCAATTTTTTATATCTCAGTGAGCATTGTCACATGTGAGAAGTATTTTTGATAAATACTTAATTCTTTAGTTCTCTTTTTCGAGAAATCTATAACTGCTTCCTTTGACGCATACTTATGAGATAATTCTTCCAGTTTACAAATTTCAGTTTTTGATTCTCTGATTTGGTTTATTATATTCCACTTCTCAACTTAATTATTTATGCAAAAGAAAGAATATATTAATTTTAACAGGGTTACAAATTTAGCTATTTAAAAATATTATTACTTGAATAACAAGCGGTGCTCCTACAACACGAGAATTCTAGATGAATCCATTGTGGTCTTTTCGATTGATTTTATATACGGACCAAGAATTCTTTTCGAAGATTCTGCTTGGCTTTAATAAAAATTGTGATTTTTCATAAAGCTATTTCTGCAAGTCTCGATAAGTACTTAGCTACCTAGGTATTTGTACATAGACCAAATCTTCAAATGTAACTTCCTTTATGTCATCACCACAACGACATACAGTTCGCGTCTTGAGACTTTTCGAGGTAAGCAACGATTTCGTCTACCGATCTTATTACGAATACATTGAGCTATAAACGTTATTATCGCGCTAGCAGAAAGAAACTTCCCTACCTTTTTAATTTCTTCTTCAATGCTGCAAAATGTCTGCGACTCTATTTCATATGGGTCAGTACTAAAACTAAACTAAGTAACTATATATATTTACTATCCAATATATTTACTTATTAGAATCAGTAATTTTTCTATTGTTTATATTCATTTTAGAAGTAATATTTACGTCATGAATTTCTACTTATATACAGGTCACATTTTCAATCTGTTCTTTTCCATTAGGGTCTTTAATGTATGAGTCTCCAATGAGTTTATATATTGACCATAAAATTAAATATTGAATACTAATTAAAATTATATTTGTCTACATTCTACACAACCAACTAAGCAGAAATATTTTTATGATGAATCATACGAAGCATAACACTCACTACTCCTGATGTATATACAATTTTCACCAGTATGATGACCAAGAAATTTGCTGTATATATTTTTTTATAATATAAACTTTCTAGGTCAAAATAACGAAATGGAAAGATTTTTGAAATTTAGTGTGATGTGATGTATAAATATATTAAATATTAATGAAATGAATGTACTGTTTTTTGAGTCACATATTATGTAGATATGTATATTTAAATTTCTGTTATTATATGTTCATATAATATGTAAATTTTTTAAATATTTTATTTTTTTGAGAACATTAAAACTAAAAAATAAATAAAAAGGCTTGTCTATGATGGACAGAAGAAGACCATTAAAATATAGATTCATTTTTAACATTTTTTAATTTAACATTTTTTAAAAAATTCAGGTATCGCAGGTTTTCTTATATATGCAATTGACCTATAATCTTATGTTTTTTGATTGTGGGTTTTTTATATGTTAAGTTTTCTTTGTTCTTAACATTAAAATTTATTATGATTTTTAATAGAATTTAGGTTATGTTTATTTGTTAGTTTTTATATTTCTATATATATAAAAAGTGTGATTTTAAATAGTTTTCTTTGTTGATCATAAAATATTTATATAATTTTTATTATGGTCATGGAGAATAACACAAAACTCTCATAGATTTTTATAGAAATTTATTTAAATTTAAGAAATAATGGTCAAAATTTTGGTAAATTCATCTAAAATTTTGTTGTTTTTCGTTATTTTATAAATTTTCACAGAGAAAGTTTTCAATTGGCAATTTTAAATATAATTGCTGAAATTTTAAATACTAATTTTGTCAATTCATGATTACAATCGACCTTTTCTTTAGCTGGGGTGTGTTTATAGAAAAAACAATGTAATTTAAATTTTCAATATTATACTTTGACCTAGAAATAACGAAAAACTGTAACAAATAATATAAAAGAATAAGAACGAATTTTATTTGATAATATTTTGATTAGTTAAAAGAAGAATTACGAAGTTTTGTGATGGAATTGTTAATGGAAATTGTTTAAATCAATATGTTTTTAATGTTTGGAGATTCCATAAAAAGGATGAAAATAATTTAATGTTTCATGGATTTGTTAACCCAGTAAAATTTGAGATTTATTAAGTTGAGTGGCTCGCTATCAAAAGTTCTAAATTATATTTAATTTCATTTAAATATTACTTCGTGGAATTTATTTTGGTTCTGTAAGTTTAGTGAGCCCAAATCCAAATTATTAGATCTGAAATTATGTAGACCTGTTTTTTTTAGATCGACCGATTGACTATAAAATGTTTGTCGATAATTTTAGTTGGTTCATATTAAATCACCTGATGATGTATAATTATTTTTTTTATTCACTAATCGCTGTTATTACAAACTCTCAGTTTTGAGATACTACTAAATTAATATCGACTTTTTTTTTGTTTTTACTGAAAATGTATTGATGTACAAGAGAATTGTTATATTAACCACAAAAAATGTACATAATTACATAAAAATTGTGAATTAAATAAATACAAATTAGGCCTACTCTTAGTATTGATACGATACGAAATACGATCGTATAATTTCCCTAATTTATCCACCTGAATTTTGGTGTAAGCAATAAGCAGCACGATTCAGGATTCTAACGAATGGAATCTGATCGATGATAAGGTTCTATCGAGAAAACTAGTTAATTATAGAATGGCTTTAGATTGCAGTAGTGAAAAGCATTGTGTAGAATATGCCAATATCTAATTTAGACCTGAATACGTGATTTATCTGACAAACTTTATCGATTTTTATTTGTCTTTTTTAATTTTTTTAGAAAGTATGTAATAATTTTAACTATTACAAGCAAATATTAAATAGCTTTGCAATTTGGGCTACTAAATAAATCTTTAGTTAGTGACTGACCTATTTATATTTTTATATTAATGAAATTTCATTTTGCAGTATTTCAATTTAACCATGCAATAAAATATCACACATGGTAGTACACTGTTCCCAATCTATCAAAATACATAAAAAAATATCTAAATTTTCAATTTTATAATTGAAATTGCTATGTAAATTGCAACAAAAAAAAAAGCATTTAAACTAGTTCACTAAGATAAAATTTCTCTAAATAAATAATTAAAAATGATGAAATTGAATAAAAACTAAGTCAATAATGTCAATAATTTCCAATTCTATCAATTGGAATATAATTCTAGTATACAAATCACTTTCTATCTTCATTTCTAATCATTAGAATCTTTTCTGAAATTTAATTATTTATTTGTTCCGGTTTTATTCTGTAGAACATTTTGCAACTAAAAAAAAAACCACTTTCATTAAAATTTCTCAAAACAACTTTCGCAATTATAGAACATTGAAATTTGTATTTTCATTCTCATCTTGACAATATTTCTGTTAATTTTTTTTTATATTCAAATGATTTTTCTAATATAAATATCTGGAAAATATTCTATAAGAAAATATAGGAATATAAATAAGGTGAAAATGAAGCCAGAAGAAAATTTAAAAAAAAAAAACCAGTTTAAACTTTCTGGCTATTAGAATATTGAAAATATTGCATTTAATAAAGAAAATACTCGTTTAAAAATCTTACATGTTATCATTTTAAAATTCATCTTTAATAAAAAAGAATCTTCAATTTATAAATTTTATAGATGCTTACGACCCCAACACATTAGTCCCACCATCAAATCAAATTATTTACTTTATGATTATTGGAGGTAATTTGATGGCATGTACAAAGTGATTTTTGAATTTAATAGTTTTTCCTGTTGAAGTAAAGAATTCTTCATTTCTAGATACTTGTTTAGTATACGTTTTTGTTTGTTGTTGCAGAAATATTTTATAAACAACATATTAAAATTAAAATCTACTTTATTTAACAACCAATTTGTTTTTAGTTGAGTTGAAAGCTGTTATGCAGAAAAAAGTCTATCTGATATTTGTTCTGAACTGCATGTATTACATTTAGTATACTAGAATATAGAGTAAGACCAAAATTTCTTAAAATTTATTTAAAAATATATTATAGCCATTAAATTATTGAGTTACGAGTTTGAATTTTTTAAACTGGTATATTGAAGCAATCAAGAGTACTCATTGGGGCACTGAGACCTAAGAAAATACTTAAATTTGGATTAATTGTTAGTAGCTAATTTGGAATATACCAAAATAATGCCAACGCTTCTAATTGCATTCTATAGAGATTTCACTATCTTGAATATATTCTTCTGGATATATGGGCTATACAAATGAATACATTCAGATAGACGGATTCGAACGATTGTTTTAGCACTAAAATGTTTGTAGAGCACTCCGGACGATAAGAAAACAAGAATTATTTTATCAATGAATAAGGCAATAACTAGAATATATACGGTTATTGTTACCGGTCATATTACTTATACTGAAACATGCTGCACGGTTGGGACTGGCTACAGTCTCGACATGCAGATGTTGTGTAGAGGAAGAGGAATCCATGGAGCATCTCCTATGACATTCCCCTGTAGTGCAATAACGGATATTAAGGTACTTCAGCCATCGACTGGCGTGTACAATGGGTCAAAATTGTGGCTTCATTTTTTCGGAACCAACCCATCTTGGATATATGACATTCCAGTTCTTAATATACCTTCTTTAAAGGCAGTTTCCTTTAGTAAATGGTTTAACTTCATTCGGAATCTATCTTAATAAGTCAGGAGAGATGATAGTTTTGAGGTTACGGGGAAACTATACATCAATATTCTAATCTAAACTAAGCTTTATATTGTCTGGAATTCCGAACATATCTTCTGACATTACGTTCTAACATATTGACAGTCGATTCCAAAAATCAACATATTCTGAAGTACAACAATTTTTAAATAATAATAAAAATATTTTCTATCAAATTAATTATTTATACATTTCTGCATAAAACGATTCATTATTATTTTATAAAAAAATATTATAATTATTTTCTTTTTTTAAAAATTTTTTAACATATATAATTTATTTATATTTATACATAAAATTACATTTTCCATTAAAACATGTTCTAATAAAAAAGAGAAACTTTTCTTTTGTGACTATTTTCAGGAAACTTTGTGTGTTTTTGTCTTGTTTTTTTTTGGTACATGTAAACAGGATTATCCAGTTTTTCCATTCTATATACATTCCATTTCTTTCGTGGCCGGCTAATATTTTGATCATCATCATCATCATCATCATCATAATCATTATGAACTTAAATTATAGATTTACCATTACCACTACAAATCAACGAAACATAATACAAACCATAATTTTTATGTGAATAGGTAAATAAAATTTTCATTAAAACCGGATGAAGTTAAATTAATTATTTAAAAACTCTTTTATATTTCAGGTGTACTAATTTTTTTTTTCATTTTTGTAATGATCTAAAAAGTTCAAAATTAAATACAAAATAAACAATTGATTTTTATGTTTGGTTTACTGAAAATTGTGCTATTATTAAATAATGAAAATATATTGTGAAAATTAGGCAAGTGAAGAGATGAACCCTTTTTGAAAAACTACAATAATAAAAAAAAAGTTTTTAATTCTGAGTATAATCAAACAATTCACGCTAATTTGTTTTCCAACGCCCGTCACATAATTTTCAATATAATAAGGAAAATTTCGCTGCTGTTTTCAATATAAAATTTAAGGTTTTTTTTTTGGAAAATTTTTTATTTTTGTATTTTCCAAGTGCAGTAAAAAGTTTTCATCCTACATTGTAGGAAAAATTTGTTGTTTTTAAATAAAATAAGTGAAATTTGCATAAAACATTGCAGTATTTTTTTTTTGAGCAATTAAATTTTTTAACAATAAACATTTTTTTTTTTTTTATGTTTTTATGTTATAAAACAAGGAAAATTTTTATATATTGAAAATTTGAGAAAAATACAAAATATTTTTTTTTATAAATAATAAAAAAATATAAATAAAAAATAAACTTGTGTTAACTAGCCCACATTGGCGGTGCATAGTGATCGATATTTTAATTCAAAACTTTTATTTTAACAAACTTTATGCTTCACTGATGCTGAAGTGTAGAAAACTTTAAAACATATAAAAAATAAAAATAGTATAAATATTTTTAACATAATTATTATTTTTATAAATAATTCAAAAATATAATCCCGGAAAATTAGTAAAACATCCTTTTCGGTGGTGTGAGGAGTTAAAAAATAAATAAATAAATAATCGACAAAAATTTTGTGTATTTTTTGAATATTAATATAAAAATTATTAATTCTTATTTTGAATCGTATGTGATTTTCAACCATAAAGTTTGTTTTAAAAAAGGAGTTTTACCAACAAAAAAAAAATAACCTAAGGACGTGATAATCGGAAAATTTACATACCACCTACAATCCTATAGGTAAAAAAAAAAACAAAAAAAAAAATATATAAAGCAGCGCCATTTTTTTTTTGTTGATATATATATTTATATAACAACAAAAATTGACATAAAAGTGCCCAGAGTAACTAATTAAAGTGTCAGCTAAAATGATGGACACTGTTTACGGTACAAAAAAATATTTTCAAAGTTTGTCCAATGGTAATGGCAGTGACATCTACAGATCGTCAACATGCAGAGCTGTGGTAAGTGTTGAATTTATATGAACTAAAATAAAAAAATATTTTTATATTTTTATACAGAGACGGGTTTTTATGTAGGCACTAAGGCTATGCAATTTAAATTTTTATACCATTATTTTTTTATATAAAAACATGTTATTTTAATGCTTCTTGAGATTCAGAGTTAACATTTTTGTATTTTGACAGAATTAGAAATTCAATGACGATCAACAATTTCAGTCAGTAACTTGTTAATCAGCGACATCGGTGATTGTAAAATTTATTATGGAATAGCTTTTAAACTAACGAGAACGTTCTGCTGATTAGTCGACATGACTGTAAAATAATCGTTAGATTAAGTAAAACTTTATGTCGGATTTTCTATTTTTTTTTCCTTCAGATTTTGAACGTTCTGGAATTTAGCTGTCGGCATTTCTAATGAATCACGCCATTTTTCTTGTTTTAATTGACACTTTGACAGTATACTCGTAAAAATTATGTTTATATGCCAGTGGACGAGAACAAAGGGTCCTTGTGGCCTTGGTACGTGAAGGTCTCAGTGATCTTTCTCCATTCTAACGAATACTTGTAACTTATAAATATCAAAAGTTAATTATGAGTCATTTGTATTTGACAAGAATAATATTTTCTGGGCTGAATTCTCTTTAACTGCAGAGCTGTCAGATTGTATTTATAAAATAGGAAAATTATACGAATGCATGTGAAATCATTTCAGTACTCAATAAATCGATGGTTTTAACCAACTACCTTAAGTGCCTCCCTGGCATAAAGCTGTTTATATAATATTATTATTACATAAAACTATTTATGTGCGGGGTTAATGTACGTAATCCTGTTTAAAAAGGTTTAAAATTTCATATCCTTATACATATACAATTTTTTATTTTTTTACATTTTAGTGTGAAATTTGTGGTGTATTTTTTTCCCCGGTTTCTTTAAGGATGGGGTAAAAAAAGGATAATTTTTAATATAAAATTTTTGGCGGTTTTTTTTTTTATATAAAGGAAATAAAGTCACTAACGTGATTTTCTGATTGTAGAGTAAAATAAAAACAAGAACAAATTTATATATTTTTAATTTATTTACCTTAACAAGGTTTTGAAAATATTTTATTAGTTATGGTTGGAGTTTTGCCCTTTGATTTGTTTAAGTAACTTAATATGCTGTCAAAGCATAAAATTTATAAAAAGTTAGAGTTATTGTAATAGTAAATGGTTTTTGATGCAAAATTATTGATTTTTTCCATGAAATTAAATAGTTATATACCCGGCACGGACATGTATATTTACAGTGTCAATTTGATGACACTGAGTATTTTTTATCAATTTATTTTTATTAATTATAGTAAATGGCAAGTCTTGTTGTAGTTGACAGTGTCGTATTGGTTTTTGTAAATTTACAATTATAAATGTCATTTTTGAGATGTTACTGGTTTGGTGCCATTTTCATATATAAGTGCCAATATATCATCAATACTTTTATACATCTGGATAGTCAAATAAGTGTAATCGATTCTGTAGGCAATCCATAATATATTTTAAAGCTGGCAAGAATAAAATGCTACATAAGAGAATAAAATTGACCTAGTTAGTAGTAAGAAATTTATATAGAAATAATTTTCTAAAAATGTATCGTTAAGATATGTATCGTTAAGACCTCTGTACGCAAAATTAAAACAGAAAACTTCCAGAATTTTTCACACAGGTACTAAAGTTCAGGCTATTGCTCTGTATACACTACACTGACCGATTTCCGAACACGACTACATATCTTATACAACCAATCATGCCAAAGTAACTGAATGGATCCCAACGAAAAAGAAACCAATTGAGCACTGCATTAACAAGTACCCGGTGCTAGCTAGGACAGGCAACCGCAACGAACTAATTGGTCTAGCCAGTAAATAGCATACGAAAACCGTATACATATCCGTAACAGCACGAGATGGTTGTAAAATAACTTCAGCCATGTTAGGGATTGTTAGAATGAAAGCAAAACGTTGCTAAAGCACTACCTGGAGACCTGGTCAGTTTGTTTGAACCAATGAAATTGTTCTTAACCATTTCTATTTAAAATTAATTTTGTAGCAGATATTTATAAATGATTTCAGTTTTGTCTAAGCATTTAAAATTTTAATAATCAAAATTTATAGCTTAAGTCGAAATTAGGATTAATAATTCTTGGAAAATTGATTTTTCTTCTGCCTTGAAAATCTATTTTTAAATTTTGAGAATAAACATTTTATTTAATATATTATGAATATATTAAATACAAGGATTAATTCAAAAAATATTTTTATTTTATTATTGTTAACTTATCGTAAAATGCATTCGAATTTACTTTACGCAGTGACCTAAGTATAATTTCCGGAAAACCCTTCGTCTCCGTCACATAAACATTTTTACCATAATAGAATATTTTAATTTAACATACATTGAAAAAATAAAAAAATAAGTTTTCCTGTTTTGTTATCCTTGCTGATTCATTTTGGTGTGTTGCCTTGCTGTCTTGACTTTAAAAATTATGCAATTTAATTGAATATAATAGATTTTTTTTTTTATTATTATTGGGTTTCATGTTTTTCAATGTTTTTCTTTTGTTGGACTTATCCTATTTCTAAATATCTTTTAAAAACAGTTTTATTTTTTCTTCTTCAGAGGTATAGAACTGATATTACTTAACCAGCTTTAAAGATTTGTGTCATGGATACGTATATATAGATTTACCAAAAGAAATTTGGTAAATAGAAAAAAAAAATCTCTTTTTTTATCCTTTTATGCTTTTAAATTTATTATTTTTGAATGTACTACCAAGGAGCAAAAGTTTATGTGTGTGTACTTGCATTAGAAGTTTTCAATTTTTACTAGCCAACAAAGTAAATTTTTTTTTTGCAAATCTTTATTTTTCTGTTGAAATTTTTCGTTTTTATCAAAATGGTTCACAAAAAAAAAAAAAAAGGATTCCTTTTATAAAATATTTCCGTACAAAAATAATATTTTTCCTAAAGGATTTTTCGTTATTTTTATTTTTGCTTCTATTGTGAAAATCTTATTTAAATATTTTTCTTCACTTTCTTTGAGTATTGAAAAAAAAGGAAAGAAATATTATTTTCGTAACACCAAAAATCCTTTTTGGTTATTCATTTCTGTGCAATTATCGTTTGTGGATTTGGTGAAATAAATCCCGGACTAATACGGATATAATATATTAAAATGATTTTAGAATTATGGAATATTTCAAATAATTTTAATTATATAAAATAATATTATAGCACTTATAAAATTGGATTCAAAGCTTGTCCAAAATAGTTAAAGTGTAAAACTAAATAGAATTTGACGATATTGTTGGAAGTTAGACTGTCGGAAATATGGCGCGATGGAGTTATTAGAACAATTTTATTATTTGGGAATGTGCAACAGTTTGTACATCGAAAATCTGGAAAAGTTAATCTAATATTCCGGACGTATTCCTGGAAATTGCGATTGTATTCAAGTTTCCTACATATTCAAATTTTGTAAAAAAGTCTTAGTTGAAGTAATTTTTTTTTATATAATTCCATAGATTTTTTCCAGTTCTCCTAATAATATAGATCAAATTGAAATTTAATTATTTCTTTTAAATATTTAAATGATTTTAATTTAGTGATAATCCAAAAATACCTAAAAAGACAAAAATTTTGTTTTAACTGACAGTCTGACAGGAATAATGAATAAAAATATCAAATGTAAAATTATAAATCAATGTTGACAATTTAATTTAACATAAGAACAAACTTGAGGACAATCTTTATTAGGCATATTAATATTTCTCAGAATGACAGACGTACGTTTAGGTATATTAGAAGAGAACTAGCCCAACAATTAAAATTACGTCTTGGCTTCGACGATAACATAAATTTGACTTTAAATAACTTCTGATTTAGTAGTGGGATCTTCAGTAAAAGTAAGCTTTGAATAATAGTACAATTTACCTGGTACCGTTGGTATTGGCCTATTCTACAATAATTAATATTCTATAAATGATTTATTCGGATTTTTGTTGTGGTTATACAGCATTCACTCCACAAATCCATTTTACTTAAAAATTTTGGTATTAAAAGTTATGTAAAGTTTTGTCCAATAATTAATTTTTATTTTTAAAAAAATGATTTCTGAAATTATGCTCTAATAATTAATGAAATTTTAATGTAGCCCCCCATAAAAAATAGCTCATAATTTATAATATATTTATTATTATTTAATTTAATTTTAATTGGTTTAACATTTTTAAAGTGTTGGTATACAAAATAAAAATATTATAAATAAATAGGATTAATGAAAATTGGCTAGTATTTTTTTTAATTGAAATTTATTTATGCATAAAATGAGGAGTAGCTCTCTATCCTTAAAAAAATACCCTGTTGAATAAATTATGATAAATTATGTTTATTTAAATTTTTTTGTAAATGATATTTTTTGATTGTTTCAAAACTTCCAATCACAAAAACAAAAAAAAAATGTTTTTAAACTTTTTGGTTTTTATGTGTTAATTCGAGTTCATTAAACATAATTTTATTCTTTTGAAAATTAAAAAATTGTTGATTAATTTTTTTTTTGTTTTTACATAATTTAATTTTGTAATATTTTAATGGACAGATTAACAAATTTGTATAATTACTCATTATAAAATGTTGAACAATGAACATTTATGTTAATTTTATTATGATATTTAACATATGTTTTTAATATGAAATATTTCATTGAATTTTTAAAGAATATTTAGACTAGTAGTCTTCATTATTAATCAAGATTTCAACGTATTCAGATATTGATGACTTGATTGAATTTTTTATTAGTAGATTGTTCGCTGAATGCATTATTAAAATGTCGATAAAGCGGAAATAGCTTAGTCACAACTCACAAGCAAATGAAAGAAACGCTTGGAAGAAGTTTTGGAAAAAGAATCTTTTATAAAAGTGTACAGGTAGAAAAATGGTTAGAAGTGTCGACACCATCGGTGTTGTAAGAAATTTGTATATGATGGTACATTTTTAAAATGCAGATATTTTTAGACTCTCTATTCAATGTCTCTGTTTTCCATAGGAACACGAATAAAATTAATTTTAAAATATTATTTTTTATAGTGCCTTTGCACTGCAAAATTTTAATTGGCGGTCCTGGGTGTAAAGATTTGAAATGAAACTCAAAGTTTTTTATCATGATTTCGAAAGTCACAAAACTACTAGCATCGCATCGGATCGCACACATTAACTCCAGTAAGAAAAATAATGAAGAATAAATTAAAGTAGTGATACTAAAATTATTTGCCACTGGATGGCGCTGTATTACATTTTTAAATCTTATTTATTATTATAGTAACTGCAGCAACAATTGGCATATCGGTCGATGCATTTAGTGATTTTCCCAAAAAGTTTAGATGAATTTAGATAGAATCGTATTCAATTATTGGGAAGCCTAATTTATTGTAACTTTTATTGTATTGTTAATGGGACAATTAATTAGTTGTGACTAAAATACAAATCTAATTAATTAAATATATACAATTGTTATTACTAGTAGCTTTATGGAAATTTAATTTTATAACCGATTTAATTAATATAGTTCGTATTTATTTAAATAATTAAATATTTTAAATTTGGAATTTTCTTAAATTATCCTGGAAATTCGTTTCATATTTGAAGTAGTACCACTAAAAATCAAATGAAAATCTTTAAGAAACTTTAATTTTAGAATAATTTCTTAAAGCTATAATTTGAATGTAGCTTTACTGAATAAAAATAATGTTTTTGTTTATCCTTTCATTATTTTATTTTATCCTTTTTTTTCAAAAAAAAAAAAAAAAAAATGTATTACTAACTGTAAGAATATTACAAGAGTTTAGTAAATAAAACGACGGGTAAGGATACACAATAAAAATTTCATATTTTATATATAAAAAAGATAATTCATTTTGCTTCGAGGATTTCGATTAAATATTTTTTTTGTATTATTTTAGTTTTGGTTTCTCATATTTATGTTTTATGATATCCTTTCTGTTTCTATATTAGTTTTTGTTCTTGTATTTGTAGATTGTATCCTAGTATTCTATATAGTTTTGTTGAAGTATGTTGGTTTGAATTTTTTTTTTAATAATATTCAATTGCTTATAATATTAGAAAATAAATACTAGATATTTTTTTTAAAATCACTTTTAAAATTGATTCTCAATTTCCAATATTCAATAAAAAGGATTGTGTAAATACAATTTAAATTAAAAATATCATTAACTAAGAAATTTTTTAAATCATTATTAAAGTTAAAATTGATAGGATTATTATTAAAAATGAAATTTGAATAGCAAACGATTTTTAGTAGGGTTATTTTATGTTAGTAATCGAGTATCTAATCTTCATAAATCTAAGACGCAAGGTTTAGCTTTCTATTACCAAGAAAATAGGGACCCAAAAAAGACGGATTATTTGTTTGGATCAGGGAACACAAGCATAAGTGGAGATATTGTTAGGATGTATATGTAAAAAGGTAACATATATAAAGAAAGAAAATATTTTTTGTCTACAAGTTTGATTTCTTGCACTTTTCTACATGATGAGCTAAAATTTTAGTATCCACAATCACCGGGAACAAAACAAACTGGTTAATACAAGCAGTTAAATAAAAATAAATATACAATTATTAGAACAACATTAAAACTTGAACTAACAGGCTATCCCTTCAGAAAAGAACTTTACTACTTTCTTACGTCTTCATATCTTAATGCAGAACCAACCATACCTTCACAGTTCAGAGCTACCGACCATCAAATCTATGTTTAGTGAGTTAATGCTTAC
This sequence comes from Rhamphomyia laevipes, assembly GCA_963920725.1. Classification (NCBI taxonomy): domain Eukaryota; kingdom Metazoa; phylum Arthropoda; class Insecta; order Diptera; family Empididae; genus Rhamphomyia; species Rhamphomyia laevipes. The sequence continues at coordinate 40,994,336 of OY987258.1, read as the reverse complement.
TAATTTTCATGACTGCTTAAATCACAAAACTAAACCCGGGGTTAGCTCGTAGTTTAGATCTAGAATCTAGTTGATAATTTGAAACTTAGCTAAAAATAAATACTTTAGATAGTGAGAATTTTTGTTCATTGAATTTTGATACTAATTTTATTTTGTTCGAGGAGTTATGCCGAATCGTTGTCCTTCAAAGTTCCAACAGTTCACATAAAATCTGGTAGCTTACAAAAAGTATAGTTGCAAAGTTTATTAATCTGGTATAGATTTATTTATGAAATTAAAGCCAATTAAATTTTTCTTATTATACAAGCAACATTAATTTTTGTAATAGATTCTGTACTGAGTACATTTAAATTTGTCGGCATCGAATACTAACAAAATGATATGATTGCATATCAAGTTTAATAACTGAAACAATATTACACGTGACTGATCCAATAGCCATTCTGCCTGGAAAGAGTTAAAGTCTTTTTGTTTTGTTGCAAATGGTCAACTCTTCTTAATGGGGTACGATTTCTCGCCAACAATTGTTATGATGAGTGGGTTACACCATCTATTTTGAGGAGTAAAATGATTCTAATTCTGCTTTAGCGAATGAATTCTTCGAAAATTCTTTTATTAGAATTATATATATATTTTAAATTAATTTATTAAATTTAATAATACCTTTAACTTTTAAGTTTATACTTCTGTCATAAAATATGTTAACATCATAGATAAAATTAATCAATTAAATTAAAAACGATCTTTATATATTTTATTGAACATACAGTCACAAAATAATCAATATTAATTATTCAAATTTTCCTCATTAAACTATAATAATAATTATACATAAAAATAATAATAATTATATGTAATTTTATAAATACATTTATTCTTATTTGTGTATATGATCAGTAATAAATTTTTATCTAGATTCTATCTATATATATATATATATATATATAACAAGAGCTACAGACACCCAACAAGTAGTGAACGTGATCTCTGTCATATATTATAGTAATGAATATAATTAATTACTTATTGCTGCTGAACAAAAACAATAAAGAGAAGCGCATTTAAATAGATTGCATGATTAACTTCTATTTATTATTACTATACATAAATGTATGTATATTTATATGCTTAGTTCATAATAAAAATTATGCTGAGTATATTTTTGCCATAAATTAGTCGTTTTAGTCGAAATCATCTGGGATTTTCCTTATTAGGGCTCTTTTAGAGATATGTTATCTTTATTGAAATACCACTTTAAAATAAGTGAAAATTAAATAGTTAGGGTTGGTTTTTATGTTTGTGTTAAGATTAAGTAGAGTTAATTAATTAAATTAAATGTGGAACGATTAATTTTTTAAATATTAAAGATATATCAATTTAATAAAATAAATTAACTTTCATTTATTACCGAAATTTGATAAGTATAGATATGAAATTAAGGTGAAGAATCTGCCAGATCGGTTACTCTAGTCAGCTCGATTAAAAGACTGTTTAAACTATGGCTTGTAGAACAAAACACTTTAAAATGGGTTGCGCTGAACAGTTGTCTTCACACCAAACTATTCTGGAGTAACCCTAATGCTAAACAATCAAGAAGTATTCTGAACATGACTAAACCCATGCTCAGACTGTACACAGGAACGTTCACGGGGCATTTACTATTACGTAAACATGCCGGGCGACTCAGAATGACTACTGAAACAGCTTGTAGAGGCTGTTTTGAGAATGACGAGACAGTTGAGCATATTTTATGTCACTGTCCTTATCTGTGTAATAAAAGATTAAAATTTTTCGGTTCTTATTTTGTAGGAGATTTAATAGAATTAAGCAGTGTAAAACCTGCGAAGTTAACAAACTTTATAATGGAAGTGGGATGGCACGATTCGTGGTGAAAATGGTCAACGTTTCGTAAGGGGGTACAACGGTCCGTACGGTCTAGGTACGTGGTTTGGTCGCTTCCATTCCCCCTTCTCAAACCAGCCAACCAACCAAGGTGAAGATTTTCATCTCAGTTTTACACTTAAAGGTTTTGCTGGTCGAAATTCTCGTTTTTAAAAATATGGTGATTTTTTCATAATTTTATGATGATTATTATGCTTTTGGTGAAACCACTATTTCACCTTGATTTAATTTCTATAGCTTTATTAAATGCGGTTTTGGGTTCTATGCAGTTATTGGTTTTGGTTACTAGAAAAAAGGAAATTCTGGTGAGTTCTGGTTAGTTTTACATCTCTGGTTGCTAGGCGTACACTGGATTACTTGTTACAAACATATTTTAGCCTTACTTGAACATTCTATTTATAATGATATCTTTCAAAATTGTAATTACAACCCTTCAAAATTATATCTGTACGGAAATTACAATTCTAATATCTAGAATTGGAACAATTTTTTTGTTCCACTACAGTTTGCGTATGTAATTTCCAAATCATCTCTAATATGAAAATATCAGCAACTATCATTATCTGCGAAAAATATATTCTGCAAAAACAAAACTCTGCAGCAAATTAATTGAAACTAATCGTAAAAACTCTAAATTTATTCGTTAGTATTTTAACATTTTCTTCTATACCAATTATATGAAAAGTTGTATACATATAAATAAATTTTTCATCCTTGAATTAGTTCAAAATATAATTACTTTTGTTGTTGGTTGTTGTTTTTTATCCTCTTTTACTACTATCTGCTTGAAAAATAATATAAAAAGATTGAAATATTTCAAAACACATTTTACCAATGTTGTAAACTTGAGTTTTTCTATACTTTATAAAATTTAATTTTAAACTTGAAATTTATCATAAACCTTTTTTTTATATTATTATTATTTCCATTGCTTTGAGATGAAGGTTTATTATTTTTTATTTTTTTATGTGAATATACTTTGAAGTAATAATTTACACCCCGACCGCAATTTGGATGGTTTTTGTTTTGTTTTATTATCACCTAAAACCCATCTGAACATTACTATAAAAGCCGCAACAAAAAAAATAAGAATAAAATAACAAGCCAACAAGAATAACAATAACCGCCAAAGAATGATAACAAAATGAAGAACAGAAAAAAAAAAAATATACCATTAAGAAATGAGAAAGAATATTGAGTTCATTAAACTTTTAAAGTTGGTCACGGCGACGGAAGGTATTTTACTCTGCAATATGCAATAGCAGCAAAAAAAAAAAACAAAAAAAACAAAAAGAAGGCAAAAATAGCACCACAAATACAAAACCAAAAAGCAGTAAAAGATGTATGAACTGTAGAAATATATATAGCTATATATTTATATTCCATTATATTTGGAGGGCCAACAAAATACGCGCGAGTAATTGTAAGTGTACGATTCTATATTAGTGAATAAAAGAAGTGGGTCTGTAAGTAAGATGTTACTGAAATCTGATGTAATGTCTTACTTATTAGTTATCTAGTTTCTTAACTTTACTTATACGTTATACCTTTCTGTAATGAATTGCTCTACTTCTACTAAAATGACACCCTGCTAATTAGTAATATAACAATAATACAGACTGCTCTAAATTTTATTGAAAAAAATATAAAATACGTTTGGGTATTTTGACTTTACTAATTTCTAGATTATGCTATTAATGAGGAATCTTTAGATGATTGTCTTTGTCATAAGCTGGTCCTTCACTGCCTGTTATAGAATATTTAACATTTGAATAAATTATAGTGGTTGTTAACGGAACGAAAATAATTTGGGGGGGGGGGGGGGGTGTAAACGTACACGCCAAAAAGTCTAGAAATATGTCGCTGTTCATATTCTACTAGAGAAGTAGACAAGAATATCGGATTTAACGGAAACCTCAATTTTTAGAAGATATGGGTAAGAGAAGGAACATTACTATAACTCCTCTATTACTGTCCTACTATAAAATATAAAAGATTTAAACATTAGAGTTTTTTTTGATGGACCGTCCAGAATAACTGCTTTCAAGTTAGATAAATTGGAATGATGGGCTCTAGGGTAAGATAACAAATGGAGAGTAAAACGGATATTTGGGATGTTTTTCTTATCCTCGCAACTTTCCTTTAAAACCAAGTGTATTTAACCAACAATTAGCAAGCACATTTGTTTGATAAGCAACAATTAAGTCTAATCCCTTGGTGGTAGAACTCTATGGACCATTATACTTTTAATACCTTCTTAAATTTTAATGGGTAATTAAGTAATTTTATCGTAAAACCGGAAAATAGAATATAACTTCTTTGCTTCTTTAACGGAGGCATCTCAAAACCCGAAACTTTTTTATTCTATGGTTGTATATTCAACTCGCTACAGTAATGAAGCATCCAATGATGAATATCTTCACAACATTTATATGGAGAAGCTAACTATTTTTGCTTCAATTACAAGATCATTCAAGTCTTCTGTAATGGTTTATATTTTATTATTGCATTATATAATCGGAAACTAAAATTTCCAAAATTTCCTGATACTCTTTAAGTTTTGGAATTTAGCATATACTCCCAGTCCCAATATATATAAACGCAATAAAAATATATAATATACATAAAAAATATGTTTAGTCGTAAAGTCCTAAAAGATATTCAAAAATAAATTTTCAACATTTTTACTATACACTTTATTTATCCCGGAAGACAGTACATAAACATCTGTGGAATGTAATAAATTTAAGATTTGACCACAAATAAAAAATTTTGAACAATTTTTTTTTTAAGTAAATATTTTATCATTTTTTAGTTTGGGTTCATTTTATTTTTTCTTCATTATTATAAACTTTTGCTGCTGCTATTTTGTTTAGTTATAGCGAGTAATATCTTTTTTTTTTTTATGTTTCATTATGAAATTTAAATTTATTATGAATTGCAATTGTTATTACTATTATAAATTTGCATAATTTTCATTTAGATATTTTTGTATTTGAAATGAAGAAACGTAAAATTGGAAAAAATTAATATAAAATGTGATGACTTGTTATTTGTCAGCTTGTCACAATTATGTTTATTAAGTTTATTAGAAATATTTACTAATATAATTTGAAGAAATGTTAAAAAGAAATGGAATATTGCAGAAATTTGAAGATAATTTGTATATACAAATTGAGTTAAGTAAAATAGCTATGGAAATTTTGAGGTAATTGTAAAAATTTGTGTTGATTAGAGTGTAATTTAGATTCAATTTTTCATTTAATCAATGTAACCTAAGTATTGGTTGTTAGGAGTGAGGATAATAATTCCATATACGTTTTGGTGGTAGAAAAATAATAATGAGACTTTAAAAATTCTTGACAATTCTCTTGAAATCAGGTAATTACCACACCACTTCAATTAAAGTATTCAACGGAAATACGTTGATCATACTAGAGTTTAATTGAAAAATTCAATTGGGAGGCAACATTAAATATATTTTGGAGGCAATGATAATTTTTGGAGAATCTTGTGAGTAGATAATATATATGAGGATTCTGGATCACGCTTTAACATATCCAATAAATTACAATAGATCTAGTCATAAATACATTATGACGAGTTGTAATGTTTAGTTTTGTCAGTGTTTTGAACCAACTCTACAATTTGTTCAATCATTTTTCAAAATGTTGTGAACCCGAAAGTCTAATTTCACTAAACTCGAATCTCAAACCCAAACTTACTATTTTTACGGTTCGACGCTCTATTTGTATTAGGTAATTTCTATATTTACAATATAATTATAGCTAACTCCATGAATTATATTGTAAATATAGAGAGATTATAATATAGTAAAAACTAAAAGGATTTCGTAATTGCAACAAACTTGAGAAGTTGTATTGCAATTCGAAACCTCTTCAGAGATGTGTACTAAGGTTGTGCTAAAATACCTCTAGTGAGTGCCAGACACTGATATAGAAGGTTTTCTAGGTTGGCTGCAGTATTAATCACTTATAATTAGTCCAAGCCTACGCGCATTATTACCGATCAAGCAGTGTCCAACTGGGAGGCCAACTGCTCTGTTTTAATATAATTTAATTATCATCTAAGAACAAAATATGTTAAATTTGTAATATATATCAGACAATATTAAAAGCCTTATACATATTCTTTCAAAATTTAATTTAAATTTTAATCTGTTTCCCTTGCTGTTCCCTTTTATCACACACCTAGTTCCGGTGTAAATTAAGAATAAATTAACAATTTATTTATTTATCCAGAATTTATAATCAGAGAAAGTCTAAAAAATAAGAATTCTAAATTATTTATTTATATATTCTTTTTTTAGTGACCAATCCACTAATAAAATTTTATTTTCATATAAAATATACTCAGTTTCTTTAGCACCTTAAAAATTTTACAATGAATTTTTAATAGCTAAATTAATTATACATTTTTTTTTTTTAATGTTAAGAATTTCACAAGGAAATTATTTTTGAATGGCATTTTTTTTATTACAATTTCTTTTTAAAACCCATCATAAAATTTAAATTTCCTCTATACCTTAAGAAAAATTTTCATTTAATTACAATAATTTATTAAAAAATATAATAATCTTAAAAAGGTTTTATATAATTTGTAAAGTACTTCAATGAAATGTGAACTTTTATTCTAAAAAAATGTGTTAATTTTCCATAAAAAAATTTCATGCAAAAGATAAAAACTCAAAGTATCTTACAGTCATTTATAAAATTTGATCATTAAATTAAGAAAATTTTATGAAATGATACTTAAAAAATCTACCAATAAAAATAAATTTACTAATTTTCCTAACAAAACGAATTTTGTATAAAATTTCGAAATAATCTTTTGTAATTTGTAATTTTGATGATCTGTCACGGCATGATATCTTTTTTTGTAGCCATATTTTATTAAATTAAATTGGAGATGATAGATACATAATTGATAAAAGGTCAATAAATTTGTAATGATATTTGTTATTTTTCATTTTTTTTTAAATCAAATTTAACTTTATTATCATGATTTGTTAATTATAAATTTCTCAAGTTTAGTAATTTCCGTGGATGATTGCTAAAAATCAAAAGGTTATTGAAACTTAAAAGGAAAATTCTTCATTTTTTATATTAACGAATTCTAATCATTCATAACTGAGACTCAGTATCCCAAATCAGACTAAGAAAAAATCATTTAAGTTCAAAAAATCAGTTTACTTTTTGCCAGTTAGATTTATAGATAGAAATAATTTAAAGTAATTTGTGCAAATTCATTTAATTGAATAAATTATAAACATTTTTTAAACAAATCATTTAATGTTGGTTAATATTTAGTATCAAAATAATGATTCATAAAATATTGGACTTAAATAATTTACCTAAAAATAATTGGTCTTCTAAAAATGTTGATACAATTAAATTGACCTTCAAAACCAGCAAATTTTTAAATTTTAGTTAGCTAAATTGTTTAAACCAATCAATGGATTTCTATGATTGATCCGGAGAATCATTTAATCAAATAATTTCTGATAGAACCTAAAAAATATTATGGTAGACACCATATTTTAAGACTTCGAAAAGATGTGCTTCCGAAGAAATGAATTTTATACCAAAATTCGAGATAATTTTCTTGTACGAAATTGTGGTAAGATAAAATAATGGCCGACCATTTCTTTTTGATAAATAATTGGTGGGTGAGTTAAAGAATTAAAACTATCCCAAAACAAACTGTAAATTTATTTATGTTTTTTTATGCTCTCTCAGCAATAATAAAATAAATTTTCAAATTCTTTCTACACAATTTTTTTTTATTATTACCTGGATGAATTTTAAAACATTTGAAGAAATTCAACAACCAGAGGAGTTTAAACTGTTTGATTTAGCGGGCCCAAATTAATCTGAATATTCGTTATTTAATTGATTAAGTAAAAACATTTACGTTAAAGATAAGTATAGTAACATTTGATAATCAGTAAATTATTCTGAATGTTACTCAAGCTGAATTTTTAAATATTTATGTTCGAAAAAGGGATTCCAGATGAGCTACATCCTACATGTGAAAAATCACATTTTAAGTACCTCATAACTAGTAATTGTGGATGCAGTTCCACGGAACTTTAAAAATTATGGAAGCAGTATCTTGTATATCTTCAGAAAAATGTATTAAATAAATTAATTTATCGTTTAATTCTTATTTTTAGTATTTTAATCTGTGCAGGCCTAAATGCTTTAAGCAAAAACCAAAATTTTGTGTCACGTTGTCTCTTGTCAAACTTGTAAAAATTACATTCGAGGTTATGAATTGTGGCCATCTCCCCATATCGTCTTAATCCATAGTTTGTGTTGCCTACATCTCGACTTATTAAAGCATAACTAATTTAGTATCAACTAAAATATTGGAAATAATTTAAAGTAGTGGCCCGCCTGGTCCGTATACAAACTGCGTGCCAGTAATTCACGATTCCTTTATATATTTGAAATTAAAAAATATTATTTCAAATTCTTTATAACCTTAAATTAACTATGAAACATAAATAAATTCATATATTCATGATGGTAAAACTCTTAATAAATGTTACTAATGTCATATCCCGTTAATGAGTTTTAATACAATTACATATAGATAACTTAATTTGTAATTCTCTGGAATAGCAAGAAAGAACAAAAAAAACTTATAAAATGGATTAAAGCATAAACAATAAAACATAATTTATGAATTATATATATAAAAAAAACGTAGTAGAAAAAAGTGTTCTTTTAAAAATTTGATTCTATATGAGATTCGTCAAGTCATAACATTTTTTATTTCAATTTTTCAGTTTTATATTTTTGTTTTTCATATAGGTGTAAAGTATATAAACATAATTTCCATAAAAAAAGTTGAAAATTTTATTTATAACAATAGAAAATTTACAGTTTTATTACATGTTCTACAACGTTAATATACATACTAAAAGACATGTTATGACCATTAAAAAATAATTACTTTTGAAAGAGTTTCATTTAAATTAGTTTACAAACTTTGTCATATTTTTTTAGAATTAGATTTAAAAACTATCGCGATTTATATTATAAGATCATAAGATGAAAAACAGAGAATCATAAAGGAATTTAAAAGACAGATTTTTGACAGTGTAATATCGAAAATTGCATTTAGTTTTGGATATTACAAGTGACAGTAATAGCAAGATAATATTTGTAAAGATAGACAACGTTCAAATTGGACTGTAGCGTTTATAATGATGATGAATTATGTTATAAACAATTGATTTTCTATGGCTAGAAAATGGAAATTTACTAATTTCGAATTTGACTAGTGAATAACATAAAAGATTTAACAGAACATAATTTTATAATGTATCTAAAATATTCTACATATTTACATATATATTACATATTTAGTATAATGATCATAAAAAGTTTTGAATTAGTTTTCTTTTATTCTGCAGTTTGACATAAGAAAATGTGTTAAAAATATTTTCTTTTACTATATTTTATTACACAATTTGAAGTGACTTCTTTAATATAAATTTTCTAATTAATTACTAGAATTTTGTTATACATCAACATAATTTTCATTGCTGGCTTGTATTTATGCTTTCTGGCGTAAATCTTAAAGTATACTCTGATTTTGATGTACATGAGTAGATATTCAACTCTGTAATGATGTGTGTAGTGTTTGGACTTATAAAGTTTTCGCATAAAATAGAAAAGTTTTTTTTTTTTTTTAGATTTATATATAAAATTTTATGATTTGTTATAGATAAACTTGAGCGTGTCATCATGTAGTGTTTATGAGGTGTAAGAAATAGTTTTTCTTTGGTAAAAAATAAGGTACTATAAGAGAAATTCAAAGAAATAATAATTTTAGTGGCTATTTTGTCATAAGATTACAAAGAAACATTACTTAAGAAATTTATGCTTCATAACAAATCTATATACAATTTTAGATGGTTCAGTTCAAATTTAATGGTTTTGTAGTGGTACTCTTCTATGCTGTGATGCATTAGGTTCCGGGTTCAACTTCAGATCGAGAAAATGTATAGTTCTAAGTCGACCGAGCTTTAAAATTAGTATCAGTAATAAAATTTGGAATTTGTAAGTGTTGAGAACATTGAAAACAAATGGTTCAATATTAAAAGTAATTAGCTTGTTGCAATTAAATGTTTCTTCGCTAAAAAGAATAAAATAATTAAATTCAAATATCAATAAAATATCACGATAATTTTGTTGTGAAGTGAAGGCCAAGGTTTGATTTGGGCTGTAAACACATTGCGCAAAGAAGAGTTCAAATTTAAAAATTTATATTACAAAATTTGGAATTTGTTATTTATTTATATTAATATTTTAATTATAAAGTTTTTATAGACTATTTACTTTGAATTTTGAATAGTTTCAGTATCAATTTTAATTTGTTTAGCTTAACACTGAAATTTTGAATTGTTTAAACTCAAATTTGTACTGTTTGCTATCAATTGTTTAATCTCAATTTGGGTAATTAGATAAACACTTATCACAGAAAGTCAATTTTCATTACAGAAATTTTCAAAAACATATTTTATAAATTTAAAACTTTCTGAACTATTTAAGTTTGTTCAACTATTTCTTTTACGATTATATACAAATTTTAATTTTAAATTTTCAAACTAAATATAAAATTAATAATTTAGTTTTTCTCAGCTTACAATTATTTTTATATAGCTTGGCTTCTCTTAACTATCAAAATTCTTGATATTTTATTTGAATAGTGTCAGCACAATTCACACAAATTTTAAAAATAATTTTATATATTTTTGTACCTGTTATGCCAGCTAAAACAAATCTTTACCTTTTGTCTGGTGCCCTTATACATCATTAAATCAGAATTTTTCATATAAATACAAGGTGTAGTTAAAGCAAAATGAAAATATCTTACGGCAGGTTCAGTGACCCTGTTTTTTTTTATTTCTTCTTATTATCTTGAAGATATTTACACATCAGTTTTGTTAGTTTGAGTAAATATATAACTAAATAAAATCATGTTCTTTGTGCTAGTAATACCCTTAATACTAGCCACAAAATTTTTAATTCATTTACCATATTTATTTATACATATATTATGCTTTACAAATATATTACAGCTTGTGCTTAACAAAACGAAACATTAAAGAATCTTTTTATGCTTAAATAAATGTGCAATTTTTATTATATTATTTATATATAAATAATTTCATTATTTTTATGTTTCTTTTTTGAATTATTAATGCAATTAAGTGCAGTTAAATATCATAAGTTCAAAATATAATGAATTTCTGTAACTAACCACTGGTTTGCTGCTCATAATACCAAAAACTTTTACCTACATAAGTTTCTGAATTTTGTATTATTAGGTGATTTAATATAAATATGAAAATATAAAATTTTTTTGCTGTTAGAATTCGAGTTGGTATTAATATTAAAGCGTATCAAATAGTTCACTAGGTTACTCCCCTGTATCATAACCAGAACTTTTATGGCAGGTGCTTAAAGTTTATGAAAAAAAAAAATATTTTAAATTTACATTTTGATGATTCATATTATAAATATTTTTTTTTATTTTTTGGAATTTATTAAAGTAAACAGCAGAATATAAAGTTTTAGGATACAAACTTCCGCGTATAGGATCTTTTCAAATGTTTGGAAGTAATAAAGGAGAAGAAAAAAAGTGTTTATCATAAAAAATAAAAATCAGCGACAATATTTAATGATGAGAAATAAAATAAAATTACTTTACTTTTAAAGAAGGAAAAATTTAAATTCATTTTTTTTTTTTGTATAAAAAAAATAATCATAAATTACAAAAATTCATATTTATTTGATGAAAAAAGGCAAATCTTAATGCATTATCATGATTTGCATAAAAACATTCTTTAGTTGCCGATATAAATTCTTACTTTATTCAAAAATACAAGAAATTTTAGGTTGTCGAAAATAATTCTTCATCATATGAATGGAAATTGAACATCAGAAATGTGAAAACGCGATTGCTTCATTAGAAATTCGAACTTAGAACAAGCTCATAGTGAAATTACATGTTATATGTCATAAGAGCATAATGTCTTCAGAATGGGAAATTTCGAGGTTAGATAAATGCTGATTTGAAATCCACTCTGACTTGTCCCTTTCATGGTCTGTTTAAAAAAGATGGTTGCTCCATGAATATGAAGCTGTTTTTAGAGCGTTATACCAATTATTCTGAAAAACCGACATATATTTTAATTAACTTAACATATTTTTGGAACATATTGACAAAAGATTAATTATATTGGATATCAAAAGGGAATTAATAATGAAAATGCTTGATTTGGCTCTTAATTTTGTCAACAAGCAAGAACAATTTTGGTAAAAAATATGTAATTCTATTATTTCTTATTTTTAAAAGAACTCCAAATTGAAGATATAAAACCATATTTTTTGATTTAATTGTTTATATATTTTACTGTCAAGTAAAACTATTACGATAGAAGTATTTCCAATTCTCCAAATTACTATTATAAAAATTGTTTGAAATTTGCATTTAAAATTATAAATTCATTCATTTTGAACCTTTTGAAATTTTGCGACTGTAATATTCTTACCTTGAAATTTTAAATGAAGAAGAAATCCCATTGGAATATACATTTCATCAAAGAGTAGATAAAATGCAAATCGTGTCACGTTAATATAGGAAGAAATATATTTTTTTTTTATCTTCTAAATTTAGTTTTTAAATTTTTATGAATCTTATACACTGTAAAGTAGGTTTATATAAATGGGATTTTTGAAGTATGTACCAGTATTTGTAAATCATTATTTCGAAGCCACTTTAAGATTTTATAGAATATTGTATAACAAAAAGTACTATATTTTTGATAGCTAGCTTGCTGTTTTCTTTATTAGCTTTACGACGCCAGCTCTAACAAAAATTTTGATGAATATATTTTAATACTGTGTTTGATACCAAATATTAAATAATAGAATGAGTTGAGATTCGGTCCATATTTACTGTGTAAATATGCAAACAACATTTTGCAGGCATTATTATGCAAATTGAATGATTAATTCAATTTGATTATTTCTAAGAATTAAGAATTTGCAAAAATCAAATATTTTATAAATCTATACTGTTTTTCTTAATAAAGTGATTGATTGAATTTGTTATACCGATTAACTTGAATTTCAGTAGTTTAAGACGCAAATCATTAATATTCAATTTATTTTAATTAAATTTTTATAATTTTGCAGAACAATGAATATTCCTATCAAAATACATTTGGCCGAAGATCAACAATTGGCCCATATCAGCATATGAATAAACATCCTTCATATTCAACAGATTTAAGTAGCCAATATGGATATAATACATGGGGAATATGGCGAGATCAAAGAAACTTAGCACCATCAATATATTCAACAAAAAGTCGACAAAGTAATGTCAAATCATTTTCAATAATATTATCAACAGCTGCATTTATAGTTATATTAGCTGTAATATCTGTAGCTGGATTAGCATTTTATTTTGGTACATTTAAATCAAATTTAGATGATCGTAAGTAATATTATAAAACCTATTTATATAATTAAATTTTGTAATCCAGAAATTTCCATTACGTTTTTTACAGCGATAATGGTTTTCGAAGGTAATTTTCGTGTAATGAAAGGTGATATTTATACAACTGGCCTTAAATATAATCATACATCAACGTATAAACAAAAAGTGGATTATTATAAAAGGTTTTTGGAAAGATCATTAATGGATAATGGACTTAATATAGCTAAAATTGATATATTAGGATTTGGTGATGGACCATTAATAGAAACACATTTTCGTTCATTTCTAGATATGCGTAAAGTTCCACAGTAAGTTTATTATAATAGGATTTCGATTCAACTAAAATATGAAACTAACATTGATTTATTTTTACAGAAATATTAGAAGCGTTGAAGAACATATCCGTGAATCAATTCTTCTTGAAATCAGTTCAATAAAATCATTATATAAATCGATACGAATTGATCCGAATTCAATTGAAGTTAAAAGAATATTAGATGAAGATTTAGTTAAGTCTGCATCATTTGTCAGGGAGACTGTAAGTTTACTAAAAATTATCATTTTGAAATAATAATTAATAAAATTGTTTTTTTTTTAGCAAGCTTCAAATAGTCAGCAACATTTTGAAAAAAGACTAACTAAAAAAAGTGGTATAGTTGAAAAATCAAGTCCAAAATTAATTACAACCCAAAGACCGAAACCAATTAAAAGTAATATTGATGATGAACCAGATATTGATATTGAAAATGCACCAGTTATCCTAGGATCATTTGAAGGATCGTTTGAAATAACAAAAACTGATGCTGATATTACCAGAAAGAAAACAGTTCCGACTAAAGCTGTATCAACAGCGACACGTTCATCAATTGCAATTACACCATTTCCGATGAGAGTTAAAAATAAAAAGCCAACAATTGAAAAAGTTCCTGCACCTAAACTACCGGAAATTAAAACTACAACCGGTACAACGACAACAACGAAGAAATTAACGACAACGACTACTAAAAAAGTAGCTACAACAACTCCGTTAACTACAAAATCGACAACAACACCGATGAGTACGACACAAACAGCAACTCAACCGACAACAAAATCTATAGAAACGACAATTTCACCACCAGGCGTTGATAATAAAAATGATAATATAGCAAATGTACGTGATCCACCAAAACTTGATGTTCATTTGTTTACATCAGCTCCAGTTTTAGATACTGAACCATGGCGACCAATCCGACCTCCAAATAATGAAATAAAACAACAACAACAACAACATCCACAAGTCAACACCGATTTATTAGCTAATTTAAATTCAATGTTTAATATACCAGCACAAGGAAGTGTAGAAGCAATTGAATCTGGTTTATTACCAAGAAATAATTTCAAATTTTCAAATCCAATTACTGATAATCCAAATGATATGTTATTTTATCATAGTTTTACGAATCCTGTATTTATGCCCGGTACTGCTGGTATTGAACGTTTGGGTAATTCACAAGTTAGACCACATGATTTACCAATTCCATTACTCGATGATGTTGTTATACCAAATTTTAAACCATTAAATCTAAGGCCGACAACAATGACCACAATTGATGAAAATATAAATAAATTTGAACATATCGGAGATGGTGTAATTGTTAAAAAACAGGATAAAGAAAATTCAAATCATAAACAGCCGTCGGATAGTGAAAATATTACAGAAATTCTATCTGAACCAGAAAGTATAACTGAAACAGTAATTATTCAATTACCAATTGAACAGAAACCAATAAAAAAAACTGATTCAAATGATACATTAATACCAGTTACAGAATTAACTGAACAATTTGGTGAACTATTATTTGATCTTCTTGAATTACCCAAAGACGATGTTAATAATAATACTGAAATTTTTGAAATTGAATCAAGAATTGAACCGTCAGATTCATTAGAAAAACCAAATTTTTTAAATATCAAAGATATCATTTTAAATAGAAATAAAACTAATTTAAATACATCTGTAGAATCAACATCAATCAAATCTATGATAACATCAAAGAAACCATCTACAATGACAACGACAACAAGAAAACATAATTCTAGACCACGACCGAATACAAAAAGCCCAACAAATATATCCAGGACAACATCGACTACTATTATTGATGATTCAATGTTATTTCCATCAAATTCGAAATGGGAATATCTAAATGGTAGTACAAATGGTAATATGCCATTAAACGGTGGTAATACGAAAAAAGTTTTCAATCAAACTTTACAAGCATGGATAGTTGAAAATGATGATAGAAAACGTGATAATTTACAATTAACAAAAAATAATTTTAATAATAATAATGGCAATCATAATTTAACAAAAAATCATACAATAAATCAACAAATACAAGATATATCATTGATATTTGATACGTTAGCAACAAAATTGGGTATATCACCAAGTAATTTAGCAAAAAATCCACCATTTTCACATAATAAATTTAAACAATCACAAAATGATGATATTAAAATGAAACCAATAACAACCCGGAAAATTAGTACAACGACCACATCAACAACAACTGAAAATTATTTTAATGATAAAATGAATCCAGATGATATTAACATATCGAATATATCACAAGAACATCAAATTTCATCATCAATTAGTTCAGGTGAATTAGACAATTTATCACCAGAATTAATTGAAGGTGAAGCAGAAATTGAAATTATTGATCCAAATAAATATGATGAAATGTTACAAGTATCATCACAATCATTTAGTTCAAGTACAGAATCAATACCAACTTTAGTAACACTTTTACCAGTTAAATCAAATTCTGGTATTCGAAAAGTTAAAACACAATTAAATGATGACGGTAGTCGTAGTAGAACATTTCAATCATCATTCAAACCATTTAAAGAAACTCTTGTTAAAGCTGGAATTCAAGTGACAGTATAAAGTTAACTCAAAGATTCTCAAATATTTTGAATGATTTCTAAATTGTAATATTTTATTTATTTTTGTAATAATTTAATTTTTAATTTGAAAATGTTCACTTTTTTTTTGTTTTGCTTGTTCCAGTATTAGGTGAACATAAAATAATACTGGATTGACCGAAACAAAGTGTTCAGAAATAATTTAAATTATATGAAATAATTTAATTTAAGGTGAAAAAATAATTTCGGACAAAATAAAATAAGTTTAATTATAATTTAAATTTTGCGCTATATATTCATAATTGATAGTTATTAAATTTACAAGTAATTTAAATAATAATAATAGCCTTAAGATAACTTTTTTCTAGAAATAAATTTAAATTTACTATAAAATAATTGAATTGAAATGTTTTGTATATAATTGACTTATTAATTTTATTCCAATTTGACACTTCTAATAACTGAATGATGATATATAACATTGAGCTTAGTGTGTTACCTAAAATTTAATCATTTCGTTATTTTAGCAAAAATCTTTCTAATATTAGAGAAGTAAAATCACACAGGAGAAGTATTAATTGTAAATTGTAAATCGTAGAAGAAAGGAATCTTGAAGTGGACGATTTTAATTGTAAATCAATTCACTCAATATCTTTAGTACACCAATTGTCTTTATTACAGGCACCAGAAGGAGGTATTTGTTAAGAATTTGTTTTAGTGAACTAATTTTTGTCCTTTTCAGTATTTACAGTCGCCATACAGTCATGAAGTAGAGGTAAAGAAAATACAATTTAATTTTAATACAAAATATAATAAATAAATTCTCTTTATAAATTAACTAATGAAAATCCTTTGAAATAAAAAGGATTCAAATGTTTTAGTGGATGTTGTATATAAAGAATCATTATTTAATCGAAAATTGAAGACCAGTTCATGTTTTATCGGGTTAATTAGGATTTTATGTTCAATTCATTCAACAATTATGAAAATTTTTCAGTTAAGATTATGTATCAATTACATAATCCGAAAATTAATAATTCACCTTGAATTACGGAATCATATCACTTTAAATTGGATGTAAAATATAAAGAATATTCAAAATCCAACCCTCGCAAAACAATTTTTCAATTCATATAAATTATCTTTAAGTTTTCTACTTTGAATTATACTTTTGAAAATTCAAGTTTGTTAGCAAATGATATAAATTATAAATACTTTTGATACTTCAAAGCTTTAAAGCTTCAAAAAATTCTGCATTGCATTTTCCTATTTTAACTTTACTGTCTTATTTTTGGTTGCCTTCAAGTAGCATTGCAAATCTTGTAATAAAGAACTGCACAAACTAGAGTAACTAAATGTAGAGTTACTGTTTTCGCCATTTAATTTTAATCTTTATTATCGTTATTAATGTAATCTAATGATATTGACTATGACTCAAAGAGATTTTATACTGGGCTTTACAGTATTTCTGAAATATAATTTCTATAGTAAAAGCTGGAAAACTTCTATTTTATACTAATTTCCTTTATCCTTCCAACATGGAATTAGAAATTTAGTCAATTAAATTCAATTTTGCAGAAATTTTCAATTTTCTATAGTTAATATTTAATTTTTCATTGAAAAACATGCCGAATAGTATCTAAAAATATCATGTTAGTTGGTGTTATATTTATAAAATTTTTATGTTGCATGTTTTACACAATTGAAACTCTATAATTACAGATATTGTTCTGCTAAAGCTGATACAAAGATACCAACAAGAATTTTGATACAATATCATAATTAAGGCCTTTTACTATTTTTGTTTATACAATTTTTTTATTTTTATAATTTGAAATCAGTTCCTACACTATTTATTTCCATTCTGCAGTACTACATTATCTGAAAGGCAGAGTAAGTAAACTTAAAAAAAGTATAAATATAAAATATAATAATGTTCATAAATATAATTGCATATTTTCAGGCTTTCATTTATTAAGTTATTGTGTTGGGGAGATTGTGGTAAATTGTAAAACATATTCAATGAATATGAAAAGAAAAATATTATTATATTTTTTTTTTTTCATTTTGAGAAAGCTTTGATTAATTTACATCCGAAATTAAAATATATTTATATGAATAAATCCTTTTTAGTAATGTTAATTTGTGTTCATTGAATTTCTGTCGATTTTATTATTTCACACACACACAAAAACACTGAGCCCTTTTATAATAATTTATATATATATTATCTGGAAATTGAAATTACTCAGAGGAAATTTGGCCAAAAATACAAAAATAAAAACGAAATGAAATCCAATTTTCTATATTTCCTTTCATATCCTTTACAGACAAAATATATCCAAAGAAAACATAAAATTATTTTTATTGATTTATAAGGTCTTTTCAAAGTGCATAAACATATATAGAAAAAAAAGATATTATTTTTTCGTGTTTACAAGCTATTATTTTTCGGGTGTAAGTATATAAAATGAAAATCTCTTTCTAAAGGAAATATAATAATAATTTTTTTTTAATGAGAAAAACAACATTCTTATTTATAGATAATAATTGGAAAAACTAATTCGAACCATTTTGCAAATGTTATTGTAGTTTTTTAAATTAAATTTTAAATATATGTAGTGAATCTAAAATTAATAGCATTCGTTATTTCATTAATAATATCATACTTGGACTTATGTATAATTTCTTAAATGATTAAGACATTTTCAATGCACTTTAATACCAACGATAATTGAATATTTTTTATGAATATGTATTCCCATTTGTGAGTTAAATTTCTTTCAGAATAAAAAATGGTCCTATTAGAAATAGAAAATAAAATCAGATTTTGAAATTTTTTCTTGAAAAAAATGGGTTCCTTCGAAGATTATTTGATAGTTAAGTAAAACTTATATTTAAGTTTTTCATAGATTTTTTGATAGCTTGTGTTATAAGTGATTGAATTAACAAACTCTTGCAGGTAGTTAATATTTTCTCAAATATTCACTTGAACCAAACTTTCATTTCACACTAAAATTTGGAAATTCTTTTATTCATCGAACCATAAATTCATGGAACAAATTATCATCTCATGTGGTTCTTTTTAATTATAAGAGGAATATGAACCCTTCACTGTTGACACAGGTCCCTTTATCTAATTTCTATTTATATACCCAATCCTAAAATCATAATTTTCCATCCTTTCCCATAACCAAATTCTGTGTTAAAATTTACTTAATATTATTTAGCTATTTATATTAAAAAAATATCCAAACTAATTTATGTTTCCGAATATTCCGAATCAGACAGCTCGCCTTAGATATGCCAGCATCGCTGACTAGGTCATATTGTATTTTTTATTTATTAATTGTATTGTATAACTTCAATTCGAAGCCAAATTTTAGTAATTCAAATATTAGATTCTTCATATTTGAAAATTAATTGAAATGGCTTCAAATATTTCGGTTTTGTAGGTCAAGATCATTTTGTCTATGGCTGTATTTTTGGTAAAAATTTAATTCTTAGTTTAATAATCATTAAATTAAATATTTTTAAATACAAATTTCATATTTTTTAACTCTTTTACCTACTTAAAAATTAATTTTATATAATATTAAAATTATTTTACAAAAATTCAATTGAAATTTTTATTACTTGAATAATTCCCACAATTGTTACAATTATGCTAATAATTATCATAGTTTCATGAAGGAAACATTAATTTATTAGTTACAATTATTGTATCAAGTGTTTGTGCTTTTTTTCCTTCTTCTTCTATTATTTTTCTTTTTTTTTGTGGAAAAAAAGTTTTCCAATTGAATTTATGAGGAAAATCAAGAAACTTTATAAGAAAAGAAAATTTTACTCAGTAGCATTTCCTTTTTTTTTGTGGTTATATAAACTGAAATTAAGGTACATATTTTTATTACGAGTTACAGTCAGAGAAATGATGAATATGGAAAATCTCAATGGAATTTCGAAAGAAAAATTCTTTATATTATTAAAAAGTATGAGAGTGCATCCATGAAATAGTATATTTATATAGGATTATTTTACAAGAGAAACTATGGAATAAATATTAAGTGTTGTGATGGAATGATAAGTAGGAAAAATACAAATTTTGAAAATAAATTTTTATTTATAAAATGTAAAATAATGTGTAAAACAAAATTATATGGAAATTTTTATCCAATTTCAATGAAATTTAGCATACCAGATTTTTTTTCTTTTCATAATCTAGTTGAGTTTAGTGGGTCCATGTCAAAGATTTCGAATTATATAAAATATATTCCTCATGTTCTATAAGTTTTATATGCAATTCTCTTTTCTTACCACATATAAAATTTTAGTTCGGTAGATTCAATGCGTACATATCTGTGGTGACAAGTTTAAACTACATAACTCGATTAAACAAATTGAAATAATGCTGTTATCGTACTCTCCGTACCATAATGAATATTATGTCAATTTTTTGTAAAAATCGGACTTATGGTTTCATTGATTATAGACATTCTTAATATCATATCTAATTTTTTTACAATACCTTACAAAGTGAATAATAACGTATGTCACAATTTTTTTAATAATAATAATTGTGACATTTTTGTTTATTAGTTTTCAAAGATTCCAATTGATATTGTATAATACGAGTTTTCGCCTACCCTGAGTTTAGCTGTTTTATTTTTTAAATTTTGAAAGGATACTTTCTTTTTCTATATTCTTTCAAGACTAGCCAAGAAGTCATCTCATTTACTTAATCAAAAATTCAACTTAGAACTTGATTTTTTTTTTTGTTATTTTTATGCTTTTCAAGTGTAGTTCTACAAACTATGGAAATTTCGTAGTATATAATATTGAATTCACCACGAATAGAATACATTTTTGGATTTCCTACTGGTTCAGAATAAAAGTTTGTTTCCTGAAAATGGGAATTAATAAAAGATAGAATATTTAGATTTATATATAGTTAAGATTTTATGAATTCATTATAATATAGATTTACATTATTTATTATTAAGAAATCAGTAAGTGCTTTGGTAAATTTATGGTTTTAAGATTTGTATTTAATTTGCATAGAAAATAATATGCAGAATTTTTAAATGTAATTATATTAAAAGTTAAATTTAATTAGCAATGACCAGAAAAGTCAAGAATTTATTTATAGAGAAATATGATTTTATGTTGTATTTTATGGATTTTATGTTGTAATTAATGTAAAATTTTTGATATGAAATTTTAAAGAATTAAATTTATAGCGTTATGACTCTGAATGATAGTTTATACGTTGAAAGAAGTTTAATTTTTATTTTGCTAGTTTTTTCAACAAAATATTAGAAATTTAATTATTTTAGTAATATAAAATACTATTATTTCGAAGATGTAATAAAAATAACTAATTAATAATAAAACTAGCCTGTTTACAAAAAATATTCTTTAAAATACACTGTATAGTAATTTTAAGTGGATAAGTCCAAGAAAACATTGTTTTTGAATTACAACTGACCTCAGATTACTGAAAATTTGATTACATAGTCTTAAATTGTGTAATGTGGTAACCGTTTATAAATTATATAACTTTAAATTGTGTGCTGTGGTGCACATTTATAATGAAAGTTAATGAAAGAGTAAAATCGTAACCGAAATCGTAACTTTATGTATTCTAATATAATTGGAAGATTAAAATTTGTATTAGTTCACTACCAACTCATTTAAATCCTATATGAATATAAACAGATTAAATACCAATTGAATTTGAGGGCATAATTCCCAACAATTTTCATTAGATGATAATTTAAATGGAATAAAGTAGATATCAAAATGAAGAAGATTCACTTAAAAACAATTTATTTTAAGTTCTGTTCATCATAAATATGGGATAAAATGGAATTGGAAGTGTTGAGGATAAGATATTAATATTAAAAAGAATTATGAAATTTTTACATTTACTTAACTTTGTTTATTTGCGAAAACATAAAATTTTAAAATAATTTCATAAATTTAATAAATTAATCATAATCCACGTAATGAAAAAAAACTTATTATCCGTGAATAATTAATTGTCACTAAATTTTTCATTTCAAATCTTTTAATATATTGTGATAAGCAAAAAACATAAAAAAAAAAACAATTTCAATGTTTTACATTAAATCATTAACCAAAAGTATAATTAATTACCTCAATAATTTGAATGGTTCAGAGAACTTTCTTGAGAAAACAAAAAAAAATGGCTATTATAAGAAAATTGTTTGTAACAATTTCCTATACAAAAATTAACCCCAAAAGATTATTTGTCTATTCATTATTACTATATTATTCCGGATCAAGTTTATTATGTATACGTAGTAACCTAATTATTCAGTATGTAATTATATTAGATAAGATTATGTCTGTTAACCTAACACATTTTCTTAAGACAAATTAATTGTTTCAAATATATTTAAATACAGAGTGTAATCTAAAAAAATGTTATTGTTAAAATTTCGACAACTCGTATTAAAGGTAAATAATTAATTTTCGACATATGGCATCCCTGTATAAACGGAATTGTTATTATAGAAGCTGCTCCATAAAAGAGATAATAAAAGCCTACATATTTTATAATATGTTGACAAGAAAACAATTCTTTTCATACTACAATGATTATTGTTCATTTTATGATTGTTCAACTCTGTATTTCCCATTAAAGAAAAAATATCGTATATTTCCAGGTCAACCGATTTCACATCTTACCAAGAATGACCATCAGAACTTCAAAAATTAAATATATTTATATGTATATATGTATTACATATAATTACATAACAATCTTGTCGCCTTATATGGTCAAGGATTATTATAAATATTCTATCTTTGTTAAGGGTATAACGTATACAAATTCTAATTGTGGTAATTATGGGCATATACGAATCATTAGACAAATTCGAAATTCAAATTGTTAGATTTCACATTAAGGTTTTGTACAAGATATGAACCTTTTTTTTTTTTTTGATTATTATAATTGAGACATTATATAATGAGGTATTATATAATTCCTTTAGTTTAAGATTTAATAGATTTACAGACAGAGAGTTAGAGTTAGAGTAATGTCTATTTTAAGAAGATCAATTAACATATAAATATTATGTAATATTTCGGAATTGTCTACTATGAATAAATTTTGATTATTTCATGTTAAATTTTGTAATCCTTAATAATAAGAATTAAAAATTTACTTGTTACAGCATATATAATTTATGTAAATGTTAAAGTTTGGTTAGAAATTAAATAATTTTTAACATAGAATGAAGTATAATAAATTAATCAGATTAAATTCACTTGATTTTAGGTAGTACTAATAAAATTTCTTAGATATAGAACAATTATTTTTAGAAATATTATGATAGAATAATGATTTATTACACATATTTGATTTGAACAATTGCTAGTGCAAATATGCATTGGATTGGATTGGGGATCATGTACTTAGGTCAGAATTAGGTCCATTGTGGCCCTATCTATAAATTAATATTATATTGAAAATAATTTATTTGAGCACTGGATAATTGTTTATTTTATATTTAAATTATTATTTTATTATATATTTTTTTAGTTTGTTTGTCAAGTTTTTCATTGGCAAATAATTGAATATAATTTAATAGCCTCAGGAAATGACGTTTAAATGATAATGTTTATTTGCTTGTTAATGAGTTGTTTACTTGTAAATATCAATGAAAAATGATGTTTATTTATATCAAAGATAAATTATTAATTGCTACAATAAAAAATACTGCTTCAAGTTGAGTGTATTTACATTCCCACCTATAGCACCAATTGATATAATCAAGTTTTTTATGGTACCTATGATTTTTTTACGGATAGAGTTCAAAAAAGTCATATAGTCTAAAAGAATTGTAAATAAACCAATATGAAAGTGTCTATTAATATTTTTTTTAGCTTATGTGACTTTTGTGACTTCTATTTATTTATTTTGTAGTACCTACTATAGCTAACTCACACTATCGATAATGGTACAAAGGAATATATATTTATACACTACCGCACCGCAGGTAATAATTCAAGTAAATTTCATCTTAATTATTAAATTAAATCTTCAAAGTAATCATATTTCAATAATATTTACTTAATAATAATATAATGTGGCCAATAAAACCAAAAAACAATAACAGGATATTACCTAAAGTATTATCTTTAGTAATGTTTAGGTATTTAAATTAATTCCAAAATTAAATTCTTTATATCAAATATCAAATATTATAAACAAATTAAATATTTTGTATACAAATGAGAAATAACTTTTGATCTTACTGACTCGGAATTAAAAGAAAAACGAAATGTTATACAACCGATTGTGCAGAAATTTCATATATGTGAGCTATTTTGAGTTCCGCCGGTAATTATATATCAATACGAATACTTGTTTGTAAGCTTCATCGAATATTGTAAAACAATATATTGAATGAATACCAGCGATATCTAGTTGACGAAATGCATGCAGTAGAGTGTAGAAACCAATTTTATTTCAATTTTTTGTTATCTTTCTGATACGAATTCTGTGTAATCATTTATGGTGTAGAATTATGATGAGAAATTAGAAAGATCTTATGCAAGAATTATCAAGAGTATAGTAATTTCTTCTACATTAATTCATTACATCTCCAATTTGAGGTTTATCATCAATTTTTGACGAAAATATAAATTGCAAATTTTCGTTCAGCTAATTTGTTTATATCTCACCGGCTGATTTCGAACTATTTCTATTGCTTTTAAAAGCTTCTAGTAGGTAATTAAATAGACATTACCAATAAGCAATCGTAAAATAATTAGGAATACGGAAACTTTTTACAAACGGATAGGCAGGCGAGAAAGATTTAGTATAAAGGACTTCAGGTTACTTAAAAAATAAATAAATAATAAAATTTAACAATCTTTTAATAATCATTTACATGCTTTTAAACAATTTACATTATTTCATTATAGTTTCGTCATTTTATGTTAAATATAGTATCTAATTTCCTATTCATGTTTTTTTGTTGTTATTTAATAAACCTTTACATGAGCACCTATTAACATTACAATGTAATAAGGATTAAATAATACAGGTACAAATAAATTTATTTACATAATATAAAAAACAATATTTTTTTAATGCTTTAAAATTTATAAAATCCTGACATTTTACATAAATACCAGGTAAAAGAAATTAGTGAATTTAACAAACCATGTTTACTTATAAACTAGTTGGTATACCACACACTACATCAAAAATAATTACTTCTATTTTTCGGAATTATTTAACTATATTTTTTTATATAGTAGTTAGGAAAAAGCCTTTTAAATATTTTGGGTGTTTGTGAAGGATCTTTGTGAAACTCTGTGTGAAGTTTTCGTCTTTCTCTATGGGTAAAAACTTTAAAAACATCAAAACAAGGACTTTATTGTTAAGTGTCATTTACAATACTTTATCTCACCACATAACATAAACGTTATAAAACATTCCATAACGAATTGTGTTGAGTTGAAATTACCTTGAAAGGATTTAGAAAAAAAGGAAAATGTCAAAATTAACAGACGGAAGTAGAAAATTTCCTGAGTCGGTAGAACATGTGTAAGTCTATAAATTTGTAATGGTTTTTTTTATGTTACCTGCATAAATTTAGTTAGCTATGTCACATTGGAAAATATCATGAATAATATGAAAAAGTCTTTTTATATTTCAGTAATTCTTCATTAAAGTGCAGTATCGTTTATTCAGATGAGGCTATTTTATAGAGAAAATATATTAATATTTATAAATTTTTTGGATATAGTAAATCATAAAGGAAATAAAATAATTTTCAGGGTTGGGGTATTCAGTTTTCAGCTATCTTTATAATCATTAAGATAATTCTAATTGTCTTAATGATTATAAGGTAATGCATTTTATATTATTAAAAAATGAAATGATTTTTTTATTTTAAGAATGATATTTAGCTCCCAAATTTCGAAAGACGGCATGATAGAATTTAGGAAAATATTAAATTTCTGAGTTGCTTGTATTTAAAATTTCGATTTTTTTAGGTTCTGAATGTTTGCAATGAGTTTATTTCCTCCTATTCATATTACATGGGTTGAACTTTTAAATGCGTTGAAGCTCGTTAGTGATGCGTATCTTGAGAGTAACTAGGGAGGGGGAGTTAGTTTGTAATATTCTTTTAAAATAATTTAGTATTTTAAATATTAATTATTAGACAGTAATTAAATGCAATTTTAGCTGAAAATTAGTACAAAAATTTAGTTTTAGCATAAGGCTGTAGTAAAGTCAATGACGGTGATCTAAAATTTTAAATTAGATTGAAATTTTCTTTTCAAAGTTGCCATTTCCTTACTTTTTTTGTGAAATTGATGTTACTTAATTACTTCTCAACTTAAAATATGTGTTCTACTTTTACTAAATTTTTAGCAACACGGCAAATATGTATTTGTATAAAGTCGTGTTTCAGCGCTGATAGAAGAATTTTTTTTCCTTCGTCCCCGTCAACGTTGTAGATTGCAATTAGTTACATATAAAACTACGCATTTTACACAGTTTAAAATAATTAATTCCAGTTTAAAATAACTTTTTTTAAATCAGAATTGAAAGATGAATAATTGTATGAAAAGTGTAAAATCAAATTTGGCCAAAAAACATTCTTAAAAAAGATGTAAAAACAAATTATAAAAATAAATTAAAAATAGTTGACGTTAATTTGCTGAGGATACTTAAAAATATTCAAAGCGGTATTCATTGGTATTTTAATTGGTAGACTATTTTCATTGGTAGACAATTCAATTTTATTATCTTAATTACTTTGAAAGTTATCTTCAATCTTCTTGTAGTCTCATTTATTAGATTTTTGATTTTTATCGACTTTACCTATCATGCTAAGGTTAAATATAAAAAATAAAAAAATCCTTTTTTCTTTTAAATCTTAAGCATGAGTCTTTCCCCAATATTGATTAACGTTTGGGAGATCTGCGTTAAATAATTTAAGTGTAGCTTAGTATACAAGACAAATTGTTATTATGTAATCGCATGAAACTTTATACAATAATTTTAATTGTCAAATTGAAGTTGTAAACCCCATTAAAATGTTTAGTTATAATTCCATCCCTTAAATTTTTATATTAGAAATTATTGTTTATGAATCAAAAAGTCGTAAGATTCATAATGTGGTAAATAAATTGTATAAATTCTACAAAATATTAATTAAAATTTCATTTATGTAAATATTTGTATCATAAATATTGTGATTTTTTATTAAATATTTGTAGCTAAATAATATCTCATCTGTATTTGGCTATTTTTCTGAAAAACTAATAGAAACTATGTTATAAACATTGATTTTTCTATCCTTGGGGATATTATAAAGGATCAATTATAATTTTGGAATTGCAGTTTAATAAATTTTGAATTGAGGTATAAATATATTTGAATTATTGGCATATTATTTCAAATATTAACTTCAAAGCTATAATATTTTTTACCAATATATTAAATTTATTAATTATTTTGATACAAACAAATATAATTCAAATTCAACTGTTGGCTAGCTATTACAAATATAATTAAATATATTTAATATAGTGATGACATATTTAATGTTTAAAATATTAATTAAAGATATTGTCTAAAACAGTCCTGTAATCAATTATTATAATTAACTATATTTTTGGTTGGTTTACTATACTTAAAGTTTTAATCAATACTAATTTTTTTGTTGTTCTCTTTTATGTTTCGGTAAACTTAACCACAAGTTGTATGACAAATATAGCGCATTTGTGTAGCCTATATTAAATAACAGTTGATAGTACGAATAAAAATCAATTAAAGTTTTTGAAAATATTTAGTTCAACTTTGTGGCCACAAAACACGCAATAAAATATATAAACCATAATACACGAACCTTAGTGGCTAAATAAAATCTCTAAAGTATTACCAACCACTGGAATTTCTTCGTTAATTATTTATTTATTATTTATTATTATTATAATTGTTAATATTGCATAATTTCTTTTTTTATTTTTTATGTTGTATAAATTATGATTCTGTTAAATTGAAAGAAACATTATTATGGTACACGCATTTCCTATTTGCAATGTATGTGTTTATTTTGTTAAGGGAAAATTGGAATGTCAGATAAATAACAAGATTTAGATTATTGTAGGGTATGCTTTTGAATAAAGGTTTTGTAAAAATTGATAAGATAAAGCTGGAATCAACAAAGTCCCACTATCAACGAACTTTTCAACGCGTTTAAATGAACTTTTCAAAGTTGCCGTTTTCTTATTTTTTTGTGAAATTGATTCTACTTAATGCTACTTATTAATTTAAAAAAGTGGGTTTTACTATATTTTTTAGCAACGATAGTAAAATATTTTCTAGTATACCGTCACCGTCAACGCTGACTATTGCTATTGTTTAGGTATGAAACTGCGTATTTGACACATATGTGTCACGGTAACATTGATATTGGCACTATGACAATGACATAAGCTTAATACTTTATTAGTTTATCTAAAGTTGTTTTGGAGTAGAGTGAATATATTCTATTTTAAGTGCTCATGTTATTTGAATCATCGTGAATTGGAATTGCTTTTTCAAACATTAGAAAAGTAAAATACATCCGGAAGTTAGATAAATGTTAAACCTAATTAAATAAGCTATATTAATTGAATTATTTTTGAAATTACACTTGATATTTCTTTAAGTCAGTGGACTGAGTTAATGTTTTTAACTAGAAAATGTTTTTTTTAAAGTAATTAGTAGGGTAAATGTGATGAGTTGATTTGACATTTATTATTTATTAGAAAATTTTGAATTAAAATTTCGTGTTTCTAAAATAAATAGTCTATAAATGAAACGTTATTGATACTATTTCTCACACTGCTTATCATTATTAACAAATGTTTATTATTGAAAGAAATACTTAAAATATATCCATATTATTAAATAAAATTGCAAATTAAAGTAAAATTAATTTTTACTATTAAAGTAATATTTTCCATTATTTTCCATATACGATTACGTCTAAAACTGGAATTATTAATATATGATAGATGAAATAATAGCATAGAAAGACGAAATAGCAACCTAGGGAACGCGAACCATTCGTATATATAAATTATGTAAATACTACATAGTTTAAATAGTATCTTCATGGAAATGTGTTGAATATTATGCTTTGTTAAATTAAATAGTAATGATGATAGCCTAATTAATAATATTTAGGATGGATTTCACAGTGGAATCTTGAGCTTTACTAAACTGTTTGCGAAGCTTCAGCCTGCTGACTTTAGTTCACTTGATTTCTTATTTTTTAGCCAATTCTAATTGGAAATAATGTTATTGTGAATGAAAATGTACCATAAAAGTTAATGTATAACATTGAAATTGTTGAGTTAGTGTGGGTATTTTTTCTTGTGTGTTTTATATATAAAATTATAAATTTATAATATGGAGGAAAAGAATTTTAGATTTTTTCTAAAAACTTTTTACTAATAACTTTTAAATGTATACAAATTTGTTTTTTTTTTTTTGTGTATAAGCTAATAACAAAAATGTCAAAAGAAAAGCTGTAAGAAACGTACCATCTGCCGAAGCTTATGTTCTGGTAAACTCTTTCGCTTTCCCTGTGAAATTCCTTCTTAATATTTAAAATAAATTCATGTTATTTGAAATTTATTAAAATTAATATATTAATCCATAATTTTTAAAATTATTGTGCATTAAAAGTTAAATAGAAAATAATTTTAATTTTCCATAATTAACTGAAATAAGTGCTGTATTGTAATTATCACTTAATTAATTTGCTAAATCAATTTTATATCATTATTTAGTAATAATTCCATAAATTTTATAACAGAGCTTATCTACCATAAAAGAACCAGATGTATGGGCTTCACGTCAGTATCGGGTAATGATGTGGCTACCTTTCAATAAATTTATTAAAAATTATATTTGAATAATTATTTTTATAAAATTAAATTAAATCAATGTTTTTAAATGACTCCGTTGTTGATAATTTCATTTCATTTGCGAAAATCCCAGATACGATATTATCCCTTTAGAACATCTAAGTCTAAGGTTTAAAGAAATATGTTTATTATGCAATTATGTTTCACAATTTGATCTTTAAGGGGGTCCTAGAACGGTGTACCTTAGAAAAATTATATTGTGGCTCCCGAAAAATATTTTTTTTTTTTAAAGAGATATCGGAAACATTTAATATATTTTGAAACACAAAAAAAAATCACAGCTCCATTTTAAGGAGTATTTAAGGGACCACAGCTCTAATTTGAGGACCAATGATATGGTACAATATTCCTGACCGTTTTAGTTATCTATTAATCGCGTCGCGATCAATATATTGAAGATTTGTTTTAATATTTTATCAACAATATTATTGATAGGGTATGAATATTGAGTAGTTCGAAATAATATACAGAGATAATATTCATTTTCATTTATAAATTGTTTTATATTATATTTTCATTCAAATTTATATTTACAGCTGGAGAACTGATGAAATAATATGTTTTGTATGTTAAAATTGATCTTTAGGATCCCAGAGATGAATATTATCTAATTATATTGATCGCCAATGCTTTTAATATTTATATTTGAAATTAAAAACATTTATAATTTAAATTTATATATGTAATACGTTCTAACCAAATACTAAAACAATTAATTGTTAATGTCCCACAAAATAATTCCAATATTTTTTGTGTTTATTTTTTAATAAAATATGGCAAATTTTAAATGAATTTATGTAAATCACAACATTTTAAACTGTGCTTAAACAATAAATCTTTTCATCATACAGTCAGTAATTCTCTATATATTTGGGGATGAACTAGAGAGTTTAATAATTTAGAATTCCAGTAACGAAACAAATTACAATTCGTCGATTACAAAATCCAATTATAAAAAATGAAGCAGCAAATTTTCTTAAATTTCAATAAATCTAATTTTGAACATAATTTTTTTTTTGTACAGTGATTCACTGAAATTAACTTTTGTGAATTGAGTTCATAAAAAAATATTACCAAAATCTGTACACGTTCACCTCCAAAAGCCTATTTTATTTAATTTTTTTTTTATATCTATTTTTTCTTTATTTGGTACTAAATGTTGATGGAATTTTTTTTTATATGGATATATATTAAGTACACCTATGGTTATACACAATTGTACAGGGAATATTGACACAGAATGTAAATTTATATCGCGATAAACAGAACTTTTGGATCTCTAAGCATGAGTGGAGCTCGTAAAAGAAGAAGTACCGATCTAATAATTTACGTTTTTTTTTTGGTGATTTCAGTTCAATCGTTCTAATTTTATAAAATTATATTTATTTGTATTTAATATTTTAAATCAGTGCGGGGATTGTTAGTTATTCTTTAGAATGGAAATTTGAAATTACTGAAAGTATGATTAAATATAATGGAATTGTCAAATATTTCAAAATATTTTAAATCTTCAAATAATGTTCATCTTTGTAAGTAAAACAGCTGCATCGAAATTTAAGTTCTAAAAATGATATTTGAAGAAACTTTTGGTTCCAACTTTTGGTTAGGAGGCTGACCTAGTCAAAAAATGCCGCATACAAAGACTAACGCTGGCTAGGTCATGTTGTGCGAATGGAAGATACATCTCCAGCCAAAGCTAGTTTTGACTCCAAACCTGAGGAGACCCATACCACGTCTTCGGTGGAAAGACGGTGTTGAAGCGGACGTGAGGATGCTCAACATTACCGGAA
Organism: Rhamphomyia laevipes; assembly: GCA_963920725.1. Taxonomy (NCBI): domain Eukaryota; kingdom Metazoa; phylum Arthropoda; class Insecta; order Diptera; family Empididae; genus Rhamphomyia; species Rhamphomyia laevipes. The sequence continues at coordinate 40,962,213 of OY987258.1, read as the reverse complement.
GCTGGAGGAATGCTGCGCAAGATAGAGTCCTATGGAAACATAATCTTTCCTCGGCCCTGGCTCACTAGAGCTGTAGCGCCGAGTAAGTAAGTAAGTTTGGTTCCAACAAAGATTGAGGTTTGGTTAAATATTTAAACAGCCTGCAGGACTTTGCTGTATTATTGAGTACTGAACGATTTACACAGATGGTGTCAGTTGTTTTGTAGTAGAATTTAGGGTGGTATTTTACAGGCTGGGTTTCTTTCTATATAAAACTTAGGCTGATGGTATTAAACAGGCCGGGGGACATTGGATATAAAATTAAATGTTGTGGAGAATAAACCAGCTTCTTCTGAAATTGAAGCTACTATTATTAAGTATTCTTAAAAATTATTATAATGTGGTAATTTTGCAACAGCAAATTTTTGAAATATAATTGCGAAGTATCCTTTTTTTTTATATTACTCGTATTTGTTACATATCTCGAAATCTTTGCTGATAATGACAGAAGAGAAGTATCAGCTGAATAAAAAATCATGTTTTTTTGTCTTCAAGCTTTTAATTCATAAATTTAATTAATTTTGTCATTTATACAATTCGACAAAGTTTCGTAATTATTTTACAAAATAAAACTAACTTTTGGAAATGTGCTAAAATTTATTCAGTCATATACAATCCTTTAGACTTAGACAATCGTGTTGGGTAATAAATCTTAAAAACGAACACAAAAATAAATACAGAAAATAAAAGAACATTCACAATTACCTTTTGAATGAGTTATATATATATAAATATATATAACTTAATTTTCAGTATGTCCTGGTAATTTTTTTACGTAAGTCAAAATGCATTGTACAAATAAGAATGTTCTCAATTTTCTTGTACATAATAATACAATTTTTAACTTATTTTTATATTGCAAAAACAAAAAAAAATTCACTAAATTTTATTTAAGACCAAAGTCCTTGTAGAAAGGAATTGGTTTTTATTTTTTTTTTACATTTTGTGATATTCAAGTCACATAATCAGAAATGGTTCACAGAATACGATTTACCTTATTTCCTGTGCGATTTAAAATTATTGTTTTAGATATTTTTTTTTATGCTTCTGGATTGTCGTCCTTTGGTATTGTGTGTCCCTGCTAGAGTCTTGTTCTTCATATTCTACCTGTTGTTGGAAGAAAATATTACGTTTTTTTTAATAAGACATTGTTAGATGTTGTATATTTCAGGATATTTCTTTCCTTTTCTGTTTGTTTTTTTGTTATTTGTGGAAAAAGTTTTTCTTGATAATAATATGAAAAAGAATGTGATATTACAAGTTCTTGGTTTGAATTTAAAATTGTGTTTCCATTTCTTCAATGGTTTGGTGTATTATAGATTGCTTCATAAATAAAATTTAGTATTACATCAAATAATTTTGTTTAAAAAAATATTGTTAGATTTATAGGTAATAATAATAATACAATTTCTCTTATTTCACAAAATTGAATACTCGTATTTTTCTAATAAATTATTATAATATTATATTTTATAAATTTTATTTTTTTTTAATAAAATTATGTTACCATAATTTCAATTTGAATATTTATTAATATCATTTATTTAAAGTACATATATTAAAAATTTAAATAACTTAATAGCAAAATTAGATAATCGACTACTTAAGCCTCTAGTTCCTATCGTTTCATACGAAAATGTTCTGTTCATAATATCGATGGTTGAAAGACTTTACTTCTAGGACAAATCATTTAAATTAAGTTTATGAAATTTTAACTAAAAATATTAACACTGCAATTGGATCATTACATTCGGCAATTGTTTTTAAAAAATACACTATTGAAAGTACTTTAATAATATAAACAAAATCAAAAGTAGTTCATCAAAAGATTTTCTTTATAGATACAACTTTTGTTCAAATTTTGGATAGCTGAAACTTTGATAATAAATACGTTAATGTAATACTAAATGATAAAAAAGTATTAAATTATAGTAATCTCATTTTCTCTACTGCTGCTAAAACTCATCTAAAACATAGTTGAAAATTGCTGTCAAATATGCAGAGTGAAAATTCATATAGATTAAAATTCTGTTCAATTTGTTTTACTATTAGATTTTAGAAAGTTTTGCACACGACAGTAATGTAAAGTAAATACTGCTTCATTTAAAGTTTATTAAAATTATACATTTAATACCTTATTAGTGACCTTGTTATGCTAAATTTGTTTATTTTCATATTAGTATATATTACATCATATAATCCAGATTTCTTCAAGTATAATGAAAATAGCTTCCAAGCTGAAAATATCAATTTATTTACTATACAATTTTTCGAGGTGATTAAGATTATTAGGGAAAATTTTATTAAGGCACAATTGATTGAGTTATTATTGTCTATGGTACTATTACATATTTTACCATTCATTCTATGTACCAAATTATTTTAACCCGCTTAATCAGAACGTTACATTCCAAAATTTCAAATCTTTCTCTAACAATTGAGAGTTGTTTATCTTTTCAATTTAATCAAAATTTTCAAATGTTTGCTTTATTTAAAAGATAATTTGTTAGTTCAACTGTGAAATGGTATCATCGTATGGGCAATATTTGTAAAGGAAACAGGCTAAAATGGATGAAAAATGTGGATGCAATTCAAACTACAATCACAAGGACAGATCATACTTGAGGTATTGTAGATCTTCATTTAAAGTTTACTCTTTTTAAGGTTGGCATTTTATCATTTATAAATAAAAGTTTTAATACTTAATTGTAAAATTGTAAAACTCTAAGTAGAATTTAGTTGATTAAATAAATTAACTATAAAGTTACGTATGGACCAATTAGTGGACTGTTCTGTTTTATTTCCGATAAAATATACTATAAGTTTCTCAAACTAGACTAACTAACAAATTATAGAAAATAGGTCACTAATACAAATTCAAAATACTTTAATTTTAACTAATTTTCTCTTATTAATTTACAGATTGTTTTCATTTTAATAAAGATTTTATTTATACAAATTTTTCAACCCAGCAAATCTACATAAACTATAGAAGCAAAAATATAAAGATTTTATTTTTTTTTTCGCTAGAAACTATATTATTCGTAATTTAATTATTTATGAGAAAGGCAGAAAAAAATATATATTTAATATTATTACATTTTTTTCTTTTCACTTCTCCAGATTGACTCTTAACCTGAATTCCCCAATCTTGAATTTTGTAACCGCACATTCACTAATTATATAATATTTTTTTTTATATCTATATAGATAGTAAAAGTTTTATAAGTAGAAGGATCACCCAAACAATTTATAACCACATAAGTAGCTACAACAAAATAAGCTATAGGTCATGTCGTCTAATTAACTTTATCACAAGAGAAAAACTTTCTTCTTTTCTGGTATAAAATATTATACTAGAAAAATTGGAATTGTTTTTCTTTGCTATGGTTTGGTTGTATACAATTTGTATCCTTATGTTCAGAAAGAAAATTTATCCTGCAGCATTTTATTTTATTTTTTTTGTTCTCTCTCTCAAACCATAAGGACACTTGTAATATTATATTTACAAAAACAAAACAAAAATCCTAGATGTCCAAATGTTCAGTAGAAATATAAATAATTTTTTTTTTGTTAATATACATGTGTAAATGTACTAGTTACAAGTTACAATGTAGAAAATTTTCATAATTTTTTTTTTAATTTTATATCACGAAATGTAGGGCAGAAATTTTTAAGAAATGTGCTGGATAGAATGCGTTCAGAGTGAAATTATTGTAAGTGTAAAGATGTAAGATATTTTTTATGTAAAACTTTACTTTTGATGCTTGGTGAATCAATTTTGAATAAATACCATTTAACCAATTACGCCGTAGCTGTACGGTACTTCCTGAGAAAGAGATTATAGTGCACTTCATTTGCAAGTGCCCTGCATTGGCCAGAGCCAGATACAACTCTTTCGGCAGTCTTTATCTTAGCGAACTCAACAACCTAGCCACGAACCAACCCAGAGACACGGTACGCTTCTTGAATAGCACGATGTGAATCTAAACTACCTCTTTCCACCGCGTAATTTAGTCTGGTTTCATGAGTATGAGTGGTATCAAAACGGTACATATGCGCTATTTGGAGTAGCCGCGCATGTTGCTGGGGAATCGCCAAGTTTTTGTAAATAAAGACTAAATAAAGACTAAAAATAATATTTAATGATTAAGATTTGATTAATTTTTGAATTGCAATTATTATGGATACCGGTCGTCCCAATTATCCTTTTCAGAAGGTTGATCCCTGACAGATATTAGAGTCTTACGTTATGACAAACACTTATGATACTGGTTAAATATATAGATTTGATAGACTGGAAGAAGTGTCGAAAATCCTAGTAATCAAATAAATTCAGAATAATGAAATAAATTATCATTGTTGCTTAGACCCTTTGTCTAACGGGCTAAATTAATAGCGAAGGGCTTGATGTAACTTATCAGTAACAGGTAGTTCAATTTTAAAATAATTTCCTTCAAAATTTTTTAATTGACTTTTTACTCAAAACAAGCTCCTTAAATTGCTTGCCAAAAACTAATTTGTTTTATTTAGAAAATTATTAAGAAATTGTTTCATAGAATATAGAAAAGATGAATGAATAGTTTCCCCGAAGTCTAACTACGTGTTTCTTATTTATATATATTTATTTTCTTCGTCCTACGGAATTTCTCGTTGTTTTTCATGTACAATAACTAAAAATATTTTCGTTATAATTCTTTTACATCAGCTAACTATATACAATTTTACTCTATCAACTTTATTTCTTACAAATAAAACAAATTGTTCTTCTCCTTTTTTTTTTTAACTTTGGTCCTTGTTTTTAATAAGAAAATATACGACAAGATATTTTTATGCAAAAGAAAATTATAAACTGATTTATATATTTTTATTTTCTATATACAATACATACATACATTTTTTTTCGGCAATTTTAATTTCATGCAATTAAGGATGAAAACTGAAAATATTTTATGAAATATTCTTAATTATCTCGAAATTATTAAATATTTTATATTAAACATAGTTTTTTTAATTAATATAATAAATTTCTTAGTGTAATTATTGCAGAAAAATAAATAGCTTATGTTTTTAAGGAGAATTATGAAGAAATTAAGGTAAACTCTATTTATGTTTTTTGGTAGAAAGACCATAGAAATATTTATGATTTCTGTGATATTTAAAAAGGAATTTGATAATATTAATTATCCTTTAATATTATTCTCAAGTGGGAATGAAACAGTGTTGAATATATCAATTAAAAAACCAATTTATTTTTGGTAATTCTTTGTAAAATTATTAGGAATCGTACTAATCTAACGACCTCTGTATTCACCTTACTAATAAATAAACGAGGATAGTAAAACAAAGATTGATTATATGACTCAGACTTGACATCTGTCAAATAAGTATGTAGTTAAAAAGGGACACAAGTTAACACATCATTAAATATGAATAACATTTATACGTCTAATAATAAGGGTAACGTGTACTGGCCTGGAAAAATTATTTTGTAAAATTTTGGTTTTACGACAGTGGATCCTTATCATTGGTAGATATTTGACACAAACACAAGCTTCTCAAGTTTAACTGAAAGAAGATTTTAGATAATAGATAATCATCAATATTATGAACTAAGAGAAATACCATAATACCAATAATGAAAGGGTTTGTATCAATTTTAAATGGATATTATGGGGAAAATATGGTCATATAATATCACATGTAAGAAGCAGGTGATAAGCTATTTCTAAACTAACAATTTATTTAAATTTTTATCAGATTTTCCATTTAATTTTCGATTAAAATTTGAATAATTTTAAAACAATGAGTAGAAAAACATTAAAGTTACATCCAAAAATAATATTTCGGATAAAAAGGAACTAATATTTTGATATTTCAATCTGCTAAACTTATTTTTATTCATCTCTTAAATGTTAAATTTAAAAAGTTTATATATACTTAAATGTATTTAAGCGTTTTATTTTTTTTATCAACATTGATGTTTATGATATTTATTTGATATTTTATATATGAGGATAATCTTGTATCACACCCTCCAGCTTTTACTGATTCAATTTTGTTTTCGTAATTTGATAATGTAAAACATCACGTTTCTGCGAATGCTATATACACATTCACGTCCTGATCAAAAAAAAAAAAAAAAACATTATAAAATTTATTATTGAAAAATGAGTTCATATTTATTAAATATTTTTATGCAATATTTAGCATTATATTTTATGTTGTTACTTTTATAATTCAATGATATCTGTAGAATTTCTAAATCATAGAAAAACTCAGAAATCGTTATGTATATTTTTAATATTATATGATGTATCTAAAAATAGCATCAGGAAAATTAATGTGATGTTTATTATCACTTAGTCGAAAATCATTTTGTCAATATTTAATTTTTTTTTAAAATCTATTGAGTTGGAAATTAAGGGTGAAACGCTGCAGGAGAAATAATAGTAAACATTATAGATTTTACGGAGCAGTGATTTAAGTTTAATTTTAGTAAATAATGTTAGCTTCTGACCCATATTTATATTGCTATTTATATAAATATCAATAGTCTTTCGATAGCTTGCCTTTGTGTAGTACATGCCATTTCGCGTTCTACATAGATTGTTGACTCTACGTGTTCCACAATTGATTTAGAGCCAGTTCGTATTTCGATTGTTGACTCTACGTCTAAGTAGTATACTTGCAATTATATTAAAAACTCCAGGAGGCACACAATCGCAAAAAGTTTACTTTGTAATCTTAATGCGAATAGCTTATTGTATTTACACTTGTCGTAGATATATCGCAGTTGATAAGTTTTCGCAAAAATATTGCTGAGAGTGGCGTGAAGTGTGGCGGAAACGCTATGAACCTAACAGTTGCTCCTGAAACTGGTAAAATAGCAGTATTTAAAAGGAGAATTTGGAATAGGTTATATGGGACAATTCATTCTGGGCGTCATATAGTTCCTAATTCAATTGCTTGTTATAATCTTTTGTGGAAAAAAGCTAAAAAAAAAAAGACACGAAGAAAATACTTCGGATACAATAAGTAAATATATCCCTCATCATAATAAAATAGTTACTGGATATGTATGTAGTCCTTGAAAAGATCCTTCTCGAGAAATATCTCGTCATCATTGGTATAAAGTTAATATACATCTTTGGTAATAGTTGATAAAGAAGCTAAGTAAGTAAGTAAAGCTATATAGTTTTAATTAAAATATTTTAGAAAATTTAAATTTATAAAATCAAAATTGATTTTGACCACATAATTTTCGACGATATGAATTTCGACCAAGTGGTTTTGAAGAAGTGTAATTGAAAACGATTTATTAATAAAATATTAATTTATTAAATAAAAATTTGTAAAATGGAATTTAATATTTATATTAGAAAATGTATTAAGTTTTCTACTGCAGGCATGAGACAGACATTTTTGTTAAATATTTTCTATAATTAATATTGTTTACCCAGCTTCATCATCGTACTGGGTGGTAGTTGAAACTAATATTTAAAAGGTAGAAGGTCTGCCTTTTAAAATTTATTTTGCTTTTTATATTTTGTCTTTTAATCAGTTAATAAATTATTTTACACTTTAGTTCATTTAATAGAAATTTTCATTGCAATTTATGATAAAATCTCTTTAAATTATCCTTGCATATTACCGAAAGTGAAGGTGTTATGAAATAACTATGTAATTTTAAAATTTATTAAATTAATTGTTTTTTCATATTTTCAAGGGTGGTGATTCCATAATAAGCATATACATTTTTATCTGATTGCAGTACCATTTAGAGTTGTAGTTCATAATTTTAGAAATTTTTAGTTTGTCAAAATTTAAATTTAAGTTTCCGATTTACAAGAAAATACATTTTAGAGATGTATTAATCTGAAATTATCTTACATACATTTCCAAAATAATAAATTCCTGATCTTTTAGCAAACTCTGAGTTTTGCAAGTTTTTTTCCCATCTAATCAAGAATTATGTAAAGTAAGTAAGTAATTTAAAATTTAAAAAACTTAATTTTTAAGTTTCAAAATTTTTTGTATAGATATAAATTATAAAATTTCATTTTCATCCCTTTGGGTTTTGGCTTTGTACTGAATCATTTTCTTCAGTAAATTTACTATGCTTGATATTATAGCGCAAACTGGAACTGAAAAACAACAATTTATCACAAAGAAAAATAAAAACAATGTTAAAAAAATAAACTTTTCAAAATGATTGATTGTCGAAAATTTAAATCCAAATCAACTAATGGATTTGAAAAAAAAAATGTATATTCCCAAAACTGATGAACCACAAAAATGTTGATTCAAATAAAATATAGAGATAAATAATTTTTTTTTTCAGGATTTTCAAATTACATAAAATAACAAAAAAAAAAAAAAACAATTTTTTTTTTGCAAGGATCATTAGATTTTAATTTGGATAAATTGTTTTACGTTTTAAATCTGTGGATTCATAAACTTGAATGTTGAATAAAAGAAAATTTCTAAATCATATTGAAAAGAACAAAAAAAGGATTCAATTTTTGTTGTTGTTGTGTTTTATGAAAACAATTTTCTTTTTTAGTGAAATAAAAATGTTCGCCTATAAAATTTATTGATGCAAATAAGTTGCAATTGTGAAAAAATAAATAGTCTGGTTTTGTGTGTTACGTATATAAAGACTTATGAATAAGGATATAAATTTAAAAAAAAAAATATCCTGGCAATTTTTAGATAAAGTTTTTTGATCATTTTTTTTCTGTTTAATAAATTCAAAGTATAAACTTTATTATGGCAACACCAGATGTGCGTTTTCAATAAGTTTTTATATATTATTTTCCTTTTTTTGTTATTATGGAGGATGGAAATTTTTTTTTCGGAACATATGTCTCAAAACGATTTTCAAAAAGAAAAATTTATATGCAAAAATTATGGAAATGCAATATTATTTCAGGTTCGAGATGATAATTTTTGGGGTCTTAAAATTTTTTTTTATGGAAACAATTTATACAATTTTTTTGACAAAGTATTAATTATAAAATTCATCTGAAGAAATTTTGGATATGATGTATTAAATGTATATAATTATAAAAATTAATTTTGAAATATTTTTTAGTTAAAATTTTAATCAGGTGCAGATGAAATTAAAAGAAACTATAAACTATATCCGTAATTTATGAGACAGCACTACATTCTATATGTATAATATTCCAATTTTCTTTGATTGATTAGTATGAGATAGTTAAGAGCAACGTACGGGTTTCTCTATATCGCGATCTAAAGATATATATTGTGCCTATGTCTGCCTACCTTAATAATTGATATCCTGGTTTCTATTGTAGCCCAGAATCGTCCTGACTGACGGCTAAGTTTCACAGGACTTACATATCCCTTACCCAAGTGTGTTAACGTTTTCCGGTCTAGGCAGTCTCGCAATCGCAGAAATTGCGCTCCGTAGTCTCTTGGTAATCCGAATAGAACTGACAGTCTCTGTTGTCAGAATTCTTGTTATATCTTAGACGAATAAATGGTAATTTTGAAGAAAATTAGAAAATACGTATAAAATTTCGCATATCGACACAATTTACCCGGCAATTTTCCATTTTTCACATATAAAATGGACATCATATTTCCAAAAACCAATTTTGAAATTGTGAAATCTTTAACGAATGAAAATAATATTAAATATTTTCATATTTGAGCGCAGTTCTTTGTTGCAGCGATAAAAATAAACTTTTTATGTTAATTTATCAAAAATATTATTTAGACATTTGAGCGGGAAAATCACATTGGTATGACGTATGATCGATCCAGTGCTTCTATAAGTCAACATCTAATTAAAAAAATTACAGTGCGGAAAGTGACAGTTGGTTTAGAAAACACTTATTGCTTTGCAGTATCTTTTATTCTTGTTACTGCCACTATTTTGTAGTATTTAGAATAATCTAAAATCTGAAACAAATATTTTGTTCAGTAAAATATTGATATCTTTTATATCTTTTAAAGTAGAAAATTACTACAAAATAATTTGAATAAAGTTATAATACACAAACTGACAAGTTAGACCCATATCTAAGACAGCATTAACAATTTTATTCATCATGACATAATAAAAGATAAACCAATTAACATAAATTAAATTAATAACTATTTTTAGTGATTGGTTTGTTTAAATTCAATATGTTGTCCATTTTATTTCAACCTTAAATTATTATATACTATTTTTTTTTAATAAAACTTATATTTATATTTATCTATATTTGGACTATCTTTTTGAAACTTAATTATCTAAACACGCGATCCAAATAAACAAGCAAAAACTACCATTTATTAAAGCATAAAAATACAAGATAACAAAAACCAAAAAAATAAAAAAAATAACAAAATAAATAAATTAGACAAAAATTAACAAAAAAAACAAATTCGTATTTCATACACAAATTTATCTATAAAATTTATGCTTTAATGTTGAACTGACTGACCATTAATTTTCCGTATTTATATTTTTTTATTGTTAAATAATCACCTCCTATAATATAATATTTGATCGCTACACACACTTTACATCACGAAACTATTTACTTTGTCAAAATATAATAAATAAAAAAAAATCAAGGATATATTAAGGATAAAAACAATATGGGCGCGTGAAGTGTTGAATGTACAATATAGAAAATAAATATTTTTTGAAGCTTGTTACAAATAAGGTCAATTCCCAAAAATCATATTAATTGCAATTAAAAAATTCTGCATTTTTGTGTACGAAAAATGGAATTTAGTCCTGATTATTGCCAGTCTATTTTTCGTAAAACATGTTAATAATTTCTTTGAACGAAAGCTTACAGAACCAAGTTAATATAATGAAATCTTTACCGATATTTTTAAGTTTTAAAACTGTATAGAAGTGTATGCTGTGTGTGAAATAGATAATTTTTTGTACCCAGAAGTCTACAAAACTCTATAAACTATTTATGTAAGCAATTTAGATTAATTGATTGCTTGGCATAAGTAAGAAAACTCTACCGGGTCAATTTTATGGAGTGATGCTTTGCAAAGCAAAATAAACTGAATTATAATCTGCTTATTTTTCTTTAACCGATTAATAAATCTTCGGTCGAGTTATGAAAAGCCCCATAAGCACTCAGGAACTGATTCTTAGGTTTTGGAAATTACTCTTACTCCGCAATATTTTATCGTTGCAAGATATTCAGTGCCAAATTTCCCGGTATCCGTTTTGTTATAACTTTCTTAGTCCTGAAGAATCCGATACGCTTATTTTTGGGATATGGTTAATTTTTATGTTAAAACTTATAAATAAGGATTTTATAGATTTTAAACTCAATAAACATAGAAATTTGACCCATAATTTTGAACCACGTATATGAAAAAACAATTTGGCTCAAAAAAGTGTATATGGATCGTTTGAAAGTTGATTTCCGCAGTCAAAATTTGATTTTTTGTAATTAAAATCTGATAACAAGTCTTTACTAATTGTAACAGCTAAAAGGAAACTCAGCGCGCTTTTTTAAAACAATTTTAATATAAAATAGAAAATCAAACTCGAAACTGAAACTGAGTTTGATGTCATATCGATCTTTTCAGAACTCAACTGATGAAATCTAATTTTATATACGCATTTTTTTTCAAAATCTTTAATATGTATTATAAAAATACTATGCAACATAATTTATATGTATGCAAACATAATAAAACTACAAACTATAACAAAATGTTAAGATTTTCTTTTGATTGCTTATGTTTCGTTATTAAAATATTTTTTTTTTAAATGTAGCTTTTATGATATATCATCTAGAGACAATAAATGATTTTTCATATTTTCATAAACATTTTGTTCTATATTTTTCTATTATTCATTTGATTATAAAGGATATAAACAGGAGAAGGGTATAAAACTGATTGTATATTTATGACGGTACGAAAAATATATCCTTACACAATTACAAAAATTTAATATATATTTTAAGCTTAAAAATTTTAATGAAATTTATTGTCTGACTGCAGATATTTTTCATATGATAGAAATATGGTAAGACTTAAATTAAATTTATTAAAAGTTCAGATTTTTTGCTTTTAACCCTAATATAGAAAGAAATAATCGATTGAGTTCATTGTTTTTTTAAGGAGTTGAAAATTAATTTTTCGGTAATATAAATCATGACAGTTATTAATGAGTACATATCCTTCTTCATTGTTAACAATTTTCCATTAATGTGAAAGTGTTAAACTTCTTGTATTTTATATTTGAGTTGTAAATAAATTATATAAAATTAATTTAAAATTGGTATGAGAGATAGTTAAACATGTCAATCAATAGAATTTTACGAGGAACTGGAATGGATAGAAATGTTGAAAATAGGGAAAATACAATATCCGATATTGGATGTAACCAAAAATATAATTTGGTTCCTGTTTGTCAGCTTAGTAATTTTTATCTGATTTCAATTAAATTTGTCACGCACTTTAATTTTGGGATCTGGTTAATGTCTATTATTTTGAGATAGGTTAGTTCAGTAGTTTGTTATCAAATTTTCCTTACCATATTAATGATATTCTAATTGTGTACACAGAAATTTAAATATTAGAGAAATTATCTAAAAATCATATAATAAATAAATTACAGGAGAACGAAATTTTAACTTTGGTTGCAAAAATTTATATAAAATTGTAAATTATCTATTTTTTAGGACAGTAAATAAATGACTTATTAAGTAATATAATCACTTATATTACCTAAAGAATTAAAACTAAAAAAACATCTTCTTACTTTTCACCAAATTTGAATTAGATCTTTCATACAGCATCTAAAATTTAAAGCTAAATTTGTAAAATATTCATTTCAAAATCTTCTAATTGCATTTAGATGATTTTTCTATTCTATTTATTTTTTCTGTGTACACATTACTGAATTTTATTACAAATCGGTATTTTAGTAATTTACGAGTTTTACGCTACCCCTAGGTTTACAGATTTTTATAAAAAGTTATTATGGTTATGTCATTTTTACGCCACCCCTAGGTTAACTTCAACAGTTTCGGTGATATAGAAATGTTATTCAACCTTTACTGATGGATTATTATCTAAAAGGATATATTCAATTCTTAAGAAAGATATACAAATATTGATAATCTTAAATTTGTCTGTAGAATTTGTAGACGAAATATTAACAATGAAAATTTTTTCACAATTATGTAAATAATTAAGTTAATTTTTCTGCAAAAATATTTTAAATAAATTACTAGCCATTTTTTATCAACATTATATGAAAAATAATTCTATTATAAATATCCTAAATTAACAGAATTTTATTATTTAAATTCAATATTTATTAAAATTCCAACAAAAAGTCATAATTATTTCAATTATACAAAATCTTTTAAATTTGATTATTTAATATTATTTGTATTTTAATTTATTTCTGACTCTAACTTAACTTTTACATTCAAAAATATACAAAATATATAAATTCTACATAAATTTCGATATATCATAAAATCAAACTTCAAATTTATAATTGGAAAATTCAAATTTTGTATAGTTTAAAACCTCTCGAAACTAAAAAAAATTTCAATTCCTTCACAATAAAATCTACTCTACAATTTATGCAATAAAAAACAATTGTTTATGGTCTACTAAAATGTTGCTTTTCTGCATACACTATTTCTCACAAAATATACAAAGATTCTTATCAAAATTCCACAAAAATATTTATAAAATTTTTTAGTTAGAATATGCCAAAAATCATATACATAAAAAAACCATTTTACATAAATATTTTAATGTAATTTTGTGTTTTCATTAGGTAGGAGGTAAATTTTATTATTACAGAAATTGTGAATTATGAGTTTAAAGTCTGAAAATTTGGTATAAAAAGTTAAGGATACCATCTTGATTTTGCAAAAAATATATATAAAAAGTTTGGAAAAATATTTTAAGTGCATTTAAAAACAGCTTTAGAGTGTTTCATTCAGAAGCATATAAAAGAGATATTTATCTTTTAAATAATATTTAAATGTATAGTCTTTTTTTTGAATATGTTTACCATATCAAAGGTTTACAATATATTAAAAAGTTAAATAGCTTTAGCAAGCAATTATCAAATTGACACGCAAACTAACTCAGAAATTCGATATTACTATAATATAATATTCTTTAGACATTTCGATAAATGTTGTGTAGTTAGAATTTCAATATGATTTTCTATAAATTCCGTATCTATGAATATAATTTCAATTGAGATTGAAACAATAAAACTTAACATTAAGTTTTAATTTTATGTAACTAGGTTTATGTAAAAAGTTTTTGACTTAGTTTAAGTTCTATAAATCCAAAATTAAGCTAACATTTACAAGTTGCCTAACAAACTAAGAGTATTCTCGTATTAGGTTTCTAGGCTTAACTATAACGATTACTCGCAGTTCCCATATTAAATTTAAATGGTTTTTGATTTGGCAACAGGGACAATTCAAAAGAAAATATGTATCTAGTCGTGAATTGATAAAATAAACATTAAAAATTCTATTTAAAATTGAAAGTGTAAAAATAATATTGCAAAATAATATTAAAATCAAAATTCAAATTGGAAATACTAAGCTATTTCACTGCAAACTTATTACATACAGAAAATATTTCACGTTTGTAAGGAATTTGTTTATTTTTTTACATTAATTTTTTTTTCGTAAATTTGGTACATTTTAGTCCTTTTTTCAAAATTTATTAAAAAATTTGTTAATTTTGTCGTGATTGTGACATTATTTCAAAGCTTGTAAGAAATGTAATACATTTTTATAATGTTAAATATTAAATGTAAAATTTTGTAATTATAAGTATACTTGCTTAATCAACCATAGTAGGCAAAGACCAATTAAATATAGTGGTTCCGAAAAATTCCATCCTGTTCTAATACTATCCAATTGCACCAAAAGTTTAGCATCCTTGCGTCCCAATTGACAACAAAATTGTTATTTTGCCAGTAAACATACTTTTTTTTGCTATTATAATTAAAGTGAGTCTGATTAATTGTTTGTATTAATATTTATTAAGTGTCCGTACTCTTACTGATGAATTTCAAAATAGCGATTGACAATATAATTGCCGGCAGATACGTATGCTAACACGATGTAGCTAAAATCTAAAATAAAATCTTTTATTCAATTTTATCAAATTTGACAATTTCCATCGAATATACACTAACACCAGACAAACACTAATAAAAAACATAATATTACTGCTAAAAAAATCTAATTTTACTTGTCATTTCGAATTACTGACATATAACTGACAAAAATGTGTTAATTTTATAAACACTTTTTGTTTGGTTTTTCATATTATTTAATTTCCAAATTCTGTTTAAATTCCTCAAGGAACTCGTACAATGCAATTTTGCTTTAAAATTCTGATATTTTCTGAAGTGAATTGAATTTTGTATAATATGTATTAAAAATATAAAGCATATTTCTGTAAATATATGTTCCACAAAAAAAGGATATATATATAAAAGGATTTAACAGAAATATTTTATACTAAAAATTCCAGACAAACATTTTAGAAATTTATTCAATTTTCAATGAAAATTTTTCATTATTATATATTTCCTCAACCATATAGAGAAAATGTATTAAGAAAATACTCGTTTATGGCATGTGATTATAAGAAATTTTCTTACCTGGTTCTATTTTTATGTTATATGAATACCGGAAGTGATTTCTATAATGATAGATTAGGTAAAAAAAAAGCATTTCTTTAAAATGGTTTAATAATGTTTGGCGGTTTCAATGGTAATTTAATTTTGAATAAATATTTTATTCGGAAAAATTTAATTTTACAAAATAAAATTAGATAATTCTCAAATTCTATGAAATTATTATTAAAAAAATTTCCTTAAATATAAAACCTTAAACTTTCCAATTTATTTAATTGGAGAATTTAAACTTTTCATAATTTTTATGTAGTAAAATAACAGACAATTATAAATTATAAAACATAGAATCATTTCATTTACCTTTAATTGTAAACATAATACAAAATTATATAAAGTAAATTATTGTAATTAGTGGAATTGTTTATGAATGTTAGATCTTTTGATGATATTTTTACACGAAAGCATACTTTTATATATTTGGCGGCGGGCGATGTTGTTATAAGTCCTGTATACTTTATACACGAAAGTTAAACAATTTTCCTTAAATCTTTTGTTAAATGTATTATAAACATAGAAAAACATATTTTTTTTTTTATTTCTTTTTAGAATGTGTTAATGGGAAATTTGTCTTGAATAATATGAACATTGGCATAAATTAAGGATAACAAAAAAAAAAAAAAAAAAAAGAAAATGTGAAAAACTGCGGGAAGGATTTAAAATGATATATTTTTTTTATTACAAAAATTCTTTGTGTTGGCATTAGAATTTAAGTAGATTATACGCTTTGTGGTTTGATATGATTTTTAGGTGTCATTGTAATTCTATATTTGTATAATAATATGAAATTTAAATATAGTAAATCCATAGAAAAAAAACAAATAGTGAAATTAAGTTTAATGAAAAAATTTCAGGCTCAGGCTTTATCTATTATTTTTTATATTAATTTTTTAATTTCTTCTATCGTAATATGATGACATCAAACATGGTGGCCACATAAATCATATTTAACCGTTTCGAGAAGGAATGGGACAATTATGTCCTATTGATCATTTGATCACGTTATGCAAGACGTTTCAGCAAGCTTATAAATAATTTCTTATATAAACCTTTGTTAAACGAACTTAGCCAAAAAATGAATGGATAGCCTGGAAAAATTGAGTCAATCAGCTTTATATAGGCAGTACTAGCAGAACATAGTTCTGTAAGTAACTTATCAAAAGTATAAAATTCTGGCATGGCTTTGTAATAATAAAGATTATATTTAATGCTTTATTAGTTAATTCGATTTTCTTGTTAATGTTAGGAAACTTTGGAACTATTATAGATATTACCTTGATTTTTTAATTAAAAATCTATGATAATTGCGTTTATTGAGTTAGTGATATGCAGTCTTTTTAAAGATCCAGTAAATTTCATTATTTTCGACTCTGCTTGTACTAGATTTACATAGTAACTTAGATTTTGTAGTAAACCATTTATTTTGGTACACACTTCCACTATATTATAAGAACTATATTATAAGAAAAATGTATTTCATACATTTATGAAAATTAATAAAATAAGGATTGTTGTAAAAAATTATCTTGTATTTAAATATCCATATCCCTTTTCCCTCTCTTATAAATACAATATTTCTTGGTTGTTACATTTCCAGATATTGGTGACAATTATTATTACCTAACAAATGTTAATTTGCTTTTGTTTACTCACGTATTAAATTCCCATAATAAAAACAGCTCCATTTCTCACCATCCACCACGAAACCCACGAAAAATCAACTCATTAAAATCCAGACTAAGGCAGCTGTTTATCTGAAACATCAGTTGACATACAAATACAATATGGTATTTAAAAGATTACAAGATTTATACAAAATTAATTTCCTGATACTGTACTGTACAAGGTTACTGGATAATTCAAAATATGGCAACGATACCTGCCAATGCTTGTGTATTATGGTCTTTTTAATTCTAAACTAAAATATGGAGTTAGTTGCTTGGGTGCTACTCAATTGTTAATTAAACAAATAGAAGCTATTGGTGTAGTAAAGAAGTGTAGTCCCTTAACATTATAGTTTTAACCTTTTTAAAATGGTGGTAGTTATTCCATTAAGGTATCTATATTATTTTGAGTCCTGAATTTTTTTTTGTATGTTCCAGTTATGATGAGCCTAGAATTAGTGTAACACAAAACCTAATAGAAAATACCAGAAGTTTTATTATAGTCCTCAAATTTCAGAAAATACAATTTTGTTAATTCTGTAATGTTATTATTACATCTCGTCTATTTAATAAGCTACCACTTTTGTAGCGATGTAAACGAGTGAAATCTAAGTTTTTTAAATTCGTTAAGTTGTGGCTCTTTAATCATTTTGATATTGCAAGTTTAATAAGACCTGTCGTTTGGGGTATTTAGATGATTTTGTTTAGTTACAAGAAAAGTATAAGAATTTCTCTGTTATATGAAGTCTCGTAACATAAATGATTATGATAAATATGTTATAGTTAATCAAATATACATAAATATCCTAATCAAAATAAATCGTCAGTCAGTCAAGTCAGTCAGGTAATTAATTTATATAATATTTTTTAGTAAAATCCTAAAAAAATATTCTTAGTTTTATTCTTGTATGCCATAAATATCAAAATATTTTTTTTTTTTTCCATATCTTTATTAATATTTATTGGATATTTAACCATTTAAATTCCTTAAAATATACTTTTTTTTTTGTGTAACACAATTTTAACTAAATATATAGAAAACATCATAATAAATTAATAAATATTGAAATTTATTTGACTTGTAAATCCTTTTCAAAGTTGTCAAAAATAAAAGTTAAATGTTCGTACATAAAATAACGTAATAAATAATATTTTATAAAAAAAAAAATATATGAAAAAATTATTCCTTTTTCTTGTTTTTGTCTTGATACATTAAAATCCTTCAAGGCATTATAGATTTTGTTTTTTCTGAAGCTGTTGCATTTAGATACAAAAACGAAATTATTATTATTGTTTTGTTGGTTACGTAAAAATGGGGATATAAAAACAAATATTTACAAGGCAACATTTTTTTTTTGTATATGTTATTATATATTATTTATAAAGATTTTTCCAGAATGGAAAATATATTTACAAAAAAAAATATATAAAATATTTTTTACATAAAAGTGAAATTAATTATTTACTTTGGTATAAGATTGATTTGATATTTTTTTGTTGGCATTAAAAGATTTTCTGAAAATATGAAGAAATTATATGAAACGAAATAGCGAATATGTTACAAGTGAACGGAAAAATATGGAATCATTGTCCCTGAACCATACTAAGCCAAGTCAAGTTAGAATACATGGTATCTGTGATGTTTTTGAGTGCTAGATCTCATGCTTATAGGAGAAAATATATAGCTAATTGATTTTTGCTTTAGTTCATTTCCGAAAAGCCCCAAATATTCTATATGGACTTCATAATTTCTGAAGTTTACCATTCTATTACAAGTAAAATTATATCTAGGTTTTATGTTTAAGTATTGTAATCAAATAATCATATTGCAATCTAATTATTGATTGTAAAATGATACGACATTATTATCGTAAGTTGAGTGGCAATATTTATTTTGTAATTATCAAAGTCAAGTTAGTTAGAACGTAATGATTTCAGTTTGAAATATTATTAGTTTGAGCTACAATATTAATGTAACTAAATCTATTTATTCTAACTTAGTTTTTTAATTATAACTAGCTAATTAATTTGTTAATTAATATGTAATATTTTAATTTGAAATGTTGCATAAATAATTGTCTTTCTAATAAACTCAATATTTTCATGGATTTTCAACTACGACTGATGGACACTGAAATAAACAGTATTTATGCTCTTCTGAAAAGTAATCATTTTGAGTTAGAACAGTATGGACCAGGGACAGTGAAGTAATAGTATATTATGTGTTATAGAAAGAAAAAGAACCCCGGTGGCGTATTCGTATACGTAGATGTGTTCAACTCCACACCGAAACATCGATTCGTTCTAAACTGAATTAGCTTTGAAAAACAATCAGTTTACAATATTTAATTTAGAAAAAAAAAGCTAACAGTTGAGACCATTTGCCCAAAACATATATTTCGCTATTCAAAGTCATTAGCTTGTTGTGCTATTAAAAGCTTCATAAAATTATTAGGTACAAATTATATTAAAAATGTCATGAAATCTCTATCATTAAGGCTCTATGCTCAAAAGTGAGCTGAACAGGGAAAGATTAAGAACAACTATACAAACTGTGCATTAGTTTTATTTAAATATGCTTCTTTCAGTTCCGTTGTGTAGTAGACGATATATTGTTTTTAAAAACTTATGACTGATGTGAAATATAGTAGACAAAATTTATAATTAGAATCATCACATCACTGTATGCTGACATTTTCTTCTTTTATTATACCTTTACAATTTCTGTCCTAATTACATTTTAAAGATCAATATGCAACATTTATGCTTCATTTATACTTTATTGCTTTCCAAATGCGGGGCAAATCTTTGTTCAAAAGATAAGTTCAGCAAAATAAAAGAACGTTGTCTAGCAGATGTTTTTAGAATTTAAGTCGACATTCGTCCGTTACCTAATTATAGCCATGAATGAAATACGGGATTGGTTTACAAGAATTTCGGTAAATTTATTAAATATAGAAATTGATTTGAGCAATTTTCATTTTGTTAAATTTTCAATCCAACAAAATATTTCTTCCACAGCTACTCGTATCCAAAAAAAATATATTATAGTTTTAGTATCTCTTTACCAAGAATGTTGTTATGATTATGATTAATATAAACTCTAACGTTCATTTTTCTAATAAACTAAAGTAAGCTTAAAATGATGATTTTGTGACAGTTAAAGATTAAAGACATTAAAAACAACTTCTATATAATCGTGATTGATAGTCATCGATAATTATCTACCCAATTAAATTTAAATTGGTCCAATGGTTCGGCCTTACGATGTTAACTAACAAATAACTACATATCATGATCCTAATAAACACAATACATCTCCGTATTGCCCAGTCTAGTAAAAATTAGAAATTTTTGAAAATTCTATGTTATTTTTTGCAGTTACATATCAAGAAAATATTTTTTTTTTATATAATTTGCAGTTTTCTTGTTCATCTGAACACGTGTAGGTTTACCTCTATCATAAAAAGTTCTAAAGTATTGATGTATATATAAATAATATTTTAAGGATTCGTGTATGGTACGAATAAAAATAGTTCACAGCAAAAAATTTACAACTCTCAATATTTTTATTTGGTATATTTAAAAAAGAAAAAAGGTAAAAAAAGTGCGATAAAATAAGAAAACCAAAAACTTTTCGCACGCAATACTAAACAAAAAATGTCACACAAAATGTGTGATTAACTAAAAATTTCATTTAGTTTTATCGATTATTTTTGTAATCTTTCATATATTCATAAAGTTTCTAACAAACAAAACATTCACAATTTTATTTGTAATGGTTTACCAACTTCGAAATTCAATTGAATGACATGAAAGTCTTTTTAAAAACATTGTATAGTGATTTCAAGATGAATAATTCATTTTTTGGCTAGTTAGTCTTCTTCAATTACTTTCTGTACTATTTGCTACAACTGCACTATTCTGAATTTAAAGGGATCACCTTCCTATCTTCAGCAATCAATCAGTGGGTTCCATTCTATTGTTCAGCGTATGCAATATTGTAATTATGCTTACGAAGTTTTTTATGCTTACGAAAATCGCATTTTTGTATCAAATTTTTGTAATGAATTGTTTCAAAAGCTATTTTACGATGAATTTCGACCATAATGCGCTCTAATACATCGATTGAAGAAAATTTTGTAATTTCGTATCAGTGGAGCCAACCAACTTTCATATTGAATGAATATCCATTTAGTAACACGAATTACGAAATCTAAGATATTTATACCCAATATTAAATCTATATTAAGGATGATTATGCTAATTATGTTGCTGCAGCAGATTGTAGACCCTTGTAGTTTTCCCTGTAGCTTTGTCTATTTTATATTAATTGAAGTTAATCGAATATTTGGTCATACAAAGCTACATTTTAACAGGTCTTAAACTTTGATATCTTTAATCAAATATTACTAATCCTTCCAATTATAGATATTAAATAAACACTACTAAACCATTAATTATTCTGCCTCAATTAACCATAAACATTATATTATTAGTTTTTTTTATATTTAATTTATTTTTGGCAGCGTGTTAATAACAATTTTTTGTTGAATGTGTAATAATTTAATAGTGTTCACCTTGAATCATTATGCGTCTCTACCCAAAATAGTAATATATCAAAAATTCTACATTAATTGCTAAAAAAAAAATAGACCTATTAAAAAAAAAGAAACAAATATAAAAATACATTTTAACTATGACCTGCAAAAGTACAAAAAAAATAAAAATTTTGTTTTTATTTAATTTTTTTTTATGCTGGTCCCGAATTCGTCATGCAAATATAAAAAGTTAATTATTCCTGTGAGATTGAATATAAAAAATTTATTAAAATATATTATAATAGTAAGTTTGAGAGTTTGAGTAATGCGTGTACGTTGTACTACACAGTATTCGTTTAAATTAAATTTTTCTTAAACTATACTTTTATACGTAAATGGATATAAATTTTGAATATGTAAAAACGTTAACAATAAAATAGTTTCATACTAAAAGACGAAATTTATGAAATAAAATATTTTTAAAATGAAAGTTTTTCTTTTTAAATAAAATGTATTAAACTTTCTTTATAATAAAAATTTGCTTGCAGTGCGACTTTCGTGATAAATTAGTAAAGGATGTTTTAGTATTTCCTGATTTGTTTTATTCATTTAATTCGTATAGAAATATAAATAAAACTTAATTAAAAATTTATTAAATAAAATTTGTTTTTACTATTTCCTAGTTACTAGTACATTTTTTATATTTCTTTTACCATTTGAATTTAAAAATAAATGAAATAATGAGTCGTCCTTTAAACATTTTTTATTATTTTACGCGAACTTTATAGGAAGAAAAATTTAGAATCCGACTTAATTTGACTACATTTGAGTAATTTTTATGTTTTGTAATTACCTGAAGATTATTTCGACAATTTTTGGAACTGTGTCTCAGTCTGTCCACTTATTTAGGTACACTGCACAAACTTGTTTCAAAAAATCACTTCAAACTTTGATTTTAAGCTCAAATTTTCTTAGTTATATTTTGATTCGTAGCATTAAATTGTCAAATATTGATTCGCAGCATTGTTGAAGCTGATAGATACTGTAGTGAGAATGAAATTGTTTAAGGATAAAATATATTTATACCTGTATTAAATAAATTTGAACGATTATATTCATAAAGCTTTGACATATGAAGTAGGGTATTCTATTTTGAGTGTCTAGAGTTACATTACCCAATTTTGTATGCCTTATCAACAGCTTTTCCTTGACTATTAAAATATTTAGGTTACAGCGCCACTACTACTGCTAGAAACTTGTATTATGTTTTTACTATTTAGTTACTCTATTTTTTATTAGACATTTGTGACTCTTGCGTTAACAACTGACTCTTCTACTTTCGACTAAGTAGTACAATTTTATTACCAATATTTCCAATTTTCGATTTTAGGTCATCTGGTTTGTTAAGATCAAAACGCTACTGCTTAAACTTATTCCAACAAAAAAAGTTATATGATTTATTAAAGGTTCGAAAAGTCCAGTGTTGATCACATCAAATTTTATTCTCCATAAAAACATAAATTAAATTTTTTACCTTTTCAATTCTAAAAAACCATCTGGTAGCATATCTTTTTATGAAACCAAAAAAAAAAAAACGAAAATCAAATAAACGGACAACAAACATTCGTTAATCCTTTTCAATTTCATTTATTAAAAATTTCTTTAATTTTTATTTGTATCTTCTTTTTAATGTTTTCGTTAGATCATCTGGCATTTTTATTTAAATTTAAAATGTATGTTTCATTTTTACATAATTAGTATTTATATATATATATATTTTTAAAATACATAATGGTTTTTTGTTTAGGCATATTTCGTCCTTTTTTGTCTACACTCTACAATTTATATTACAAATATTTTTTTTTAATGCCAGTTTTTCGTATTTTCTAAATATTTAGTTTTTATGTTTTCTTTATTAATTTTGTAATTAATTTAATTAATCTAATAATTTTTTTTTATAAATTTTCTTAGCTTTTTAATTGTTTTAAAATATTTTTTTGTTGAAAATTAAAATATAAATTATTATAATATTTGGAAATTAACAAATAATTATGCTTAATCATATTTTTTACATTATATATAATAAAAATGGTTTTTTTCAGTAGGGTTTTATCAGCCGTAGCTGTGCAAAGTAAGTTATTGTAACCAATTAGAAGCCAGGATTATTAATAATTATAAGTGGCATTCATTTTTAACGTTTGTTTCTCTAATTATAATAAAAAATGGAACTAGAAATGTTAATTTAATTTTCATATTATATTTTTGTGAAATCAAAACCAGTGTTGTTCCACATAGAGTAAGTTATGTAGACTATATTATTGTTTACGCTTCGACTTTTGTGTATAGATAATAGTACATTCTCTACTTCATAGTTTACGTGTAGACATTTAATTTTATTTTTTATTAGATTATTAATAACAAAGTTCAAAGACAAATAGAAGTTAAAGTGCTGGAAAAACAATGAAGTAATAATATTGCGTTAAGTCGACATTGTCTACACAATTGTCTACATTGTCAAAACTATGGTCGACATTTTCTACATCAAAGTTGCATTTCTACGTTACAAATTTCTTTTTCTATATTAAAGTGTAGACAATGAAAATCTACGTCTTGGAGAACAATACTGAACAAACCATCCACCGATTAAGCTTGTAACTAATTGGCGTTTTTAAAGAACGTAAATATCATTCACAGCTGCAGCTGATAAGAATCGATAGAAAAACCATTTAAATGATAATTTTTCTGTAATTTTTTTTTTGTTTTTAAAATTCTGGAATGGATTTTTGATTTTATAATTATAGATTTTTCATTTTTGGAATTATATTTATTTTAAATTTATTATAATTATAATTAAATTAAATCACATGCTACGCTTAATATCACGATTGTCCTTTCTTTGGTTCTAAAATGAAAATAAATAATATAAAAACAATTTTTATTTATATATTAAAAACAAAAATGATTGAAAATTTAATTAAAATTATTTAAGCATAATTTAAGGAATTTATTTTTTATATGTGAAAAATTAGTCTTTGATTTCTGTTGATTTTATTATTATTTACATTTTTCTAGATAGTTTTCTTTTTATATTGTAACTAATTTTTATTAATTTTATTTTATTCTGTTCTGTTTAATTTAAAAAATTGAAAATTTCGTTTATTTTTTCGATATTTAAAAATTAAATTTATTTAACTAAAATTTTATAATTTTATTATTATAGAATCTAGGACCATATTTTTTTTTAGTTATTTATATTTAAAATAAATAAAACTTAAATTTTAAATTATTCTAATTAAAATTTTATTTAAAATATTTTAATTTTATATTTACAATTTTTTTATTTTTGCTTTTACTAAAATTTAAAGTTAATATAGGAATCGTGCTTATTAAATTTCATTATTTTAATTATTTCGCTTTTTTTTTTTTAATTACATAAATTTATTATTTATATTAATTTATAATTAATTTATTTACAATACTAGAATAATTATTCGTATTAATATTTTGTATTTACAAAAGAATATCAATTTTCGGCAGCATCTAAGCACTTCTAGAACTGCAGCAATAGAGCATAGTAAAGAAAAATTAGAAAACTCTAATATACAGTAAAAGTTATCAAATTTTAATTACCCCCCCTATTACTCTTGTTAATTTGTATACCGTTCTTACTAACTAACCATGTGTGTAAAATATCCATATTTTTAAATTAAATTCTATGACAAACTTTACCATTAAAATTAAAATGGTGCTCTTGTTTCACGAGCCACTGCTATTCGTGATTTAGAAGTAATCTTTGTGATTTACACAGTTACCCGCATTTCGATAATATAATTAATCAAATTTGGATTTGTTAAACGTTGTTATAAGTTTTCTGCTAGTAAAAGTAAGAAGTTTGGTCAAGTCTGGTCCCCATATCAAGAGTTCATACGTTTAGGTAGATTTATTTATTCTTTTCGAGCTTTTTGTGTCGAATCTTTCAACTTATTACTTTAGGTATACCATCTCAAACTTATTGATTTGAAAATGCTTCAAAGTCATCGGTAAATAGCTACTATTTTCTTATTGCAACAAATTATTGCGGGTACGATTGAAGTTCCTCTCAATTAATATTAATATTAGTGAAAATACTTTATAATAAATATAAAAAAAATCCCTTATTTTTGAGATACAATTTTTGAAAAAGTAATTTTGGAAGTCTGAAATTATGAGCTAATAATAAATAGCTTAATAAAATACTAAATCATAAAGAATTTTAATTTGTTTTACTGCCAGTTTTTGGAACGTTATTTCAAATTGGACAATAAACTCACACGATAGTAATGGAGGGTTAATTAACTTTTAACATTAGTAAATAATATTTTCTATCTTCTTCTGTCAAATTATTTATAGCCAATAAAATGTGATAAATTAAGAAAATGAACGTCTAGATATTAATTTATAAGTCCTAGATATTTAAGTGCTATAAAAAAGTAGATAAAGTTCTAGAAGCACTTGACCTGATGCTGAATTTGACAAATATTATTAAAAAATAAACAAATTATTTTTAATATCGAAACATTTCCACTTCAAGAATTGACAGTTTATTAGTAGATTTTTTTAAAATTAATTTTAAAAAAGTATTTTACTTTTTACTGATTTTTTTTTAATCCAAAATTTATTAAGTGCACATACCTAAAATTAGTTTTTTTTATTTTATATTAATATTATTATTCATTTTTTGCTTGGATCCTTTAAGGATTTACAATTAATAAATTATATTTTGCGAGTTTTTTTTTTCTTTAATAAAATTTTATTATTATATTTACAATTAATAAATTTAAACTTAAATATTACAAATATATACAAAAATTTATCTGGTGTTGTTATTTAATTGATCATACAAATCTCAAGTTTGTTCCTTTTATAAAATAATTCGAAAAAATACAGTCAAAATTGGTAATATTGAAATTAAATATATTATAATTGGTTTAACACCGGAACTGCTTAAGGCGCTTGCATGACATAATAAATCCTCAGGGAAAATTTCTAATATTGGTAATTTACGTCCTGTTGTAGGATCATGACAGGTATTTGCACGTGCTCTCTATTTATATATATTTAATAAATGATAATTGTAATGTAAAAATATTTTTTTTAATTAAAAATCTTACCTGCATCATTAATTTCATTTCATCATTTTGAATAACTTTTATTTGTGCCGATTCTCTTAACCAACGCCTTAACCAATGTCCAAACCATACTAAACCACATTCACATTCAAGTGGATTATTTGATGTATCTAAACCACCAATAATACTTCGTGTACCAACTGTATCCCAATATGTAATATTTGGATAAAAACTATCTGCAGCTAATGCAGCTATCCGATTATCCGAAATATCAATTGTTAAATGTGGTATTGAACGTAATGTATAAAAAATGCTTGGTGGTAAATCTGATATTTTCGTATTACGTAATCGTATTTTTAATTTATGATTATGTGCTAAACCTTCAAATGCAGTACTTGTTATTGTATGTACATTCCGGCCATATATTTCAATTAAATTTAATTTTGTATTATTTATAAATTTTGAAAATAATTCACCATTTATGATATTATCAATAACATGAATATGTAATTCTTGTAAACCCGGTAAACGTGTAATTATTTCACCTAAATTTTGTGATGATGTTATTTTTAATTTACGTAAACTTTTTAATTTTGTAAATATTATTGGATTTGTTATTTTTATATCTAATATATTTAATTCATCTAAATGTTTTAATGCTAACATATCATAAATTGTAATACGACGAATTGGATTATGTGCTAAATCTAATATTTTTATAGAATTTATTGGTAAATATTCAATAATATTACTAGCATTTATAATTTTATTATTTGATACATTTAATATACGTAATAAACGCATTTGATGAAATGAATATATTTCTTGTATATAATTATTACTAATATCTAATTGTGTTAAATATGGTAAATTTAATATTGGTAATATATATAAACCCATACCTTTAATATTTAATTGTCGTAATTGTTGTGTATGTAAAAATACTTCACGTAAATTACTTGTAACAATTGGATTATAACTTAAATCTAAATTTGTTAAATTATTAAGGAACATAAATGTATTATCTGGTAATACTGTAATTTTATTACGTGATAAATTTAAATCATATAGGAATTGTGAATTTATAAACATTGTTGAATCTAAATATTCTAAATTATTATTAATAAATTGTATTATACGTAATGTAAAACCAACATCAGAAAATGCTGGTACTGGCCATACCGATAATAAATTATATGATATATCTAAATATTCTAAACGTGTATTCATAAATACTTCACGTGGTAATGCACGTAATTTGTTATTACGTAATTTTAATATACGTAATTTTTTTAAATTTGAAAATTGTTCAACTTGTAATTGTTCTAAACGATTTAAACTAATATCTAAATATTGTAAATTATTTAAACCTTGAAAGCTACGCCGACGTAACGAGGTTATATTATTTTTTGATAAATTTAATATTTCTAAATATTGTAAATCACCAAATGCATGATTACCTAAATTTATTAAATTATTACCCATTAAATTTAATATTCTTAATGTATTACCTAAATTACGAAAACTTAATGAATTTGTTATTAAATTATAACTAATATCTAATTTATATATATATAAATATGAACTTAAAGTATCATCAAAATTTGTAATATGATTATAACTAATATTCAATTTTAATGGCATTGATGTATTTGATATAAAATGAAACATTTTTAATGATACTGAACATAATGAATTATACATTAAATCTAAACTTATTAATGATGGTAAAAATGCAAATGCTGAATCTGATATATTTTTTAATTTATTATATGATAAATCTAATTTTGTTAAATATTCTAATTTATAAAAGCTATACGATTCAATAAAACGTATTTTATTTGATTGTAAATTAATAGTTTGTAATTCATTTAAATTATTAAATGTTTTTGATGTAATATTATCAATTAAATTATATGACATATCAATTTCAACTAAATGTTTATGTATATTTGATATAAATAAACCAGTTGGTATATTTGTAATTTGATTAAAACCTAAATTAATATAACCTAATTCATGCATTGTCATTAATGATTCATTTTTAATTAATTTTAAATTATTATTATCTAAACCTAACCATAATAATTCAGTTAATGGACTTAATGCATCCATTGGAAATTCATCACGATACATTGCAAATGATAATTCTAAAATTTTTAATGTTTTTGATATATTCTCAAAAACATATGGATTTGTATATACAATATCATTAAAACTTAAACTAATTTCTTTAATTGAATTTAGACCAGTAAATGAACCAAATTGTAATGCTGTTATTTTATTATTACGTAATAATAATGTTTGTAATTGATTACCCCAACCAATAAATATACTATCTGATATTTCAGATATTGTATTATAACCCATATTTAAATATGATAATTCGGTATAATTACGTAAACCATCAATTGGTATTTGGGTAAAATTATTACCACTTAAACTTAATACACGTAAATTTAATGAATATTCTGGTAAATTTGATAAATGTGCAATATTATTTGATGTTAAATATAAATATTTTAATTTATTTAATTTACGTATTGCACCGGGTACACCTTGTAATTGATTACGTTCTAAATCTAAATATTCTAAACTTTCTGTAATACCATCAAATGCATCAATATGTATTCTTTCAATTTCATTAAATGCCATTACCAAATGTACAATTTTAAAACCTCGAAATACACCAATTGGTATTATTTTAATGAAATTCTTTTCCAAATTAATTGCTTTTAAATGTAAATCATTGTAATTATTTAATAACCAATTTGTATAAATTTCATCAATTAAATTCATACCCAAATCTAATTTTTCTAAATGCATTCGTATTATACGAATATCCTTAAATGTTATTGTTTTAATTAAATTATCACGTAATGATATTATCCTTAAATCATATAAATGTTCGAATATTTGTTGCGGAAATATTGTTAATAAATTTCTAGATAGGTCAACAGTTATTAATGATTTTGGTAGATATTGTCCATTTATATGATAAATACGATTACTACTTAGATCAAGCCAAACAAGTTTACGTAATTTTGATAATGGTCGTATAATATGATTAAAATTTATTAATGTAGATGATGATGATGATGATGATGTTGTTCCTACACCACCATTTCCTATTGCTGTTACAGATGATAATCCAGATGTTAAAGGTGTATACGATGATGAAGTATTGGTTTTGGTATCATCATGATTACTGCTTGTTAAACTTAATTCTGTTATTTTATTACCAGATAAATGTAAACTACGTAAGGATTCGGATAAACTACCCCAGTTGCCATCTAATGTTGTTATATGATTTCTATATAAAAAAAATATTAAATTTGTTAAAAGTTGAAAAGTTCAGATATGAAATATAGAAATTTTTTATTTCTTTTTAGCTATGTATTTATATAAAAATGGAAATTTTGATGTTCCTTTAAATGTTTACTGGGTACTTACCGTTGTGCAACTAATCTACTTAGTGTATGCATGTTCCGTAGTGCTTCTAAAGGTAAATATTGAAGTTGATTACCCGATATATCTAGGGTTAAAAGACTGTGTGTCATGGTCCTGCAATATAATAAAAATGAACATGAAGAAAATGAATTTTAAAGAAGGAGTTATTTAAATTTTAATATTTATATGATTTTGTCAATAATTAGTTTTAGTTAATTCATGTTATGTAAGAAAGCGTAAAAATAGTTTTAATATTTTGTAGCTATATGCTTTGATGTAATGTCTTTTAAGACCATCGAAGTTGTTCGAAATGAATTCAGCTTTCTATGAGTACAAGTAGTAAACAAAATTTACCATAAATAAAATAATTTTAAGACTATAGGGAAAGTGTTAATGGTAGCGACCATTTGCGTCCCACTATTGAATGTCATTTATCTTTGTTGCAATTAAAGTTAAGGGATTTGATAATAAAAGTTGCCGCTTGGAATAGATAAAAAACTATGAAATTGTAGGTCCAAATGCTGTGAAATTGAATTAGAAAGAATAGGCCAAGTAGCAGTCGTTTTTTATGATTTAATTTCCATTGTCGATAACAATTTGATACTTGATTTATAATTTAAAAACTACCTTTCAACTCAGCTTGTGTTGAAACTTTCAACTTTCAAATGGTTGTGTTAAATTTATCTTTTCGAATAATTGTCTTGTTATATTTATATGTGCATGCTATTCAATTTATCTGAAAAATTCCAGTCATAGACAGCATAACATTATTTCAAATAGCAGGAATTTATTAAAGGATTAATTTTATTTTAAAATTTATATAAACTCATTTTAATCCCATTACTATTTTTCTATATTTATTTAGGTTCATGTTAAAGTTTTCATGTAAATGGACAGTATTTCTTCAAGGTTCGTGTAAAAATATACTGGAATATTTTTGGTTTATATACAATGTCCTTGAACTACATACTTACAAATACCAACAAAAATATATGTATAAACCAGCAGGAACAAAATATTAACACATTACTTCAAATTCTTAATATGATTTCACTTAAAGTAGGTCGATTTGTAGTATACTCGTAACATGGTTTTCAGAAAAAATCTTAAGAATTTCCTCCTGCTATTTTACAACAATAATAATACATTATGAAAAAAAAAATTGGTATTTTTTTTTCGGTATTTGGTTAGTAAAATTATTACTATAAATTTATCTCAGGACATTTTTACCGTTTGGGGATTTCATATAATGTTTATGTATTCTGTGTATCATCCTGACAAAATATGAAAATATTCTAAAAAAAATAGATAGAAACTAAAAAGAATTAAAATATCGCATGTGTCGCACAAATAAAATATTCTAACTTGCTTGTTGTCATCATTTTAGAAACGTTTTTGTTTTTTTTTGGAAGAACGAATTTTAAAATTTTGAGAAACACAATTTAGAAATGCGAAGAATTTGAAATGACTTTATATATGAAAATTTTTCCTAAATGTAAAATTACAAAATTGTGATTTCTAAGGACGATTTTATATTAATTATATTTATTTAAATATTTTAATTAAAATATTGCGTACAAGGACGTAAATAAAAATAAAACTAATTTAAATTTAAGTTACCAGTTTCGAAAGACTTCTTATATACTAATTTAAGACAATTCGGTAACCCTATTTCTTAAAAATCCTATTACAATATTAATAAATGTACAATCATACAAAATAAATTTGTAGAATATTCATTGCCATGTATACAACACAATTAAGGTCTAGCTAAAAATAATGAGTTCGGCGTTTCTTTAACCTATTTATATGCATGTAAGCGTTTCTAATTGGTTTTATGTAAATTTTATTTGCAGATATTACATTTATTATAATTTTCTTTTTTTTGAGGTTTCTATGAGTAATACAATTTTCAAATTATTTTCGTGGAAAGAAAATATATACATATGTACATATATAAATGTTTAAAAACCAAAATGAGTTTTTCATTTGAAATAGAAAAATAAATTAAAAAAAAAGAAAAGAATGGAAAGGATTTAACATAAATATAAATAAGATAGGTAAATGTATACGTATATATACAAATTTCCTTATAATTCCTTAAATTAAAATATATACTTGAGAGTGATTTAATTGCGTTGTTTGTGAATTTAAGGGTGAAATGTTCAAAAAAGAATTAAGAATCATAAAATATACGAGTATAAAAATATGTTATTTATGAATTAAAAAAAAATGTTATACATGATTTGGTTAAATTATAATCAAAAGAAATATAATCTAATACTTTTTATTGTTTTAAATAAAAGGAATAAAACTATGAGTGTGATAAATAACATTAATTTGCCATAAATTTTAATTGGTATTGTAATGTACTTAAAAGAAATTCACTTTGAGTTTTTTCTTAAAATAATTTAATCCGGTTCGAAGGACCAATGAGCGAAACATTAGAACTATAGTAAGAAAAAAACGAACTTTCTTTGAAAATGCTAAGGTTTCGAACTTTAAGTTCTATAACATGATAGAAACAATAGATATTTTAAATTCAAAGTAGCATGAGTACGCCTTCGTGGATAAAAAGTATTTAGTGTTTTAAATTTAACATAAAGAGTATTCCATGTCTTTATGATTAAGGAAAGTTAGGCAATCAATTAAATAAATTATTATTTTAGTTGCCGAAACCCAATAGCTATTTCCCAAAAAATTTGTATATGTACTTAGAAACTATATAAAAATATAGTAATACTCATAATACCGCAAATCTTCTTATGAATGATAAACACTCATCTAGGAAGATGTTCAATCAGCGTTTAGCTTTTGTAGCAGTCGAATAAGGTACGTAAGAATATTATTAAATTAATGTTTAAATGATTACATAGAAAACTCTGCTTTACAGTTCCAGGCTGTTAAAATGCCACACTTTTTATTAGTTTTTCAATAAAGAAAAA
Source organism: Rhamphomyia laevipes (assembly GCA_963920725.1). Lineage (NCBI taxonomy): Eukaryota > Metazoa > Arthropoda > Insecta > Diptera > Empididae > Rhamphomyia > Rhamphomyia laevipes. Next base: position 40,928,769 of record OY987258.1, on the reverse strand, counting down.
TCTAGAACTTAGAGGGTCCTAAATATTTAAAGAAAAGAAATCTTCGTTACTGACTAAATGCTATTAATGCATTTAGTAGTATAAGTTTCATTTAAATGGTCTATTCTATACTGTACACAGAGTACAATATTCAAAAGTAAAAATTCGTGACCTGATTATGCTAAATTATTATCGTTCTTATCAAATTTCACTTACCCAAAACTCCTTTCTGATATATGTTGCAATTTATTATCCACCAATTTTAAAGTTTCCAATCTTAGTCCTTGAAACGTTTCGTCATCTACATTTTGTAAATGAGTCCTTGACATTTCAATATATCGTACTGAATTTTGTAAAAATTCTGAAAAATAAAAAAAAAAAATTAATTTTATTATTAATTTATGTAATTATAATAAATTTATCTAATTTTTTTTATACTGGGTAAAGTAGCAATCTAAATTTCTAAGTAATCTACCCAGAGACCCAAAAAATAAAAATATTTCCTATATTTTGAGTAAAAACCGGAAAGAAAAATCTTGTCCTTGATTAATATTTCCTTTTGCATATATTAAAAAAAAAAAAATCAAAAACTCAAAATCTATTTAAATTTTAAAATTAAATTTCCATTAAAGTAATTTAAAACCACTCAACATAAAAAATTCACTAATCTAATGAAAATTTAATTTTTTTTTATAATCAAATTTACCATGAAATTCATTTTAAATTTTTCAAGGATCAAATTTTATTTTTGACAAAAAATATAATTTCTGTAATTTTCATGATTTTACCAAGTATTTAATATTTTTCGTTTACAGAAATTAAACGAATTTGTTTAAGCATATTTAAATATTTCTGTAGAAAAGTAATAGATACAAAAATGGCAGTTACGATGTCTTTAAATGTGTCAATATTCTATGTATAAAAAATGTGTTTAAAACTATATTTATACCATAATATTTAAAAATATCGCAAGGTCGCAGTGAAAAACGTATTTCAATATCGCGAAAACGTTGGGAAAAATGGTGTAATTTAGATATATCGCACAAACCGCAAAATTTTGACAGAAAAACAGTTTTATAATTGAAAATAAGAGTCAGGAAAAAACCTGAAAATAGAAGAAGAGGCCTTCGTCGATAGTAAATAAATATCCTGTGCAATTCCTTAAATATTACATGACATTCTTCATTTGAAATTATTTTTTTTATAATTTAAATTTATTGTAAATATAATTATGGATTCAGTTAAGACTGTGATGGAGAAAAAAGCTAGATTATAACAAAATATTGTGAAAATTCTCGGAAACACTAATAAAACTGGCAGAGCATCTCAATTAAAATTATAATTTTTGCGCTTTACGTTTTTTTATCCGACTGTATAAATAAAATGGTCCTAGTCCTACTTCGTACATTTTAAATTTTGCGTTTTTCATAACAAACTTACTAATATTAAATAGAGAACAGCAAGAATTTCAATGCTTTTATGTTAAAATTGAAATAAACTACAAAAAGACTTTTTAGTATACAATTAAGGACTTGTTAAGGTTTTTTCCACCGACAATTGGAAAAAAACCGATAACATCTTAGCGAATCGTAATTGTTCTATGTATGGAAAAATTATGGTTTTGTTAATAAATATTATGATTTGCTTCTACGTTTAGTAAAAACCAGTTGCTATTCTTAGTTGCTATTCTTACTGCAAGTTGCATATTCTAAGTCGTATGTTTTCATTTTCGAATATTCCGATATCTGGAAGAAGATACCATGCCGTAGGGATGTTTATAAAGTATACTCTTAGTTCCGATTTAAATAATTACCGTAATGACCCCGATATGTCCTTATGAGAGGAAGACAACGCTGCTATAACCTCAAAATTTTGAAAATTTTTGAACTTACGACAAATAAACAAACAAAATAAATTCCCTTAAAAAATGTCCTTTATAACTTTATTCTATAAAATATTTTTTTTAGGTTACATAATATTTTTACCAAATTACAAAAATGCTTGCAGCGGAAAATTTAATTTTCTTGAAACTGCATTTTCTTTCGTTTAGCACAAAAGGAAAGGACTTTTTATTATTTATAAAAAAATTATTAGTGCAGTTTGTGCTTGGTAAATAAGTAATTTTCAAACTAACAAAATGTTCGGCTGGTAATGCGTAATTTAATTTTGCTGTATAGTTTAAATATTTTTTATTAAATTTACTTTTCAAATACGATAAATTTTAAATGGAATTAGAAGTATTTTTACTAGCTGTTTTTCGTTAAATAATATTTTTTTTAGTAGTTTTTTTTTACTATAGCGTTCTAAAGAATTGCTTCTTTCAGGCGTAAATTTTTCATAGTACATATAGTTGTATTATATAGAAAATGGAAAATAGTGTACGCTGGAAATAGTTTACATAAAAAAATAATATAAAATAAGTTTTTTTTGTTTTGTTTTTAATAAAAATAATTTCCTTTTTGTAGGTAAATATTTTTCTCTATTTCTGGGAAAATATTTTCAAAGCAAATTTAAGAAACAAAAATAAAACGTTCTATAAATTTTATCGTTTTTGTTTGTACAAATAAGAAAAAAAAAGAAATATTTTTTTATCCTTTTAGTTTGTTGTTTTGAAAAGTTTCAGAGCAATTTAATTTAGAAAATAATATAAAAAAAATTAAAATTATCAAAATGGTTTTTAAAGTTTAGTCAATTAAGAGTTTATTTTGAGAAAATATATGAGGCATATGAAAATTTCAAAGAATTTGAATATAAAGTTGAAGATCAATTTATGGTATTATTATAAAATGTGCTTGATGAACTACAGATTTTCATAATAAATATCGAGAATATTTTACAACTAAATTTTACATCAATTTTGTATAAATTTAAATTTAATATTAGAAACTTGCCAAAAGGAAATTTCCAAAAATGTCAATATTCAGTATATGTTGAAATTAGTCTAAAAAATAACTTAAATATATGAAATTATATGGAATCAGTTGTAATTCACTACGTCATTAAAGTATGTCAACGCTTTAACAGCGTTGTTATGTCGAAAAGTCATTAAGAGAGACTATCTTTAGGATTAGGTCTAAATAAAGCAAACATTTGTTATAGAAAGTATAATAAAGTGTGGTCCTGTACATGCTCGACCACGATATATAGTTAAACATTTTTCAGAACTGGTTTAATGCAAATATTTCATCACTACAAAAATATGGAAGGTTACAAAATGACAGATAATTAAAATTTTGTAATTTTTTTTTATTTGAGAAATTACTAAAGCTGGTGCCAGAATACGTCGCTATCGTTTGTCGTCGTGAAATGGCAAAAGAAAAATCAAAATTATGTATTTCCATATTATTCAACCAGCAATAATGTCGCCCATCATTAGTTACTGAGTTTCTATTGATATTTGGGTGCCTTTTTTTTATTTATTTGTCAAAAAATAGTAGAAATGGTAGAAACATTTATAGAAGCTGTTAAAAAATGAAATTAATCTATAATTTAAAATTTTCTGGATACAAAACCTTCAAATTATAATAACATATGACAGATGACACTGAACTTCGCGACGATGTGTTGTGTTTAGTTAAGGAACAACATCTACAGCGTCACCATCGCAGCGGCACGCATCAGCATTAAAGTGAAATATTTTTTCCAGAAGAGGAGATCAATAAAATTAGGTCCACTATTTATTTTTCCCATTAAAATCTTGTAGGGGTGGGTAACTTTTAATTCTTCATCAAATTTATGAATATTAAATTTTAATTTTTTAATCGAAAAACTGAATCAAGAGGAGCTAAAACGAAGGATTGATATTAGTTACAAAAATGATCTAAATCATATTACATTTTATCAATAATAAACAATGTAGAGCCAGATGGATAAATCGTTAACATAAGGTTAACTTTAAATAACTTTAAGAAAATCTCAAATAAATTTGATATTAGTTACAAAAATGATCTAAATCATATTACATTTTATCCTAACTAAATCATATTCTAAAAAATTACATAAATTTCTCAATTTCATACTATGTGAATTAAATTAAAATTTTAGTCCATAACTACATCATTAAATAAAGATTTTAAAATAATATTATTCTCCCACCTAAATAAAAGATATTATTCTGGACATTAAATTTTTTTTTTGTCAAATACTATATTTAAAAAAGAAATAGCTCCTAAAAATACATTTTTCGTTTGAATATAAAACTTTTCCGTAATCACAAACTCATGATAATGTAATAAAAAAAAATTATACAGTCCTTAAAATCCCATTATCTTTGTAAACATGACTACACCCACCTCTCTCTGCACACTTGTATAAGTTAAACATTAAACAGAGTCTACAAAATAAGGCGGCACCAAATTTGACAACACGACAAAAACCATATACAGAGTAAGTATGTAGACATAAAAATATCCTTGCTTTAATTTTTAGAAGTAATTTGAAGATTTTTTTTTTTACAATTACCCGGCCGAAGGTTGAGCTTATGAAGGATAAGAGAAAAATTTAATTTTTTCCTATATTTTATAATAATATTAAAAATGATACTACAAAAAATGTATATATTTTGCCCTTGAGGCTATTTAAATAAATTTTCTTTTTCTTATTTAATTTTTTTTAGGGACACGGCAAAGACAGAAGGCAAAAAAAAAAAGTTTCTAATTCGAAAAAGAAAATTTTGTGGTTTCTGTTTATTTTTTTTTGTATTGGCTTTTTAAAAATATGAAATGATAAAGATAAATAAATTCGTAAATTCATCCATTGTTTATTTAGATTTTAAAATGAATTCAACTTATGGTTCACATTCAAAATGATATTTTAACATAAAAGCTGGTATCTCTTTCGAATATCTTAAAATCTGTAATATAATAAAATATTAGGAGATATGACGCAATAATTCTATTATAATCGAGATATAAAGGATTCGGTGGAAAGTTTACCTGGTATTACTATATTTTCTTTGAAGCCTCATATTCAAATTCGTAATAGTTTTGAAATTTTTATAAATACATAACTAAATTACGTATTAGAATATATTTTTTTGAATGAAAATAAAAAACACAGTGCAGGTCGGTCTTGTAGAAGCAAGTTTCGCAGAAGAAAGTGTTCCCGATGCAACATTATGCAAAAAGATGATATTGTACACTTTCTCGGTAATTGCCCAATATTAAAAAGTCACCGGACAAATAATATGACAGATTATACAAATTTATGTTGTTAAGACGGTCTGGAGTAGGAAGAGATGAATTTAATTACTAAAAATTTCATATTAATTCATTTTAACAATAATTTAAAATAAAATAATTAAAAATGAATTTAATTTACGAAGAAAATTATTAGCAAACATGAAACTTATAAGGATTCATTAAGGAGGTGGGATGGGTTGATATCGCTATAGCAAAATTCAGCCATCGACTGGTGGTGTACAATGGGTCAAATTGTTCAAATCATTTTTTAACTTAATAAATTTAAAGTTAGATATAAATTAGGCGCGGAAAAGGTTAAGGGTAATTGAAATCCTAAAAATATTCAACTAAAATTGTGTAAAAAGTGATTTTAATAAATTGGTTTTGTCAATTTTGCATAAATATGGCAATTTTTTAGATGAATTAAAATAATATAAGAAAATGTTGTTGCCATAACAATGAAATTAAATTTCCATAACTTTTTGATTCTTTTAAAATAAAAATGTCACTAACATTTTCAATATTTCGCGATAATAATAATAATTATCCTTGTTACACAAATGATTGATTGGTTGGACTTTTAAGCACTTTAATTTCTCATAAAAGCTATAGTTGTTATTCATTTTGTTTCTGATGAAACTGACCGAAGAAACACATTAAAATCTGTTAAATTTCATTAAAGATGACATCCGCTAGTCTTGATTCTAGATTCTAGACTATTAAATAAATATTTAAATAACATATGCAGAAACAAATATACAAACAGCACTTAAAAAATACAATTGGCTGCTTAACTAATTCAATTTATTTCTATAATAGTTACAGCAATTAATTAATTATAATGATATTATACAAATCCTCTTTAATTAGGAAACTAAATAATTTAAATTTACAAAAATTTTCATCATATTTCATAACTAACTTAAATATTATGACATTCTAGCGATGACAATATTTTTTTTAGTTCTTTTATTTCCTAAGAAACAGACATACATAAACAATAATAACAGGAAAAAAAAAAAATTTAACTGATAGTAAAAAGGACGAATTTGTATTTTTTTATATTGTAATAAAAAACCAAAAAAAAAAAAATATGATAAAATTGTTAATTTTCTTATATTTCCTTTCATATTATTATGTTTTATTTGTGGTCATTCTTTTATTTCTTCCTTTTCATCCTTGACAAATTTAATAATAATAACAACTGTACAAGTTATACACAATAAAATATGATTTTTTTTTTCATCTTGTTTATCCTTTTTTTGTTGTTGATTAGGTGGCTGACGAAATGTGAATAGAACGATGCCTTCTTTTATTTGTATATGCTCTAAGCGCAAAACTTTTATACAACAACAATAACAACAACAACAACAAAACTTTATCAAAAGTTATACACATAAGTTTGATTTTTATTTTTCACCACACACAGGATCAAGGATATTTACCTGCGGATAAAGATAAGATTAATGCAAATAGAAAGTAGATCCTAATAATGATAAGATTTTTAGTCTTATGAATTTTGTAGCCAGGATATTTAATATCCTTTGTCTCTTAAAAAAGCAAACAATGAGATTATAAATATATATATTTAGATGCTCTATCATAAATAGATAGAGTAATATAGGACGAATTATCCTTAAGGTCTTCCATTTAGTATCATCATTATATCATCACATTTTTACATTCTATTTTCACTCTCTTTCCTCTCTCTGTCTCGGTATGTTAAAGGACATAATTTTGTTAAAATATATAAACTTATATTTTGGTTTGGTATTATTCGTATTATGTTGTATCGGTTTCGGATGGAATGGGAACTATGTAATGTGGTTTTTGGTAATTCTGTTTGTTGGTATGTTATACATAAATATATTTTTTTAGTCCTTAATTTTTTTTGGTTGGCTAATTTTATTATATACGGAAGTTTTTTGATGACAGCCAAAAATTTAAGGTGTTATTATCCGTGAAAAGTTTTATATTTGTTGATATTTTTTTGGTCCCTTTTTTTCAGATTGGGACAAAATTTTTTCATTTTTTTTTTTATTAATGACGTAAAGTTTAAATGACATTATCATTATGAAATTGTTGGTGTTTTTTTTACTTGTATATGTAAAAGGATGAATAAGTACATTACCAGGATATATTTTTAATCCTTTTTTATTTTGTATTTTAGAAAATTGTATTAAGTAAAATATTTTACAGTAGTTAAATGTAAGAGTGTAATAAATTTTATGGTGATGACAGCTTAAAAATTTATGTTTTGTATAATAAATTTTTACTATGACAGATTTTCAACAATTGTTAATTATTGGTGGTAAATATATTTAGCATACAGTTTACTATTTAGACTTGTTTGTAGTTTATTATAGCGCATTGTAATATAAAACCTGTCAAATTAATATTTAACTTAAAAGTTGTTTTTTTTTCAGGAGAATCTTATCATTCGTGGCTGTTTTTTTTCACCGATCAAAACAAGAAACATTAAAAAACGTGGCTATTGTAGTAGTCTGAATTTTATGTCAGTACATTTTGTTATAATGAAATCAAAATATAGAAAAATGATAAACTATTAAAAATGTAATAAGAAACTCACTTTTAAATTACTTAAGAAGAGAAGTCTGACAAGACTTTATTGAAGAGTTACAGACAGGTTTATAATACAAATCAGATTCCTATCTTAAAATTCTTAGAAACATTTTAATTTTTACTTCAATCAGATTTTCATTCATTGTTTTTATATTACCCTTTTAAAATATTTCTTAAGGTCAATCTGAAATGTAAGCAAGAAGTTCTCCATGTAATTTCAAACTTTATATTTTCAATTTACACAGAAATATCATAAATATTTTTATTTTTAATTTGAATGTATATGCTTCGAACATCAAAAATAATCGAAACTGTGACTGGCAATTGTTGAAAAGTTTAGTGTAAAAATTGAATTGCTGGAATTAAAAATAAATAATGAATTTAGACACAGAACTAATTAAAATCTAATAGTTTTAAATAATTTTTTTTTATACAATATATTTCATTTTTGATTTTTTTACTGGGGCTTACATTAAAAATTGCCTGACATTCTGAAGTTTTAAATGAACGATTTTCATTGCAAAGTTCATATTTAACAATATAACCAAGTTAACTTGTCTACACTAACAAACTAATTTTCAATACAAAATTACAATATTTCTTCGTAATTTTTCCAAATTTTTATCAATTTTTCATAATTTTCTTTTTTCTCTTGTTTCAATTTATTAATCAAAAACCATTTAAGAAAAAAAAAAAACTTATAAAGCTTAAATTTTTCTTAAAATAACATAAAAAAGTTTGTTCTTTTTTGCTGGTAATCTAAATTTTTTGCATGCTTTTGTGTTTCAATTAAGGACATATTTTTTTTTTTTTTTTTTAAAAAAAATCCCTTTGTAATGGACTAGTAAAATGTAAAGCACAATTTTAACAAAATTGAAAAATTTACCCCCAAGTCACGTTTTCTTGGTACATATCCAGAATAAGATGAATATTATTATTATTGTTATAATGTTTTGTATAATATTATGTAGGATAAAAATTCTATGGTTTATACATAAATTTATGCATATACACTAACACTATAAACCGATAACCAACAAAAATATTGAAATTTAAGGATAAAATGATAACATATACAAAAAATGAATATACCAAACAAGAATATGAAAATAACAAATGTTCTGTACACGATTATAGGAAAACTTGCAAGTCAGCAGTAGATTAACACAAGGATATGATCTACTTCTGAAGACCAATTTAAAAAAAAAAAATCAGGATTATATATATTTTTTTTAAATTTAACTTAGTCATCAGGTCTAAACTAGGAAATTTGAAAAGTTGGCTTCTCATATCCACTATTATTTTAAGAATAATATTTTGTGCGACTGAGTTTATTAAAAAGAATCTAATTTTTTAATGTTAAAAACATTATACCAAGTGTAAAGGCCCAATCGTAATGTGGGCGCAAACCTTTAGCGGTAGCTGTAGATTTTTCCCCCCCGCCAAGACAAATCCAGTACAAACGCAATGCTGGCGGTGGCTGAGAAAATTATATTTTATTATATTATTATATTTTTTGTTTGAAATCTTTATTATTTTTTTAAAATGTCACCATGAAAAATGTCAGTCAAATTTAAAATTCGCCTCCTTTATTAAAATTCTCTAGCGCTGGCAGTTAAATATTGAACATTGTTCAATCTTGGCTGTAGCTTCTTTTTCCTTAGCGGTGACCGCTAGCATTGTGTTTGCTTTCATTGATTTCCATATGTTGAACAATTTTCAAAATTTGCGGTAAAGGTTTGCGCCCAAATTACGATTGGGCCTTTATGTAAAAAACTGTAATGAGTAAATTTATTTAATTATTATTATTTTTTATCAAAAATATCCTTTTTTAAAAAGAGGATTATTTTATATTAACTTAACATGTATTTACAATGTTATTGTTAATGTTTTATGGTCTACTTTAACTAAAATTTACAAAATATAATAATAGATAATACCAGACTGTGATCCTTTTATATCCTTAAAATTATACAAAACAAGACAACTAAGTAAACATAATATTAACAAAAAAATATAACTATAAGATAGATTGTATAAAATGCATCAGGTTTTTAAGTTATACATACTATATATTTACCATTATGTAATATTCAGAGATTGACGTAAAATAAATGTTTTAACTATACTTTCTGGATAATATCCTGGAAAATCTTTTAGTTTTATGAATAATATTTAGTAACTGTAGAGACAACTTCTTTACATATTGTACAATATAAATACAGGAAATTTAGCTTTTCCGATCTGGAAAATTTTAAGGCAGTATTTATCAGACAGTTTCAATTAAAAATTAGATAGGAGTTAAAATTTTGTAAGTCGGTCCTGACTTTGATTGTAATATAAATTGGAAATTGTTAAGTCGGTCTGTTTTACCAGTTACAATTAAGATTTTGTGGGTAAGGTTAAATGTATTTGTTTTGAAGGGCCTCCAATTCTTTTTGAATCTATCAAAATCATTTTACTTAGGTAATTAGTTAAGAAGAGTTAACTCTTCTTAAGTGGCACTATAATAGCCATTATTTCATCAATATATTACAATACGTTTTACTTACAAATCTAAGGAAATTTTATTCTACTCAGATGGTCATTCGCAAAGATGCGTTTTTCACTTAATCAAATGCATCATTCACAGAGATTCAATGTACGGAGGACAAAACAAGAAAATTATTTTATTCCAATTGGAAGTATTCTATCGAAATGCCAATCATGTGTTACACAATATCCCATTTTAATGTTAATCTACATCCTTTTGTATCTCTTGAATTTTCTTCGTACATAAAGGTTATCAATATATAGTTACTTAAAATGAACTGACTGACGTGTAGCATTTTCAAAATTCTTCTATTAGTTTTCTGATCTATTAGATTTTAGTTTTGTTTTTAACTAACAGAAACGTGTAATGTTTACCTTTATTATGTATTCGGTTACTCTTAGATCTTTTTAATTAGTATATTTTCAGTATATTCTGAAAATTGAAGTAAATAACCTGAAAATGAAATGTTGAAGTAATCATTTTTATATTACCCGGAAAATTTTATACAAACTTTTAAAGTTTTTTATCTTTACATATTTCGTTAAAGTTCTATATTTATTTTCATTATATACATTAAATGTATGTAAAAGGATATTCTGTACTCAAAATTGAATGTTAAATATTTTTTTTTTATATTGTGGTTATAGTAGTAGTTACTGTTACTGAACGTATATATATAATTTGGAAAATTGATGTTATGTAAGCTCGTTTTTTACCATTAAGACACTTAGCATATAGTGAATTTAATTGAACATATTCCCATAAAGGACTTAAGATTTCTGTCGTATTCCTTATACGGTTCTACCTACAAAATATCAAAATAAATGTGTGTATACATAATATTTGAAATTTTAACTTGTTTTCTTCGTCACTTATTTTGTATATGTTTGGAAATGGTAAATTGCATGATGAAAATTTTGTTTTTATTTTTTATATAGGTTAAAATTTTCAGACAAGCAATTAAATTTTTAATATTTTGTTGTTCTTATTTTGTTAATTTAACATGAAAGAATAATATTTTTTTAAAAAAATCCTGATAACCTAGGGGTTTTTAAAAAAAATTAGATGTTATTAAAACAGAGTTTTATAAAAAAGATCAGAATTTAAGAAATGCAACAACCAGAATTTTTTAATATAGATCCACTGAACCTATTAACCTCATAATTTTGACATGAACTTGTAACAATACGAAGCCAAACATAAGATTTATTTTTTAACTATTAATCCTTAGTTTTAATTATAGTTTTGCAAATGTTATTCAATTTCGACACCGCAGCGGGTGCTAGTACAAAACTAACTAGGTAATTTTTAAATATAAACTCATGCAGATTACTTAATAATTATATATCCGAAAATGACAGGGTTGTTAAAATGTCTATCCTCGGTTACATAAAGAAAAATATTGATTTCAGTTGATTTTTATTAAATTTTCTTTCCATCACAACATTTTCAATATAGTTATTCCATAATTCCTCGTACGAAAATCAAGGGTTTTAAGTGAAGAAAATAAAAACAGCTTTAAAATGGTTCAGATTTTTTTCAAAAATATTACCAAGGTTAGATTATTGAACTTTATTTGTTAGAGCAAATGTGCGACATTAATTCTAGCGAAATTATAAGTTTAATATAAATTTTTGCTATGAAATTATAGAGAAGAAGTTTTTCTTTGGATTTTAATTAATTGTAAGCGTAAATTAAAATTTTAGAAAATATTAAATTATATATTTTTTATTTTATTTAAAATTGATGTAATTAACATGATGAAATGTTGATGGTAATGGAAAATTAAATCAATTTAAATAAAGTTGAATGAAGACTTTTCCTTACAAAGATTATTTGTGGGGTAGTTTTTTTAAATTATTATAAATTAGTGTAATTTCAATTTAGACGTATTATTTATTCTGTTATTTGTAAATAATTGTAATGATATTTTAAATAAAATTCACTTCAATTTTCATGAATTTCTTAGTAATTTTTTTGTAAAATTTAATTATTAATTCTGAGAAATAATAATCAGATTATAAATTTTATAGGTATAAACTATAATTTTCTGGTGCCACTAAAAGAAAATATTTTGTAAACCTAATTCTTGTGAATATATTTTAATAAAGTATAATTTAAAAGTTTCCATTTAAAGTTACACAAAGTATTGACATTTATTGAAATAAAATATCGGTTTAATGAAAAATCAGAGGTGGAGAGGACATTTCCTTGACGTAGAATGGTAAAAAGATTATATAAACTAAAGATTAAGCTTAGATACTGCGTTCATTATGAGTTTAATCAAATTAGTGATGTCATTTTTTTAAGATAACTAAATATATAATTTATGTTCTTCAATATAATTCAACTACATCCAGTACAAATTCACCCTAGAACGTACATTTATTATGACTGTAATATGTTCAATAAATTTAATAAAACATTACAAAAACTGCAATTTTAATTTAAAAATTCCTTATTTTAATTGCTGGTTAATTTACCAAATAATTCCATTATTTTTGTTTAAAAATATTTCAATCATTTATAATTAAATCGATTTTAATTAACCAATTTTTATGTTCGTTCTTTTATTTATTAAAATTAATTTAGTTTTGTAATTTGTTTTTTTTTTTTAAATAGAAAATTTCTCATTTTCTATTTTTACAATATAAATTAATTTTTATTTTATTATTATTATTTTTGGAAAATATTTGAATATTAATTTAATTTCAATCGTTTTTGTTGGTTACTTTATTCATTGTAATTATTTTATGATTATTTTTCAGTTAAAAGTGGTTTTATAAATAATTTTATATATTTTGATAAAATATTTCAGTTAACATATGAATGCAATTTTATGAATCTAAGAATTTATCATGATTTTTAAAGTACATCCACTAAGTAGAAATAAAATGCAGTTTTTTATATACATAGATAGTTTTACAACATTAATTAAAGAAACAAGTTAAAAAAGTGAACATGATGACAATTGTAACTTAAACAAGGGGTTTGTTGTTATTATACGATATTTAAAATAATAATATTTAAAATACCTAAATAAATGTTTATTCAGTTTTAGAATTTGGTGTGGTATTTTGAATATTATGTACTATTAAACAAAGCAAAGAGTTTTTAAAGACACGTCAAAGACTCTGTGTAGACATATTAAAGGAACAGCCTATGACAGTATACAGAAAACTCTATATAGTTGGCACACAGAGTCTTCAAAGAAATACATTGATAGCACGAACATATGAAAATAGAACCACAAGCAACACTTTCCATACACTCTCTTCAGACATTTAATATCAGAAAATAATTATACAATATTTCGCACATTATTCCCCATGAATTGAGTAAGTAAAGATATTGTTTTCTCTCTCTAACTATTGAGTGAATAATGAAATAGTTCTAACAGATCAAAGACAATTTACTTGTTGCGATTTTTTTTATCTGGGAAATTAATGATTAATTTCCCAACCAAAACTAAAGAATGATTTAAAAAAAATTATGTAGTCAATTATTTGAAGCTTTAAAAAAATCATTAAATTTTTGTATAACAGATTGCGTTGTACAATATTTATTAATTAAACAAAATTATGTAAAAATGAATTAGCTGATTTTTGTAAGTAAGTATTAATAATTTAAATTGGTGTGCATTTAATGGTCATAAATGTGATCTGAATAGGAATACCCGAAGCTATTGCTGATACTACTCTGTTATCGAGCGATAAAAAAATGTCAATAGCTTAACGTCAAATCACAATTCTATATTTACTTACTATTACTACCCAATTAATATTTCTATCAACTTCACATATTTTATTTAAAATTTGCAATATATTTTTATTTACTAACTTAACGTATAGAACAGCATTTTTATATCTGTCTTATTACTCGAATAATATATTTTCCATTTTCTATTTTCCTCTTTAATAAATAATGCTTTTTTTAATGCTTTAATAATTGACATTTATCACGAATGCACTTTCAATTTGTGCAGAATGTAAAATATTTTTATATATATATTTTTTTTTTTAATTAAACTTCAATTCTAAATTTATAGGAATAAAGTGTACATTAAGGAAAATTTTCATTTTAGTTATTAATTTTGATTATTTAAATAGAATATAAATAGAATATAATTGAAATAACAATAAGATTGATAAAATCTGATATGTAAATATAACATTAAAATGAAAATTATGTTAAAATATTTTTAATTATTGTAACAATTCATATATACAATTTATTTCTGTCACAACAAAGTTGTACATTGAAATTCACTTAAATTGAGTCTAAAACTCATTAAATTATTATTAAAAAACCACTTGAACGATTTTTGTGTTAGGTAAATTAAGTGATTTGAATTATATTTAATTCATTATTTTTAATATAATATAACGAAAAATTCATATTTTTATGAATTACTTAACATTATTTATGTAATTAACTAAATACTGCAACAATTTTTAATAAATATAAAATTTATTTTGTGGTATCATTTCAATTTTTTACAAAAGCATAACTTTTTTTTTTTTTTTGAAAAAATATGAAAAATATAAACTTGAAAATGCACTTAAAAAGTAATTTGCTATTACATAAAATTGCATTCAATAATTTAATATTTAATAATTTATTTATTTATATTTGCAGTGAATTGAAAATTTCCATTTTTCTGACATTATGGAAAATTATATAAAAAAAAAATGTAAAAGTTTTTTACCAAAAAATATAGAAAATAGCAAATATAATTAAAAATAAATTATATTTTGACATATTTCTAGAACTTTAATTGGCAATGTAGAAAATTTCCATTAAGAATTATTTCAGAAATTTTTTATATATAAATTACTAAAAATTAATCTAGAGATTTTTTTATCATATTTGAAATTTCATATAAATTATTTATAGTTGAAACTTTGATTATAGCTAAAGAAGAGTCTATTATTTTGGAAAATTCAATGAATTGATTTTTGATAGCAATTTCAATTATGTATTAAGGTATAGTGGAAAATTTTAGTTTTATAGTAGATCATTATTTATGGACAAAATAAAGAATAAATAATTTCAATTTTGTAGTTACATTAGAATTGATTTGAATTGATTGTAATGTAAGAAATGTTTTAATTGAAGTTCTAATACTGTCAGATTCTACCTTAGATCTATTAGTTTACTTAGACCTTTGGGATCAGATAGAAAAATCCATTGAAAATATTTAGCAAATACATTTCTATACTCAACTTATATTTGCAGTTTTAATAATTTTCGTATTGTTTGGATTAAAACTATTAGTAATGTTATTTGACTCGGTACTGTAATATAATTGCTTGTTATTTATTATTTATTGTATTTCCCTTCTTTATTTTACTCAATTGTCAGATTATAACAAATATTTTAAATTTCTTTATTAGTTATTCCAGAACAATTATTTAATTTTATGTATTTTAAGTATTAAGAGCTTGTTATTCTAGAGAAGTAAACTATTTTTTTATAAATGCCAACATATTCAAATCATTTGATATTGATATACTATAGACTATAGTATAAAGAAGTGATGGGAACCATTTAATTTGTTTGGTTGCTTTCGTTTCGTGGTCCAAAAATCTTATATTCTTGGTTTTGGTTTGCCTACCAATGAAATCCTTGGTTTGGTCTTGGTTTTGGCCTGGATTTATTGAAAGGAAATCAGTAAAGTAAATCTTCAATTGAATATATTATAACAAATAATTTATTAAAATATTCAGCTGGATGGTGTCGTTTGAGGTGTCGCATTAAATTCTCCGTGTGTGTACTTTTGCATTCTGAGCTGCATTATGACACAAGTATTAACTTTTTTTTCTCTGTAATATAAAATTTTTCCAAAGACAACATTTTTTTTATTTGGACAAAGTCAAAAGAGCTGAATTGCAAGTTTTGTTTTGAAAATGTCTAATGACTTTTTAAGTGAAAATTGCAAGTTTTCATAAAAACCAACTAATTTTTTAGTGGTTTTGGTTTTGATTTGGTTTCTGTATTTTAAGTTATGGTGGTTTTGGTTTTGGTTCCTTAAATTTTGGCTGGTTTTTTGGTTTCGTTCAAAACCGGTTTCCAACCCTGGTATAAAGTATAACCTACAGTATAACTACAGTATTCAGATTAAATATTAGCTATATATGAATATGATTCCATCAATCTAATATACTATTTTCATTATAAATATTAATGATATCTTTAACTTATGTATCAATATAATGACGAATTATATCTCTAGAAGTTACACTTTACTAAATTCTAACTAACTAAATTAAAAATAATTAGAAGAATTATAAAATTGTTCAGAATATTTAATTAGCAAAACAAGAATTAAACTTTAAAATATTTAAATCTTTCTAGATTTATGTCTACAATTTGCGATATATCTTTCGCATTTTGCAGAAAATAATGGTTTTAAAATTGATTAAGTTCCAAAATATCGTAGCGATATATGTGAACCCAACCATCTCAAATGTTAACTAATAAATTTAATACTTATTTCTCTACTATTTGTTCACATAAATCCAAGGATTGAACCAAACATTTATAATCATACAAATTTATAGATTTAATATTTACCATTTTGAACCTACATGCATTAATAAGGATACATTTTTGGGAAATATATATAATTCTAAATTTTGAAGTATTGAATAATTTACTTAAAAATTTGATCTATGTTTCCTTTCTATACCAAAATTATGTTTATTTTCCTCTACTACTCAATGTTTACTATAATATATAACAATTTATCCAATTAGTTAAAAGTTAATTGTTTCACAGGTGGTGTTAAATTTCCGTAGTTGAAAATATTAGGTAACTTTCAAAATTACGGAAACCATACAATCGGAAAAGGTAAATTTGGTTATAAGTAAAATGAAAAAAAAAAAAACAATTTATGTACAAATAGAATATAATGATTAAATAATATGCAAAAGATTATTTACGAAAATAAATATATTTATCTTAATGCTTCTGATTATTCAAAAATATCGGATGCAATGTTTTGAATGGGAAATCCTCTGACTACAACTAAATATTATAAATTTTGTGATTTCCAGATTTTTGGTTTGGTTTATATTTATTTATATCATCAAAAATAATTTCTAGTATAAATACAAAAATTTTCTTTATGACAGAATGTTTTCCGGTGACCATTTATAGTGAAATTTGAAATCATAATATTTAACAAGGTGATTTTTCTTATATAAAAATGTAAATTTCTTTATCAAGATTGAAAATTTTCTAATATTTACAGTGTCTGGAAATTCGGCTTGAATTTTTCTTTTATTTTTGTAAATGTTCCCTAAAATCGAAAAAGAAATTCAATTTAAATTTTGAGTTGCTATTGCTGGGTATAAAAAGTTTTGGACCGAATTTAATTTTGTGTGGTGATAAATTCTATTCTTCATTAACTAGAGCAAAATTTTCAGATATATAATAAATGCCAGTTGTTTTTTAGACATCCTGTATTATGTTTTTTTCTCTTCTACTAAATTGAAATCAAAATTAGAATATATATCCAGATAGTTCACAATATACCATACAAAAATTTTACTGATGTTTTTAATAGATTTCCGGTCGAATTGATATAAATTTTATTGACATTACTTTATTGGGTATGCGTTTGGTTTATACATGAAAATGATTGCTTTTAGCTTCTCGAAAATATGCAGTCAGAAAATATATAAACATAATTTTTGTATATACTTTTTTTGAAATGTTAGAAGTCATGAATATTTTTGAAACGGTTTTAGTTAGACAGAGGAAAACAAAATTATTGGGTAATTATTGATTTTGTGGATTCAGATTAATAATTTGAAAGCTAAAAATTTTAAAAAACAATTATCTAGTTTGATTGAAATTGCTATTTGATGATGATTTTATTTAATTATTAGTTTCAAGCTTTACTTATTCTGCTTCTTTTCGTAAGGGGGTTCGCTCAGTAATATGAATCATAATTAGATAATATTGTACTATAATTTTAGTATCGGATTTGTAACTTGTTCAGCTATAAATTGGTAGTACAATTGTCAGTCATGAGACTTTAATGTTGAAAATTATGCTTATTTACATAATAAATAACATTAACTACAGACATGTACGTTAAAAGTATAAAATATAGTTGGAGTTTACTTGCTTTAAAGCATTTTATTCGTTAAACTCGGAATACCGTGCGATTTTACAAGAAGGATGCGAGGCTTAAATACTAAACAATTTATTTTCCGACTCTTATTTTACGTTACTTGTATTAAAGTTAAATCATTTTATGTATATACAAACAATTCGATAATAACCTACATTTTACATTTATAAAAATAATCGTAATTCCAAAATTATCAGAAAATTTGTAAACGAAATAAAAAAGGATGAGGCCATCCTATAAAATTATAAAATGACCTGTAATACCATCAAGGATCAAATAAAAATCGATATAAATGTTAAGTGTAGATATTTAGCACATTTTTCTAGTCAACATAATTTAAAATTTGTCAGCTATTTAAACAGATTGCTAAAATTAAACCAGAAGAAATTTTATTGGAAACTTGTCAAGATTTTATTAATCTCTATTAATATAATATTATTTTTTTTTATTAGTGATTTAAGGACGTAAAAGAACTTTACTTTTCTAATAACTATTTTGTTATTTGATTTTCAGATATTTGAAGTGATAAGAAAGTGAAATATTGTCTAACTGATTATATTGTATTTGGAAAGGAAAGTGATTTTATTGTAGCTTTATATTTTTAATATAACATATTAAGTTTTTGTGGCAAATATTTTCATTAATAATTTTTATCCTTGTAACAGAACATAAATAAAAAAAAATATTCTTAAATTACATAAAATTATCTGAAATTTAATGTTCAATAATAAAAAGAAAAATTTAATTTGTTCTTTTGAACTTCTTATTTAAACATTTAAGGATAATCATAATAGTCTTAGCAAATGAATTCATTAAAATGAATAATTTGACTCTTATGAACTCAATTAAATATGGAATTGAAGTTCATGCAAATTTACGACATTTAGTAAGTATAACTAGATTTCAGCAAGTTTTGGTTACATAAAATATCTGAAATCTTAGTATGATATTAAATGCATGTGAAGCACTCATAATTTTAAAAATTATCTCTAAATATAGAAAGATTCCAAATATGGAAATATATTAGATTAGATTTGTTTTTTATGGGGTGGACCACTCCCTGTGATTTCCCTTTTCTAATTATGCGTCACTACCCAGACCCGAACTATTGATAAAAAAGTACAGCTGCTTGAGTGACATAGACCACGATTCTGAGGCTGTAATTATGTGATTACCGAGGTGTCGCATGCGTTTTCTCGCTAGTGCCTTTCATTCCCAAAATATATGATCTGCTGTCTCTTCCTCGTCTTCGCAATATCTGCACAGTTGGCCTTCCGTCTTCTGATAGTCCAAGTCTGTGTAGATGTTTTTTTTTTACTTCCCAGTGCTCTGTAACGAAGCCTACCAGTTTCTAAGGAAATAAGGAAATATGATTCCAACTAAGTCTACTCCCACAGATTCCAAGTCTTATTGAACTGTCGCTGTACATGTGGGCAATAAATTTGAATAGTCTGAATAAATGTAAAGTTTCTTTAAATATTTAACCCTAAAATTGTAGTGTTATCCGCCGACTGTTAGTTAACTTTGACTGGTATCAAAATTATAGTATCTAAAAAAATTATTATAAGATTAATAATTTTTTTAGATACTATCATTTTGATCAATTCTTGAACATAATAACAAAATATTTACAATTAAATTACATTTAAACAAAATAAATAATATTTATGCATTAAAACATTATAATAATTTAGGTCAGAAATCCTTTCTTCATTATTATTATATTCTGTTCTCAATATCTATCGTTCATTTTAAAAAAAATATCATATTGAATGTTACGTTTTATGGATTATGTAAAAGTCACCCATGAGAGGATATAACAAATTATGTACATATATATTTATTATATCTTCTACTACTCTGATAATATAAGTCCTTACAATAAAACCTTTTCAAGTGGAAAATGAGACTGGCTATATAAAATATATACATAGCCTATACATCAATGTTTCCCCCCACCTCCAACAAAACAAAGAAATAATATAAATTTGTTCTATTTAAAATTTGTGTGTGTGTGTGGGTGATATGTGTAGTAAGGTGTAAAGGAGGCATAATATATCCTTATTTCTTTGTTAAATTTATTTATATTTCATCTAAAAACATAAAAAGGTAAAATCATTTGATTTTCTCTGGTAGGCTCTTTATTACAGAGACAATAAAAAGAAAATTTCCTAAAAAAAATAAAACTATGAAAAACAAAAGAAATTTTGCACATTTTCATTTAATACAAAAACATAACAATTTTTTGTCTATACAAATATTCTTCATAACAATAATAACAAATTGTCTGGCCTAAGCAAGAGGTTGATTTTCTTATTCTGTATTAATTTTAGCCATAGTAAAATATATAATAACCTAGGAAATTTAAAAGAATTTAACTTTACAAGAGAGCTTAGACCACTCTGTGCAGTAGTTTTATAGTTATAGGGTTTTTTTGAGTGACAAAATTGATTCCTAATTATTCTTGAATAAATATCATAAACATTTTAAAACTATAACGCCACAAAGCTGGAAAAACTTAAAACTTAAAACTCTTTTAGTATCTAAACGCGATAAAGCGTTTTTTTGGTGTTATGCTGGAGATATACTAATCGCGCCACTGTGCCGTTTCCGCTTAACAAAAAAAATGAAACAGAAATATCAATAAAAATAAATTGTTTATAAAATTATTTGACATTTCAAAGCCGGAGAGCTAAAAATTTGAACTGTAACGAACATAACTTTTATATATTTGCATATGTTTCAACTTCCTCACGCGGTATAGCGGCGGGGCGATAGTATCTGCAGGGTTAGAAACTTAATTTGAACTAAAGCCTGGGCTACATTGTTCCTATCAAGTCAGTTCAGTTTCGATTCGATTCGACTGATCACATAGTTACCGATCGCAATCGATTAAGCCACATATATTTTGTTTTTGTTATTTTTGAAACAGTCAAATTTAATTTCTCTTGACATTTCCTTCAGTTTGGATTCACAAAATTCTAATCGTTCCAAACTCTTTCGATTCCATTTGTTCTGATTCGACCTATGTGTCCACTCAATCGATTTCCCATATAAAATATATGGCGACATCAAATTTGAACTTTTCGAAACGATTCGAAACTGAACCGATCGAAACAATGTAGCCCAGGCTTAACTTATAATCAATTCCACTCTACAGTGTGCTATCTGAAGAATTTTTTATAACTATTTAGTAATTTAAATAGCTATTTTCATTAAAGAGCTATTACAATTTATAATATCAATTTGCGATTAGTTTTAATTATACGAATTCCAAATTTCAGTTTAAGGCATTCTGATTTTTAATGCTTCTTTCTAATGCGCTAATAAAGATAAGTTGATATAATTTACTATGGTAAATAACGATATTTATTATAGTAACTGACCGACAGACAAATTACTGAATCATTGACATAAGGTTTATTTCTCCAAATAGGTTTAAAATAATCATAATAACAATGGATATGCAAATTTAAATCAAAATATAATTTTAGGTATTGTCCTTATCTGCAATAAAAGATGAAAGGGGGACCAAAAAGGTATTTTTTTTTGTCGATTTTATTTTAAAATTTTCGTTCAAATGACACAAATTTATTTCCAATATCCTTAATATATTATCCTTATTGTGCTATACACAAAAAAAAAAAATCCAAAAAAAAATCAACATATTTTTTATGGAATAATTTAGATTTTATATTTTTCCTTTTGGATCACTCAAGTGTACGAATATTTATGATAAGAAATATTTTTGTTGATCCTTAATATACCTGTGCCAATAAAAAATGCGGTTCAAAATTAAAGGACGAAATATATAATTTTGATAAATTTATGCATTCAAAATGCTGATGGTGTGATTACAATGATGATGATGAATTTTTTTTTGATTATATATTCATATTTTCTTGAATTCAATTTTTTTAGTGCGCGGTGGTGTTTGAGGTTAGGTATGTGTTTATTACAAAAAAAAAATTAAATGTAGATTTCATTCTATAACAACTTTAATACTTAAAACTTCCTAAAACCAAAAAAAAAAAAATAAGGAAACTTTTTAGATTGCGAAAAAGTTCTTGTGATGTTTTCGTTTCTTTTCGTTTTTTTTTTTTGAAAATTAAACTTTACTTTTTTATTGGCATCATACTTTTTAATAGCGCCAGAGTTGTTGTATAATTTCATAAGATATTTTCGTTCAAATATTTTTACTTCTTTGGCTTTTCTCAGTTAAACTTTACTGCAAGTAAAATAACTAAATAGTAATAAAAAATAAAATCTAAATTATGTTTTACGTGCTGAATGAGAAACTCATAAATAATATTCATCTGCAGTATGTAAGGTAAGAAATTTTTATTCATCATACTTCAATATTACACCAATACAGTCATCAGAATAGTTATGCTCTTCTACAGTATTTTTTTTTTATGTATAAAAGTTTTTTTTTCATTGCCATAAAAAATCATTTTTATTCCTTGTAGCGTTTTTGAATAACCTAGCACACTACACACCTTCTTCTACATCAGAGATGAATGGGAAAATGGAAAATTTATATTTATTTCTATCGTCATCTTCTCACCTGATGTTTTTGTGCATAATTTATATTGATAAAAAGGAGCATCAGAAACAAGAAAAAGTAACTATAGATATAAGAATAAAATTGATGAAACATTTTTTTTTATCGTTTTACTTTAGAATGATTTAAAGAATTAGCCGAATTTTACTCTAACGCTGAGATTGAGTGTAAGATATTTAGTTTGATGATATAAAAAAAAAATGATTGAAAATTTAATTTTAATTTATTTTTTGTATAATGCATTTTAAAATTCTGGGAAGGTTCAGTTTTCTTAAATTAAGTGTTTCACAAAAAAAAAAAAAATTCCTTGAAAACCACACAGATTTTTATTTTATCATCAAATAAGATTTATTGAAGTGTTAAGGATTTTGTCAGCTTTTAATAAATATTTAAAAAATATATAATGGATTTTAATTTAGCCAATTTAAAGCTTCCTTTTAATATGTAATTAGATTTTGTGAAAGGATAAGAAAATAATGAATTAATGCGGTTCAAAATTAAAGGACGATTCAAAATTAATGTTGATCTACAAGTAGAGGCTAATAAAGCAATAAAATATAATTTATATTTAAAGCTATATAAAAAAATAATACATTTTAGATATCAGAGTATCCACAGCTGCAAAAAGATAATGTGAGCAACTCTTTTCTTCAGAATAATAATATATACTTCTTTGCATATGCAAATCAACCAGGAATCTTCAACCCCCTCTATTTTAAAAGGGGTGGAGGATTTTGGAATTTTTATATATTTCTCATACAATCAAAAATAAAGCTTAGGTTTGGTTTTTTTAGACACACCGAACAAATACCTAATGTAAGATTTAGAAATAAGCAGCATCACATCTGCTGAGGTCCAATCCTCAGAAAATAGTATTAGAATAGTATTATTTACTTTTTCCATTAAAACCAACTCCTAAGAAAAGGGGACTGAGAAATTCAGATATCAATATTAAACTTTAATTCGAAAATATTTGAGATATGGCCTCTAGTAACTCGGACATTATATTGCATAAGGTAGGAATTTTCTTTAGCCTCTGTGTGGTCTTTTCGTATTGTAAAAAAATTGTATTTTTGTTTCAAAAATCAATACATTTCAGAATGTATTCTATTTTATGTAAGACAAAGTTCTTCATGCGGAACTATTTGTGTGGTGATATAAGTGGAATGACAGTTTGTAAATAGTTCTATACTTTATAATGATTCATTTTGGTAAATATTTATAATATATTTGGTGAACAAATGTTTAAAATTATATACAGCGCGCCACATTGTGGATAAAATGTATTAATGTTACCGCCATTTTGTTCTACGTTATATTACCTTTCATACGTCTTATTAAATTAAATTTCAAAGTCGTATAAGTGCAAATGTTTTACTTTGGAATTATTTCTTTTACAATTAAGGCAATTGGGAGCGACATCAATATTGAACTATAACCAATGCCCCCAAATATTGATAACAAAATTATAAAAGAACGGATATGATAAATGAAATTTATCAAACCTTTAGGCTGCTAGCTAATTATTGCCTTTAATTATTTTAAATTAATATTAATTCAATCCATTTTTTACTAAATTATAGTTTTTTTAACACTATCGTTTATAAATTTTGTAATGTGATACAAAATGTGTAATCAATTAGGTTTATACATAAAATTGAATTCATTAACAATATTACTAATAATAAATTTAAATTAAATATAAATTGAATAATTGATTTCATTTGTTATATAAATTAAATATGAAAATATAAAATACAAAAATTTTATTTTTCAATAATTTAGCTGAAAATCCTTTAAAACTCAAAATATTAAAAAAAAATTTCCAATATATTTTAGTTGAATGCATGGTTATTATATGATTCTAATAGGTAATAATGGTAATGAAAATTCATTTTCCATAACATAATAAATAGAAAAATATGAAATAAATAAAAGTTAAAACACTAGAATATAAAATAAAAAATTATTCGTTTACAAATTGTAGAATGAAAATTTCAGGGTAATCTCTGAAAACATTTATGGCATATTGGAAAATGTTTCTCTCAAAATATATTAGGTTCATTGTCATAAATTTGAAAATTCCATTTTGTTTTTTTTTCAAAGGAAAATTAGTCAATTCATTTCGTGTAAAGTTTAAAAAAATTGTGTTACAATCAAATACCCTTTCCTGACCATGGCATTCTTTGGAATTTTTAGAAATTTTTAGAAAAATTCTACTTGTTATCTTGAATTTATAAAATATTTAATTTTTTTAACTTTTTTATTATTATTTTACTGTTTGGACTTTATCGTGAATGAAACTAAGGAAGGAGCCTTAAATTTATTGATCTATATTTGCAATATAAATTTTAAAAAGTGTAACATTAATTATTATATTTCATTATCGTATTAAGATACTAATATTCGGATAGCAGCAACGTATTTAGTTTGGTTAATATGCAGACTCCTATGAACTCTATAAACGTGGATTTAATATTGTACTAAACATTCAGCACATTTGATGTAACTTAAATAATGTTAACTTTTTTTGAATACTTTCAATACGTAATGGAGCCAAGTTGCTATATCTACCATTCTATGTTAATGAGTTCATAATATTCTGTCTACTAATTATTATTACAACTGACATAACTCTACTAAAACCCTTGCTAGCTCGTAGCCTATAAACTTTAATGAATTTATTAAAAAATCATTAAGATTTGTAATTTTTTTTTTAAATATTGAGTTTTGTTTGGTATGTCCTGCTATTCCTTACGATATTACGACGTATGTGACAAAAAAATTATTATGATAATATTTACTATCGTAATAAATGAGATAATTTTATATTTATGTAAAATAGTTTTGACCACAAAATGATCAAAATAATCAATAGATTACAAAATAATTGCGAAATGAAATATAATTTTTTACTATTATAATTCTATTAATTATTTTCTGTTCAATATTTTGCTGTAACATAATAAAACCAATAAATATATCAAAATAAATAAATAAAAAACATATAAAAAAATTCGACATATTATAATACATAACATTGTAAACAATTATTCCGAATTGTTTGTATATATATATGGCCGAAAATATCCTGGGAAATGTAAAAAAATTGCTTAAATGGTTTTTTTTTCAATAAAAACCATTAACAACAAGAAACAAAATATAAAAATATTTATGTAAAAATACTACTACATAAAAAACTCCATGTTTCTGCATTCACAAATACACACACATTAAAGATACTATATGCAAAATACAAAAAGGATTGTTTTTTTTTTGTATACAACCATAAAAGAATTGACATTAAATAAAAAAAAAATATTTTTATTAATGTGTTTATGAAAATTTGGCTTCCTTACTATCCAATTTATACATAAATAAATTATGCTCTTTTAAAGGGTGTTTCAATTAAGAACCGACACATTTGAATTGCTCTATTTCTTACGTGGTATGAGCCAATACTCAAATTTGGTAACTCACAAAATGAAGAATTTATTATGTTACGCTTACTATATTTCACAACGTTTAGGATAAAAAATCTGACAATAAGCTCTACGCCAAATAAGGAGCCAATATTATAACAAAATTAGTAAGTCCTTCTTCACGGTTTAGTAAATCGAGATTAGGTACATGAAAATTGGAATCGATTTTGTGCAATTAAATCAACTAAGTAAGTTTATATTTAAATTTGATGTATACATCGAAATGCATTCGCATTAATTTGTGAACAATTTAAACATATACAACCCTAAAAGTCATTGTTAAAGTATTTGGACTGTATGAATTTGGGCAGTACTTATATTTAAAGTGATGTTGAAGTCATGTTAACAATACTGTTTACAATTATCTTTCATTCAATTGCTGTTAAAATGTAATGTAGTTACATCAATAAAGCCAATTAAATCCAAACATTTGCTTAGGGCTATTTCAAAGCAAAATGTAAACTTACAGACAATTTTAGAACCTTTAGAGGCAACTTGCTTTATACTCTCTATCATACTTAAATTAATAGTTCATAATAAATAAAATTAAGTTTTTATATACAGAATGTGAGTGAGTGAACCGATGATTAGTGAAAAATTGATGTAAGAGATTGAATTATTATATATAGTTTTAATAAAGTTTCGACAGCTAAAGTGTAGTTATTAGAGCATATGAAGATATTATACTGTCGAACTGTTTGATGCTAAGAACGAATTGTGGAAGTTACCAGAATTTCACACTGGCTGTAGTGTCATGAAAAAGATTAAAAAGTTTTCAATTATTTTGTGTTTTATTTGTAACAAGTATAAATCAGTCAACTGTTATTTGAACCACCCTTTTTACATACCATATTCAAATATATAAAAATGAACATGTGAATTTATTTAATTTAAATTGTTTATCTTATGGTCCTTTTTGTTGTTGTTGTTATATTCATTTTATATATATATACAAAAATCGTTATTATTTTAAATGTATTTTTATTCACGATATTATAATGGTGACCTAACAATCCTTGTTTAACACGAAAAAAAAAAAGGATATTAAAAAATACACAATTATTATCCTTGCTAAAAAAAATGAAATTTGTATGCGCTTAATTTTATCTTTACAAATAAGTATTATATTTTTTATATTAATTAACACATGGTCCTTGGAGGGTATGAGTTTTGTATATAAGATAATTTTATTGTATTATATAGTCTTACTACAAACAAATTAAAATCCTACATCCCTAACTGAAATATGTATGTGTGTGTAGCATATTCTAAGTCCTTTTTTATATGGTGTTGAAATAGGATAAATTTTGTTATTTGTTTGTTAGAGAGAGTATAAATTTTATGTAAAAAAAAAATTTTGGTA
Source organism: Rhamphomyia laevipes (assembly GCA_963920725.1). NCBI lineage: Eukaryota > Metazoa > Arthropoda > Insecta > Diptera > Empididae > Rhamphomyia > Rhamphomyia laevipes. The sequence goes on along the minus strand of OY987258.1, from coordinate 40,900,942 downwards.
AACCATAAAATAAGTATGTACTACCGAAAATTATACGTATACTACGTACACCATAAAAAAAAACTTTATTCTTTATATGTTGTGGTTAGAAAAACTCTTGACTTTGTTTTTTGTATTTTGAATTTTCCTGTGGGGACATCATTTTGTTTAATTGCACATTTACACATACGTCGACTACGTATGCATATAATAAATGTAAATTATTCTTAAATTATATACAAAATATTAAAAGTTATTTTCATTGTGGGGTTAATAATTATACAAATAATGTTTTTTTTTTTGTTTTTCATATTTACATAATATCCTAAAAATTAAAGTAGACAAATAAAAAATCATAAAAAAAGGAACTGATAACATAAAAAATGTAGGCAAAAATAAATATATGAACATTTTACATATAATATAAAATTTTTGGTTGTTGTTTTTATAATTATGCAAAATGTTTTTTAACTTTTTTTTTTTGCAAATGAAAAGGATAAGAGGTTAAAAAAGTTAGTTTTTGTTGGTCTCTTTGAATGGAAATAGTTTTTGAAAATACCGCACAGATTTAGTAATTACATATCATATTAGTTAGAGTGGAATGGTAGTTAAATTTTATATACAGATTTAATGATTTTAGCATATTTTACAATCCCGAAAGCTATAGATTATACACTTCTGTCAATACTTGTATTGAACATTACAGAATTAAACATTAAAAACAAATTTTAACGTGTCTGATACAATTTTTAATAAACCTTTAACATATTAAATAACATTTTAAAATTCAATATAAATCAATTTTGCGATAAAATAGCTGCTAGCGCTACTAAAACTACTAGTTTTATAATAGTATAATAATTTTACTATTACTCTATGCATTATCATTGCTAGGGTCTATCACTGATTTCGGTGAACATTTAAATACTATAATCAATTGAACATATACAAAGAAATACCAAAAAATTGAAAGACATCAGTCTATAATACCAAATGATTTTTGAATTTCTGTCGCCATTTTTTTCCGGAATGAAACTTTCATAAGATGTTTATCTTTTGGAGTACATTTTTATATATTTTGTCAATTAACTATTTCAAATAGTGTCCAACCCATGGATATACTAGACAGATCACCAACATTTGACTGTCCAGAGAACAATTAATAGTACGATGACTCGAGGAAAATTTGTCTTAAGTTCATGTACTAAACTGTTTTCGAATTCATAATAAAAAATAATCTATACTGAAAGTTCAGAATTTGACCGAGTAATATTTTGTGGCCGATTAGAAAATTATTTTTATTCACATTTGTAACTTTGATTTTAATACTCCATCCTAGAAAACTATGGGTACATATAAAATATCTCCTTTTTTCACATTTATAAAACTGGACCCCGCTAGGGATTTCTTGTTTACAATCTAACACTGCTAATTTCACATAAAAATAGTTACATATATTTATAATGGTACATAAATACGCAATTTTATCAACTCGCTTTGGGATATAGTATCTCGAAAATAAAAACACAAAACCAAATAATTTTATTCTAAATATTTGTTTTGTTATCCTTATTTCGTATATAGAATTTTGTGTTAATTTATATACAGATAATTTGCATAAATTTATTTGTTTATGCATTTATTGTACACAACATATTCACAATTATTACTGTTTATTATGATTGCACATTTAATATTTAATGTTTCTACAACTATGAAATTTTAAAAGTTTTTATGTTCCGGAAAATGATTTATTCCTTAACGCAAAATTGGACAGAAATACGTTTTATGTTATGAAACATTTATATTTTTTTTTTTTTTATAGTAAAGGAAAGTTTTTCAATAAAAATTTCAGGACTTACTGATAAGTAGAAAATATTTTTTGTTTTCAAAGTTAATACCACAAGTTTTTAGATCTAAGAACAAAATATTTGAAGAATGCCTCAAGGTTATATTAGGTAAAAGTTAATATCACGACATTTATCCACATTTGATATTTAGCTACATCACTTATGGATGTAACTAATTACGAGATGTGTCCAACAAATTGTAACGAGCTGTTTTCATTAAGATTGCAAGATGTAGTGATATATACTTTAGACTTACTTCACGCTGTATGCTTACATTATAATTTCACGCTGTATATTGTCATTATTACAGTAGGTGTTCTAGAATTTCTCAGTTCCATGATAGTAGATCACACATATCCAAGCCTCATCTACACACATGTTTTACGATCAACGATCCGAAAATTCATTGTTATAGGGGCGCGAACAGACAAAAACTAATACGATTTTATTTGAACCGTACACATAACTTTAGTTAGTATACACTGTAATAGGCTGCTCCTGTATAACAATGATTCTGGACTTACTTTGCAATCATTTTACAATAAGGTTGAACTATGGTTTTATAATAAGAATATTTAGTGCTGGAATCTAATTGTCAATTCCCTAATTGTCAATTAATCTGTCAATTTAATCAAAGCATAATTTTATTGTGAAAATACTGAACTGAGAGAGATGATTGGACTGGCTCAACTGAAGTATTATACAAATTGAAACTCCAAACAAAGCTATACTTGTACATGGTTTAGTTGGTGGGTTTGAATGGAGAGAGACCACAAAGATCTCGAAGTATCTAAGACCATAAGGACCCGTTCCGTTCGTTATACACTTCCACTGACGTTTGTTCAAAAAACGTTACCTCTTTCAAGAAGGCCACCAAATTATCTAGTTTTACTACACCTGCTTCACTCAGACAAGTCATAACTTCTACATGCTTTACAAATCTAATAACTATGGAAATTTTGAGTTTATAATAAAATTAGCCAATAGGAAAAAATTAATAATGAAATACGAATTGAAGATGATTCATAATTTTGATTAATACTCACTAAATTGAAAATTATTTCATAAAATGCCATTAAAGCAATTAAATTTTCTATAATTTAAATTTGATTTTCACTGCTCAACACAATTATTTGTATATCCTTTTTTGAAGTCATGTAAATAAAATTACGTGTTTAAAGTTTAAACAAATATTTTTATAATATAATTTTAAAAATTACTTAAAAAAATTTAAGGAATCTGAGATTGCAAAGGTTAATTACTTTAAGTAAATTCACTTCCACAAAAAAATAAATAACAGAATTTAAATGAAACCAAGGTAAATATCAAATTATAGTTTTTGTTTGTAAAATGTTTGTTGTCATTTCAAGGTTTTTTCCTTTTTACACAAAATGGTTTTACCTACCCCTCTAAATAAATAAGGGCAAAAAAAGGTTTTTTTTTTATATTTTGTATATAATATTCTATAAAATTTATATATTTTTAGTATAAGTTCATTTTGTTAGATACATAAAATTTGATATTTTAAAACTTAAATGTTTTTTGGTTATAAAATGTGAAATTTTATTAGAATTACTATAATATATTTATATAAAAAATAGGAAGGATTTAATTTCTAAATTAAAGGTCGTTCATTTACTGATTAAAAATGTTTCTTCTTTTTTTTTTTGTTTAAAGAAGGAAGACAGTATACAGAAAGAAATTAGAGGTTTGTTTAAAGAATACATTTGTGGTTTTGGTTGATTTATTTTGGAAACCACCAAATTATCAGTAAAGAAAGTAACTTGAATTCTATGGGGTAAGTTATAAAATCGTGGAATTTGAAAAGTTTTTGTATCAATACAAAAGTCTGTATACTAATAGAAGTCTGTATTTTAAGAACCTTCAAGTTGACTATCAAATATTATACTTTAAATTTACGTATACTTTGAAAATTTGAAATGCAGAAAAAGACATGACAAATCTAATGAATTTGAACTGTCACTCGAGCAATATTCTGCAGGATATTTTAAGGAATACTTTTCAGTTTTACGATCCAATGACTTCATACTTTGTCCAAATTTGCTTCAGTTACAATTTATACAGAACATAAGTTAAATTCAAATGCACTAAATTTTATTTATTAAAATTTTCAGTTGAATATTACCAAAATATAATATTTTGTTATCCTTTAAGTAAATTATATTATTTTGTAATTACCAGTAAAGTTATGGGAGAACTATAAGTGATTCAATGGACTTGAACTAAAAATAAAATCGATTTCGATAATTTCTGTTGGTTCATGATCATATCATATTTTATTGTTACCTTCGAAATCATATAGTAATTATTATGTGATTTCAATGAATATAGATAACTGGACTAGCTCAACTGAAGTAGTGCCTGCAAAAATAGATATCAGTATTTTAAGAGAGTATATGTTTAAATTTTAGTATTAATAGTATTAATTATCCGATATTAACGAAATATACAATTTACTTCGGTCTTGATCACGTTACTGGTTCAATTTTAGTGGCATTCAGGTTTATTAACAATGAGTTAGGCTATTAGAAAGAGTTCTCTTAGATATCTAAGATATCTAATATAATTGAAAAACTAATAAAGCCCCAATAAACTTACTGAACCCAATCGTACAGAGATAATTGGATCACGAAACCAACAAAAAAAGATATTTCAATAATTTTTATTCTAAAACTTTATTTTTACCATATTTATTCTCAAATTGTTAAAGTGTGGTTAACACCAGACATCAACAGCTTATGCCGCATGCCACTGTACTGGTAGCTTTAAAACGTTGCTCTGACATGTTACTAAGTTATTTTAATGGAATTTGACATACAGGTTAGTTTTGTGATTAATAGTTTATAAAATTTGGAATCGGTTGTTTCAGTGGATTCGTATTAACATTCTATTATTTTTGGTGTCTTAACTACAGTTCTACTTTTGTACATAACTACCAGTTATCTGTTCCCCATAGCAGTTTGTCTACTGAATTGTATAATAAAATATACAATTTTATACAAAATTTTATTTTTTAGTTGGGTTATTTTAATTTTTTTTTTTTGGTGAATCCTTTTGGGAAAATGGAGACACAAAAACTTTGTGTGTAATTATATTTTTATGTGTGTACTTAAAAAATTTAGAAAATACAAAAAAAAAATCTATTTTTTAGTTACAAAACATTTTAATTCTCTACATTATTTTAGTTCAATAGCATATAATTTATTTTGTTTATACATATTTATGGTATCCTTAATTAGTACTTTAACTTGTGCTAATTTGTATTTATTCTATAGGTTATTTTGTTAGCTTAATTTTTTTTTTTTCCAACAATTTTTCGTCCTAACAACTATTATCCTTTTTCCTTTATCTACACATATCATTGGAATTTTTTTTTTTTTTTTGTTGACATTCTAAACAAGAAGAATTTTTTGTCATGCATTTAAAATAAACAAAATCGTATCCTTTAAGTACGTATATATTGTTACGTTGTTACGTATATATATACATATATAAATTGTATATATATATATATTATGTAAATTATGGTATTCTTTAATTTTAATCCGATTTAAAAAGCAATAAAAAAAAGTAAAATTTTATACTATGTAGGTCCTTTGAGGATATTTTGATATATTTATTTAAATAAGGATACTACAAAGTATTCTTTCTATAATAATATTGTTAAAAAAAAAGAAGGAAATCATTAAATATGTATTATAAAGAGTATATAAGGACAATTCAGATTTATTTTCTTTAAAAAGTTTATATAAATATACTAAATTAATGGCATTAAATTTAAGATTTTTCGGAAAGCTTAAATTGGACCAGAGTGTAACTATGGCTATAAACTATATATAGTATACAGGAAGTCAATAAGGATATTTCCCATTGGACAATAATTATTAATGTCTTCTAAAAATTACTGGAATCCTTATTTTAACCGAAATAAATTGAATTGCTTAATTTTTTACTATTCTGTTAAATTTATAGTTTTGCGTGTGAATTTTTCAATAACGCTCGTACTTTTACTTGTAATAATTTTTATATTTTCAAGGTTTTCTTAAATTCATTGACTTTTCTTTTTGTAATCTATGAATTTTCTTTGAATATTTTATTTATAAATCTAAATTATTTCAAAAATAGCTAAAAAAAATATTTAATTTGCGTGCGGTGTTAGCTAGCATGTTCGTTGTTTGTTTTATGATGCATTAGATTGAGAGCGTTTTTTTTTTGGTTTTCATGTTCCCAAAATCAATGAATATAACGCTTTAAAACTGAAATAAATTTATGTATATTAAGTATAAAAGTTAACTGAAATAAATGAGCTATAAATTCTGGTTTGTTTATAGCTCTGTCTTAAATATCGAATTTTATACAAGTAAAAAATATTTAGAAGATGATAACAGCATAGAAATTTTTATCTAAATTAGCCATTTCAAAATTTTGTTTTTAAAATAAAAAATAATTAATTCACAAAAACGAAGCCATCAACGGCAAATCAACGCAACTCAAAGTTATGCAATTGAGTTTTATAAATTTTAAAATGTTTCGAGTTGTTTCTATGTTAGACGGTATTTGAATACTGAAGTACATATAAATTGTATACCAAGTAGAATAAGAGATTTTGATGACTAATAAACGGAATCCAAAACAGGCCACTGTCGAGTTAATTACCACATAAATAAGCTAGAAAGCCTGCTCAATAAATTTGCTGCGAACACATCCTACATGAATACGAATCTATTTCTAATAACAGATTGCAACATTTCAACAAGGGACTCTTAGAACCATAGAATATCACCCTATTAAATACATCCTCCAGGTTCATGCAATACCTGAACTTTGTCCCAGTTATGTACTTCTTAATAGAGTCTAATTTAATCTAGTATTTTTGGAATTTTTGCTTGCAAAGTAGCAGCAGATAATATTTTTAATTTGCTGGCGTATCGTAGTTTGGAGATGATTGATAGATAAGTTTCCAATTTTGCTGCCAGTTAACTGTCTTTTAACAATACAAAAAAATCACCTGCTGTGAAAAGTGAAAGTCATAATTTGTAATATAAACAAATTTTAATTTTCAATAGTTTTACCTACCCTGAAATTTTAAATCCCTTTGTACAATAGTTTTTTTTTTTTGTTTGTGATGTATTTATTTACCATGTGACATATAAATATTCCGAAGGATATTCTAATTTTTTTTATTTTATGTACACAATTTTGTAAGGGTTATAATCATAAAGTAGTCTATAATAAATATATATATTATTATATCCCCTAAAGTCATTTTCTAGGGTTATGTATTAAACTCATATGAACAGATCGCATGCAATAGAAATAACGAAGACTGTAAAATTCAGGTCGATTTCAAGTCCATTTTAAATTAGATATAAAATGACCAAAACAAAATATACAAAAATCCTTTTACAAAAATTAGAATTATTAAAACCCGCTGAGAATTAATATATTTTATTATATTTTTACAAATTATATAAAATCCTTGTACTTACTTTATAATATTCATATAAATTCTATATATTTTATATCATGATATTTTGAAATTTTATGAAATTGATGTTAGACGCATTATCCTTATTTCATTTAAAAGACACCACAATTCAAAAAGTTTATGATTATATATTATTTTTTGGGGTTATTTAGAAAATTGTTTATAAATGTTAATTAAATTTAGATATTTTAGATATGGTTTTATGCCAATTAAATATTATATATAAAGAAAATCAAAAAGATAATGAGACAGAAATGTGTCAGTTAGTAAAATCTTTTGACAGAAATTTATATAAAAGGGAAATTTAGAGAAATCAAATTAAGTTTTTTTTTTCTTTAAACTATATTAAAGTTAGATAGCTATTTAAGACTTTTAATTAAGTTTTGATATTTGGAAAATTGTTTTTTTAAAAGAGTTTTAATTTAAATAGTTGGAAAAACTTTCTAGACAATTTTAATTTTATTTTGGTTTCGTTTATATTTTTGTTATTTTATGGTTTATGTGTAATTAATTACAAATATAAATTTTATGATTTAATTATTAATTTGTGGTTACAATTAAATAAATAAAATATTTAATTGTAAAATAGGGTAATATATATCAATAATTTACCTGTTTCAGTAATTGTTTATTTTGGGTTTGTTTACTGTCATAAAATCAGTGTAAAGAGAGGCACAGCATTGAGATATAGCTAAATTTTTATGTTTTTAGCATAATGTATGCAATGTAGAACAGATGATTGGTCCTGATCCCATTTTACATAAATCATTTATTTGGCCTTGTAATGGTTAAAGATTAACTGGGCCAATTAGTTGGTAAAACTAAAAATTGGTTTAGAGTTTAGAGGCAATAAGAAATTATGTTGGAGTAAATTAATGTACTATTTAAATTGTATAATAAAATAAGAAATACTAAATAAATAAATTTACTAAGTTTATATGCAAATATTTTAAAAATGAATGGGAAATAATTGTGGAAATTTGATTATTATAAATATATTTTCAAAAACCTAAATCATTTCTATTTATTAGTTTCATTTATATCTGACCTATATATCTTAACAGATTCGTTTTTCTGAGCCCATTTAAAGTTTTCCTGACTATAAAAGATAAAAATTATTTATTTCTATTTATACAAATCTTTCGAAATTCATTTTTGAAAACATAATTTTTTATTAATTAATTTTTCTCGAAACATTAATTTCTAAAATGTCTAATATATTATAAACCACAAATTTTTCAGGATTTATTTTAACATATAACATTTATGCATCCTTTTCTACAAATGATTTTTAATAATATAAAGAAAAAACAAAAATATGAAATCAAAATATTTCCTACCAAAAGCAGACATTTTTTATGTAATTGATGTTCCCAAAAAAATTCCCCAGCTAAATTTCAATTAGCACTTCAAAATATCTAATCTCCTGTGCATAAATACTAAATCATTTTATTTTTCTCTCTTGTGTTCTTGTATCCTCAAATCACGTAAATCATTTTATATATTTATATGATAATACTTGAAAGGATTCCAAAAATAATATCAGGACCATATCAGCAATAAGGAAAAATTTTCAAAAAAATGAAAAAAATAAAAAAAAGGAGAAAATGCCACAAGGATAATCCCATATATATTTGTCATGATTTTTATTGCCTTAAATCATATTTTAATAATATGAGAAACTCATAAAATAGGATGACGCGCATATACGTATGTACATTATATATATGCACCATAAATATTTAATATAATGTACTTTAATATTTTATTAGGATTTGTGTATGTTTGGGTCCTTTTAGTGTTTATTGCACACTGTTCAGACTTTTAATGAAATTTTACAAATAAAATTTTAAAATAGGGACTAAATACAAATAAAAAATATCCAGACAGTTATAAATTTTGGTATTTAAATTTAATGTTTTTTGTAAAGGAAAACTGGAAAAATCATAGAAATGAGAATTTTAAAAGATAATTTTTATTTTATTGTACGATGTATGAAATGAAAATAGTAAGGGGCAATTTTTAGGTCTTTTTACTAAACAAAAAAAAAATCTCTGAAATGGATGTCAAGTCGGTCTATATGTTATACACTTCTTCAAATAGTCATTTTACATAATATACTAATCGTATATATGTAACATCTAGTAACTACGTGTAGAAGTAAGCAAGGAAAAGCCTGCTGACCTGATAAATTTTATAAATGAAGTGGGATGGCATGTTTCGTGATGAAAATGGGTAATGTTTCGTAAGGGGGTACAAAGGACAGTATGATCCAGCTATGATATTTGCCCGCTTACATGTACCCTTTTCAAACCAACCACACCAACCAACTATGTGTAAAAGATAGAAATACTTAAAAGTCTACGAGTATGGTTGTATCAACACAAATTTTGAAATCATCAGCATCAAAGTATGATTATTCATTAATTTATGAACGTACGTAAAACTTTTCACCGAATAATTAACGAAAAATTAATTGAAGTTAGTATGACAATTGCTTCATTTCACGCTTTTTTGAAATGGGCTTTAATAATTTGTTTACAAAACAAGGCTATGCAAATATAACTTTTATTTTTCCGTGTTCACTCCACTTAGGAGAACATTCAAAGTTTCCATCTGACTCGATTTTGTGCCATGACTTTAATTTTCCCCAATATTTCTTTCATTATTGTTCTTCTTATTTCAGAAGCGTCTAACACCTCTAGCTACTTGAGGGTTCCTTGTGATGAACTATTTGATTATCGTCTTAGTGTATATCCTATTCAATTTCATCTTCTTTTGCGTATTTCAAAATACGCAGAAGTAGATGATACTCAAAAAAGCCCATTAGTTTAAAACACCGAAAAAAGAAATACTTTCTATTAAACGCTCTGTCTATTGTTGAATTTTTGTGCAATTTATTAAATAGATTTTTTGATATAGTAAATGATCACATGGCAAATCTTACGTTTTAAAACTATAACAATTTGATGCCTTTCGGTGGTTTGTCTGACAGTATATTCTGCATTGTTATTGTTAGAGAATATAATAAAATAGCAGACTATAAATAATTAAACTTTCTGCCATTAGGACGCACTGTTGCACAATTTTTTTTATTTTTAGTTTTAAATATCGTTAATTCTGACCTTATAATGGAAAAATTAAATATAAAATAGATGGCGCTGCTTATAAATTTGATCAATTGTAAAATTTAGTTTTACGATATTTAAAAGGTGTTAAAAGTACCGAATTATTCACACTCAAAAAAGTCTATTTATTTAAAACCATTCTACTAGTTCGGCTACGCAACCTTTTCTCATATCTTGGAGTGCATTATATTTGATATTTTGAAATTCATGCATAATTATTTTAACATTAATTTGGTTGATACGTTAATGCTTGTAAAAGCTTAATAAAAACTTGTATAAATGAATATTAGTTTTGGATAATAGTGTAAAAATAAATATAAATTTCTGAATTATTTCCTTTCAACCTTTATAAAATTTGTAATGAAAATTTTCTTTATTTTTTTTTTATGTTGAAAAGCGGAAATAAATTTTATCCTCTTATGTATTTTGTGTATATAAAAACAAAAGTATAAAGGCAAAATTTGACAAACATAGAATAAGCCTTCTGCTTTACTTACTCGTTATACCCTTAATTGTTGGATAACAAATCTTCGAATATTCCCAAAAGCACTTAAGTATTTTTTTTTTTTACATTTTGTATTTCTGGTTCTCTGGGTCTTTTAGTAAAAAATTAGGGTTTTTTTTTATGTATCTATACAAATTTAATGTATAACTTTTTTTTTTTTATATAAATATATTTTAAACTTTATTGTATTTCCGGTAAGGATTTTTAGTTGCCAAAGACTATTCAATATTTTAAGGTTAACAATATTAAAGAATTTATTGTATATAAGAATTTACAGGACAACTGAAATAAGGATCCAAATATTATCAAGAGACTTTATATAAATATGGATTTAAAATTATATTCGAATTTTGTATTTATATTTTATAAAATAATTTCTTTTTACGTTAGTCGATGAACTTAAAAAGGCGCACATAAAACTTGAACTTTAAAACTTAAACTTCCGTCAATATTTCCGTTTTTTGTGTTGTTGTTGTGTGTTGCTTCTTCTTTTCATCATTTTTTATTGAAATGACGAAATGCTTTCAGTTTATTGAGCTGGAAATAAATAGATTTCCTTCAAATAATAATAATAGTGACGTCAAATCATAATAAATATATGAAAAATATATTTCGACTAAGAAATTATTTATAGATTATGAAAAAATAATCGCTGAACAGTTGTTGTTAAGAAAAATACAAAAAAAACAGAATTTTTATTTATAAATATTTAAATTTAATATTTGAAAATATTTGGAAAATAAAATTTAATATTTTGTAATTTTTAAGTAATGAAATTGATTTAAATAATTTAGAGTTTAAAAAGAAAAGTTTGTTAATTTTAATGTTAATTCATTAATTTAAAAAAATAAGAACATTTTGAAGTGTAACAGCGTAGAATACTAAGCTCTGACACTGGAGCTACTTATAAAAGTAGAATTGAGGGCCTCAGAACCAGGGTGACCTGATCCACAAAAAGAATGTTTGCGAGAAAAACGCATTTTGAAAAATACGATATTTGCAAATGGTGTAAATATAATGATTAGAACTACGAATAAAAAGTTATTCTACATAGTTTTACAGTACTATATAATATGAGAAACTATTTTTATCATCCATAATAAAGAAGAAATTTGTGTGGGTTAGGCTACTCTGGTTCTGAGGCATTCAATTGTAAATATTGTTCTTATATAAATTTTGTGGATAATGTATTGTTTACAGCAACATTAGGTAATCTAATAGAAATCTAGATATAATTCCAAATTTCCAAAGGTTCTGGGAAGATGATTTTGACAATGAATTTAGCTGAGCATCTGATTTTGCTGATTTTGCAAAGAAATTAAAAATATAGACAAGATTTTATATTAGTGTAAATCAAAAAATTAAATATGTTGTGTAATTTTGTAAGAAGACACTTAAAAACCTATGCTTACCAATTTTTATGTATTGTCAATATTTTTAAGAACTTACCAAGTCTCGATTTATATTAAATATTCTATGATAGCGAAACTAATTCATTATTTAAATTATTTTCGAATAGTTATTTATTAAATCTAAATATCGGTACTCTATTTAGCCTACATTATCATGTGTCAGATATTCTATATTTTGTCTATTTCTAATTGTAAACCATTTAATTACGAATACAATTTTTTTTCAGTCTGGCTTTTAAAATTTGATTTTTATCATTATATACGTTAATATCCAGAAAACAACAAATATTATTTGTAATTTCCACTTTTACTAACCCTTTGCTAATTCTTCATTATATAATAACTTTTCCAATATAAAAGTTTATTCAATTTTTTGTGGTAGCGGAACGATGATGGCGTTTTTTTATACGAATTGAAACAAATTTGATATTTTTTAATATTAATAAAAACTAACATTATTTCCATCTAATACCGTACACCAATAAATTTATGTAGATATTCAATACTATTCGATTTTTCTACAATAACAAAAAGAAATCCGATGTAATTTTTTTTTATCATATTACCTAGCCGAATACGTTTTTTATTTCAATTTACCAAAAAAAAAAAAAAAAACTGCACATATGAAAATTTTTCAATATTTTTTGGCTTATTTTTCCAATTGTTTACCTGACAGTATCTAAATTTGTTTGGTTAGCATAAAATAAAATACCCAAATGTAAACAATTCTCATATAAAAAACATAAAATTTATAAGCTTCAAATTCAATATTATAAAAATAAAGCACAAAAAATTGGAATTTTCCAAAAAAAAAAAAAAATACAATAAAAAAATAAATAGAAAACCGATATACATTTTCCAATAAATTCGAATCTTGCGTGCAATCGTGCCATTTACAGACACCGAAAATTCCTTTTCACCCCTTTTTAGTTTCAAACACAACCCACAAACATAAAAATAAATATATCAAAAAAGAAAAAAAAAAAAAAATATTTATGCTGCAGATATTTTGATGTTGATGGTGTTTATAAGAGAATTTGAAATGCTATTATATAGTTTGATAGCTTGAAAAGTGGTACGATATTTAGAATGAATAGAATATTGGAAAATAGTGTGAATTTTTAAGAGATTAGTGTCCGTATATAAGATTAAAGAAATATTTTGTATAAATGTCTATGGAAGCACAAGGAATTTGGAATACAAACTTTAGAAATAACTTTATGCAGAGCAGGCCGATTAAAAATATTACCTTTATTAACTACATTGAGTTTACAAGGACCAAATTCCGCTATCGACAGAAGTGCAATTGGTATTTAGACGAAATCTTTGGGTTTCTATTTGCTTGCAAATCAAATAACAACGTAACGTCTTCAAAGCATTAAGCAATCTTCATTTTCTATAACCAGTACACTATACTTCTAAAAAGTAATAATTGGTAGCTTCTTTGTTTAATAGCTTGTTAATAACACGTTGTTGATATTAGGACAAACATTGTCAAAGTATTTGAAAACCTACAATAGAATCAAATCAAAAATTTCACTAAAACAAACTCTCACAAATATTATTTCACCAGATGAAGGTCGCAAGGTCGAAATTATGGAGAATATCATTAAAATAGGCTAAATAGCATTTATATTTTTCTAAAATATATTATACATTTTTTGAAGAAATCTTCAGATATTAAAGTAAAATTATTTTAATCCAAAGTTTTAGAATAAAGTTAAAGAATAAATTTAAAATTAACTTTGACAGTTCTTTATCTCTCCTTCCAATTAGAATTGTTCTTATAATAAAAATCCAAAAAAACTTGAATTTGTGTCTGACATATTTACAACATTTTTAAATTTACATTTTCTAAATATTTCCGTGAAAATCGTAAAAACCGTGAAAATCCAAGTAAATTCATTTTTTCTTTAAATTATATATTATTTAATATCAATTTAAATATTCTCATAGGAATCTAAATACAAAAAAAAAACAATGTGATTGATCATTTTTCCTTTATTATTATTATTTTTCCTGATGTGCACAGCTTTTTTAAAGAAAAACCAAAAAAAAATCTTTTTTTTTTTATTTTCATTCTTATTATTATGTATTTATGAAAATAACGCGGCGAATTATGTGGGAATGCTGAGAAACACATCGTAAATGTCTGTGGGTATTTGGGTAAACGTTTTTTGTTATTGGTTTGTTTTTCATTTTCATCAAATAATTTTCTTATATTATTATGGTATTTCCTATACACCATTAATATTATTTGGTATCCTGGTGGTACATATGTAAATAACGTGTATGAGTCAACAAAAAAAAAAAAAAAAAAATAAAAAAAATATTGAAAAAGGATCGAAAAGATTGGAATTTTTTGTATTTTACCATATTATTAATAATATTTTCATATAAGATATTTTGTTCTTTTAAGGTTTTTTTTTTGTCGGAATCTGAAAATTATTAAGATTTTCTTGATATTTTTGTTAGATAATTTTGAATAGGTATAATATTATTCAATTGACTGTAAATATACTTTTTAGTCTGAGATCGTCTATATATATTTAAAATAACTTTATATATTTGAAATTTACATATTTCTCTTTTATATATAGGTGTAAAATATATTAATCAAGAATGATTTTTAATAAAATATTTTGTTTATTTTGTAAGAATTTTGATGAGAAAAAGTAATGGTAAAATTATTTTTTTTACCTTTTTTTTTTTACAAAATTTCTATAAAAAAAGGATATTTTCGAAATGATTCTTAATAAATCTAGATATAAATGAGAAATTGAGTTTTTTGTTAAAAGGAAAGAAATTATATTTGAATGATTATTAATATTTTTTTTTGAGGATTGGATAATTTATTAAAAAACTATAATAATAAATTGAAAATTTCACAATAAAATATATATCGAAAATATTATTTCAAGAGAATGAATAGTTTTTCCATTTATAAGAAAATGTGAAAATTTAGATATGTAATTTTTTATTAAATCGTGTTATAATCTAAATAAAGTTTAAAATATTTAATTAAATATAGCCTTAAAAATGGTATTATAATAGCAATAGATAATTTAGTTAATGATCGTAAAATTACGTAAGCAGATACTAAATATTTAATTGAAAATGTCCTTGTAACTAAAATTACATTACTGTCATTTTGTTCATATATAACATCAAAATTTTCAGTAAATTAATTCAAGAGATTAAAAGTTAAATTTAAATATATTTTTCAATACAGCACCACAAACTGTTTTAGATTAGTTGCTTTCTATGAACAAATTTAGTTAAATTTGTAATGGTTTTTAATAGACAGATAAACTGAAATACTGACTGCCATAACATTATCATAAATCTGATAAGAATTAGCTAATGCAATTTAAGATGTTAGGTATTATTAAGTTAATATTCAGGTTAGATTTAGAGGAATAGATTAATGGTGGGCTAAAGACAGTCCTAATCACTACTTTTTCTGATATCTCTTTTAATTATTCTGCACTATTCAAGCCTGTATTGATTAGTGATACCTTACAGCTCCATAGTAAATATTCCGACGTTTCGTTTTTGTGTTAACAGAACCTACACATTTGGTCCGCTGATATACTAATTGTGTGTATGTTGTTTTTGAGGTAACAGTTAACAATGACATGTAAGGAAGCTCACCATTTTTCTGGCTTTATTTCTATTAATTTGAAAGAGTTCGCTTTCTTGATAGTCCTTGAATGAATAACTTCGAATGTATTAGCTCCTTAGGCATGTTTAGGTTAATTATAGGAAAAATTACAAACTTCAAATAGTTAGTAACAGAATAACCAGTATTAATGATCTAAGATTGCGATTTAAATTATAGAAAATATTATGACATAATTCTAAGTTGCAAATCTCATACAGTCAAAGTTTACTATATAATTAAGAGGATTTTTATGGCTTATCTATACGCATTAAAATATTGAAATTAAATACAAATTATGCGACAAATTTCTAATAATATCATTTTCATTAAAAAACCACACAAATTGCGTTTTTAATAATTATTATTCAACCCTAACTCTAATATTTAAAAAAAAAAAATCAATTCTACAAAAATATCATCACTCAATATTCATTCACAAAGTTATTATTATTTATTTTGTTTGTTATTTCCTACATAATATGACATTCACTTGGAATTATTAATAATTTAATAATAAAAGCAAAAAAATAAAATTATAATATCGATTTCAATAACATTCGATTCCAGTAAAAAAAACCTTAAAACAAAGACATAATATTAAAAATAATATCCATAAAATAAATAACACTGATTTATTCACGGAGTGAGTAGAAACTATGACTACCGAAATGATTTTTTTTTTTTAATTTTTCCATTTTAAGAATTTACCTATCCACCAAACCAACCACTACACTAAACCAAATTTAGTTAGATTTAGTTGTAAGGTTTCTTGACATTGAGCTGTGTATAAATAATAATTTCAAAGAAACCCACAAAACATAAATAATATTTTTTATTTGTTTTCGCAAAATAATTATGTTATGTGTAAACCAACATTGATTTTATACCAAACGTTCATCCCTCTAACACTCCTGTTTATTGGTATAATAATTAGTCAGCTGAATATTAAAAGGTTGTATGTTGACCAATGTTAATTTTACGGGAGAGCTAATTTACGTTTTAGCTCATTTTAGTTTACCGAATGAAAAATAAAAAAATTTATTATGACACATACAACTTTGTAACTCTTAAAATAGAGAAGAAAGTTATGTAAAATGGTTGTATGTTAAATATACATCTTTGCATAAATAATTCAAATATGAAAAACTAATACAGGAAGTATGTTAACTATAATGTAACTTGAAAACTTCCCAGAAGTTGTATATTAGCCACTTTATTTACTATAAATTTCTTTAAAAACGTTGTATACAACTTTATATAGTTCTCAAAATTGTTTATGCAATCTTAATTGCTACCTTTGAGATTATCAGAGAAAATTATCATTTTATGAAAATTTACGACATACAACCTTGTAATTCTTAGCTGACGAATTATTAAATGGTTATGGAAAATGTTTTAATTTAATTATAATCAAGAAAATCAGATTTACCGATAAAGTGTGGAATTAAAATATATTGAATAAAGCATCACATCGAAATAATAATTTTAATTTGGATTATCTCTCTAAAGGATATTATTTCTTTATCCATTTAAACAAAACAAAATTTTTTAAGGATTTTTTTTTTTAATATCTGTTTTTATTGTACGGTGAATAATTAAGAAGAAATATTTTATTTAATTTAATTTTTGAATAATTATAGATCCTTGAAAACTTTTAGCACACGTTTTTAATGTAATTAGTAATTAATTGGTAAAGGTATATTAAAGAATTTGGGTCTATCTCAATAATATTAAAATTCAAAATGTATTAAGTGGAGCTGATTTAACAAATAAAGTAAAAAGTCTAAAAAAAATTGTTCAAGATTAAAAAAAATGAAGCTTGATTTACACATTCGCCGAAAATCCATGACGGTCGATTCTAACCAATCAGAAGAATCGTAACGCTAAGAGTATATTTAACATATCTTTTGCAGAGGCTATGCCCAAACTACGAAATAAGTTTATAAAATATTCTTGGTTTTCATATATAAATTGCACGATTCGGTGATTATTGCCCACACGAAAAATGCCCACACGAAAATTCCCCACAGAAAATTGCCCACAGACAGTATTGCACACATGATTAATGCCCACACAGAATAATACCCACAAGGAAAAATGCCCACAAGGAAAAATGCCCACATAGACAAAAGCCCACATAGACAAATGCCCACATATAAAAATTCGTACACGAATTTTTTATATTTAAAAATTATTGTAAATATTATTTATTAAAATAAAATTTTATTTTACAATGAATTTTGTTTTAGTAAAGAGGTAAATATTATATAAACTGTGAATGGGAATTTTTTGGGCAAAAGGGTAAACATTATTGTTTATTAATTACCGACTATTATTAACTAAATATTACAGGATAAAAAATCTACCCAATTATGGGTTTTTAAATTACAGAATTAAAAAATGCTGCTAATGATTTCAGCTTTAACTTCATATCCAGGTTGTTTTCAAATGTAATTTTTAGACCAACAGAACTATTTTTTCTTATTATACTCTGGGCCAAATGAACATAACAGCATCTTATATCAGTCTATGGAAATGCGATTCTAGCTACATTCATCTCTGCTTTCTCAAAATCTACCAATATCCTTTCAGGTGCCAAATTTGGAAGCAAGTTAAATGGTAAATATCCATCTCTTCTAAAATTCAGTAGATTTCTTGATATTGAAGTTTACTTCGGCTTAAACGTTAGTGCTTCACTGCTCACTTCTACTAAAATACTCCCCATTACATTTTTGGAGTAGCACCAATTGATGTCATCTTTTTATTATGTAATTTAAAAACCCATAATTGGGTAGATTTTTTATCCTGTAATATTTAGTTAATAATAGTCGGTAATTAATAAACAATAATGTTTACCTTTTTGCCCAAAAAATTCCCATTCACAGTTTATATAATATTTACCTCTTTACTAAAACAAAATTCATTGTAAAATAAAATTTTATTTTAAAAAATAATATTTACAATAATTTTTAAATATAAAAAATTCGTGTACGAATTTTTATATGTGGGCATTTGTCTATGTGGGCTTTTGTCTATGTGGGCATTTTTCCTTGTGGGCATTTTTCCTTGTGGGTATTATTCTGTGTGGGCATTAATCATGTGTGCAATACTGTCTGTGGGCAATTTTCTGTGGGGAATTTTCGTGTGGGCATTTTTCATGTGGGCAATAATCCGATCACGAAATTGCACCCACTTCCAAGAAAAAACTTAGTGTACGTGGCTGAAAACCTTCGTAAGAGTTAATTGCTTTATAGAATTTTTCGAGCGTCAAGGTTTTTCGTCGAACATGTAAATCAAGCTATAGAATATTTGTTAAAAATATATTTTGTAGTTGGTATTTTAAATCAGATTAAAGTCTTAATTTTGTAATGAAAATAATAGATCCTTCTAAAAGGACATGCTTACAAAAATCACGAATATAGAAAAAATCACTTTTTTCATTTTTATATGTAATTAGGTAAAATTTATTTCTAATTCTATTATTTGCATGATTCCATCTCCATTCCCACATAAAACAATTTTTCATTTAGAGTTTTAGAAGGAATGAGGTGCAAAATACAAAAAGGCCAGTGGCCACTGAATATATATTTAATAATTTTCTACATAAATAATCCTATAATAATTATATTAGATTTGATTTATTCCGCATTCCGGGGAAATACAATTTTTTTAATAAACATTAAAATTAAAATTTAATTAAAATAAGAATTAATTTTCATTGATTCAATATAAATTATTTCATTATAAAATAATTAAAAATGATAGATTAAAATTATTATTTATTAAAATTACTATTCTTAATAAATTTAACCAATGATTTTCATTATTAGATAAAATAAATCTAATTTTCCCAATCAAAATTTATATTTCTAAATAAAAAATTAAAGTCTAGCCTTTTTTCAAAATTAATCAGGGTTTATTCAAATGAATAAATATTATTTATTTAGCCATTATAACCGAAACACAATTATTATTATTAATATTATCACTGATTTGGAAAATAAATTTTCCTATTGTATATAAATTAGAAATATATTAATAATTATTTAAAATGAAAATATAAAATAATAATATAAAAAATCAAACTTACCAGGAAATTTATAAAGTTCAACCTCATTGCAATTAATTTCAATCAATGTTGATGTTTCATTTGGTAAACCTACACACTGGCACATACTATTTAATGGACATGTATAAAGTATATCTTGATTTGTATTTAATATTGCAACACCACTAGATAAACCACCATTATTACCATTTCCACCATTATTATTTACATTATTAATATTTGTATTGCTATTACCATTAGGACTACCACCATTACCACCACCACCTCCACCAGCCGCAAATCTAGCATCAAATTTCCAACAATCAACTGAGGTTTTAAACCAATACATCATTGATATTGATATTATTATTAAATTTGGACGTTGATTTTCCATCCTATAAATATAAAAATATAAAGAATTTAATGAAAATTTATTAAATGATTATAGAGAAAAGAAAATTTTTCATTTATTTTAATTAATAATTATTGTGAAAAATATAGTAATTAAAATTATTTTTATTAAAATTTTTATTTGATTTTAGGTTTGGTTATATAAAATAATGCCACGTATTTTAATAATATTGATGATGATATTTATTTATTGGATAAATATAAATATAAAATAAATCCTTTCAACAAGATAGAGCGATCAAACCATGATAATTGTTGAAGTATAAATTCAAATAATGAAAATAAAGTTTTATTAAGGCTTTACCGGGAATAGAGTTCGGAACAACATCATGACGTTGTGTAAGTTACATGGTCTGTAACTGAATGAAGAATGACATACTGCTCTATGCTGGAACTACTATTTCAGGTTTTCCTTCGCGAATATTTTTACTTTGTTTTCTAATGGCTTGAATTATCAGGTTAAAATGTAGGGAAATACTAGCATTCTTTTCAGAACTGTGACTATAAAATTAATTTTGTATAACAATGCTTTTGTATGAAGCATTTAACATTAAAACTTAATCCATTACTCATATAAAAATTATTTCTCAGCATGTCAAAAAGTACAAGAAATAATCTAAATTATGGGTAAAAGCTATTTTCTTTCTTTATATACATAAATATGATTCGTTTTAACAATCTTTCGCCTAATGCTTGTTTTCTCTGATCCATACAAATAATCAGTTTATTTGCTAGGTCCCCATTTTCTTGGTAACTGGAAGATTTTGTTTGAGTCCGAGATTGATTTGATACTTGATTACTAATTTAAAGTATGGACTTCAGAAAAAGACTTAAAATGTTTGTAAAAGTAGCCTAGTATTTGGTGTCACTTGGCAGTACTAACTAAATAACCAGTTCAATGGTTTAAAGGCAACATAAATCTGGACTTCTTTAGTCAACTTATTAAGTGGAATTCGAAGAAGCTATTTTAAATAATATATCACATTTTTATAGGATAATGAATTATTCTGTAAACAACAATTATTTGAATACTGAAATGCAGTTGATTAATAGCTCCAAATTTCATTTAACAGACCGTTGATAATATGACATAATTATTGTGATGATATAGCGGATATTATATTTGCATTAGTCGGACTATCCCCACAGGATTTTGGGATGAATTGTTGATGTGAATACTTGAAAATTATATGAAGCTTGTAGGGATAGTCCTTCTCATATCTCGCCATTGAATTGTTTTATCCTGTTTAGTGTTGTCATAATTCAATTAAACATATAAATAATATTTTTATCTGGTCTATTTATTTAAAATTTTATTGTTATAAATTTTGATGGTATTGAAACATTACTTAATTTTTTCAATACAGCATTTCAATTGTTAATAAAACAAAAAACCACAACTAAATTTTCTTTCCAATGAAAAATTGCTTTAACTTTATTCCAAAAATTAATATTATTCACTCTATTAATTCTATTTATATTAATATATAAAGAAAATTACAAAAAAATTAGTTTTTGTATGCGAAAATAAATGAAAACTGAATAAATTTAATATTATAATATAAATAATTATTAAGAAATAAAAGATAACGATTTTCACAAAATAATTGTGAAAATATTTTCTTTGGGATTTTTGTATTTTCTTTGAAATCACAAAACAAAATTTTATAAAATAATAAATGAAAAGTTCTCCAAAAGTTAACATAGCAAAAAAGAAACAAAAATGTTTTATTTTCCGGTGACCTCAATTTAACTCTTGCAACTTTAAGGATTTTTTAAACACCAAAAAGAGAAACTTTCCAATTGTTGTATTTCAATTTTTTTTTTAAATGTAATTGAATTTAACTATGAGTTTTCACTATATATTATTAAAGTATCACTTGAAAATTAATGAACTTATTTTCCGAGTATTGTGATGGAAAGATGAATTTAAAATAAATAGAAATTGTTAAAGTAAATTTTTGTATACTAGTTTTTAAGGGCAGATATTCCAAATGTAATTGCAAGTAAAATTTGAGCTCTGTGAGTTCAGTATGTCCCTATAAAAATTTCCAATGTCTTCAGAGATTTGAATCTTTCACGTTCCGAAAATGATATATTTACTAAATACATTTTTTATCAAATTACGAGTTTTGTGTTACCCCTTAGTTAGCAGCTTTTCTTTTGTTGAAGTTGTTAAGATTTAAAGGATTCAATTTTCAATGTGTTTTTATTTATATTGGTCACAATTGTGACGTGCTTAACATTTGGCTTCAAATCTAGTTTTAAATTTTTAAATATAATTTTTGTTATTCGATATTTTTAAAACGTCTTGAATTTTAAGAGTAAAATAAGATGGAAAACACAAACTGACCTCCACAACTGACTGACGAACCGCATATACAAATTCAACTAAAAACTGTTAAAATGGTTTCAAGGTACCATAAAATACGAAAATGGATTAAATTTTATTTAGTAAAATTTTGTCGAATTAGAATTGCGGAAAAGTCTTTAAATACAAAGGAAAAATTGTACTGTCAAAATAGATTTTAATAAAAAAAATTTCTAATTTATATAAAAAAAAAAAATTTGCGTGCCAAAGAGAATTATTTATTTACACATAATATAAACGATTTACCGCATTTACTTTACTGATCCGATTTCGTGGTGTTTTTTTCCACTCAGATTTTTAGTTTATAATGGACTGACTATCAACACAAAATTAAAAGGAATTAAATTCTGAAAAGGATTTCATTTTTTTTTATATTTGCGATATGGTAGAAAACAGAATCAAATTACCATATGGAAATTGATTATATGTTTACGTTTAATTCTGTTAAAGGATAAAACAATGTGGACTGTTGAAATTGGAATTTTTGGTTTTTATATTTATTCATTAGAAATTAATCATAATCCTGCAAATAAATTTGATTTATAAGTAAGTCAAAGTTTTGATGAAATGGAAATCCATTTGTGTTTTCAAGGCTGGTACTAGCAGTGGTAGATGATCATAGAAATAATTTATTTCAGATTATAATATTTTCCTCGTGGTTGTGTAATTAAAACAATTTATATTTACAATTTAGTAATAATTAATTCTAATAATTTTAAGCTTATACTACGTGGAAATGTTTTAATCCTTTCAGTTCTATAGCATATCTAGTAATACTAAATGTTTGTTATAGAGATTTGCCAGAGATGGTTCAAGGTATATAAGTTTTTGAATAAATAGTGTTAAAATTCTTTCAAACCATTTTTACATGGAAGACGAATTAACTAATAGGACATTTAAGTATATTTGCAAATTGCAAACAAGTAGCCTAAATAAAGTCACATTTCTATTTTTAGAAAATTCTGTATACCACCTTTTCCAATTGTTATTCAGAAAATATCAGTTGTAATTCAGATTAGTCAATTGTAATTCAGAAAGTATCAGTTGTAATTCAGATTAGTCAATTGTTATTCAGAAAGTATCAATTGTAATTCAGAACATTTTAACATTTCAATTGGATCTTTCATTACGAAATAAATATCCTCCTAACCGCAACACACATACTGTCGTCTAATTTATTACCACATATTTCAATGGTAAGTTGTGTTATCTGCCGCAATCTCTAAAAATTTACCAATTGATTACCTATTTTTTGCAAGTGATTTTAACTAACATTCGCTAACTATGAAGTAAATTAACATCTTCTACGTTCCATACATAAAATTTTTGTTGTGGAAAATGCTGCAATTCGACGAATGTTGAAATGTTTTGAATTACAACTGATGATTTCTGAATTACAATTGGAAAAGGTGTAGTACAAAATAATTTATTATTCTATTTTTACCGTCTGTCTGTTATCGCTTCCAAATATTTCAAACCAAACCTTTTTCGAAAATCAATTTTGAATATGTCTTGTTAGATTTTGGTTTCCAAATCATTGTTACTATATTTAACACCGTCATGACCCATTTTCCATTTGATATTAGTGAAATGAACACTTGTTTGATTACAATGATACAAGTCATCGAATAACATTAACTTTGATACCAGATCCTAAACTTCATGTTTTAATTTAAATATCTGACAGCATTACAAATGTGACCTTATTAGAGATTGACCCATCAATTTAATATGACATTTTTTAAATTCTTTTTATTTTTAAATATATATTTAAATATTATATTATAAATTCAATTTTATGAGATTATAAATTGAAATTGAATTCTAATATAAATTCTATTCATTTTTTTATTATATTATAAAATATTTTTTCAAATCCATAAAATTTATTAAATAATATAAATTATTTTTGTCATTATTTATTATGTAAAATAAAAGTTTTATTCAATTAAAATTTATTATAATATTTTTGTTTAAAATTTATTTTTTCAATAGATTTTTCCTATAATATTTATTTTATGGATTATAAATTTTGTATTATAGTAAAATGTTTTGATTATAAATACAAAATTTTATCAAAAAAAAATGAAAATATCATTTACATTTCTATATTATAAACAGTTTAGAAGAGATAAAAAGATAAAAGGACATTATAATATTCAATTTAACACTTTTTGTTTTTGTCCTTCAGTGCTCCTGGTATATTGAATCCTTTTTTTTTCTTTATGTTTAATATTATTATTAGGAAAATTCGATGTAATAATTGGAAATGATTTTTCGTCTGTCTATTTTTTGTCTGTACGATCGTTGTTAACATTTTCATTCTTCTTAATTTGGGTTCTAAAGCTATATAAGAATTTGAAAAGAGACGAATAAATAATTCTAAAACTATCGGATAGGCATAGCCGCCATTTTGTGAATTTGTGTGAGCTTGATCGTATTTTTATTAATATTAAATTTAATGGAAAAAATTAATGAATTATAGAATATACTGACAGACTACATAATTCAGTCCAAACTATCGATATCGTTCTACGTTGACTCAAAAAGTATCAGTAACAAAAATTGCTGTAGGTTGACACCATTTTCTGACAGCAAATATCTCACTATTAAAAGTCTTCATCTTGTTAGAGTTAAAAGTTATTACACTTTGAAGAAACTTATGGCTCGCGTAATTCGTTCCAAATTGAAATAAAATGGCATCAAATCACTGAGTCCATAATGCTCTCAAATGTAATGAACGTGGAAGTACATAATTTAGTATCCTAGGGCCCACACTAATGAGCTTCGAATAATTAGAACTCGTATTTGAAATTATAATAAAGACTAATGAAGAAAACTAAAATTTTCTTACACTAGAAGACGCTGCATTATAAATTTTGAAATGTAATATCTCTAAAAATTTAGTAGAACTCGGCGATGTAATAAAGATTAAAAGAAATGTCAGTTGATAGCATTATTGCACATTTCGTCCGATCTGTGGCGCCACAATACATTTTAAATTATTCTTCTAGAACAATTTCATTAAAGTTTATCTGTGTTTAGGATGAATACGATTACCGAAAATTTTAAAAAAGCCGATTCACTTGAAACCACTGACTCGTAGTTCTGCTCTGCGGTCTTCTTTTTATATTATTACAGAATGAATCTTTATGTATTCAATTCTTTTGTATAGAAAATAAAAGATTTTTTTTTTTTTTGACAATACAATAATTTTTTATGTAAAGATTTTTATAGCTTCAGGATAAATATAACTTTTTGGGAAAATGATATTTGTTCATGTACAACTAACTCTAAACAAAATACATTTTACAAATGTATAAAAATCGTTTCTTTTATATATTCAATATAAATAAATTCAATTAATTTTGGATTTATATTTATTATAAAATTGTATGGGAAAAATATTGTTTAAATAATATTTGGTCGTTGAATTCATTCAATATTTGCATTTTAGTTATGTTTATATATTTAGTTACAAAATTTATTTAAAAGGATCATTTTTAGCAATATATAAATTTATAGAGGTATAGTAATAGTATTTACAATATAATGACTTTTAAAATAATTATATTTTATTGGGATATCTAGTTAAAATAAATATTTATTAATAATTATATTGAAATTGTAAATAGATTAAATAGAAAAAAAAATATTTTAAAATACGTTTATCAATTCTGTGAATATTTAAATTTACAAAATTCAAAATATTGACATATTTTGTATACTTAGTGTATGGAGTTCCCGACATTTTTTTAAACCTCGAGACACGATACCCGGGTTTTATTAGTTAGTTTATAGAACCTCTTGCTTATATCCATCATTTCAACAGAAAAATACCACCAAAAAATTACACAATCATTTATTCATTACGTACAAGAGGTTAAAAATTATGATGAATCAAAATCAAATTAACCTAAAATTTATTTAAATTTATTGGAATTTATTCCTAATTTTTAACTAGTACCATAATTAAATTGAATACTACTTCAAATAAAATGCTAATTCAAATGATTTAGATATGAAACACGTGGAAGAATAACTACACTTTATTCAAATTATTTGACACCATTTGAAAGTATGCATGAAGTAATTTGGTTGGTTGGTTGGTTTGAGAAGGGGGGAATGGAAGCGACCAAACCGTACGGTCAGATGTATTAACATTGATCATTCTCACCACGAATAGTGCCATTCCACTTCCTTTATAAAGTTTGTCAACTTCGCAAGTTTTACACTGATTAATTCTATTAAATCTCCTACAAAATAAGAACCGAAATATTTTAATCTTTTATTACACAGATAAGGACAGTGACATAAAACATGCTCAAATGATGGAAAAATTAACTAATGAAAAATTTAAATAATGGACCTGCATATTTCGTCTATGAAATCATATCCAATAAAATTTATCTTCCTCAGCAACCATTTTGAAATAATTATAATCAATTTTTAATATAGTTGTTGTCATCCATGAAATTTTGTTTTCCTTTGAAAAATAATGTAATTTTCCGGGATTCGGGATATTAAATTTCAGTAAAACTCCCGTGATTAATATTCCGGTATTTTCCTGCAAACCCAACACTAATCCTGTATTTTCAACAGTTCAATATATAATCGTTAAAATTATATTGCCCAAAAAAATTATGTCCATAAAAAAAAAATCCGTTTTCGTTTTTTTTTTTGTAAATTTTATCCTTTAATGACCAAAAAGTTTACTAATATATTTTTTTTTTTTGGAATTTTAAATTTTTTATCTAAATCTAAAACATAAAAATATTTTTATCTTTAGACATTTTTTATATATGTACGAGTAAAACTTTACTTTATATACGAATTCCTTGGGTATACGAACGGAGACTGGAAATGGAAATTATTCTGATGATGGAAATTATATTTTTAGATTTTCATTTTGATATTTCAGAAAAGTTTAAAAAGTGTATTAATTTCATAAAATATCACAAATAAATAAAAAAAAAAATTTAGGTTAGGGTTTATTACAAGGAATTACCAGTTTGTCGTCCTGGTGGTTTGCTTTTAGTTATCTGACATTTTCATTATGTCATATTGTAATAAACTTTTCTTCATTATTTTTATTTTTGTGATTTTGCTGGTGTAATGCTGTAAATTAAAGATTAAACAAGGTAAATTATTTACAATTCAAAATGAAAATGATATTTTATTTTGGTTTATCTGAAAATTTAGATAATTTTAAGTAATAATATAAATTTATTATTAATTATTAAAATGTCATTTTGTGAGAATTTGTGAAAATGATACTGTTGAATATTCTTGATAAAATAGGGTATGATAGGTTAAGGTAAATTATGGGGAAAAATATAATTTATTTTTGTGTAAAGATAAAATTAGTCTTTAAAAATCGATTTAAAGATAATATCTTTTAAAGGTAACTTTTTGTAATAAAATTTGTGAAAAATAATTTAATTTAATAATAGTTTTATATAAACTTTTCATGATATAAAAATCAAAAAGTGAATTTTATTTATAAGTTCTATATTTACGTACAGGGTTTATGTTGTGTACAGTTTAATAAGGTAAAATATTATAAAATGTTTGCTTTCACCTGTGTTTTAAATAACTACAGAAAAGTAGATTTCTTGTATGTTTAGCATCAGAAAAAATCGGAAAAATTGTAATAACATACGCGAAAGATACTAAAACATAACAACATGTAAAAAATTTTCTAAAGTGTATGAAAATATTTTAAAAAAAAAAAGTTTAGATGAAAAGGATTAAAGGAAATAAAAAAACTGATATTTTAAAGATGTTGTGATAGTTGGTTTTATGTTGTAGTATTATGGAAAATTTAATAAGCGAAAAATTCATATAATCCATAGAAAAACGATGAAAATACTAAGCAAAGAAATCTTATAGTCGTTTACGATTTTGGAATTTGAGACTTTTCACAATAGTAAATGGTAATATAATGATTTTTGAATATATGACTGTTAAAATTTAGAAGTTTTGAGAATTTTGCAGTGAAAAATATATCTTTTATACTTAATAGCTAAGTAATAGCAATTCTGATGATAGGACACTCAATGCTGAGGAATCATGCTTTTAATATACGAAAATACGAGGTAAATATGTGTAGAGGATGCGGTTATGAACACGAAACAACTGACCACCAATTTGTTGTGTTATTGTCGATGTCTTATCCACTTGCTTTGGAAATGCTTTGGTTCTTAGTTCTTACTGCATGACGTAAGTGTTCCGGGTTGTAAACCAATTCTAAAATTTTAGATCGAACAACTTGTTGGCTTTGCCTGTCACTGCATCATGTGTAATGTGAAGGGTACGAGGAGTACAGTGAAACTAATTCTGACCTACGATATCCTACCTAATATATTTTATTTCTATAAATTGATATCTAGGATAAAGTGAAACCAGTGCAACCGCCTCAGTAAAATTTGTCTTCTTCACTATAAATTCGTAATGTTTGTATTTGAACCTGATCTCATTTAAGGTTCAATTACTTTTACGATATGTATTCCAGAGTGGGACATCATTTTAATTCTTTTTTGTTTAACCGAATTTTTATATAATTTTTTGACGACATTTTTAGTCAAATGCCATAAAAAACTAAAATTTGTTATTTCATATGTTTTGGAAGCATTTTAAAAATAAATAGCTAACTTTGGTATGTAAGAAACACACAACAACACCAACAGATTTGCTGATTTTTGAGCCAATTATGAACCAGATAAAAGAATAAGGTTGAATTTTAGGATATTAATTAATTTTTAATAATTTTGATTTCTACGAAATAATTAAATAGCTGAAAAATTTAATTATATTAAAATAAATATACAATAAATTAAAATTCAATTAAACTTTTTCATTACAAAGTGTCCACTTGTCCAAATGGATTATTTTTGGTTAATTACTCATTTAAATGATTTTAATAAATATTAATCTTCGTTATATTAAATTATACGAAGCATGAAAATTTATTACAAATTATAATAAAAAAATTATATCCTAAAAGTAAATCATGAATAATTTAATTAAGAAAAATTAACACGTCAAATAAAATATTTAAATATAATATTTATTATTATTATACACAAATTATGGTAATTAATTTTAATTATATTTATTTAAAAATAAATATAAAATTTAAATATCGAGGAAATTATAAAATAAAAATATTTTTTTTTTGTGGGAGTGTGAAAAAAGTTTATGTGAATCGGGAACAAAGTCAATCTCATGACTGTTCATATGACTGTGGACTTTATTTCTTGTGACTATAGAGTTTATTGTTTTTTCAAACTGGAAATAAAGTTGATTGACTGTTGTTCATCTTTACAATGGCACTACAACCTAAATCGAGAATTGGCCTCGTCCATGGACTTTATTACCATTTTTTCTTTAAATTTTAATCAAGGAAAAGGTTATGATTAACTTCCGTACAAAAGAAAGATTTATGAAGGCCTTTTCCAGAAAATTTATAGAAACAAGATGAATTTTAATCATAAATTCAAGACTTTACAGAAATAGGCGCTAACTTTTATTTCAAAAAACTGCAAAAGATTTGTAAAAGTGTTAAAAGTTTATGGAATTAATTTCATCTTCCCTATTTTTTCAATATTTAGAAATGTACTGAATTCGATGAGATTTGAAAGCCTACTCAGAAATTGAATATATTAAATTTTTATAATTATTAATTTTTTTTGGTTGTGTTTATACAATCAGAAAATTATAAATAAATTAATAAATTTATTATTATTTGTATAAATATTTATTATATTTTCAGTTTATCGTACATGAATTTTTCCAATTTAACAGATTTCAATTTTTTAACATATTTTTTTTTGGTTTTTTGCATTAATGAAGTCACGAAATCTGATGGTATTTAGGAGGTGTTTCTATCAATTACTTTTGCAATGAATATTAAATTAAAATATACAAAAAATCTGGCAGGTAAATATCATTTTTACGTTACAAAATATTTTTATGAATTTTTTTTTTTTAGAATTTCATTTAACATTATCATAAAAATTTATAGACTATTTATTTAAATGATTCGACATGTTGGATTTTGCGAGGTTTTAAAAATTGGTTACATAATTTTTTGAAAATTTACTTGTATGTAAACCAAAATTATGTGGTTAAGTAGTTTTAACTACATTTGATGACAAACAAAAAAATGTAATTTAATTAATTTTTATTTTTGTGGAATTTACATTTACAAAAAGTAATCAAATGAAATTTTATTGTGGTGTTAATAAAATTATAATTTTAATATGATGGATATTAATCAAATAAAGTTGGTATTTTTAAATTATAAACACATAATTTATATGAGATTAATACCCAGTTTCTCACCGGTCCGGAAACGCAATATTAAACGCAAATAATTCTTTATCGCAGGGAAAACTTATCGAGGAAAAATTATTGTAGTGAATTTCATCCTAATTTTATTTACAGAAAATTAAGTTTTTTAAATAGTATTAAATTAAATTCTAATTTTAAAAGTAGTTATGGCATAATTTTAAGTGTTGTGATGGTAGAAAATTAAAAATAAGTTATTTCGTTAATATCATATTTCTTACGTTTTCGAGGTTACATTTATAGATCTAGAAAAATAAAATATAAATCTGCATCCGAAATGTATAATACTTTTATGTAGGTAACTTTTTAGTGGGGCCATTCTAAAATTTCTATGCGAATGTTATATCTAGAAGACTATTTAATGTAATATTTTCCAAATTTCAATTAAATTCTGTACAAAGATTAACTGGTGATCCTAAATTAATAATTTCAGTAGGTTAATGGGAAACCAATCCCAATGAAGTTAATTTTATGTGTAGATTGATGCACTATTGAATAATTGGTTCTTATGATTTTTCTGTCCATCATAGAATTTTAAATTATACAATTACAACATTTAAAATTAGAGTGACATATCAAACTTTTTAAATAACTTAATTTGCTGTGAATTAAATTAGGATGAAATTTCTGGAAATGAGTTTTCTATGTGATGAGTTTCTCTTGCGATGAATTTTCCTTCGTGTGAGTTTTCATTGCGTTGAATTTTCCTTATGCAAGCTTTACTAAACTAATTGTGTGATTCAGATCGTCTGCTCAATGTTTAAACTAAGCCTGACTTTTGTATATTTCTAAAATTTATAGGGCAATGTTTTTACTTTTATTAGAGAAGATTTTCTTTTTATTTAATCAAATTTATTTTTTTAAATTATACCGGAAAATCCTTTATATTTTTCATCTCGATATATATTTGTATTATTTGTATAATATACGTAAATCTAATATCCTATATTATATTATTACATAAATATATACAAAATTTATTGAATTTTTCAATTTAAAATCATACTACAATTTATAACCAGATTAAATTCATTTCAATCAAATTCATTTAATTCAATTTCATATATAGAAAAAGAAAAAATAAGGGAAAAGTGGAAAAATTATTCAATTCAAATTATTTTCTATTGATTTAATTTAAACCTGGAGGCATTTATTCTATTTTTCTTCTTTTTTTTCACGGATATGTTTGGAGTAAAAAGGATATTCATAGAGAGTAATATCATTTTTGAAGGATATCAAATATGTAAACACTTTTGTAGCATTTCCAAGTTAAATTAGTAATTATTTCATCTCAAATTGGTAATTTTGTTTTAATTATAAATTTTCCCAATTTATGGCTGTATTAATAACAAACTTGAGTCTTAATTATAATTCGATTACGTAGTTTCTATAGTTTTTACTTCTTATTGTTTAATGTAGAAAAGTCATCCACAAATTAAGGTTGTAGTTCGCCATTTGTTCGTCTTAAGCTTCTTTAGTTCTGTCTTAACGTTAGAAATTATTTGTCTCTTCTTTTTTATCATCTGCGTTGGAATGGACGACTAGTGCAACTCGATCATTTTCTTCGCCAAGTTTAACTGGAGCGTATTTTCCTTAGTACGTATCAATTTCATGTTATAAATTTTACAATTATAAAAATCTATTAAAGAGCGCTGACTAATTTGACTTTGAAATGCTATAATATATCGTTATATAATTGGTTAGAATATGAATAAGGATACAGAGGCAAATTGAACCTATACAAATTAAGGTTATTTAAAAATAAAAAAAACACCTTGTTTTCTATTATTTTCTGATTGAAATAAAAATAATAAAAAAAAAAAAACAATTTCAATTTTGGATCTGAATTTTCAATTTATAAAGTTTTTATGTTCTGATAAATAAAAAAAAAAACGACCGATTGGTTCTATAGCACCAACAAAAAAAAGGACTAAAACTTAAATTCTAAAAGGTGTCAATTTTTGTTGTTATTAGCAGAGAGCATCAGGTGAAATGAAAATGTAAAACTTTTTTTTTTTTTTATTATAAATTTTTCTATTTCGAAAGGGTTTTCACAAAAATGACTTTTTAAACTGAAGCTATTTTAAAATTGATACCAACAAATTTAAGTTTATACTAATTTTTTTTTTGGGTAAGGTAAATTAGCTTATAAAGGTATATATAAAAGATAAATAGAATAATTTTATACTTCAGGTTTTTTGTACCCTAAAAAAAATCTTGTTTTCCTTGGGTTAAAATTTTTAGAATATAAAATTAGATATTAAGTCCCAAAATGGTTGAAAATTTTAAGATGGGTGGGTTTTTTATATAATAAATATAAATAATAAATTAATGGCTTTTGCCCCGAAATTGGATATTTGCAATTTTTAGTGATTTTTTTTTTATAGTTTAATTTTAGGTGGACCATAAAATGGCATTAAACATTAATTAGTTAAAAAGTGTATCAATATTTTCTATTTGTGTAACTAATCATTTTGTTTTGGAATAAGTCCAGTTTTTTATTAATTATAGTTTTTATTAATAAACTTTTTACAATTAATTTATTTTAATTTAACAGATATTGGAAAAGCAATTAATTTATAGCTTGTACTGGTAACAAAATAGTATATATTTTGATGATACTATTAATAGAGTAAACAGTTCTTTGTAAAGTATAGGACGACCTTCTTGCAAATTGGTTAAAATACCTTGGCAACATCAGTCTTTTCATTACATTAATCTTATAAGATCGAATTCTTATGATCAATATAAGATACATTATCGAGTCGAATAGGCAATATTACGAACATTTTTTTAATCTTCGATATCCAAAGAAAAGAAGTAAAATTTGAACTCTAACTTTTTCCAACAGTTTCTTGCTTATATTTAGAGATTCTCTCGACTGAAAATCATTTAATAATTTTTGTTGGCTAAATATTTACATTGAGTTTCAAATTCAAAATATTAATTTGCGTTTAGAAATCAATAAGAGCTTCTGATCATCGAAAACGATCAATTAAGAGTTTCTGAGTGAATTAATTATCTGTATGGATTAGTGCTAATAAGCATATGATAATAAGAGCTTATCTATTTCTTTAAGCTCGACCGCAACACAATTTCTATAAATGCTAAGAACATTTTTCACTATTAATGAAGCTCATTGCACATAGACATACAAATTAATTAATGATTAGAAACCACCTGCTTTGTACGAGCAGTATAGACATGTTTAGAAACAAAACTAAATTGCTAATAGTAGTAAGGCACTAAACTGATGTCCAAGCTAAAATAGTTAATACAAGTTTTTAACTTATTAACAATTGAAACATAAGGTTGGAAAAAACTGAAAGTCGTAATTTCCTCATCATGAAAATTTGACAATTATTGAATCAGTAGATTAGTAAATTACCACCGGAAGTAGAAAGGCTAAAAACTATGAACCAAAGTCATTCGAGTGGTATTACAAAGTTTCTAAGTGATTGTTTCCGAAGATGTTGGTATCCAAGAGTGTTTGGTGAGTAATTAAACTATTTTCAATTCAATTTTGTTGAAATAAAAACTTGTTCACTCGGGGATGAAGCAAAGGTTCATTAACTTCCTATACGAATTAAAATTATTGAAAAAAAAGTATAAAAGTGCCCGGATTAATCTAATCACATATTTTTATAATTAATTTTATAAAGTTATTTATTTTATATTTATGTTAATGTCACTATGACAGATCATAAAAATAAATGATAATAAAAATAATTTTATTTAATATTTTAAAGGATATCAACTCAAGAGTAATTTTTTGTGTATATCTGAACACAAAAAAAAAATGTAATAGAGAAATCACTTTTTTGTATCCTTAACATGAAGTTCAAGTATTTTCTTTTTATAAGGATTTTTCTTTGAAACGTGTTTTTTTTATCTATTTGGAATTTCTTTTGTAAAGGATAATGCGTATACCAAAAATACACATATCATTTTTTTAAGAGTGAATAATAATGTAAACCTGATTAAAGAATAAAATCTTAACTATTATTTATATGATGAAATATTGTAACACGTAGTGATATAATGTGTGACAGAAAAATAATTTATTTTATTCTTATGGGCTCTGAATTTGATTATTGTTTGCTTAAGGTATACATACACACATGCAGATAAAGAAAATGATATAATATATTTATTATTTGAAACTACTTGATAACCCACCGACTAGAACCCTGGTTTTTTTTTCATGTAATTCAGACATCTTGAAATGATTTGGGTGCTTCTCTATTCTATTCTGCCCCAAAAATATTTTATGTCAAATTTTTTATTTAATGGTTTCCAAACATAATACAAATACAAGGAAAATAAAATACAAAAAAAAAATGTTCCCAAAGATTTTTTTTTTTTTGTGAAAGAGGACATGTTATAAAGGACATTCATCAGTTTATATGTAAATATATGTTTAGGTTAAAGAGTTACTATTATTGTTGAATGAAAATTGTAAAAGTTTTTTTTTCTATGTCATAAAAAAAAAGGTTGAATATTATTTAAATAAAGTTTTAAATTAAGTTATGTCCTTTAGAATGGTTTTTGATGTCATATATTGATGAAAAGTTGTAGAATGTTATTAGAATTTAATTTTAAAATATATTTTAAAGTTTAAAAACAATTTTGGTAAAAGGATTATATATAAAAAAAGAAAAATTAAAATATTTTATATAATTTGATTTTTAAAGGATATTTTTAAATTTTGTCGATAGTATACTTAAATTTGATGAAATTTTTCATTTTTCATGAATTATTTTCAATTTTATTACCAGAATATTTATTTTCAATGTTGGAAAGTTAGTTGGACTGTAATTTTGAAGGATATTATATTAATTAAATTAACAAATCTAAAATATTACGATGTTTTTTAAAATTCGACTCTTAATAAGTTACTCTCTATACTAACTGAGGTCAATAATCAACTACATCATGGAGACGAATCAGATGTATGATAAATTATAAAACACAATTACTGAAATATCAACATCGGTACAAGAAGTAATTTGATCCCAAGTTGAATTAGTTAAACATTAAATAGCGATTTATTGTATGCATCGTCTAACTGGAACCACTGATCATCTGTAAAGTTGAGATGATAATTATTTGGTAAATTATTAAATAATTTTTTGATATTTCAAATACTGAAGAAATTACAACGAGACTTTTGGTCCCAATTACCAGAAATCGAGTAAAAGGTTGACAACATTTGGTCACAAATGAAACACTAAAGATAGTATCAAAAAGATTGAAAAAAAAACGTATATTTCGGAAATGACTCACTAAAATTATATAAACAAATTAGAGAATTAATAATAAATATCAAATAAATCAGTACTAAAAACAGCAGGTTTTAAATTATTACAAAGACCAGAATCAGAATAATAAAATAATAAAAAATATTTCTATTTAAAATTTATTTATTATAATTTACATGTCAACATGCCAAAATAAGTTTATTTTTGTAATGGTAATAAATTTCTATATCACGCAAATTAAAATAATAGTTATATACGTACAATTTAATAGGATACTAATAAACTGAAATAAATTCATTGCCAAATTCAATCAGGGATCGTAAACCTTTTAGTAAAATTAAATAAATAAAAAAATATTTAAATTGAAAAATCCATTCTAATACCAAATTGAATTTATTTTTAAAGTTTTTTTCGGAATAAAATATCAACTATAAAACTTTCAGAAATCCTGAAAAAAAAGAAACTTTTAGAATATTTTAAATAAAAAATTCTATTTTATAGTCATTCCTTGAAAAGGATCAATGATTTATTTAAGAAGGATTGTTTCTAATTAATTGGTAAATCCCTAAAATTAGACGCATTGTATATAGAAAATACACTAAAAATCATAATTTTATAAATTTTATTATACTATCAATTATTATCCTTATAATCCAAAATTTACACATAAAATGTAATAACGCCTAGATCGATAATATATTAAAAATATTTGCGAAAATATAATACAAACATATAAAATTATATATCAAATCTATATTATATTATATAATAAAGGACCTTAAATAGTGTCAAAGGAGCTTTAAGTAAAACGTGACAAAAGTTAATCTATAATTATTATATTATTTAACGATATGCCATTAATTTTGCCGCAGCACTAAATACCAAACACTTTCAATTTTGTTATATTATAAACAATATTTTCAAATTACACAATTTTGTTATATTTTATTTGAAACATAAAAGTGTGAGTAGAGGTGAGCCGAGGTGTAACTTTCCTGATAAATAAATGTATTAGCCTTAAAATATTTTGTTTTTTTTTTTGTAAAAACTTATACCGTGCATTAAACATTATAATTATACCTGATTTTTTTCTTTAATAATTTTCTTTTTTGGTATTAAAGTGTTTTTGTTTTTACTCTGATTTCTGGACATGACTTAAAACTTAATTTAGTCACGTAATTTATGTGATATTTATAATTATAATTTTTATTTAATTTTATGTAATCTTAGATTTGATCAGGCTAACATTTAACTTGCAAACTAGTTAAAAATTGTATAGCTAACTATTTATATCAATTTAATTTTGGTTCATTAAAAATATTTTAGGAGTTTAACATTTTTTTGTATAGATTTATATAATTATCAGTTCAAGAAGGGATCCACATCTCTCAGCGTTAGTAAATATTCATAGATACAGACAAATTCTTTCAGAAATATAAAAATAAAACCAATCTGTAGACATACAATCCTTTTAATTTATTTTTTCCTAGCCATGCGGAAAAACATATTTTTGGAAAAACTTTGGTTACCAAATATTCTAAAGCAGTTTTCATACATTGGTTTTTTGGTTATAAAGGAGTGGGAGTTACAAAATAAGTGAGTGTACGCTGCATCTTTGTTACATCATGTAGGCGCAACCAACCATCATTAATGAACGGATTCATCTTAGCCGGCTTTAATTTATCCGCCTAAATAAATTTTTTATCTTCTTCGCCTCCATGACCCATGACAAATGAGACCTAACTTCAATGACAGCTTTCTAAGAATCGGGAGTCCCGTGACAATTGCCACGTATAATATAGCTGGTGAATTATTCAATTTTATGTTGTACTTCTTTTAATTAGAAATCTCCCAGAACATTTGTATACATATAAGCATTCTGCTCATCCCATTTTAAAGTCCTATATTTTATGGTCCAATTACTTATTTAGCTTTATGGAACGTATATTATAAACCTCTAAAAAAACATCAGTGGAACGTTTTCATGTTAGTTCATCTGTTTCGCATTAACTTCGTTCATACAATGACCGGCTGACCAGTGAAACTTTATATTATTATGGTTTGCTAGTAGGTCAAGTTAAGCTTTTCACATATTTATCAAACACATAACCGACTGACCAATGTAGGATAAGATTTTCTTTACATATTTAAAATTTTCATATGAATATATTGCTAATTAATCTAAATTAATTTTACCTTCGGGTGCGGTTAAGTTTTTTATTTGCGTTACGTTATTCAAATGAATGTTAAATGAACCCACGATCGTAGTCTGCACTATATATGCCTCAAGAATTGTGAAATAGAGTTATGATAATTGTTACCTTTACCAAAATCACAAAAATTTAAATTTAGATAAGACGGTGAAGTAGAAATTTAAATATAATTTCAATTTTGCCAACTGGTATGAAAGATTTCGTACAGTATGAAACAAAATTGTGTTGTCAAAAATAGCCTGATATTTATGTAGTTCAAAAAGAAAATAACATTTTTTTAGAGGTGTATTTCTATAATCGCAGTAATGAATAAAATTTTCCAATTATTCTGTAATTAGTAATTATAATTGTAATAATTTTATTTTACATTTTATTATATTTCCGAACTTTTAGAAAATTATTATAGTGTCCTACTTACTGATTAACTGATGTAATAAAATACTCATACATTTAATGTTTAATTTTCAAATTTACTAATAACAGACGACATTTTCAAATTACTGCTAAATTATGTATTCACTTTTAAATTTTTTTTTTCTTTTTTGGTTTTTAATTATCTAACATGCAATGTGAAGGTGTCTCTTGGGTGACCAAACATTGATAATTTTTTTCATTAGTATACCTCACCAGTTGGTAAAGGTTAATTTATTTTAAAACCCCTGTGGTTTAATACAACAATATATTATTCGAATATAAATACAATAATAAAACTTTGAATTTATCCTTTTTCATGAAAAAATATATTTGAATAAATTATTAGTAAATTAAAACACCGAAATTTAATATAATATAAAAATTGAGATAAATTAATTATACCAAAATTAGAAATAACAAAAATCTGTAAAGGACATAACTATAATATAAATCCTTTTAATAACCAAAATTCAATTTGACATAAAAACAAAAATTCTCCAAAGGAGATTTCTTTTTCAGATAAATTTTCTAAGGATATAATTTTATTTTAGTATTATTATTAATAACAATATTTATATTACTAAAATTACTGACAAGTAATAATGTTTTGCACTATATAACCTTAAAAACAATTCCAAATAAACAGTGTCCTTTATAAAATGTCCTTTTAGGTATATAATATTTAATATTAATAATATAATTGAAACAAATTTATTACAAGAACTATAAACCAAATAAAATTTTTGGTGTTATTTTATTATTAGAGTCATTTCACATAATATCAATCGTTGTCAAAACTTTTCATTTGCTTTGAAAATTGGCAGTTGTATGCGAAAAATGTATGAAAAATGGAATTTTAGCTATTTTGATTCCATTTTTCATACAACATTTTGACACATCGAATGAAATGTTGTACAACCGATTGATATTATGTGAAAGGACTTTAAGTAAATTAGGATATTTCTCTGAAGGTGGTAATATTGTATTAGTAAATAATTTAAAAGTTATACAATAATAATTTAATCAAATTGCTTAGAAAATAAACTCCAAATAATAAACGACATTTCTGTGTAGACAATTATTATTGATTATGCGTAGGTAATGTAGATTAGGTGTTTAACTACTATATTAGCTTGTCCTAAAAGAATTATAGATGTCATAATTTTGTATATTGTTCAAATGTCAATCGATTTCAAACAACGAACAATGAAATAAATCGATATTCTAGGAATTATAATCGAAATTGTATACAATTATCTACATTTTCTACTCTGAAATGGAAATAATGAAAGTATACGCGTTGTAAAAAAAATTAATCTGAATAGTGTTCAGCTAGAAAGCCAATTTTTTTTCTCAAGACTTAACGAAAACTTGAAATTCTCCTTGTTATAATTAGTTATACAGGATTCTTTGAAAATATCAAAAAATTAGATTGCCATATTAACTACTTAGACAATACCAAGTAATAAGGAGGTAACTAGAACCCTTGACAAGGCATACATCACAACTGGTATATCTATCGACTGTCTGAGAATTGTAAATTCGTCATCAATCATTACAACCTAACTAAACTAAGTCCTTATTATCTTAAACAAAACTAAATCCTTTTCAGTTACTCTATATACGAATATAATACATGAAACTTGTAAGCATTTCTTAACGACTCATACTTAATACTAAAGCCTTACAAATATTTATTACAGGTGTCCAATGTATTTATGATTATATATATTTTTTTTCTGTCTTATTTGTATTTTCTATTGTATATTTTATTTTTATGTATACCACCTGACAAATGACACAACTTGACATTGTTGGATTTTTGGTTTTGACAAATTATTTTGTTTCATTTCAGAAAACTCCTGGTAAGAACAGGATAATACCAACAACAAATAACAATAAACTAAAACCAGATATGAAAAATGAAAAACAATAGAAAAACATTTTTCTTTATTTTTCTTTATATATTTTCTTTTATTTGTTGGTTGGAAAATTCTTTTACTGTAAGGAAAATTATTTTTAGGCTTGATGAAATTTGATATTCTAAGAATAACAAAAGGTTTTCCCAGAAAACTATAGAAAAAAATACACAACAGGATCAAAAAAAAAAAAAACATTTTTTTTTTTATATTATAAAAAAAAAACCTTTAACCTTTTTTGGTTGATGATAAAATTACATTTAATATGAAAATGGTGAAAATGGGTAAAATTAAAACGACCAAGGTAAAAAATGATTTTTTTTTATATATATTTATCAATTATTTGAACTCAACCCAAAAAAAAAGTAAAAAAAAAAAAATGGTGACAGAATAGTTAAGTAGATTATTTATTTGTTGTAAGTCTTGATCCTTTTAATAAATTAAATAAAATACAAACTTGTAAGGACTTGTAAGGTTGTAAGGAAGTCGAATTTTATGAGTTATTGTGTTTGATGATGTAATTTACTCTATCAGAAAATAAAAGAAATGTGAATAAGAGAATTTTGTATAAAGAAATAAAGGATATCCGGTTATCAAACATTTTTTTTAATGTCCGAAATATATCGTTATTTTAATTAAAAAAATATTATACTCCACAATTAAAAAAGTAATTAGGTAATCGAAATAGAAACCAAAACAGTTCAAAAATTGATAATATTAAAATATTTGTTATTTTTTAATGAGATTTGACTGGATCCTTTCCCAACACAGTTAGTTGTAACACAATATCCTTGTGGTGATCAGTTGCTGGGATATGATCACTTTCTTATATCATAAATAGAGCATTAACAATTACTCTCCTGCTTAGGAATATAATGCAATCTGTTGAACCATTTTTTATGTTTAGCTCGAAACATTTAAACTTTTAGTCGGTCCTCTTTAAATTTTACACTTTCTACAAGCAATTGACTCAAAATATCTTTCTATGCAGGTCGTATGCTACAAATTAATTTTAATTTTTGACTATATTATTTTAAATCCCTTCAAAAAAATGAAAAAATAGCAACATTTCACTAAAATACTCGGTAATAAATGATAATAAAAACATAATACAAATTTAAACATCACCTGACGAATAAAAATAAGTTAATTCTGAAATATTGCTATTCAAACAGTTAAAATTAAAATAATTTTTATCAAGTTCTACTATTGATTGTTAATTATTTTAGATTAAAGCTTAATTTTGCTTTGAAGGAAATTTGAAAATTATATTTATGGGCTACCATGAATGAAATACCAATTCTTATATTTCACAATTATAGCATTTTGCTGCGAAATATACAAAGATTTCCAAATTATGAAGTTTTAATATAGTTGAAAGCAATATTAAAACGTCTACTCAAATTTTCACAAAATAGCAATAATGAATGTTTTTTTTTTTTGCTTTTGCATAGCTATATGCTTTGGGATAGAAGTATACAAATGCTAATTCCTGAATCCCAAAAGCGTAAAAGAGCTGAATTTTACCGCATTCATAACCAATTTGATGTAGTAGCAACAAAAGCATTGATTTATACAATAAAATTTCTTCGAAACCAAAAACTGACAATAAAAATGACACTTGGGCAGTAAATCTTTTGCAACAAATTGACAATTATACAAATATCAAAAATATTATTATACAAATATCTAAAAATTTCAATTTTTAAGTTATTTATTAAATTTTATTATTTAAAATTCATCTAAATTATGAAAGTTACATTTAATTTTAATTATTTATATCAATTTCTTGTTAAAATTATTTCCTAAACCTAAAATCAAAATAATATTTTCACACTTGATTGCAATTGCAGAAAAAATTACAAAAAATTAAAATATCAATTTACAAAAAGTGAATAAAGTTAAAATAAAAAATAAAAAATATTTCATTTTTTTTAAAAACATCATAAAAAATGGAAAATTTTCCAGTCAAAATGAAATACCAAAATTAATTTTTCTTTCATATTTCACGCAAATATATAATAGTAATAATTTTTTTTTTTAGGGTGTTTGATTATTCGCACGAGTTGAATTTTATATACGTTTTAACATAAGATTAAAAATAAAAAAAATGTACGTTTCGGATCTGCTAAAAACGTATTCATAAGCATATGTAAAAGTGAATTTTTATTTCCATTTTTCGTAAAAAAAGAAAAGGAAATTCGATGGTGTTTTAAAAATGCTTACAAGGCTAAAAGAACAAACAGGAAAAAAAAATGTTTTGTAGTCAATTTTTTGTTTTCTTTCTAAGAAATAAAAATTAAGTTTTGACTGACAGGATTAGATTAGATTAAAATACAGGGTGTTAAACAAAATCGAATTCATAAACTATTACGTGTTAACTAACC
The DNA here is from genome assembly GCA_963920725.1 of Rhamphomyia laevipes. NCBI lineage: Eukaryota > Metazoa > Arthropoda > Insecta > Diptera > Empididae > Rhamphomyia > Rhamphomyia laevipes. The sequence continues at coordinate 40,857,519 of OY987258.1, read as the reverse complement.
AATATAAACCATTTTCAATGTCAAATTTTTACTTTTTTGGTGGCGTTACAGGCCTCTTGGTCCGATTATTTTAAATATTTCACTAATGGCCTTTAAGACCTCTCCAATTGTTCAGCTAAAGCTTCTTTAAGTCTGCCTCAACATCATTTTTCCAACGCCATTTTACCTCTTTTCCTTTTACCGACGCGTTTGGATTCGACGACTATAGTGTAACAGGAGAGCTTTTTACTTAGTATGTATTCATTTCATGTTTTAAGATTTGTAATTATAAAAGATCTATTAAAAATGAAAGTAATTTTATTTACGAGTTTAGCGAACATTTTTGTCATTGATATTTAAATTTGATTCATGTAAAACCTACGAATTACCAGGCTGTTTCATTCTCCTCGTCACAAATTTGGTAAAATTCGTTTATGTGGGTAAAATACGTCGTGTTAAGTCATTATGACAGGATATTAAGAATAAGGATTCAAAGGATTGTGTACATTTAACTTTAATTATAAAATTGTTTTCAATCCGTTCTTGTTGAAACGAATTGTTGGTCTTAATATTAAAGGATAACATTTGCAAGCTTCTTTAAAAAAAAATATAAATCACATTATCAAATTTTGTTTTTTCGAATACTTAATTCATAAACTTTTCCATATATCCAAAATTCAATCTTTTTATATGCTAACAAACTCCTTAATAATAAAAATAAAAATAAAACGATTTTACTTTTTATATTTTGCAAAGATTTCCACACGAATAAATTGTTCAATCTTGAATGAATTTATATAAATTTTATTTGTTTGTATTAGTGTATCTTTATGTTGTATAAGTATTATAACTTTCTAGTTATCATGTTTTTACCTTTATTACAGCATATTTCACAAAACGTTTCAAATACATTTATTTATTTTTTTTGCATATTCAAATGAGACTACTCAGTGTTGTGAACATATTTACATATATAAAACTCCCTTTTTTCTTAGCATAAATGGAATACAATTTTTATCTTTTATTATAATACTTAATTTTTTATATAATAATTTAAAAAATAAATTTTTTTTTTTTTTGGTTTATTTAAAATGTGCGTGAGCTTATTTTTTTGTAAAATTTATCATCATTTTTTGTGTTATTTTGCTTTGTATTATCATATTTTAAAGTAAACTTTTATGAAAATAAGAATTTTCCATTTAAATAATGAAAAATAATTTTTGTGGAAATCTTTAAATTGATGAAAAAATTGTGTAAATTTTGATTTATGTTAATTTAATGTATCTAGTAACTAAAGTGTCTCTAAAAATTAATAAATTAACATATTAAAAATTAAAATTTTTGGCCATTTATAGTTCAACTTCAAAGGAGAAATAAATAAAAATTTATACTAAACAACAATACTTTCAGTGGAATTTAGTAACGATGATGGCAATACTAGATTAATTCCATATCGATTCCATTTTAGACCATAAGAAAATGTTTAAAAATTGATGAGAAGGCGATCGGAACTCAGTATATCGAAGGATGAATCTTGAAATTTAGGAAAAATCGTTCGATTAATTTTATTTTCGAATATTGGATTTGTTTTGAACATTAGTACTTTAAGTAGAAAGAAGAGACAAGTAAAAATTCACACTATACACAACGACACTTTCAATGAAAATGACTAATAGTGTCAATAGTCATAACAAGTTTATTGCTATAGATTCAATGTTTGGCAATAACAAAAGTTTGCGACATGTTTATGGAAAGTTTAATAATATTATAGATGATGCGAAGGCGATTGAAAGCGAGTGTAAGGTAAGACGAAACTTTAAGTAAACATGTAAATATAATATATACAAAATTCATGCCATCAACAAAAATGATTTAAACAAGAGTTTATTAAAACTTAAAACAGTGAAATGCTTTAGATATACCCAAAAAAAAAAATGTTTTAATCTTTATATACCAAGAAATTTAGACCTTAAACCTATTTCAAGCTTAAATAAATCAGTTTGCAATTCGAAAATTGTTAATATTTGACGTATGAATGGAAATTTTCATATTTATTACAGTTAATTGAAGTAAGATGAGAAAATTGTTGTTTTTAACTTCATTTTGTCGATAATACTGTCAACGTTGGATATCGTCATCTGTTCTCTGAAGAAAGTTCTGAATTTCATAAGTCCAAGTTTGAAATATGCGAAGACAATACGTCCATTTTAACCGCCTTGGTTCATAAAATAAAAAGTTCGAAACCAACCCTGACATTAATCTAATCTTAAAAGTAAATAACGAAATTTTTAATTTACATACATTCTCAATTTCAAATTCTCATAGCTCATAGCTCATACTCTAATATTTCTTTTATTATTAAGTTAAGACTTTGTTAAAAATTTAATTGAGGTTATGTTAATATTGACCTAAAAATCTATCTGGAATTTATAAATATTATTAATATATTCATTTTATTGAATACATATGTAAATTTTAGGATATTGCAAGTTATTTTACCTGGCTATGAATTAATTTTATTATGTATATTATTTTTTCAATTAATCTATAAAATTTTCTTATGTTTCTGATTCATATGGAAATTTTCCTATGTGTTTTTTTTTGTGTTGTATATAATAATTTAATTTAAAATATTCAAAGTTTTTTCTGTATAATTTATTTTATACAATTCGAGGATAAACTTAAAATGGATAAATTCAATTGAAAAATAAATATAATATTTGCAAATATTTTCAATGAAAAAACCTAAAATTCAAAGAAGATAAAATCAAGAATTTTTCATTTTAAAAGTTTGTCTTAACGTATGTTTTTGTAGTGAATTGAAAATTTTGTATTTTTTATACCTGACCTGATTTACTTAAAAAAAAACTAAAAAAAAAATGTAGTAATAATATCAATTTTTACATTTTGTATAATTATTTTTATTAGAATTAAATAAATTAGTTTTTTAAAAAAAAAAACAGGAAATATTCAAGAAAAAAATAATTTTTAAAATATTTTAATATTATGATCCTTATTGTAACCTTGCAATTATTTCTGGCATGGACAAACCAAATTTTATTTTATCCGGCCCGCCACATAATTTAATTTTTATATGTGTGCAGCCACTAATTTTTTTTGTACAAATATCAGAATTGACAAAATTTGATAATTAAATTAGTAATCGAGTAGCTAATCCTCATAAAAATCAGATACAAACACCATCATCCTGTTAACCAAGAAACTGGGGACCTGAGAAAGAGACCGATCATTTGTTTGGATCAGAGAAACAAAGAATAAGGAGACACATTGTTATAATGTTATGTTAAAGGGAAACAATATATAAAGAAAGAAATTATCTTTTTATCTTTAAGCTTAATTTCTTGCATTTTTCCATTTCCATTTTAAAATTAAATTTTTGCTATCCCATCTAGAAACTCTGCAAAGTGTATAAATGATAATTAACAGAACAGTAATGAACTGCCGAAATGAATTTACATGCCGAAATGAATTTAAACCTATTCATGTAATAATAAAATGTAAAATTCAATTTTCCACAATCTATTTAGTTGGCACCGGAAAGGTGAAGTCAAGTACCTATTAAAATTATTGAATAACAATTAAACTTTGTTATATATTCCTGCCGATTTTGGCCTTCGTCAAGAAAAATTTGTCAGTCAAAAACTCATTTTCCGCATAGTGATTTACATTTCGTTTATTATGTTTGTCCGACGTGCCGAAAAAGTTGAAGTTAAATCGTCATAGCTCTTATTTTTGATTGGTTGAATTTCAGAAAAAGGTGGCTCACAGAACAAATTAGGTTGGTGAGGCCTGATTTGAATTCAATGACTTTTAATATTATATACAAACATTAAGCAAAAAGTTTCCCCAAATATTTTAGAATCCTTTTTATTATTCGAATTAATCTACATTGATAAATATTACATTAATTAAAACTCATTTAAGCATTTAAATATTATGTTGAGCATATTAAAAGCTCATTAGTAATTCGGTAATTCTCATTCTTTATACTTTATTTTCTCAGTTCCCACTTCCCATAGTTATTTTTCCATCTTTTTTCTATATTTATAACAATCAAATTAATTTTTATTTGTGTTTTTTTGCTCAGGCTAAGAAGGTTTTAAGCATTCTCATTTTGGCTTTTATATAGAAAAAAATGTAGGCAAAGTTCAATAATATAACTTTTTTTTTGTTCCATTACTAATCCTTGGAAATTTGTTATTAATTATATAAAAAAAAGGTTATTATAGAGTTGAAAAATCAAGATTATTATCATTACTTAATTGATGTTAGAATTATCGATAAAATTTTTCTTGTGATTTCATTTATATTTTTTTTTTTTTTCAGTTGGAAAATTAAATGTTGGTAATTAAATTGTAATTACGAAATTATATGTAATATAATAGGAATTGAACGGATTAGCAGAAATAGTTAATTTGAGAATTTTGGTTTCATATTTGTAACCTAGTTATTACCACTACCCCCAATAATTTTACTATGTATAATAATTCAAATAACAAATTTAAGATATTGACATGTATAAAACCTGACTTAATTTTTCAGAACCCACCAGTGAGTTTTCCGTACGCCATTGGCTTCAGGAATGTGAGAATAGAAATCCGCCAGAAATATGTTTTGGTAATCGGAAGCAATCGTTCATGATTGGAAACTTCGAATTTTTTAATCAGTGTTAGAATTACGTATTTATCTATAGTTCATAGTCAATTCGTTAATTTTTTTGTACTACATATTGTTATATGACCTACTGGAACAACATCCAAGGCACACGCTAACAGATGCGATTCCTAGATTTCTCAAACAAAAGGGTTAAAGAAGTCCTCACACTCAACTAAAACGACCTACCTACAATAAGTGGCCTGGTATCACCTAAATGAAATCGGAAAGTCTGATCATTGTAACTGTCAGTTGTGTTCAGATGATGAAGAATCTGCGGATCACATCCTCTGCGATTACGAGGCTTTATCCCGAAAAAGGCTAACACACCTGGGTTTCTAGCCCTCTCGAAATCAGGGGTCTGGCCGTCAGGAAAACTCTACGCTTCTACAGAAGCCTAGGTATTAATTGACCAAATATTAGTAGGGTAGGCACAATAGATCTATTTAAGTCATAGTGTAGGGAGGCGGAGGTTCGTACTTCTGCCTTAACGTACTTCTAAGACGATCGGGCCCACTGTAGGTCGCATACTTATTTTATTCTCAGTTTTATATTCTCCGTCATCTTAAATTCAACTGATTATATCATTTAATCTGTAAAATTTGGTATTATGTGAGGTAGTTCAATGGCATGTTAAGAAATCTGTTACGATTTGAAATGGATTACTTTTTCAGTTTCGGATAGAAATTACTGCTTTTTGTTGGTATAAGAAATATAAAAATTTCAGCATGTTTATAATTGGCGGGAGCTATATTTCAGCGTTCTAACTTATCCATCATTTTTATATTTTTTGTAGAGAGCGTATTGGAAAAAATGTACTAAAGATAGCATGAAACTTATCTGTTCCTTGACCTAGCAATAAAATTACATAAAAAAATATTTATTTTTACTAGAAGTTATTTTTATTCAACATCAAAATTAACTTCCTTTTCATAATTATATGATTTTTTTTTAATATTTCCTTCATAATTACTCAAAATTATGTAAAAATGACAATTACTCAACATAAAATATACATAAAAAATAAAATACATAAATATAAATAAAATTTTCATCTCAACAAAACAATTGGAAACAATGAAAAAGGATAATTTAATTATACCTCATCACATCATCTAACAATTTCAATTGAATTAGTAACAAAATAATCACCATCCTTAAGGGTCCTAGACAGAGAATTTTTCGTTGTTGTTCGTTTTGTTGTCCTTTATTCAAGTGATAAATTGTGTCAAAATAAAAAAGAAAATTGTATTTATATATACTAAAGTGGGTGCAACCAAAATGTCTCAAATGGAATACTAAACCCTTAAAATAATAGAAAAATTACTCCCGGGTCTTTAAAAAGTTTTACAATTGGGACACTTTATATGATGAAACTTTTTTTTTTTTTTATTATTTGTATACAGTTTTCGGTCAAAATTTTTGGGTTCTTTTCCTTCACTGTAAAACAGTTGAACTTTTTAATATTAAAATAAAAGTTTTTCAATTTTCGTTTTTTTTGGGTGTGAGTTCAAATCGCCCCTTTCCATAATTTCGAAAATTATTTATATATTCGTATTTTGTTTATCTCGGCAATTTAGTTAAAAAAGAATTTTATTATTATTATTATTGTTGTGTCGTTTTTTGTTGGTGAATGGGGTAGGTGGTAGGGGGGTTAACAAAAATAACAAAATTATTTTATATTAAGGATGGAAATTTTATTGCGAAATTTCATAAGAATTTATGAGTATTAAATTTATTGAATTAAATAATAAATAACAAATTAATTATATAAGATTATATTTAAGAAGTTTGTGAAAAAAATAATTTTATGGATTTAATAAAAAATTTTAATTACACAGAAAAAAACTGATAAATTTAATAGGTGTGCAATTCTGAGCGCACCTATTAAATATTTCTGAGTAAATTATTGACTAAAATATGTAATTACCCGATTGAGTATTACTGACGAAATAAAAGCATTGAAACTCCATATCAGCCAGCGTAGAACTTTTCTCTTATTTTAAAATTTACCCAAGATATGAATAAAAAAATGTTATGGCCTTACAAATTCTTTAAAATATGTAAAAATATAAATAATTTAGGATTATAATTAGTATAAAGCATAATATTTTAGAGCTTTACTAGGTCAATTTATATGAAACAACCTGCAGAAAAACAATTTATTGAATAATTTGTGCAAAATATTATCTGAACTGATATTAGTTTTTAAAAATCGTTCCAGTAAAATTATATAAATAATCAGAAAGGATTATTTCAACGAAATGATGATAATTTCGTACTTCATCATTTGAAATAAGTTCCGTAAAGCAATCAATTCATTATCGCGTTAAAGTTATCAATAATGACTCGGAGAAATGTAGTAAATTCTGTTTTGAAATTTAATTCAAGGACAAAATCACAAAATAGTGAAATGGTTTATCAACAGACAACAAACACTATCAAGATTTGGAATAAAATCAAGTATAATAAAAAATTTGGAAACTACCAAGATTTGGAATAAAAATCTGAATTCGTATGATGGTAGCCAACAAATGAATATAACCAAATGTTTAACAACCCACGAAGGATTATTTTTTTAATAACCAAATAAGATTGTGACAGTTGATGTTGGCTATTGGAATAATTGACTGTAGATGTTACTAGAACATCGTTGTACTGTGTTACTGTGTGATATCTCACGCATACCCTGTTTTTTTAAATAACTTTCAAATAAATTGTCCGAATATTTCTTAAATAAAAATATAAATCTAAAAATTTAATTTAGTTATTATTTCCAAAAGTTCTAATCAAATTAATACCATTTCAATCACAAAATAAAATCTTTTACTATACCACAATTATTAATATATACAAAATTTCATTCTCAGCTCTTAAGAAACAAAGAAAATATTTATATCTACCCTTCCAATTCTTACAAGATATAATACAAGATTTGAGAGCATTTTAAATACTTGAATGTGTAAAATAAAAACTAAAATAAAATAAGAATTTTGTTTAAGAAAATATCAAAATATAACAAAAAAAATCAACAAAAATTTCCAGTCCGATATATAAACTTATCTCTAATCCTCGCTGCACGATCATATATTCTTCGGTATCCCTTTTTTTCTTGTTGTTGATAACTATATAACTTAGTATAGTTACAGAGAAACCAACAGCATATACTAATATGGTAACCAAAATTTTCCATATCCTTACAAATATTTTCTTAACTTTATATTCACAAAACCAAAGAAAAAATGAAAAACAAATTTTTGTATTTCAGTCACATTTCATACATGATACAAAAAAAAAATGTTTCTATACATATATTCATAATATAATATCCTAAAAATACAAAATAAGAAAAAAAGTTGCTAACCTAGGGGAGCAGATAACTCGTAGTTATGTTTAGTACTGATTTATAATACTACTTGAAATTACTGACCCCAAATTTAATACGCACAAACAAACAAACTCAAAAAACTAATTGTATGCTAAATTTCATAGAAATTACTTGCAAACATGTTGCAGGAACATTTTCAGCAACAAGCTGAATGTATCAGCAACATTTTTAGGGCAAAAATCAACTTTGTATACCAAATTTCATTAAAATCATAAAATATATATCCTATATTAATGATCTACATCTGAATAATATGAAAAATAACTCCGAAATTTAACCATGAACTCGCTGAAGCTTTCGACTCTAGATACAGCTAAGCATTTTTTTCTTTTTATTTATGGAAAATCCGACCTCGCAAACGTAAAGAAAAAGACATTTGAGAGAAATTGATTTTTTTTCTAGATTCAAGTCCATTGCAACAATCATAGTTCTTTCACTTAACTACTCGTGATATAGTGCTAAAAATTTATTTTAACCTATATTACTAACAATACAATAATAAAATATATGAATAAAATATTTGGGTATGAGAGGCTTTCAAGAACGATATTTGTATATAGATTGTTTTATCATTGGTATTTTTTTTTTTACTAAGCTATTTTATTGTTACATTAAAATCATTTTCTTTCTGATACATTTATATTGCTAGAAATATTTTTGGTTTTTGTATAATATGAAAGTTATTTTTCTTATATAAATTTAAGGAAAACAGAAAATAAATTAATTGTGCAGGCAGAACCTACTGTGCAGTAATTTCGTATTTACGGAATTTTGGAATACGCACAGTTCTAATAGAAGTTTTATGGCATGGTCTAAATCTTGAATATTAAACAAAGTTTAAATTTGTAGCGCTATCGAGTGTTTGAAATGTAAAATGATCTTTTCGCCATTTCAAACTTTTATTAGCTTTCAAAAGCGATATTCAAAAACATTTTTGATACCATTTATTAGTTTCAAATATTTAATAAATATTTTAGAATGATATTTTACTTAGCTTTAACATTACATTTAGTAAATATTTACAATGTTAAATTCTATGAAAAACAGGACGATTAGAAATTCTGTAAGGTTTTTAACATTTCCACGAATTTTAAATGTTACTTTATTTCATGAATTCAATATTTAAATAACAATTTTATAGAAAATTTATGACAGACAGACAGAAATGCGTTAAAATAACTAATATTTTTGCATCACTAAAAATAGGAAATGACTTTTTGAAATAAATGTTATGTCTTTAAAAAACATATTATGAAAAACAAAAAAAAATTATATCAGCAATTTATTAAAAATTTGTTGCGACATTAAGTTATTACTCATGGGATCGTTTCAACTATCAATCAAATATTTTTTTTTGTTAGTTTTTGGCCACATATGGATATTAGAGTTAAATAGCAAAAAAAAAAATCGAATAAATTTTTTTAAATGGAACCATTAAAAGAAAATACACAGATTTAAAGTTTGACATAATTTCCAGTTTCCCCAGATAAACGAAATTTTCACAAGAATGTTTTCTGTATGATAGGTAAATCTAACAGGGGAAAATCGAAATTTTTTTATAAAATATTTTTCTGACAATTAATCGGATACCAATTTTTTCTATAATTTTGATATTATCTGTAAAAATAAAACCTAACTGAAAAAAATCATTTTTATCCGATTAAACTGATTTAATGTATTCTAATACACAAAGTTTTGTGGAAAATCAATAATAATTTTTTATTAAAATTATTTATTTATTTAAAAATAATATAATTGGACATTATTAAAAGAGTTTTTCTATATATTTTATTTATTTTTACAATTCTTTGAAATATAATATTTTATTTACAGACAATATGTTTCAAATTTTGTTATATTTAACAAATTTGCTGACATTTTGTCCTTGTTTTTAACAAAAATAAAACATTTGTGAAAACCAATTTTATGTACATATTTATAAAAGTGACATAAACTTTTGCTGATCAGATAGTTAAACATATAAAATGGAAATCAACGAAATTCAATTTATAACCACAAATGAAAAATCACATTTTTAAAAAAAAATTCTTGACATACCAAAAAAATGTTAAAGGCAAAACTAATATATTTAAAAAAAACTATGTTTATGCTAGCAACGCTATTAAAAAAAATCTTCAATAAAATTTATAAAACTAAAATTTGAAAAGAAAATTATAAAAAAAAAATTGATATAACCAAGAAGAACCATAAAAAACAAAATTTGTGATTTCAAGCTGAAGTCTAGACAAAATTTATATTGAATAATTTAAAAGTTTTATCATTTAAGTTTTTATCAATAAAATAATGAATAGTCAAAATGACCATTTGCTATTGTTATTATGTTCAATACATTTTTTTAATTTTAACCAAGGACTTTTTTAGGTCGCACTTTAACACAAATATTTTATTAAAAAATTTGAAAAATAATAAAATGATTTGTCTAACTCTAAACTATCTAAATTTCCAGTATTAAGCCATGTTAAATTATACCGAACAAGTTCGTAGAAAATAAAAAATGAAATGACAATTTTAATTATTTTTAATAACATTTGAAACTAATTAATTTATTTATGTGGATGGTATCACGTTCACAGAAATGCATTCAATTCTTTTAAAAAGATGATCGTCAATAGTTTCAGATAATGTTTCACAACCATTTATCCGAACTACGCATTCGAACCACGCTCAAGTTCAAGAATTTTGTCAAACTAAATCCGCAATCCAGCAAAAACAAAATCCGTTAAATTTTAATGTATTGAATCGGAACCCGAATATGTTAATTTGTCAAAAACGTTAGTGGTTAATCAAAGTTTACCTGTTTCCTTCCTTCCAAATTCAGCAATTAAAAATATTATAAATTAAATGTTTATTATGCTGCCCATACATTAAACAACCTTGTTGTCAACGTGTTTTGTACTGGTTTTGTAAATTGGGTACTGGTTTTTTTCTTCTTTTTTTTTCTATGGATAGTGTCAAATGTCAAAATAAAAAAACTAATAAAAATTGGATGAAAAATAATTATAATGTAATATTATTTCAATCAGGTAAAAATATTTATAACAGAAACGAGAAACATATATTTTTTGACATAAGAAACGTCGTTTTGGTTGTACAACTTCCAATTAAACTATACAGCTTACAACCATGAAACAAATTAAAATATTTTATTATTTCTTTAAGCGCTTTATCAACAGATAAAATAGTTGTCAACGTTTTTTTAACATTCCCACAAACGCTACAACTTGAACAAGTTGGCAACACTATCATAAACATGTTGTATAATTATAATGTATGGGCAACTTAAGATTTTATTAACAAATTGAAGAAATTTATAATAATTTAATTAATATTTAAAAAAATTAAAAGACTCCGTCAATGTTTTATTGAATGGAAATAATATTAAATTATTGATGAATAAAATTTTTGGTTCATATTTCACCCATTAATAAATTATTGAATTATTAAATTATTATGGAGACCATTATAAATGGATTTTTGATATAATAACAATTTGAACATTTTCATTTAAATATTTTATGAAGAAAGAGTTATTTTTATTAACAGAAACTCTTCAAATTTATTTGACCTATATATTTATTTTCATTCAATTATTTGTATTAAATAAATGATTTCCTATATGCAATTCAAAATGAACTTCTGTACGATATATAGTTCCAACGAAATTAAATAACCTTAAAATTTAAGTTTCGTGTCGGAATAATAATATAATATTTATTTTCAGTACCGCGAACGCGATATAGGAATAAAATATTGTGCAATGGAATTTAACAATGTATCATACCGATTTAAATTATCATTTATCTTTACCTATTTATTTAAATGAATACGATTTCCAGAAACAAATTATGAATAATAAATTTTTAAATAAAAATAATTTTGAAAATAATTAATTTATTTAAATATAATGAATTTATTGTATGACAACAAGAAGAAATTTTTTTTATTAAATTAAATTTGTTTAATAAATGATGCCATTAATTTATGAAAAATCACAGCTCGTTTGATATTAAATCAGTAAATATAACTATTGATAAGATACTGTCGGTCGGAAAAATAGCAAACTAGTTGAAGAATCGGTATTCTAGTGATTATATCGATTCTATTTACAATTAAATTAATGTAAATTCCTTCTTTATATTAATCGACTCCTCTAAATCAGCAATTAATTAATTATTTTTAAAATCGATAATTTTGGGTGGACATTTAATATTCTGTTCGGAAAACGTAATAATTATTGAAAAGAATATTTTATGACGTGGATAACTGTGAAGTACGTTGTAATTAAACGAAAAGTTTAATGGAAAAAACCTAAATATTTATGGTTTTGAGGATAAAGGTGATCGCAAACGTACCCATCTATAATTCGCTTCAATAAAATTGGGCATACAGTATTTTGAAATCCATCAGTTCCTATGAAAGTATATACATAGATTTATAGATTTCGAATTATAGATTATATTGACAATCTTATTATTTATATTATACCCGAAAGTTTGTTAAATTTTACAACTCCACAATTATCAATTACAAAATCGATTTTTAAATACATATACACTTTTTTATGTGATATAAATTTTAAAAAATTGACTGTTAATTACAATTTTGAAATAGTTTATTAAGAGTTAACTGACCATCGTAACTCGAAATTACATGGTCCACATTTTTTAAACACATTCAAAAAATAAGTAAGCAAAAAAATAATCATAGTTTCTATTAAAATAATAAATAATTACAGTTTCGTTATTTCACATACCACCCTGTTACTAAACATTTTCAAAATATTAGGATAACATGCCCGTATGTGAAACATACGTCATGCAAATCAAAAACTTGTGAAGATTTTATAAAACATTTGAGGTTTACAGGCTATTTGAACATGTAAACCTCAAACGTTTGTATGAGGATTATAAAGTCGTATGTTAAACATATATGATAAACATAGAAACCTAAGTCCTAAATTTTTTAAAAAACATCTTTAATAATTAATCTTTTTCTGTTAGTGTCACAGTCATTTGACGAGTAGAATAGACTTATATTAATTGTACTTACCATTTTGCATCATTAACTCCATTCCCGTTTTTTTCTCGGATTTTAATTTGATATATGAAGTAAAATGATACTACAAAGTTGAAACGCGACCTCTTCCCAATAACAAAAAATATACAAATTAAACTTATATTTAAAATATTTCAAAATGTCAAAAATTTAATAATTTTTTTGTTTTTCATTTTTGTATTTTTGCAGCTTTTTGCATCCAAATTTAAATAAAATTTTACTTTATATACAAAATACCATAATGAAAAATTCATATAAAAACTAAAATTTATTTTTTTATTATTATATTAGTTTTATGATTGTCAAAATTGCAATCAACTTTGTTGCATTTTTTATTGCATAAATTTATGAAAATGTAATTTTTCTTTTAATGGAAAACCTTCCATTTTGCCACTCAAGAGAATAGAAAATGTAATAACCTTATTTTTTTTATATTATATTTTATTGAAGAATGTCATCCCTTAAGAATGCATTCATATTTAGCTCATTATTTACTAACAGAAAAAATCGTGTCTAGGAAATATCCTTTTTACTATATGTCCTTGTTTAGGTGTTTTTTTCTTTTGCTACCTGACAGTTGTATTGACATTTCATTTCTATGAATATACACTTTACAAAAATGTAAATATAATTTGAAATTGAAATTTCCCATATGAACTAAGCATCAAATATCCTGGTGAAATGGAAAATTCTGGTGTATTGATATAAAAATGATAAGATATTTTTTTTTTTATGGAAATGTTTAAGTTTATTTTATTTATATATTTATTTATTATTATTATTATGCGGCTGAGGATTATGGAGAAAAAGTGAGTGGTAATATTATGGTATGTTTTTCAGGAAACCATGTGACAGGAAGACGATATTAAACCACAATTTCCCATTTTTCATACATTTTTTTTCTTATTATTAATTTTCGTTTGTTATGCTTGTAAATTTTATATGTTTTTGCTTTTATGTTTACTTTGCTATCTTGTCTTTTATGTTTACATTTTTATCGAATATGTTTTAGAATGAATGTTTTATGTATATAAAAATATTCTTATATGTTAAAAAATTATATTTTCAATTGGAAACTTCATAGAATATTGGGTACAATTATATATAAAACAAAATTTTTTGTAATGATAATGTTTGGAATTTTCAGAAGAGCATATCGATTATACTTGTAAGCATTTAAATATAAATAAAAATGTGCAAATTGATATGTCATCTTTGGAAATATGATTTAAATTGATTTAATAAATGATTGATTGTTTGTTAGAATTAAAGGTAAATTAGATTGAAATATCACGCAGAGAATCGAATTAAATTTATATGTATATGATGACATATAAATGACATACGATTTATTCTGGTAAATGTACACGAACTTGTCCATACCAAAATGACCAATTTTTAATAGATGTTAAAAATACTATTTTCCTTTGAGTCTTTTTATGATTGGTGTTTGCAGAAAATTGGTTCATTATTTCAAAGAACATTTAATTATATAACGCGTAATTAATATTACAGATTAAATTACAAATTAATGAATTATAATTAAAGATTTAAGTTAAAAGAAATTAATTTACTTGCCAAAGTATTACAAATATTTGAAAACAGAAATAATTTGACTTGAGTTACAAGTTCATTTATAGTACAAATGTAAGATTTTCGGCTAGTGGTAGTACTATAGCATACATAAATTATTCTTATTCTGAATAACAAGAAATTTTAACTAAAGAAATATGTTCACTTAAAAAGAAAGATTTTAATCTTCTGATGAATATTCCTAATTTTATAAGAAGATGTGAGTCCAAATCTCACATCTGAAGTTAACCCTTAGAAATTATGTCATTGAGTTATACTAAATTTTTGTTATTCTTAAGTTTATCTGCTATGTAAAAATTTAATTCAAATTATTATAATAGTATCAGTTCAAAATTAGAAGCGTAGCGAAATACAAAAATCATCGATTAAAATAAATTCATTGTACCAGAAACGTATAAACCAATCAATCAGTCAATATTTGATTTAATATTTTGAATGTATCGGGATTTTCACTATAAATGGAAATTTTAAATGAAAGTGACTAAAATTTACTCATCAACTAAACAAAAAAAAAAAAGTTATTTAAATTTTTATTAAAAATATTTCGCATTTGAAACTTTGACATCAATTTGTTTCATTTTTCAAATGTTCCTAGTATAGAAGCAAATAATTACTTTTATTAATGTATAACTGTCTGTCCATCTATTTCTATAGTAATCAAGTAATCTTTAATTGTTATTTATCATAGTAATTTTCATTCAGAGTACAAATCACTTTTATAATTCGCACGGGCCACACCAGAATTCGATATCAAAATATGGATGAATGGAAAAACACTGGAACTCTACACAGGATAACAGAGTTTCCAAACTGATCACATTTCATATACCTATTCACTCAGCCAAAACCTCCGATAGTGTATAAATACAAGCCGTGTACATCATCAGTGCACTAATACTATTACACACTGTGGTAGTCCGACAAATTTATATATGAGCGACAAATTTATATGAGTTTTTCTATGGTTTTTGTATTATTTTTTAAATAAAAAATAATAAAAATCATAATTTTATTTTAAAAAATCCTTTATTAGACTTTATATATATTTATGATAAATATTTACATATGAGAATATAATAATAATTAATACGCTTTTTTTGGAAATGATTTAATATAAGTACCATGAGAGTGTTTTGGAACCAATGATTGATTTTGCATTGATAAGAAATAAAAACACTTAAAAAACTTAAAAAATGCGTATTAACCCCTGAAAAAAATAAAGTAATTAAATTAATATTAAAAATACTACTGATGACCTGAGCTTCATCTTTTTTTTTTTAAGTTTAAGACCGTCATTCATTGTTTCTTTTATTTTCCAAAATAAATATATAGAATTTAAAAAAAAATATTAGATATTAATTATATAAAATAAATTTTAACTATAAAAAAATCAAATAATTTGTCGTTTTGTTTCACGATTTTCTAATGTTATCATTAGGCTACTACTATTTATCATTAAATATATCGATTCTAAGTACTAAATCTAGTATTTGATCAAGTTTAATACTAATTGAACTATCATAATGATTTGTTGTTATAAAATTAACAACTGTTGTATTTAATTTTGTATAAAAAATTCTTGTTATATTACTGGATTTTGGAATAATCCATTCAATTTGATTGTAATCACCATCTTCGATTATCTTTAGCCGTGGCTCTGGATCAGTTAAATTTTTACTATAATGTGATAAACCAAATTGTGCAATTTGTGTTGGATTAAAATATCCGTGTTTTTCTCATTGTGTATTAATTGGTTTTGGTACACCCTCAGCAGCACTAACACATTTTACACGATCTCGAACCTCTACATTATAATTTTCAATATACATAAAAAGTCCTCTTGGATCATAACGTCCTTTATGTATATTAATTTTTGAATTACTATGTGACCTGTGACCAATTAAATTGGTTGGCCTAGATTGAAAATCCTTATCACGAAAATGGACTCTACAAACAGATGAGCAACCAGTTGGCTGCCAATCTGCTGTGTGTATAGCATTAATCCATTTTTGCCTTAACATTTTTTGGGAAACTAAATGTTGAAACAGTTTCAGATGTTGAAAAATAATTGGATTTGCAACCTGGCACAACGCAATTACGAGGCATTGTCTTTATTGCACGAATAAAAAATTTAATTATAAATTAAAACTATTTATTGCACTAAATTTTTTTTCTATGTTTTTAAACAAAAACAACGCCGATGTTGTGCTTTTTGTTTACAATAAATTCACTTTAAAACTGCAAAATCTTAATATTATTTTATATTGCACTTATTTGCACTCACTTTAATTACATTTATTTATTTATTAAATTAAGTTTTCCGCGATATTATATTGGTAATGTTATTTTTTATTAGAGACGTCAAAAATATTAATTGTATCGACCGGCCATTTTAATGAAACTGTCGGACTACCACAAAAATTCTCTAAATTTATGTACACGGCTTGTAGGAACTAACACTATCGAAGGTTTTGACTCAGCCCAACGAACGCGAGAGTTTCTTGAAATGAGCATATATAGAGTACGAACAATAACTAGGTTACTCACCGGACACTGTAACCTTAAAAAACATCTACACACAATGGGATTAGTTACACAAATAACGTGTTCAGATCGTGTGAATACGAGGAGCCATTTGAGGCGGTAAATGAATTTTTATTAAACTTTAAGATATAATGCAAAAAATGAAGGAAAAGTTGCAACTAAAAATTATTTTAGATTTCGTATTGTAAAAGTAGTAAAAACATAATAAAATGCTGTAATATAATTATAAAAGTTTTTGTAATTTGACGCTTGAAAAATGGACGCTTCATATTAAAATTAGACTATGCGTTTTATGGTTTGTTTGAGTGAAGAATGGCTATAAGCCACCACTTACTGAAGCCACATTCAAACCATTATTCAAAAAGAGAATACCCTTTATTTTTTTGGCACATGCTCAAACTCAAAAAGATATGGTGTCATAACACGTGTTGCTTTCTAACCATCGAAAAGTATACTTATTCGGTCCATATCCTTAGTGATTTTTTGGCTTTAGTTGGTAAACAGGGTAATCAATTTTGGTAACTGTCCATGGTGTTGTTCTTTACCTTCGGAAATGCGTTATACTCTATACAAGCCCTTACGTTTGAGACTATCATGTACTAGTTCTGCTGCTTGGCTATTTTGTTTTTGTAATCGAAATCGAGATTAATATTACAAAAATGTTTTAAAGTTCACTTTTTTTGTTGTTGCTTTATATGAGAAATAACCCCATGAAATTTATGTCATAATACTTTAATACAAAATACTTATCTGTACTTATGTATCCTTTATTATTTTGTTGTTATCTCTCTTGTTTATTCTTTTTTCGGTAATACAACATTTTCTACCTAAAAAAAACTAAAATATAAATATTTGTCCTCCACCGTTTATCACAACAATATACAAAAAAAAAAAAAAGA
Source organism: Rhamphomyia laevipes (assembly GCA_963920725.1). Classification (NCBI taxonomy): domain Eukaryota; kingdom Metazoa; phylum Arthropoda; class Insecta; order Diptera; family Empididae; genus Rhamphomyia; species Rhamphomyia laevipes. The sequence goes on along the minus strand of OY987258.1, from coordinate 40,839,366 downwards.
AAAAGAAAATACCGACAGAGGAAAAACCAAAAATATTTTTCCTAAATACACAAAACACACAATACGAAAAAAACGGAGACGATGAACAGAGATACACAATGGAATGAACAATAACAACAACAGCAAAAACAAGAAGTGAAAATACTAACATGTTTTTCAGGTAATAATTGTTGACAGATGACTGAAGCTTTTTTATTATTATTGGGAGGATTTTGTGCATTATCCTGAATATCTTTTTGTATGTATGTACATTTTTTTTTTTGTGTGTTTTTGGAAAAAAATAAAATAAAATCCTTCCTCATCATCGTTATTATTATCATCAAAGTGAAGAAACAGGAAATTATTTTCTTATATTTTTCTTCCGCTTATTTTTTTTTATTTTGCACACAATCCAAAACTCGCTGGTATACAAGTGAAAATGTGAAAATCTAAAGGATGACAAAAATAATAAAAAAAAAGAAATGAAAGCAAAAACTTCTTGACTCGGCAATAATAATAACAAGCCATAACACATGAACAATAATATAAGAAAATATATCGTAATGTATCCAAAAAATGAACAAATTATGTTTTTTAGTTTATCGAAAAATTGATCTAATAAAACAAATTCTGGGGGATACTGATTAAACATTCCAGTTAAAAGAAATCTTGAATTTAATTTTTTCTAAATTTTTAAATTATTTGGATTTAAGGCAACGTTGTCTGATGTAGATTACGTGATGGAAACTACATAATTTTTTACGCGTCCATTTTCTACGTCATACTGTACGCGTAAAGAATATTGACAATATAAAATTAATTCAATTTAGAAAAGTTTTCTAAAATAAATTAAAAAAGAACTTCAAGAACTGGTAAAATAATGAACTAATATTTTTTATAGATCTCACAAAGTCGACATTATCTACAGCATTGACTGTAAAGTGTAGAGAATGTAATTCTATACGTATAAAAACTACACTAATCCCACTGATCCTTAGAGCTTCTAATCAAATTAATTTAAAATGTCAAACCTTACTTTTACATATTTCAAATTATGTAAGTAAACAACTTTTAAAAGGTTTAAAAAAAACCAATTCACAAATATGACAATAAGTGGAATTTGGTATTAGCTGATTTTTGAAATACTTTGATATAATTTTGTCGAAACCATGGTCTTATCGACCCGCAACTACTATGTTTGTGATAACCGAATTGCGGTCATTGCTGTACGTGTATTCTTCGATTTGTATTATAAAATTCTTAGAAACAATTTCATATTATTATATCAAATTGAAAAAACTTTAAAAGTTTACAGGAAAAGTTAAAACATGGTCTATTCCAGATAAAACGGGTAATTTAGACCCGTTCCGTTCTGCACTTGTTTTCTTAATTATTGATAAAACACTAACTACAAAGTTAAAATTAAACGTAAACAAACAGACGAAAATTTAATAAATCAGAACGTTTTTTTCAAAATATTTTATCAAATTTTGAAATTGGGATCATCCTATAAAAAAAATTATTATTTTCGAATTGCAATTTTCCTTGTTTACCGACATTTTTTTTTGTTTATTCTAAAATGTTTGTGATTATAATTTTTAACTATATGTGGCTTATTTTTTTCTAATCATTTTCTTTTTTCTTTTTTTTTTTAAATTCTTTGACATCTATCAAAGTAGAAATTAATCGAAAAGGAGGAAAATATTTACAGAGAGCATCAACAACAACAACAAAAAAGAAAGTGTATGATTTAAAAAAAAAAACTTTTTGAACTTATTAAATTCTTATAAATGACAAAATTATCAAATAATATTAAAAAAAAAAAGTTTTCTTGAAAAAAATAAAAAATGTCATGGATTTGAGTGGCTTTCTCATTATACGCATACCAATTTCAATTATTAATAAATCTTCAAGGAAATTTATACGACGAGTATGAATTCATTGACATTTTAATCTATATTTTTACTTTGAAAAGTGGATCAAAAAGAATTTTTTAGTTTAAAATTTAATTTAATTTTTCTTAATAATAATAATAATAATATTTTTATGGGATATAAAACAGGAAATGTAATTTTAATTTTATACCACCTACCTACAAAGTGAATATAAGATGTTCTGTCGTTTTTGGAGTACACGTGTGTCTTCAAATTTGTCAAGTATTTTTTTTGTATGATCATCTGAAAAGTTATAATTTGACGGTCTGTCCATTTGTTTTAGAGAAGTTATTAGAATAGTTTGAATAATAGGAACCAATATTATATCAGGCTCTGAAACAGTCTACATATAAAATTTAAATATATTGAACTATTTCGTATTTTAAAATCTGACCTGGTACAGTACTAACAATGTTTACACAAATTTTATCGTTTAACTTTCTTGGCTAAGTACACAATTGAATAAAACGCTAGTATCAAAAGTTTTGCTCAAGGAGTGACACAAATATTGAATATATACGCTCTTAGTATTCTATATGTACCAGCTTATAAGAGTTTATATATCTTAAGAGCTTTTGGCTTTCAATCCCCAATTCTGAAAATGTTCTGTAAAGGCTACAGATCAAAATTCATATGTTTTGAAATTCAATTACTGAAATAAATGTTCACCAGCGGTCAAAATTTATATTTATTACTTGAATGTCTTACAAAAAATTAGGTTTTATGAAAAAAATATTCTCTATAATTGTTAGAAATTAACAATTATTGAAGTTAACTTAATTACACTGTGTTACGAGTTACAATAATTTTTCAATGGGCTAACTTGTACAAACAAATTAAATAATATATAAAAATAATAATAATTAACGTGAATCCTTGATAAAAGACAAAAATTTTACATTATCAGGTAAGTAACATTGTAAAAAACAGCCAGATGGGAAAATTTTAGTAGCATTATTCATAATTTAAGAAACATCTGTTTTGGACAGCTTCATTATTCAAATAAATAATTTAAAGTTTAAATTAAATCCCTGCAATGACCTAGTACCAAATATCCGTATAAAAAAATTCTGTCAAATACGATATCACTGAAATTTTAATTTGGGGATCTGAACATATTCGAAATCGGATTTTGTAGTACGAATTCCTCGTTTTCGAATGAAAATACATTCGGATCGAATCATATATAGTTAGCCAACAGTATTTTAAAATTCAAATTGGATGAAAATTCAACTGACGATTGTTAACACGTTCATGCAGTACTTTCTGTAAATCTCTATAGCATTTATTATATCACAAACCTAATATTGTTATAGCTTTTATACTGTTTTTATCAGAATGATAATAAGGACTCAACCTTATTTTTACTAGAATTGGTTTCGGACTAACAATTATGTAGATACTTCCCAAAAACATTCAAATTCAGTTTTTGTTTGTAAAATTAGCTCTAAACAAATAAATTTTATTTAGGTTATTTTCAGACTATGTATAATTGAAATATATATACTATATTGTTTTTTTTGTAATATTTTGTTATAATTATGTATGTATTTTTAAGTTGTTGTCTTTTTTTTTGACAAGAAAATAAAATAAATAAATAAATAAATAAAATAGTTCACTCTTTGATAGTTTAGTATAATTTCTACCATTTATCCTTTTAATTGCATTTAAGTGAATATTAGTAAAAATATTACATTTCTTTCATTTCACTTAATTTACTTTATTTTCCTTGTAACTACTTCATAAAATATATTTTAATTTATATATTGTGTCATACTGAACGTACAAGGACAATTCTGTTAATTTCCATTTCGTATCTATGTTTTCATAACGTTGTCATATAATTTTAATATCCCTGCAATGTTGACCATATAAACATTGTATCCTTGTGGACTATATGGATACAAAAAAACACAAGTTACATTATAAACATAACCCAAAAACAAAAACCAATTTATATAAATATATACAAGATGAGCAACAATTTTTTATGCTTATGTTGATTTCAACATAAATTATAATCAAATATGCCAGAGATTAACCTTTCAATAAATAAAATTTTCTGTGCAATTTTTTTTTTATGACCATTATCCTTTTTATATTTTTTAAGAGTTTGTTGCTGTTATTCTGCTGGGTTTTATTATTATTATGTTCTTCTATGATTTTTAAAGAAAAATCATTGTTTAGCTGGAAAATGTTAGGATTTTTTCACTTTTTTGTTTTGTTTCAATGTTCCGTTTTGTGTGTATGTGTGTTTGTTTCTATAAGGAAATTTTTATATTATTTACTCCTTATCCTTATCACTGGAATGATTAATGACCGCTGGTGGTATATAATTTTGATGTATATAAATACGCAATTGTAAAAAATGAGTATAATAAATAATTAGTAATTATTTAGTTGGCTTATTAAATGAAGTAAGGTTAATTTGGTGGTAAGCTTTAGGGTCGTAAATAATATAGTATATATATAAATAATATAGCTGAGAAAAATTATGGTGGTAATTAAACATAATTTTAACATGAAAACTTTTTAAGACCATATACAAATTAAGGATTTTTGTTGTAATTAAGGATTTAAGTATACAACAAAATTAACAATTTACCAGCATTTTTTTTTTATATAAAAGAAAAGTGCAATATTAAAAATAACAATATTTTTGATGTTATAGTCTAAATATTTGATTACTTATGGTTCATTTGATAATGGTAACCCATTATTAAAATCGAAATAATTCGGTTGAAAGGTTAAAAACCTACACTAAAATTGACCGCAAAAATAAATATTATGGTAATTTTGAAAATCACATATTTTAATTTATTCAATATTGCATCAAAAATATGTATTAATTTAATATTCCAAAAATAGTTAGACTATCAATATATAAAGATACTTTCAATATACGATTTTTAGTATACTATTCTAACCTAAAAAAAATTCCTAAAAACAGTATTTCATATTAAATATGATAATTGTGTAAGTACAATCTATTTTATCATAAATACAGAACATACAAAATTCACCTGCAATCTCTGCAACTAGAAAATTTATATGTAAAATTAAACTGAAAATAACCTCTAGTCTTTTACTTTATACAATATTAATTGGTAAAAGTACATTTTTAGGGTCATTTATGACAACAAAATCCTTCTATAAATAATATCATAGTAATATTATGCCTAATAAATAGTTTTATTATAATTATTGTTTAAATTAATAGTGAAAATTACATAAAAATAGCATAAATCTGATTGGATATTTTGTTTATCTGCATGTAAACTGCAAAAATTGCTTAAATATTTTCTAATTTTATGCTAAAAAAAATCAGTTAAACAGAAAATATGATAATTTTTAGAATAATGGTGTAAACACCGAAACTTCATATAATAATTTAACGATAACTTGAATGGTAAAAATGCAGAGGTATGGAAATATTAAAAAAAAATTTTTGTTTTTGTTTGTTTGTTAGAAATGTCAAAAATTATCAATAAGTTGTAATAAACATTTAATTAAGGTTAAATTTTTAAAATGAAGATAATAATTTTATGTCCCTATTTCGTGAACCTATAATTAAATTGTTCTTGTTTCACAATTTCTTAGGTAACTGAAATGAAATCGGAACGAGACAATAATCATTTTATATTAAACAATACTAATTTTCAGTCTACCGCATTTGGCTCTATAATAAAAGAAATTCAGAAGGGAAAGAATTAGCCGATATTAACCGTTGTGAATAAAGCTTTGTAAATATTTCTTATTTTCCAAATCTATATAAAATTTGGTTATGACAACTTACTGATATAAAATTGTTTGAATAGTTGTCATAACTTTAATATGTTTTATATCTACTAATGAAAAATAATTTAATTTGACTGTTACAGCTTGAAATGAAAGAAAAATTTGTATAACCACAATGAGAATCCCCTATTTTAATATCAACTTGAAAAGTCCTTACAACTTTAACAAGTTTTATAACTACTAATGTGTCCGTTCTAAGAAAGGTTATACTTGTTGTTGGCTAACCTTAATTACTTTATATTTATTTTAACCTGCGGTGTTATTTTAAATTTTATTGAGAAAAAGTAGCTCACAACAAGAATAATCCTTCTCAGTTTAATTTCAAATAAGACCGTATATTAATACGGCAAAAAAATGGAATCCATTTTTTATATTGATGAAAAATTCTCTCAACTATAATACATTTTACATTACTAATGGGATTTCTGAGAACTGATTTGGTTAAATACTTTTCAAGTGATAAGAAAATATTTTTTATCAGAAAAGACGCGAAACATCACAAAAAATATCTTAAGTTCATAAGGAATTGCTGCAGTATGTATAACTTATCTTAAGAATAGATTGCTAATGTTCGCAGTGTAGTATCGTCTTTAAGATATTCACCTAAATAAAGAAAAATATCATCAATGATATCTTAATAAAAATTACATTTGAATTAATTAATTGAATTATTCATCATATATATTTATTTAATATGAACGAAACAAAATTTTATATTACACGATACCGAAAAAAAAATTAACTTTTTGTGAATTGTTAATACTGCATTATACAATTTTATATAATTTCCGTAAATTCTATTTACATTAAACTATCATGATCCTTTTTTTTATTATATTTTATTATTTTACACAACGAAATTTATACTGTAACGTACCAGCAAAACTAGAAAAGTTCCCTCTTGTACAGTTTATACTTATAATAATATTAGCTTTTATAGGCTTACTTTAACAATTCAAATCCTTTTAACAATTTGAATATATTTTCTATTTTTAAATTGATATATATATATATCCTTAAAACTATATGTATATAAATGTAGAATTATAAAATTTCAAAAATTTGTAAAATACAGAAAATTTTATGGTTAAGCATTTTGGTACTTTTACAAAGGATATTATCAGAATTTAAAATTATTTACATTTATATATATAATTTTTATATACTAATAGTTTTTGGCTTACAAAATTTTGTTTGTGCAGAATAAAACCATTGGGTTAAATATGCGTTTAAAAACATATTAGTGTATAATATAATATCTGATAATAGTTAGCTAGTTTTTCGTTGTTGTTATTTTCGTGGTTAAGGATATAGCTTGAATAATACTAGAGATTTGTGTAACAGATATTATCTTTGATCTGATTTATTTATACATTTAGAATTACTTAAATAGAAATTACCATTATATAAATTCAATTTATTATAACGATATAAATATTATTGCTAATTAAATATATAATAAAATTTACTCATAAAATTGCTTTTATTAATTTACATTTCGTCACCCCAATATAAATTTGTGCAATAACGAGTTTATATCAATTTTGTCCATATTTCAAGCAAAATTATGGCAAGTTCAATTGGAGTTATGTATAGTGGAGTGGAATCAGTCAGTACCTGATTTTTATTCCTATTATTCTCTTTATATAATCTTTTAAAGTTTAATAGGGTAGTCTAAAATCAATTTGAAGCAGATAAAATATATTTGAACAACAATTATATACTGCTCCATCTAGTGGAGGAAATGTTCGATTTCACGACCCCAATTTTTTTATTCTCTTTATTATGTCTGCAAAGTTATTCATATAATAAATGATTATGAATATTTACTATATATTAAATGGTAGATTAAGGTCTGGGGTAGGTACCAGTGTCCCGAATCACCGCGGCCACTATATGACTATTGTGAAATATGTCTAATTTAGAACTCTGCCCCATGACTAATACTTTCGAAGAAGTGTATGATGCTTTTGAGTGAGTTCGACGACAGTTCCATGGAATGTCGTTCAATTATTGGTAAATCCTTTATTGCGGAATTTTGATTTTCGTCAATATAATCTGCTCCAAGGAATTATAATTGTCAGCAACACTAATATATTTAAATATTATTAAGTCAGCTGGAGAATTTTTCATATAGTTTTTCAAATAATTTATTTTATATCTAAAAGTGATGTCATGAAAATTTTCATACATAATCAAACCAGGTCACCTTACCTAATATGATATGGTCGAGATGTCATTACCTATAATGATATAGAGTCTTTGATAGGATCATTCAAATACTGAGTTATATAACAATTTATGGTAGTTTACAAAACACAAACATTAATAAACCAAAAATTAAGAAAAAGGACATTGAACGTAACAGAAATAAGGATGACAAAAATTATGGACTATGCTATTTGGTTTGCTGTGCCTACATATATTTCAAAATTATCATAAATTATTTTAAATAGTTAAATGAACAATTTAAATTTTATCAAGATTAAAATTAGCATAATTTATTAGAATTTAATTATTTCTTTATTTTATATTTAATAATTTAATCGTAATGAAAATTTTATCTGAAACAAATAAATATAAAATTTACTTTTTTAAATACACATTTTAATATTTATTCATTCATTATATAATAATTAATAATTGAATTATATAAATAAAGTGTTCAAGTCACAAAGGCTTTAAAAAATCTTAATTATGCTTAAAATATCCTTGCAAAACATAAAAACTTCAATCAGATAATAAAAAAAAAATGGAATTTTTTGATTATTCAACAAACCAAAATCCTTAAATTTTCCATTTGCTCAAAAAATATTTATGTATATTTACAAAAAACAAATTGTTGAAAAAATATATAACAACAATTTCTATAAGGTCCTATTAAAAAGAAAAACATATAAATAATAATAAACTGCAGAAAAAGTGTAGGTCGATGTTTGTTATTTGTTGAAATCATGAAATTATATAAACGATTTACAGAAATTTCTCTATGGCCTTTCTTTGTGGAATTGTTATGCTAACCAACCAAATGAAAAAAAAAACCTCTCTACCTATAAACAAAATTGAAAATATTTCACTGTTTTTAGGGATTATTTGAAAAATCCTTAATTAAGTTAATATTTTGGAGTATGTCCGTCCGTTGTATAATCGTTATTTTAGTAAAAGTTCACCAGAATTATTATTAATAGAATACATTACACTTCAGCAAATTTAAAGGATATCAATATCAGACAACCTGACGAATATTTAAAAAGTATTTGACAAGAACTAGTACTTTATCATTAATTACACCTCATAACTGCTTTATTTTAATAAAAATCGGTTGTACAACTCTTCGTTCGATGATGTGTCAAAATGTATGAAAAAATTAAATCAAAATAACGACAGTTTCATTTTTCATACAATATATCGCATACAACTGTCAAATTTATTTCGACACTACACGATTTTTTGACATTCGCCTAATCGTAATATGTAAATTGCACATATTTGAAGGGACTTTAAGTTCTCGCCCCATTAGTAAGGTAATAAAGAGTAGATGAAAATGGCGAGAGTTTATTTTGAAGTATTATTTATTGCATATTAATTTTCCGCCAGATGGAGTTCTAAATAGAATTATTTAAAATTCTTTATAATATAATTTTAGCCTATTTTCGCTTTTAAATTAAAGTAATTTGTTAGTTTTTTGGCATGTATACATTAAGTTTTTAATTGTAAGGCATTAAGAACATTAACGCTATTCAGAATTTCGACAAAATAAAAGATTATGTTTATAAAAAATTGGGCTAATTGTAATCCTATAAAAAATAATTTTATATTTGTTCATTTCGCTTTCTTGAATTTTAATTAAAACTGCTATAATTACCAACAAACTCTTCCAAGTTAAACTATTAGTTTATAATGGCCTGGTTTTTTTTTTTTTTTGTTCTTGCTAGTTTGCCCATTTAATATGGAAATATACAAAAAAAGAAAATCTAGCATTCAAAATTGTGTTTCAAAATCAGCACTGCAGTCCCAGCGGGAACTTTATTTATATATAGCTTTAAAGTGTAGGTATATACAGCAGAGTCATATATATTATAATTATTATATAGGTTAAAGGAATTATTCCCACAATTTAAATTTTTTTGTTTATTTTTCGTAGGATTTTCCAGACAGTTCCGGACTTTATAGGTTACATTTTGTAGTATTATTTTTTATATATAGTATTTTTTTAATCTTTTGATTTACTTATTGTTTCTCGTACACTGTTTTAATTATTGATAAAAAATATCCAAAAAGGATTACAAAATATTCGAAATTTTCTTTTTTCGTGTTTAATTTCGTTTGTTCACTTTGACTTTTGTTTGTATTATTGTGAACAAATATGCATAAAAAGATTTATGATTTTATGATACAAACAAAAATTGTTGGTCATTATTAATTGTAAAAAAAAAGGATATGGGAAAAAGGATTTTTTTTGTGTAATTTTCGTTTATATACAATTTTCTTATAAAAATTGTCCTTTTGGGAATACTAATACAAAATAAAGCAGAACACAAATACATGTACAAATTATATATAAAAAGTAAAATATTTCTTTGGAAAAAAAAACGAAAACCACAAAATGTAATTCAAAATATTTTCATTAAAAATTAATTTATTTACACAAAATCTAGATTTAATTTAATATTATAGAAAAGGATATATAAGAAAATAGAAAAAAATATTATATGAATTATACATATATTATTTTCGATGTGTCCTTGGAAATCACTAAAATGTGTTGAATATTGATTAAATAAAATATAGTTATTATTTTAAGGAAACACTTAATAATAATAATTTAATTTGGTTGGAAATTCTTAGAATTTCATTTATAAAATATTATGTACATAAATTAAAATGTCCTTTTTGAAACTGATTAATATCAAATTTATCAAAAATATAATAAAATTATAATTTTTCTTATTAAATTTTCATTAATTTATCAATAAAATCAGAAATTTTTTAATTAGTCTAATCTAATTATCCTTTTTACAATAAACCTTAAAAAATAGTTTAAATATTTTTTTTTTGTATATACCAAATACTTATCTCATTTAAATCCCAATAGAAAAATTAAAATATTTACCATTTTCCCTAATCAATCTAATTATCATTGCTTCCGTATCCTGAATATATTCATTTTTTGTTGTTGTTATTGTATTATTCATCAAGCAAAAAAGGATCAAGTAAAAACTTTGTCTTCAATTAACAGTATATATAAATTATTCACTATGGAAAATAATAAAATGCAAAGAAGAATTTCAAAATTTATAGCTAGCAATTTTCGATGAAATATAACAAAAAAAATTTACGATAAAATCATTTTCATTATCAAGGACTATACGAAAATATATAAATAAATATCTTCTTAAAGAAAAAGTACAAAAATTTTATTTGGAATTATTATATCTAAGAGATATTACTAGCTCCTATATCTATAAAATTTGTAATAAATAAATATAAAGAAATTTCCTCTGATAAAATTTCCTCCGATGAAAATATGAATTGGAACAGTTTTGGCGTTATAGCTATTTGTATTTTGCGTTAAAATGTTTATCTAAATAAAAATTAAAAGCAATCAAATTCAACCTTTTGCTAATTAATACCTTAATTAAATATTTTTATTGAATAAATCAATAAAAATTTCTTTGATATAAAATTGATTAGATCAGTATAAATTTAAATTATTTTATGCTAATTAAAGAAATTTCTTCAAATTATTGATTTCTAATTAAGGATAATAAAGGGGTTTAAAAATTGATTCAGAAGAAAGGATCGGGTACAAATGAAATTATAAAATAAATTTGTGTAGTGTTGTTTTAAATATAATAATATTTATATAACTTCGAAGAAACTTTAGATAGTCAGAAGCTAAAATGAATTATAACAAACAAAAAATTTTACATTACAGAACTTAGGATCCGGAAAATCTTGCCGAAAATTTTTATATTAGGATCCGGAAAATTCACTGTATAATAATTCACATTATGACAATCGTATGACAATTCACTTTATGGCAATTCACAATATTGCAATGTATCGCATTGCAAATCGATCCTTGGCCTCCTCAAAAGAGATTTCGTGATATTTTATTACAAATTTTATATGGATTCCGTACCAAATTTTTTTTTTTTTTTATACCTAATTAAGGAAAATTGTATCTTTTAAATTACGATTATTCCATATCGTGAGTCTCAATATGTTAATTTTACAGATGGTTTATGTCCAGGAACATTCATAACCCAACTTGTTGAAACTCCGATACGTATGGCTTTAATGTGATAAATTTTTATCGGATAATCACTTTTCCGGTATAATTATTTCCTCGAAATCAAAACAGAAAATTGTACGTAAAACGGTTTTATGACATTAATTTCGTCATAATAAATGTTAAAAAATTAGCAACATTAGCTAAAAAATATTGCTTAGTAATATTAAATATTCCAATTAACATTTCTTAATTTATCTATCATTTATTTGTACAAAATTAGTCACCTCAAATGTTACAGAAAATACCATTCTTAATCTAATCAAATTAAATATATAATTTTCTTTACTTCTGCTCCCCCCATCTCAAAAATACCTTCAATAATCAAAACCAAATTATGGAAAATGACTTCATCAATTCGTTTTGGAATAATAATAATAATAAAAAAAAATCTTAGATTGAAAAGAAATATTTAAATAAAATAATCAGGGATAAATATCAAAATTGGCATTTTCACTTTTAAAATTAAATAAAAATTTGAATAAAAATTTTTCTTATCGATCGTTGGATTTTATTGAAAGTGTGCAATGATTGAATTGTTAAAAGTTAAAAAAAAATTTCTTTCATTTTTCATTTATATATAAATTGATACCTTCCGAAAGAATGCATTAAGTAACATTTTCAACATTTTATAGGAAACGAAAAACCTTACTATTCAATCGCATTTTGTATAGCAATAAATTGATTTCAAAAGGAATTTTCAGAGCTATAATAAGTTCAATATGCTCCGCAAATTATATTTTAAGTATTAACATAGTTTTTGATGCTTCAATAAATTTTGGCAGTCATTATTTTGTGACTTAGTACAATTGAAAATATTAAATATAATTTTGCTGTGATGGAAAATGAAAATAATATATTCAGAACAATTTAAAAAGTAATAATAATTTTAAGAAGTAATAATAGTAAACTATAAAACAAAAATGATCTAAGCAACAAAATATTATTTATGGCGGTTATTAAAACATAGCAGAAAATAGAATTATTATTCATATGTTAATATGTCGTATATGATATTTAAATTTTCCTTATAACTTTTAAATATAACTTTTTTTGTACTTATAACTTTTTTTGTACTTGTGATAAAAGAATGAAAATTAAACTAAAATGATTGGCTTAATATTATATTACAACGAATGATAAAAATTTGATTTTAAAGATTTTGTCACTTAATACATTCTTCCCGGAAAGTAGCAATTTTTATTTATGCGATTATTGTAGAATATCGTAAAGGAAATTATTTATATTTTATTGAAATATTGTTTAGTATAATTTACAAATTAATATAAATAAAATTATGAATTTCAATGGTGAATTTACAAAATAAAATTAGGAATTTTAAAATTGAATAATGAAATAATTTGAAAAGTTCTAATTTGATGTAATTAATAATGTAAACAATTATTTAAAACCTCCTTAATTCATATAAAATTTGGTAATTGAAGATGGAACGTTTCATTATTGACAACTTTTAATGATATAATTATCATTAATATCCTCAGAATAATTTTAAGTTGAGTAACAGAAGTAAATCTTTCATCCTCCTGAATAGTTTCAAGTCTACTTTATTATTTGATAGTGAGTTATTTTAATAATCTGTACATACGATGGTAACAATTTAAAAAAATAAAATAAATTTAGCTATGAAGTACTTTTTATAGGGGTTAGCCATCAGAAGAGATTGATTTTCTACATATGAGTACGAAGATTATAGTTCAATCATCAAGAAAAATAATTATATAGAAGAAATTACATCAAAAAATGTATAGAAAATCGCTTATCGAGATCCTATAGCGATAAAATTAAAGAAGATGAAAATTTTCATGTGATTTTTTTCTTCTAATTGGTTAGATTAATATCTGTTTTCCATATCAATTATCAAACTTTAAGTAAACCTCTAGTTCCATTGAAAAAACTCTATCCTAAAACAGAAGGAAATATATTTAATAACCAGAACATAACAAAAAATTTCATTTTTCTTCAGAATTTTTGGAAAGTTTTATGCGGTGTTTCGCTGTATCACCGAACAGATTAATTTAATTAATCACTTAAACAGCGAATCTCTGAATAACCAAATCAATTTAATTAAAAATTTTAAATTATTATTACATATTTATTATAAATACCACAAAAATTTCCCATTTAAATGAATCAAATTAAAATACTATTTATAAATAAATATAATTGAATATAAATAAAATTCAATTTTCCCAATTTTCTTTTTTCAAATTATTGTATTTACATTTTTTTTTGGTACAAAATTGAAATATATTCTAAAGATTAATGTTACCACAAAAAGTCAAAAGTTAAAGAAAAACTTTTTTTTTATATATATAAAAGAATTTAAAATGAAAATCTAAGAAAAATTATTCTGATATAATTTTATAATAAATTTATATATAGAAAAGATAATGTAAAAAATATGTATAAATAAATGGTTAAAGTTTATCACTTTTCAATAGAGAAAATCGTTTTTTGTTGTCGTCCTGTTTTTTATGTTAATGTACAATGAAAAAAGTATAAGAAGAAATTTTGTGCCTTGAAGTCATACAAATTTTTGCTTTTAAAATTAATTTGTTTATATTTATTTGAAATCATTAAAATTGTAAAATTTCGACAGTCAAAATAAAAGATAGGACATAGAGCAAAAGAATTGTATAAGTTTTTAACTTTATAGAATTTAAATTGTTATTTAAATTTTTGTCCTGAGACGTCCTCGTATTGGGAATATAATTATTCAATTGATAATAATTTTTTTTTTTGAATTTTAAATTTTATGATTATGGTTAATAATATGGCAGAAAATTGACTATTATAGACCACAATGGATCATAAAGAAATAAAATTTCGATTTTCTTTAGAAGTAACTTTGAAGCCAGTTCAATTCTATTTACAAGGACATTTATATAATGATTTTTTGAGAATCTAAATTCATATAACAAGTCAACATATTTAAAATAAGTTTGTTTTCGTGGATTTAGTATCCATTTAAGTTCAGTAAAAATTTATTAGTATTCCCAATGAATTTAGGAAATTTCTTTTTCGTCTATTCCAAACTATGTCACTATCAATTCTACTTAGTTTGCATAGCTTTCTTTTCGTTTACTTGTGCTCAATTTCAGAAACAAATCAAAAAATTTCATATTGCAAACGAATTTCGAAGATTACTTCAATATTTCATTTATGACTATAAAATAATGGGTTCAAGGGCAGTGTGAGTGATCTTAAGACAGTAGTGGCATAAAAGGATTTCATTTTAAACAAATTAAATAATAGCTAATTTAAGATAAACCGTCAAATTTCTGAACGCTACGAGGTGGATCTAAAACAACTCTATAGTTACGAGATAACAATATCTTTAGTCACGCGAGATAGTGATCTCAAAATTGCGGAAACGCGCTAAGTGGGTCGCCACGTAATTTAAACCAACCAACCTTAAGATAAATTTGTTATAATATCGATAATTCTGGTACCTACCAAATTGGTTATCATCTCCTTTAAAATTTGTTCGAAAAAACATTTTAAAATTCTTCATTTTCTGCCAAAAAATTTCAATTTCCTTTTTTGGAATTTTCTTATTTCCATAACAATTTTCACAATGTCCTCTCTTTTCCAAAAACACATAAAATATCTATTAAATAATATTTTTCATATCATTATTGCGACATTTAAGAAGTTTTTATGCCTTTACGACAACGACAATTTTCGTTTAGAAAGTATTTTGCAAGAATTAAAAGTTTTCTGAGGGAAATCTTTCGTTTTTCTATCAGATCATGATAACAAATATAAAGACAAATATTATTTTTCTTTATTGTTTTTTATTATTTTCAGTTGTTTTTTTTTTTTTATTTATTTTTTGTCGTAATTCAATTTTTTTTTTGTATAAAATTATAATACAAAACTTTTTTTTTATATTTTATTTATAATTTAATGTCCTTAAAATCGAACTTTAGACTTTTAAGAGGATGAGTAAACATAATACAAAATATTTTCATAAAATAAAAAATAATAGTATTTTAAGTATTTTTAAAAAGGAATAAAAGAAATCGTTTTTTATTTATTTTTTTAACTTTTACATTTTTTTAAGGTTATTATAACAAATATTTTTTTTTAAGGAAGGACAGCATTAAGAATTTCTGTCAGGGGCGAAAAACTTTAAATCAGATTGAAGGAAAAGTTTTTATATAAATAATTTTGTTGTAAATCAAATATATAATATAATTTTCTATTAACAAAAAACATAAAAAATAAAAAAAAAAGAAAGAAGAAAATTTGTAAAATAAATAGAAAATTATAAATGAATTTAAGTTTGAATATAAATTTTCGAAATAATGAAAATAAAATGATTATTAATTATTTTGAAATTAATGTTTAAATTGAATAACAAATTAATTATAATTATATTAGTAAATAATTGCTAAATAATTTTTTTAGTATTAATTAAGAGGGAATTAAATTTTGTCTTTGATAGAATTTTGTAATTAAAATCAATATTTAGACAAATAATAATAAATATTTAAAAATTAATAATTGGATTATTTAATTCGTTCCATTTTATTTGTTGACTTCACGAACATAATACTTTAAAATAATAAAAATTTAGAAGAGTTTAGCTTAATGATAATACAATGTTATGTTACAGCTTCGAATATCAGGTGACGACGGAGGGAAGTAGTACCTGTTAATTCAAGTTATCCTTATGCGTGATTTCATGCACTTTCTCACATGCTGAGAAATAATTTTATTATCCGCAATAGATTAAGCTTAGATGTTATCATTACCGAACACAAACAAATGTTAATTAGACACTAACTGCTTAATACAAGCAGTTAAATAAAAATATAAGAATTAGAAAAACAAAACATTAATGCTTGAACCAAGAGCCCACCACCTACACAAGGGTTCACTTCACAGTTTTGAAACGAACGCTTTCCTCTACGCACGTCGCCACCTGGTTATTTAAGCTATTAGAAATAGAACAATCAAGTTTTTGAATTAAAGTAGTTCTAAAAGTATGACAGGTACTACCAGCTGTCTACAAATAAAAATATTCGCTTAGGAAAAACTGAAAATGTTGTTCCAACATAACAAAATTCAAAAATTTAACAGGTTATCACTAGCTTTAGGCTTTGCAGTTCTGAAATTATTAACATTTGCATGTTTTCGGTTATGGAAAGATATTTTCTATCTGCTGAGGAAAAAAATGTATAGTGTATGCCAAAAGCTATTGCGATATTTGAAGATATACGAATCGGAATCATGTAATGCAAGAAAATAAATGTAAGAAGCTTCTATATATCAACTATATAGTTTATAGTGCCGAAATGGATATTCTCAAATCAGTACTAATAACAATTGAATACATATAGGTCATAAAATTCTACTGGTATCCCAAAACTCGTAAAATTGTATTGACCATTATCCAATAAGCGACTTATATGTACGACCAGTAGAAAATAAAACGTTTTCTTTCGAATACCCCGAAATCGTAACATAACTTTTTTGATTTAATTTACAAAATTAAGTGTATTTGCAAATATAAAAAAAGGAAATTTTATTACAACTATTATTGTTATCCCCAATTAGTTTTCCATAAAAAAATAAATATTTAAAATAATCTCTACATTATTATTAATATAAAAAGTCTTAATAAAATCCAACTACAATACATAAAATTTGATTATTTTTGCAATTTCTAAGGATAATACTTAATAAAACTTGATTATCATCAATTATTATATTCGTTCATAATTTGCAAATTGGCATAAAAAAAGTATAATATTCCATGTCTATGGAGTATAACGTATTCGTATTCGGAAATGGCCAGTAGGTGGCATAAATTTAATTTATTAAACTATATTGCTTCTAACTAAATTTACAAATTTCTCGTGGTAAATTATGATATATTTATTATTAAAACTCCTTGGGGGGTAATTTAATAAAGCAAAGAAGAAGAATAATTGATTTAAGGAATAACTTTATAATGAGATATTTTGATAAGAAAAGCATTTCATTTTCGAACGGCCTACGAAGTCATTTCTTTTTCGTTACGCCGTAAGCAAAGTGTAAACATAAATGTTTAGAATAAGAAGAGTAGGAAAAAAAAGATTAGATTTGTTTGATGTATTGGTACTACGTCTAGAGCTTGCTAAAAACAGTGTAGTGTAACAACGTAACGCAAAAAGAATATGAAAATTTTGTATTTATATTTTTATATTTTTGTTTTATGTATCCAAAATTATATAATTACAATAATTTAATTTAATATTTTATTCACTACATATTATTACTTTATACGTTAAAAACTAGCTAAAACGGAATGGTTGCGATCTGAAATTAAAATCGCACTTTTTACAGTAGTCTATTTTTAAAAAACGCATTTATGTTATTTTCAAATTAAAATTTCGTTGGTTAATTCATTCGACGCTCTTTCAACGACACCACTTTTAAAGGCATTTCATTTTTGTGAATTGTTTAATTTCTTGTCCTTACAGCACATCGAAACATTCCACCGTTTTAATGAAGGTCAGATTAACATGTATCATCTGACCTGCCTTACTTCATATTATTTAGAAACAATCATTGTATGATCTTCTATTTTTCACTCACGACCTATCACTCACGACTCATGACATATAAAGGACATTCTGTGCAAAGCACGCCATTCGCACTCATACCCATCTCATTGCAACGTATATTTCCTTAGAATGATTATATGGTATGCCATAATTTGGAAATACGATTATGGCTCTCTCCTTACTCATAGTTAGGGTATTTTTAGGATCTGTGACACTCCAAAATAGTTTAGTGTTAACTAAACCGTATAGGTTTATTAATATAGAAAAGTTAATTGTGACACATGATCACCTCGTTCATTGAAAGATAATCATAATCTATTACCTCAAGTCTTCATGAAGTTATGTACGAGGTATTCCAGGACTGCAACTTTGGTTTCATTAAAAAACCATATTATTGTAAATATCACTAACTCAAGTCAAACTAAACTTGTGGAATTCAAACCAAACTTGTGCCTATTTCAAACAAATTCAACTCAATATTCTACTTAAAATGAAAACTTTTTCCACTTTTCTATGAAAAATGTAAAATATATTTCCAAATATATTTCTAATTATTACATCAAAATATTTTAATTTAATTTTTTTTTCGCCCATTTCCGCTAAGCTCATATAAAAAGGAAATTAATAAATTATATACCTTGAAAAAAAAAAAAAAAATTACCTAGGTACATTAATTATAATTATATAATACAAGAATCTCTCCATTATCCAAAATATAAACATACAAATTAGAACAAGTAATTTTCTAATTTTATTATTGTCACAGAACGTTAATTATTCCACCGTAAAAATTTTCTTTAACTTAAAACTCATGTAAAACATTAACTTTTTACCTCCTTCGATTTTATAACAATTTCATTAAATATAATTTTAATTACATGACAAGTTTATATAGCTGCCCCTGTCCCGGCATAACGAAATATTAAAATGAAATATAAATACAAAAACTTTATCCATCAGGTTTTCAAAATCTTAAACATTGGTTATTTTATATAATTACAAAATAATCACGTTCTATATAAAATAATTTTTATATTAAAAACAACCCAACACCACAATTTAAATAAAATCATTTGAACTGTGTATATTAAGTCCTTGACATTATTAGTCCATTAGCATACATTTTTCTTACCCCGAATTGTCTATATATCAATTTTGTATTTAGCTATAGCTATACATACATATATATGAAACCAATAATGAACTTTAGTCAATTACTAAAATACTATAATTAATATTCATAAGAACATAATATGTATATAAAATACGTACGGTACGGTATAGTCAATACCAATGTCCTATATAATATTCCACAATATTGATCCCCTTCAACTGAGCTTTAAATGATTCTATATAATCATATATGTAACCAATAAGAAGAAGAAAATCCTTTTTATATATATACGTATATAAAATATTTTGTTCGTATGAAAATTGAAAATAGGATGAATCCACAGAAATTGTGGAGGACTATTATAATTATATAGTTCATTCTTTTTTTGCCTATTTATAGAATTTGAAAATTTCCTCTACTACTATATTTTTACTTACTAACCCACAATAATTCCAATTAAGAATCAATTTAGCGTAAACCTCTTATTTCCCATGGGTAAAATAAATATACGTATTTATTATTATTTTTTTGGTTACGTGCTCAAAAATTTCATTCGCACAAAAAAAAAAACTGAAGAGATTATTATTTTATAAAAAAAAAAATATTATGCCATGTTTAAGAGGTTATGTCCTATTATTACACAATAACAAGGATTAATAATAAAAACATTGTAAAAACTAACAAGAAAAAA
Organism: Rhamphomyia laevipes; assembly: GCA_963920725.1. NCBI lineage: Eukaryota > Metazoa > Arthropoda > Insecta > Diptera > Empididae > Rhamphomyia > Rhamphomyia laevipes. The sequence goes on along the minus strand of OY987258.1, from coordinate 40,818,977 downwards.
AAAAAACGTATTTGTCATAGTCATATACGTTTTTCCCTTGTGATGGTTATGTCAAAAAAAAATGTTGTATCAAAAACAAAATATATATAAAAAAAACCCACCACAGATTTACCATAATGATACCAAACACCGTTGGCAACCAATCAACCATTACCACATACGGAAAACTATGACATTTATGAGTTTTTTTCTAGACAGGTATATCTTAAATATAGAATAAAACGTAAACGTTTTTTAATATTTTTAACAAACTGGATCAGATTTGGTTTTATCAGTAAAAAAATATGATTCAAGTGTAAACTATTTTTGATTGGTTAGTTTCGAAATTGGGAAAGGATTTAAATCATCCACGCAATTAGGACCAAGAGACTAAAGTATTAAGATTTTCATCACTATTTTTGAATTGTTGGCGATATTTGCCAAGGTATTTAACACTGTTTGAATTTCTAAACCAGATTAGAATTCTTGAAAGAAGAATTTTTTGTATTTATCATTTCTGCTGCTCGATTAACCGCAGCAATTTTCGCTTGAACGATTGTGGTATAACTACTAATTATCAGTTATTGTATGAAGAGTCAAAGTTTTAATTTTATAATCTATGCTAGTTTAAAGTTTAACTAAGGGAATTTTTAACGAGTCAGGTTACTAAATGGAATGGACTATAAAGACTATAAATGTAATTGAAATTATCAAATTATAAATTATGTAAAACAATGTTTTTTAATATTGCAGATTCTTAATAAATATAGTTTTCGGTACGATTTGAAGGAAATTTAGAATACATGCATTGTTTCGTTATCTATGTATAAGTTCCACCCGTAAAATGTTGTTTCGGTAAGTGTTCAATGGGTCACTGAATCTAAGATTCTCCGAATTATATAAAACATTTTCTTGTTATTCTACAGAACTCAAAATATTGTACACCTTCTTGAGAATATTTTACAAACCTCTGGTTTCAACAAACTCCACATTTTTTGTCTCTGCATATTAAATTTCAAATCAAGTGATTAATTAAAAAAAAAATAAAAAAAAAAAATTTTATCATGTAATTAATAAATGAAATAAAATTAAAAATTCATTAGAGTGTTATCCTTTTTTGTAAATTAATGAAGGACTTTTGAATACAGAATATTTAAGATAATAGAAATTAACTTATAACTTTTATGGGAAATTGCACAAAAAAAAAATACTAAGTAGAAAAACTTTTGAAATAAAATAAATGTTGAAAATCGAATAAAAGTTTTTGCAGAATAATTTCCGGATAAGGATTTCTTTTATTAATAAATTTGCAAAAAAAATGGTCTGTACTTTTAGTGTTAAATTAACCTGGATTTTGGACTGTGTGTATTGGTTCATTTGGATGTATTTTAATAATATACTTCAGATTCAGATTACCTGAATTCATTTGGACCACTTTTATCTAGACAATATTGAAGAGTGATTTTATTATTTCGCATTTAAATTAAAATTAGGTAATTACTTTCGATTCACTTTGAATATATCCAAATTTACTTTTACGAAGTAATTATTTATTGATTTCAGTAAATTTAATTTGTGTTAAATAAAGTTTTTGTTAAATAGAAGTAAAATTTAATTTAAATAACAAATTTACCTAATAAATATTGAAAACTACGATGACCCAAAAGCATATCAAGAATTTGATACCTAAATAATTAGCAATATTCATATACTCACTCGTACACGTACACGTACATGAATCGTATGGCACTTTGAATTTTGAACAGAATAAAATTAATCACACATAAATTGATGCACTAGCAATTTTTGATTTTTCTACCTATACTTTCGGAAATAGCTTTATAAAAAACATAGTTGATACCTAAATGAAATCAGCCAAAATTAATTTTTATACATTTTTAGTGTTATTGATTTTAGTTAAAATGATTAGATTTTTAAATTTTAATCGTACATTTTGTCATAGCTGTGAATTTAAAAATATAATTGGATAATTCTATGGTTAGAAAGAATGAAACGCACATTTTTGATACTACTGGAGGGTTAAAAAACATGATATGCTTTGAGAGTGTAACACATTATTCATATTAACTCTATGTTAACGACAACATTTAGCTAAGGGGAAATATGAGTATATGAAAAAAATATATCGACATTATAAAGAATAATTTCAGAAAACTGATTCGTGTTGCGAATAACTCAATACGGTTGTAGTGACTTATAAAATGCGAGGAACATTCATTACCGTGAACATTGCTGTTACACAATTTTCTCTGCAGCACTGCAGCTATTGTAACTTTTATTTGGGACAAATGGCATTATTAGTTTTGTTTGATGGAACAATTATGGGGATTGTTATAACTTCCTTGTGGTCGTGATATATTAGAATTACGGCCATGGTTGTCCTGACTTTTGTTGTAGCTGTTACACAATAGAGTTGAGGTTCTTATAAACTTTCTTATAGCTAACATACAATTATAATTGAGGCTATCATAACTTTGTTAATGGCTGTTATATAATAGAAATGAGGTTCTCATAATCTTTTTTTATGATTGTTATTTGTACCAATGTTTCTTATAACTTTTTTTAAGTGGCTACAACTGAATGACAAAACTAGGATTTCGCTGCAGCCAATTATCAGGTTCTAAACACTTTTAAATTAAGATACCTGCAGATAATTCACTTCAAACCCAGACTGCTTCGTTCTGTTATTTCCAACCCCAATCTCCTAACTCTAGTAATTCCGATATATTTATTAAATTGAGCATTTTATTGTCTTACTTTTAAGCAATTATTTAATTGGATAATTTCTTACTTCTGTGAGATTTAATGAATAATATTTAATTTTTACATTCAATTCATTTAAATTAGTTCCAAATGTCTAGCTTGGTTTCCCTTAACATTTTTACGATCATATTCTATAAATTTTCTTAATCGGATTAATAAAACATTTATTTAACTTTATTACAATTGTTTTCCCATTAAATAAATCAATTAAATTCCATTAAATCCAATTTGATCATAAAAATTAATAATATTTAATTTATTTTATGGATTTATACATTGGTCCTCTCTATCAACAATTCGATAGTATATTGAGAATATTGTTAAAAATAAAGTTTCCATTTCCCTTTTAAATTCAATTCCGGTCCCCCCATTAAACATTAATTTCAATTTGAAAATTCCTTCTTCTTTTTTTTTGTTTTTACCAATTTTTTTTTTTATCCTGGGTCCTCCTGGCGGATGAAACAAAATTAAACCATGTTTTCTGATAATGAATTTCCATTGAAAATTTTATCAACCATGAAAATCAATAGACCATATTGAAGTGTCACAAATCCTTTTTCTTTTACTTTTTCGCTCATTTTATTTTTTTTTTTTTTTTTCTATTTTATTTTTGGTTTTTTTCTTGTTTTCTCAGATTATTTCCGAGATTATGTGCTTGACAAGTAAAAAAAAAGGATACCGCACCTTTTTTTGTTCGCTTGTGTATATTAATTTGTTTGAAATTTTATGCAAAATGAAAATAGATTTTTTTTTTGTTTGTTTTAACTTTTTTTTTATTTTATTTTTGAGAAAAATGAGAATGGAAATTTATATAAAAACTTATGGTCCAGAACGTAAAATTACCCAAGGGAAACACCATAAAGAACCTTTTAAAGCAGTTTACAATAAAAAAAAAAGATGAAAAATCTTTGGGAAAACAACAAAGTCAATTGGTTTTCTAGTTTAGAGAGCATAACTTGTTCAAGTGGTGATTATGAAACGATTATTGAGTTATGGGTTTTTTAGTAAAAATGAAAATATTTTATTATAAAATTTAAATCAAAAGAAAATGAATTACAAAAGGTACAAAAAAAAATGTTATTTCTGAATAAAGTTAAAAGACTTTGAAAATTTTCGAATTACTTTTTATGTAGAAAATTGGCAATGTAATAACATTTAAAGTAATTATTAATTAATTTTACAATTTGTATTTATAAATAATTAACATAATTCACTTTGAGTTAGCTAAAAACTTGCAGTTAATATAAAAATTTCAGTTATTTCATGCAAAAATTTAACAAAAAGTAAACTAAATTAAAAAATATTTTGCTTTTTTAACTCTTGCTTGTTCAATTCAATTCAGTGAACTAGACTAGGAAAATAATTCTATAACAGTTTTATTGGTTAAACTTTGGTTTAACATTAAAAGACCACGTAACTTTAATAGTCCTTACATAAGGAATAGTTTCTCAATTTAAATACGCATTTAAATTTTAAATTGATTTATGGCCATAATTCTTAATATATGAGAAATATGGCAATAAAGATCATGTCTGATATATTTTTAGGTTACAGTATATAGAAGAAATAATTCCAACTTAAAAACAGTAGTTCAGAGGGTTTCATACCAAAATTTTTGTATTTAGTATCCCATCACAACATATGAGTCAATCACGAAATGACAGATATAATCGAAACTTTCAATTTAACCCAATCGAAATTACCTTCTCCTTGATATGTACAAAAAATGGTTTGCTTCAATACAGTTACGAGGTCATTTATATATCATTTTTGAGGTAAAGGCAAAAAACTCTAAACTTTATTAGTCTTGTATATTCAACCAAACATATTTCCTATAGCTTAGTAATATTAAGGTAAGGAAATATTTCAATGTATTGTCGGCTTTATCAAGAAACCAGATAAAATAACTTTAAAGGTCTGCCTCTCACTACACCGTTTTAAAGTAAGTTAATGTTTCATCACATGGAAGATAAAAAGATAATTATTATGATTATATTTTCCTTATATGTCAAGGAATTAAACTAAATTATACGCAATTAATTTTTCAAATAAACCTCTTATAAGTAGGCTTTTAAAAGTCACTAATTTAATCACAATTTTCTTAACATTTATACCAAAATATTCTAAACCTTGAATTTATTTTTAAACTTATATAAATTTTCAATAATTATATTTCCATCAAGATTTAATATAGTCCTTAAAATATAGAACATAAATTTAAACCCTAATATAAAGCTTCATTGCTTATCTAGACATATTCCCTAATCAAAACTGATAGAACATCTCTATTATTTTTAGAATATAGCTTCTACCATTCATAAAATTCCATTTTGCAACAACAACAAAAACTGAATCCTTTTCAAGAAAATAAAATTTATATATAAAAAAAAATATTTTCTTTCAGCTTTCAACAACAAAATATTATACAATATTATAAGAACCGATAATTTCAGATGCCTGTTAACTGATAGAAAGTCTTGTCTTCGGATTTAACACTTTAATATTTTCGGATGAAATATACAAAAAAAAAAAAAAAATCAAGGAATCAAAATTTTATCATCTTCGATTTTCTTTAAACATAATTTTCATTTTTTTTTTTTTTTTTGTGTTACTTTACTGTTGTTGTTCTGACCAAAACTCTCAATCATAATAGAAAAGTTAAAAAGGAAAATGGAAAGTAATAATATGTATATGTACAAACCCGTATATAAAAATATATCCTTTTTTTTGCTCCTTTTTCCATGATAAATCTGATAAAATACAAAAAAATTGGTTATCCTTCCTTCATCATAAGATTCATAAGGAACAGAAATCTTTAATATATTATGTGTCTAACAAAATATATAAATTCTAAGAGGCTTTTTTATTATGACCGGTATAATGTCAAGGTGAGTAGTAGGATGGAAAGCTTAAACTGAAGTTGTTTTTTTAAATTACTTTTTTATTAGTTAATATTTATACAAACTTCGTCAATGTTTCAAACTATACTCCGAAATTATTACAAACTACTGCGGATTGTAAATGGAATTATCATATTGATCAAAATATCGATACGTACTGATTCGTACCAATTAAATGGATTTATACCAAACAATCAAGTAGTTGCCAAATTTCTTTAAATAAAACGATTAACATTTGACAGTAATTTAGGAATTGTACAGACTAAAGTGTCCAAAATACTATTCACTGCAAGCAATGAAATCTTTCAAATGTTAATCGTTTTAGCTGAATAATTTACAGAGTCATAACCACCACGTGTGAAACTAACATCGCGTAATTAACATTAACAAATGGACGCTAAATGATAAACGAAATTCTTTAATAAAATTTTTAACCAAAATTTTAAAATCATTATTTAAAGAAAATTATTATTGCAAATTTTATAACAACATTTTTATTTTATATAATACTTTTATGATTTACAAATTTATGTTTATATGATTTTTTGATATATATAAATTTATATTATGAAGAACACGATTTATGATTACATGGTTTTTCTTTTGTTATCATAATTTTGTTATAGCCTCAAGCCGGATATCATGATTTATGTTTTGGAATTTATATATGAATTTCAGAATACGGAATGGGATATTTTTCTTGTTAAAGGATAAATAATATTATTAATAATTTGTTGTGGAATAAAAAGTATAATAAAAATTTAGAAAATCATAAAATTTTCACTTAAATTATTATAAACTTTAAAAGGTTTTAAAAAATAATAAAATTTTAATTACATTTTATGTAAATTTTTAGTAAAATTGACTAAATGAATTTCTGTTTTTTCAGGTCATATTTTTTACCCAAAAAAATTAAAAAATTCTTTAACAATATTTCCCCTTTAAAGGATTCATATAAGATATAAAAAATATCTTAAAGGTATCAATTTTATCTTATAAAATATTCACACTATGAAAATCTCCATAAACAGCAAACGTTAAAATTTAATATTATTATATATAAATACAGTGAATTTTCGATATAAGCGACCGTAGCTGAATCAATTATTTTATAAAAGTAGCCCTTAAAGAAAATGGTCACTATAAACTAAAAAAAAGGAATTAATCGAAAAGAAAATCTATAGATAAGTAAAAATATATGCTCCAAATACATAACAAAGTTGTCTCTAATTAAATACTAGAATGAATTTTCGATATAAACTAATTTTGTTAATAGCGACTTTTGTTAATAGCGACTCTCGATTATTAGTAACCTTTTTTGATTGATGATAGTTTTCGTTAAAAGTAATTTTAAATTAAATTGAAACTTAAATTTTCTTCTATATATTTTCAGTATCTCTTCGGAAATTAAGTTTAAGTCTTATAAATACGATAAATTTTCTGTCGTACCCTGTAGCTAAATTCATTTTTTGTTCCATTATATAGACGACATTACTTTTTATTTTACCGAAATTATTTTTCTTCTTCGTTTCATCGCTAATAAATTATTAAATTATGATGGGTGACCTTATAATGAAAAAATGAATTAAAAAAGTTTACTATAATCGAGAGTCGCTATTATCAAAAGTCGCTATTATCGAAGTAGCTTATATCGAAAATTTACTGTATATAAATATAATTGTATACATATAATAAATTTTTGCGGATGTTCAGTCTGATGGTTTTTATTTGTGAAAGACCATAATTTAGAAACAGTTTTTTTTGTTGGATACATCCTTTTTTTGCTTGTCCATTTCATACACCTATAATGAAATATACCTATACCTTCTATGCTATCCGTTTTACTTCTATATACAACCAATAAAATATAACTGATAAAATATCTTCTTTATATTATTGAAATATTTTAAATGGTTCTTGATGTATTAGTGTTCTAATATTTAATAAATTTTCCTTGAATCGCAAAATATTCTTTCATTTTGTCCAAAAATGAATTTATAGCTAAAATAATTTTCTTCAAGTTTTTCATTTTGACGCCTTTAATAGTTATATAGTTTTCGATGGAAACCGAAAAAAACCAATTTTTCTATACAATATTAATAATAATACCAACAAGGAGTAACGATAACTCTAATATAAATCTTATGGCAAGTAATTGAAAAGGACATTGTATATATATAACGTTACGTAAATCAATATTATATAGTGAAAACCTGAAATGAATTTAATATCAATTTATGAATGAGGGGCGAAAATCTATAATTTACTATTAGTAGTTGGTTATTTGTAATTTTTATTTCTTGTATATTTCACTATACTATCTAAAATTGAACTACTTTTTATAGAACCAGCAAAAAAATGAAAATGTTTAATGAATCGTCGTGCTGAGAGAAGAATAGAAGAAAATTTATTATTTTTATATAAATGGTTTTTATGAAAAATAAAAATATTTATTATGTAATAATTTGTGAGATAAGATTTTTTACCATGATGGGTTTTATGTTGTTTTTTTTTTTTTGAACAATGGGTCAATCGTTTTTGGAAGAGGATGTACCAATTTTATTATGTTTTCCTTGTTTGCTCTTTGATCGTTTCGTTATATATACATAAATTTAATAGATAAAATATATCATATTCATAAGATTTATTTAATCTTAATACGTAATACAAATAGAAAAATTATTTATTTAAAAAAATAAAGAAAAAAAAATACTGACATAATAACAAATCAAAAATAAGATATGGAAAATAATGATTTTAATCATAAAATTCATAATAATTTTATGGAGACGTGAAAAAAGATCGAATGTAATAAATTTGAAACGAAATTATTAACAAATTAAAATGGAAAATTTTTAATTTTCAATAAATCTTGTTTATGATATTTTCAATTAATAGAAATGATTCCACAAGCGAGTTACACGATACTATGTCACACACACATTAATTTGCTATCTAATTGCTTTATTAACTCTTACTGAAAATTGTGAGGTAATGATCTTGACAATAACTCGTATATTCAACCAAAATTTAAACTTTAGTCCGGTACATTCAACAAAACATGTTTTCTAATCTGCGGACAGGTTGAATAGCTTTTAAATATTATATACATCAAAATTAAAATGTATAGCTTTACAGAAATATAATTCATCTGAAACTTGAAAATTTTACGATTTTGAAATACAATTTTTTACTACAATCGAATTTAGATTACTTGTCCAGCATTACTAATTCATTTAACTGAAAACATTTAATTCTTATATCGATTTGGTAATAAAAACGATTTAATTTTAATATATTCGATTAAATTTCACGACACCGATTATTAGTTCTATCAAAACATATAAGGCAATTTTCTAGTATACATTTATAATAAAAATGAAAAAAGTTTTCATCGAAAAATGAAATTTTCTACTTCAATAAGTTCTAGAATATTTTTTTTTACTTGATTACCACTCTTAGTTATAGAAAAACTTTTATGATTTAGTTTCAACGATAAAAAATTATATTATATTTTCTAAAGATTTTAACACCCAGAAGTAATAAAAATCGATGCACATCATTGGCATTTATATGTTAAAAGATAATATAAAGAACAAGAAGTTTTCAGAAATTTGCATTTATATAGCATGGAAAAGTTTTCGTTTGTTTGTTAAGGTAAAGTAACCTTGAAATTTATAATATCTCCAAGTTCTAATGTGAAACTATCATTTTCTATTTGATTAAATTTCCATTTAACTTAATAATAATATAAATTTATCATGTGGGATGATAGATAGTAAAGTAGAATTATAATTTGCATTTTCGCTGAAGAAAGAACAATTGAATTACTCTAACAACGTAGCGAGTATGTGGAAAATTGTTGATAACGAAATTATTACGTACATAATTAAGCTGTATACCTTCTAGTTATAGCACATCCAACAATTTACGCGTTTTCGGTGTTAATTAGCTCGTTTTTTCCTCTTGTGTAAAACAAATTTTAAGCGTTGTATGATCAACAATAAAAAAGCCTTATTGCGGATGGTGGTGACCAATTTACTTGCCGCTTCTGTTTTCTGTAGAAACTTGTATAGAAGTATATTCTGCGAAAAATTATTTATGAAAGTTTTGTAATTTTCTGTTAAAATATTATTCTTCATGCCATAGGACATTATATTTTCATAGTTCAGGTGTTCAGGTGCCAGTGAAAGTAGAGGGAAGTAGTCGCATTCTTTTCAAAACTGTGAAGCACATAAAAATCGTGGTAACCTGTTAATTTGTGTGCTATACTACTTCGATAATTTCAGTGTTCCTTTAGGTAATATTTTTATTTGTAGACAACTGATAGAACCTGTCATACTTTTAAAAATACTTTAGTTCGAAAACTGACCTTTTGTTCAATTTCGAATGACCTGCATAGCAAAATGATAATGACTGGAATTAGTAGCTCCTATGTAAGTTTTTTTGGAAAGCTTATAGAAAACAGTAGATAACTTTTTATGGTATATCTATATACTATCAAAAAACGTAGTGGAATTATCTCCCTATTATTAGTTAGATTTTTACCATCTACCATCTATAATATATTTAGAAAAGTTCTAAGGATGAAGTTATACGTTTAGAAAAAACGAGTTTCATTCAAAAACTAATTTTATTACATGCTACCCCTCTGTTATATCAAATCAGAAACGGCTTAACACTTAAATCATAACGACGTTTTATAAGACAGGAAAAAAATACATTAAATATCACTTGATTCTGCGAAGTAATTGCCTGGAAAAAATTAACATTTTATAATAAGGGAATCCAAATCTCTCAAAAATAATAAAAATAAATAACTTACAGTAGCATAAACAATATATTTAAAGTGGTGACAGTGCTGGGGTTAATTTTTAATCTAAAAAGTTTATACGAAATATTTACGAAAAAAATTAATAAATTTATTATATTTAACAATGTTTTTAATAAAAATATTTTCCGCCTGCATACCACAGTTTTTTATGAATTTAATCAAAATGTTATATTGACAACATTTTTTTACTGACAAAATTTAAATATTTAATTAAAAATTCCGAGCATAATTTTAGCAGTTATAAGAAATTACATTAATATTTTTATGAGTCGAAATGATTATTTATTTAATAAAAATAACTTTAAGCAGAACTACGGCCAAAAAAATAATGCTTTAAAGAAAATATGGAAATAAATCCGATTTTTGGGTAATATTTTAATTCTTTCATTATCGCCAAGCCATTTTCTAGTATTCTAGTATTAGGAATCATAAATGGTAAAATTCCGTATGTCCATAGTTAGTTAGTTAGTATCAAAAGCACACTCCAACATTATTTTACGCAGATGAATTTAACAAGAGCACAGAATCTACTGGAATAGACTGCCCGAACTTTCAATCTCAAAAAGACTAATAAAACCACAAAAATCTACTAAAACTCAGAAAACAGGAAACAGTCATATGAATTACCCCCTCAACAAATGAGTCTAGGTGAAACAGACATCTGCCTATAATTAAATTGGAGGTAAATCAGCTAAATGCGCAATAGATAGAACTGAAGTTACAAGAAAGATTATTTATTATTTAGCTTTTAATTCTATTTATTATTAGTTTATAGTGTCAGCTTGCCGAAACAAACTTCGACAAGGTTGTTTCTCTAAAAATATGCTTTCAATATGAATTCTGCCGATGGACTATTTTTCATTTTATTTTATATTATAAGAACAGAACTTTATATACTCTTGAAAATTTCTAACCAATTATCTGATACCAAAGACAATTCAATAAAAAATAAATCTTTATAATTTTTAATTATTATCAAATTTCAAAATATAATTATATACTTGCATCTATAATGATCTAATTAAAAAAAATTTCCAAAATTTCAACTTAAGAATTCCCTAATTACTTAAAACTTTTTTTTTTTTTTACAAAAATTGTTGAACATATAACAAAGTTTATGTGAAAAACAACAAATCCTTATACACAGTAATCTATTTTCATCTGACCATTATATAAACTCTCATTGCTCATTAATTATTTTATTTTTATATATAAAAAAAACCAAAAAAAAAAAGGTTTTCCTCATTAAGTTTTTAGTCAGAAATGAAAAACAAGACAAACAAAACAAAAAAAAAATGAAAATCCTTAATTTTTTTTTTTTATATACCGCGAAAAACGAAATCAAACTTTTGTATAAGGATGTAAAATAAAATAAAAAGCTTTGCATAACAACCACAAGAATAACAGAGCAACAAAAAAGAATTTCAATAATATAATACTTCATCCTTAAGCTATCCTTAATGGGGCGATAATGTAAAAACGAGAAAATGAGTATAGAAGAAAGAAAATCTTCTTGAAAATTCATTGAAGAACAATAAATCGATTTCATTTTGAACACAAATATTAAGTTCCATTCCCCATCAAACAATGTCGTTCCCATGCGATGTAGAAACGCAAAAAAACAAGAAAATAAAAGGCAGAAAGTAAAAGGACCGTAATTCCTATAAAAAATTATTTTAAGGATATTTAAATTAAACAGGGTTTGGTTTAAAGAGCTTTCTCTATATATGTTTAGAAAGAATTCTTTAAAAAAAAATTACAGAATTTTAGGCCGCAAATATGTAAAGATGAAAATATTTTTGTTTTTGTTGAAATTTTACTGTGTTTTATTTAGGCTCAGGGGCTCAGGTAAAATGATATAATACTTAAAAAACTTTCAGAAAAAAAAAAAAAATAACAATAAAAGTCTTGCCAGAAGCAATTTTTGAGGCTTCTTGAAATCAGTTTTTTTTTTTTTTGTTGGTTCCTTTTATTTTATGTTTTGTAATTTTTGTTTATATAAATTTTGTATGTAATAATTCGTGTTTTTATCCTTGAGGGTTATTTTACCACCAAAATAAATTAAATATATATGAAAAAGAATTTAATTATGTTAATCAGAATTTACTATAGTAAGTTTATTAATTTATGACTTTTTAAAAGGAAACATTAATTTTGTTATTCAATTAATATAGACAAATTTTCTCAATATTAATTAACTATTACTATTGTTAGTAAAATAATTGCGATAGGAAATCCAATTTATGATGACCAACAAAATAAATAATTACATTAATTTTATAAAAGTATTGTCAAAACCTTTGCAAATTATTGTCGTATCCAAAATATTCAAATGAATTCAGTTTAATTGTAGCCATTAGAATTATAATGGGGCACCGAAATAACTTATATCGAAATAATTTATATGAGAAAACGAAATTACTTATATGGCCAAAATACACTACATAAGTAATTTCGTTTTCAAAAGTTATTTCGTTTGCTCATATAAGTTTTTTGGATATAAGTTATTTCGTGGTACCTTATAATCATCATAGTCAGTTTAAAAGTCAAATTTTTTAATTATGATCTGTTATTTTATACTTATCCATAATAAATCTAAATTTCTATTTTGAAGAAAATTAAAGAAATTTATTGATAGAATTGTCAATGTTTGTATATATTGTAAAATATTGTATAATATTACTCTTAGATTGAATGAATGGAAGGAGTCCATATTGGAAATTCGATTCATTCTGTATAAAAATACTATTATAATCTTTTTATTATATACTTTCTTTACCGAATCGTGTAAATCCCTTCAAAATAGAGACACAGAAAATTCGATGGAGTGTCTTAGGGCCATAATGACTTCAAAGCCATTTCAATTTGAAATGAGTTTTAAAGATATATTCGCCAAGGTTTAAATTAACCAGGGGACGTCGATCCAATCACCCTCGACGGCATTGTTGTAAGCCGTGTGATGCTCCCGTCCGTTCTTTGTAATTATTACTATTTTATTTTATTTGTCATGCATTTAATATCATTTTGTTATAGACATTTCCATTTATTTATGTTTTAAGTTCATGCAAATGTCAGAAAGCTGTTAGACTGACGTTTTAAAATTTATAGAAGCTAAAATATAAAAATATTTTACATCATGTATCTTGTAAGACAAAACCATGAATTTCTGCTTAATGCAGTTAGCACATAAAATGCGATTCAATCAATAGCCTAAAGTTCATGTTGTAACGATTTTAAAATGAGATACATTGCTCTAAATGAAATTCTATTAAGCCAAATAATACTTTTAAGCAAAAACTGCATTCAATATTCCTTTCATAGCATTCAGATTTAATTGATTAATATTAATTTATCAAGGAATATTAAATTTCATGAATTACTCATATGAAAAGCACTAAAAATATAAATGAAAATTCTTCAAAATAAAAAAGTTATCTGTGTTAAAAATATGTTTGACATCATCAGTAATTTTCCTGAATTTCATTGTTATTTCATTGAGCAATTAAAAAATGATTTGTGGAACATAAAAATATACTTTTGTGGTATGTTGTGCATCTTTCTTGTTATTACCAATTGAAGGATACATAAACAAACCAAAAACATAAAAACAACAATAACAACTACTCTTTTGAAACATAAAACATTTTTAATGGTTGCAATTTGTTTTAGGTTTTGTTTCTTTTTTCTTTAGTATAAAATAAAATTTCCATTTTATTACTTTAACGAAAAAGAAAATACATTAAAATGTTTTTTCTGCATTAGAAAGTTTGTGAAATTTTTATGGTGCAGATAGTTGTATAAAGTCTCAAGTCTATTCAAATATCTCAATTAAAATTATGTTTAAACATAATTTGTATGAAAGTTTTACAGTTTCATAATATTATTTATTTAAAATCTAAACAATGAATTCCATAAACTAATTAGATTTGGTGCCATTGAGCCAAATTTATCAAAAAACGATGATTAAAAATAATTTTCCATATATTTTACTTATATGGAAATTTGTTAATATGAATCAATTTAATATCAATTCTATTTTTAAAAGGTAATTGATATTAATGAATATATTCTTATCAATGTTTTGTACAGTATTTGATTTGGAAGTCACTTTAAGTATTTATAAAAAAAGGTAATTTTTATAGCCAAGTATGATTGCGAGCTAAGGGTCGAAACAATTTTCCGACAACGTATTCATACTATTCAAATTCATTAATTAGCTTGTTGTGATTCAAGTTTCTAAATTACAAAGTAATGAATATAAAATTAGTATATTAAAAAACGTGTCCCAGAATAATTGTCGCAAAAGTTGTGCACAAAACGAATACTAAAAATTTATTTTCCAAAATGTGTGCTCAAAATAATAAATTAATAATAATCCGTGGCACTACAGCTATTGGTAAACCTTGGCATAATGTAATCTGCTCCTCTAATCATACCCTATTTTGCGCTGCCGAAAACCAATTTGTTACACTTACCCTACCCAATCTAAGACCTACCCATCTGAGCCTGTTAAGTTTAATTATAGCAACGATATCATTATATCCTTATACAAATCATATAGTTCTTTATTGTAATGGATCTTCCATTCGTCCTTTTCACAAAGTTGCCCATTATTTTTTCTCAAGATCTTACGAGATCTTAAAGAAGTATTTTCGTACGATGTGAGATTATTCGAATTTTAAATTGTCTATTTAGCGCAAAGTAGCTTTTATTCGCAAGTATTTTATTCGACGCTTTATCTCTTGTCTTATATTATTACTACTGGTAAGTAGTGACCCTAGATATACAAAATCCTTAACAACTTATAATTATTTATTCTTTAGCTGATCGATCATATCTACCAGTAATATCATCTGCATAACTAAAATTTTTCGATGATTTGTTAAAAATTGTTCCCGACTTATCAATTTTTGTGGCTGTATTTAAATATTAAATTAGTCAAGCAGAATTCCTGAGATTTTTGTTGGATTTATTACCAAAATTAGGGGTAGCACTTTAGTATTGCAAAACTTTTATAAATGCCAAATAAGAATAAATTTTAAACAGTTCGTACTGATATAAAACCTTTTATACTTCAAAGGTTATATTTAAATTTTCAAGTGGATACTGTTTAGCATAAACTTTTTTTTTTTATTCACACCATTTTATGCAAATACTTTTAGAACAAACTCCTAAATAAAGTCAAATTCCAAAAATTCAGAGTTTGAAACTAGGCTAATGCTTGCAATATTAACTTAATTTTAATCTACTCGACGTAATATTTAAATTATTAAAGTTTCTATATAAATTCATTAATTTCTCACACAGAAAAAAAAATATCTTTAATTATTTAAATTATCTCCTTGCTATTACAACATATTTTTCCTATTTATATAATTAGAATCACGCCCCGATCCCGCCCACTACTATACACTATAGTTCATTATAATTTTAACATTTCTATTACCAAACTTCAAAAATTTACTATACAATTACAAATTGTACTTTTAAACTGTCTTGAGGAAATGTTTACCTTTGTAAAACAATTAAAATAAACAAAAAATTTTTGTTAGAATAACTAAAATTTAAATTATTCACTGTTTCACTCACACCTTTATCCGTGAGATCAAATCAATGTTTTGTTGGTGGGTGGTCTTATGATGTCGTGTTTTATAGTTTTAGTTACATAATTATGTTGTGTTTTTCATAGAATTAAAATTGCAATATACATTTTAATTCTAGTCATACAATAATTTATTATTGCATTGAAATTATTTATAGTGGCACAATGGAGGTAATATTTGCATTACGATAAAATGCCATTGTGACTTCTTATGTCTGGAGTTTTTAATGTCAGGAGATTTATTTTTTCATGTCATTATTTAAGTTTTATATATAATATTTCTTTATATATTTTACTCCATGTAGCTTGGGTAAACATAAAAGCATAATAAAAAAATTAAATTGTTATTTGAATATAAATAAGAATTTTTATTATTGCTATGCATTTTGTTAATTGGAAACAAGTAATTTTTTATTTAGCAAAAAATATAAATTTCCATAGGCATAAAAAAAGTTATATTTTGTATTTAATATTATGTACAATATTGTTAATTGTCAACAAGGATATTAATTTTAACAATATAATAATAATAATAATATTAAGTATCCTGAATAATAATTAAAGTTAAATTATATTTTCGTATTAATTAAATACCATTTTTTATTGTAGACTAACCAATCAAATAAAATTTATATTATATGTAAATTTCCCAATAAAATTTCATTTCATTCTCAATAAACTTCAATTAAGTATATATACTTAAATAAATAATTAATTAAAAAATTAAAAAAAAAGTTGGCTATTTAAGTGCCAGCCAATAAAATATTCATCATTATAAATAAAACATATATAAAAACATAAAAGTTATAACAAAACAGTTTAATTTATTATTATATGTCTTATCTTTTTTATGTTGTATGAAAATTTTGAACTCCTCATTTTATCATATATAAATATATGAGCTATTAAATTTACCACAGTAATAACATAATTTTAACAACTTTTTGAATTTAATTCAATTAATAGGATATGTTTTTTTTTCGCTATAAATTATTGTAGACTAAGAGCTAATTTGGTTATTTTACCATAGTATCATAAAAATTAATAGGCAAATTCTTATTTATTCAGTAAATATGGAATTGAAGGTCTGGGAAGCCTGGTTTTTAAGTAAACTTTAGTTAGATCAATTAATCTGAAATTTAAGTACGATATTTATTGTGTGTTAAGAATCAATCATTCTTAAGGCGGATTCATCGTTGCGGCTAGAAACCGACGAACTTAAACGCGCGCACACTTTTTATATGAAAATTTGAAATTCTCTATTTTTGAATTTTTTATTTTGGAAATTATTTTTCTCTCTGAAAAAGTTGATTTATATTGAACTTTAGTGCGGCACATTTTTAATTATAAATAAAATTCATCGTAGTTTGCCAAATAAATGTCACTCTATAAAGTCATAAAATATTTTTGTGTGACTGATATCAGCCGCAACGATGAACGTTCTAAAATGAAATCAGTTTCACTAAAATCAGTCCGCCTTTAATGTCGCTATACTAAAATAGCGACATTAAGAACACATGTGTGATATGAAAAATAAGATGGCTAGTTAAAGGGAATAGAATGACAGTATTGACGCGAGGATGATGCGATAGCGATGTTGATCATACTATTTTACTAATTATTTTAAATGAATTTGATACTACCTCCAAAATATAAGGTTTTCAATAAGCAATGGTTGCCAGACCTAGTTCATAAGAACCGGGATACTATTTTCATTACTAACACTTCTCTAGCTCTCTGGCTAATATACATTAAATCATGTGTAATGAGATTTTAATCTATATACATATTCAATATAAATTTAACCGCAACGCACCATATTAAATTATTTTCCCCCGGAATTTATAAAAATGAAACAGAATAAAATAATCATTTATATAATAAAAAAACTCCTTTATAAAGATTTGAAATATAAATGTTTTTAACTCATAAATAATCAATTTTATGTTTTTAATATTATAAAATAAAAATAATAAAAAAAAAAAAAATTATTCAATTAAAATATAAAATGTCGTCCTGATTTCATAATAAATTGTTACCACAAAATTTTGGGGTTAATAATATTTGTTATTATATTTTCAGTGTTTATCACCATATCCTAATAATAACATTTTTTACTTTTTTATTTTGGTATCATAAAAATGGTTAAAAAGTTTTCATTTTGTGGTAATTTTCATATATAAAGCAATAATTTTTTTTAACATTCTTTTGATAAATTTCCATCCTTTTTGGAAAAAAGTAATTTGTAAATTTTCATTTCAGCTATCAGAAAATATTTATTGTATCCGTACTCTTCCTGTCGAGACAAAATTTATAATAAATTATTATTTTTTAAAGACACTGAAAGTTTTATTTTTAAATTGTATTAAATAAGAAATAAAAAAATTTCAAATTTTTGATGAAGTAGCTAATAGAAAAGTTTGAAAGAAGTCATTAATTAAATAAGAAAATTTAAGGTAAATTTTTATGAATAGTATTACCGTACCTTCAATTTTAGATATGCTATTTATTTTAAATATTTAAATTTCAGTTAGCTTTTAGTAAATACTTGTAAGGGATAATAGATTCATTCAAACCTTGCCCACCAAATTAATTAAACTAAAAACTAGTGAATAAAAAATTATTTAGTACAATTCTGAAAAAGAGCAATCGATAAACATTTGGAACTAAATTACGAAATTCTAAGATAGTTTTATAAATAAAGTATGGATTCCACTCTCCGGAGAAAAATACTATTTGACAAATTGGGAATGGCAATCGAATTGATAACTTTTAAATCATATCTTGAAATAAAGTTAAAAAAAAATATAAAAATTCTATAAAATTTAATTTGGAGACTTCTTGCACGCCATCTATTTTTCATAATATAATTTAAAATATTTATAGGTTATCAGAGAAAATCATTTAATTCTAATCCGTCTCGTTATGGAAATAATTTTACGCTATTAATTTATCAAATATTTAATAAAAAAATATTTAATTTATTCTTTTTAAGTTAATTATTTATATAAAAATCAATCAACTTTAATAATTTCGTTATCATGATAACAAATAAAATAAATTTTACTTTATAGGTAATTTCTCATATAAAATTATTCTTATGAAAAATATTATTATTTTTTTATTAATCGAAAATATTTCGAAATAAATTTATTACGACCGATATTGATGGTAATGGCGACCACTGAACTACGTTCTTATATTTATTATTCCTTTTTAAATTAATCTATAGATTGTGAAAGTAAGATTGTATATAATTATTGGATATTTAATATTTATAAGAATTGTTAAAGAACCAAAAATAATATATAATTATTTTTTTTTGTACGTGAGAGTTTTCGGATGAAATTTGTTATGGTACAACGTTATAATCCTGATACAGGCAGCATTTGGTATAGCATTAAATTCCTGTTATATAATGTAAAAGTCTTACTTAAATTATTATTTATTTTACCAAAATTATTATACAATTCGTATTTTAACAATTAATTCATTGGAAAAGTATTGTTACGTTAAAAAGTGTAATTCAGAGTCCTCAGTTCATACTATTCTAACTCATAAATACCATTTTATATCAGTTTTAGTTGAAAGTCCACAACAAATTTGTATTTATTGGAAAGATAATTTATTTCTGCAACGTTTTAATTTATAATATTACATTTTAATTATTAACAAATTAATTAGTTATAATTAAAAAAAACTAAGTATGAATAAATAAATTTAATTACATTAATATTGTAACGCAATCTAACATATTTCAAACTGAAATCGTAGTGTGTGGTAACTTCACTTAGAATACTTGGTAGTTTTCATCAGATTGACTTACAATATAAATATCACATTTTGCATCTCTATAATACTTTTCTAGAGATTTCAACAGAGTTAGAAAGATTGATCTATTGCAACTCGTATATTAATATATAATGTGATATTTGAGTTAAAATACTTCAACATAAAATCAAATAAGCCTGAGAGCTTCAAAATGTGCGCCTTAGTATAAAACACTCAAAAGCACCACAAATTCCAAGTATTCTAAATTGAATTGATATAGCATGGACCGGTGACATTGATAATTCCTATCAATTATGGAAGGTAACGCGAGTAAGTACATATTTATCTACTGTTTAGTTTTTGTAAAACTTGTAAAGAATAAATAAATAACAAAAATTCTAAAAAAAAAAAAAAAAATCATATTAATTTGTTCTCGTACAATATAATAAATATGGATGTGATTTTTCACCTATGACGATCTTATGTGTAATTTAATTTTAAAATTCTAATTAATTCAGCCAATTTTTCTTATTTCTCATCTGAAATTGAAAATAATTAAAACTTTGTTAACTATATTCTCGGATAGACAAGCTATTAGTAATATTCAGAGTTGAATTTATGCTTGTTTGAGGTTATTTTAAATTTAATGAAAAAACTGTTTTCCAGTTAGTATAAGGAGCAAGTAGTATGAAGTAAAACATTGAAAGACGTAACTGAAAACCATGCGAGAAAATACATATGTTTAACTTTAGATGCATATGTCACTATAAAGTTAAAATAAATATAGAACTTCTATATTAACCAGCAGACTTTAATCCTGTTATAGATTTTTACGAAGATAGCACGCACGTCCTTACAAATAGTTAAAAAAAGGGAATATTTCTGTCTACTACACCATGAGGTAATATGAAATTACTAACAAAATAATGTACGCTGCTCAATTATATCATAATTGATCAAGAGAATGCAACAGAAACAATATTTTAGTAAAAACCGACAGTTTACTATAGTGGAAGGCATTTAAATCACGGTAAACGTGCTATTATATTAAAATTACTCCTTAAAATATACGCGAAGTATTTTATAGATTACGAGCATTAGCTCGATATATAGTTCGAAGAAACCACTTACTTTTTTTAAATCTGTGAAGAATCTATGTTCACTATCTAAACATATAGAAATTATTCGGTACCACCAATAAACTTTTTTAAAATGACCTTTCCAGTAAACAAGATTCTTTTTATTTTTTCATAATGAGGTCAATATATAAAAATCTAACCTAACAAATGTACTCTAGTTCTAACTAACCTAACAATTTAATTATTCATTTCTTTTAATTTCTTTTATAAATTTCTAATTAATTAACTATTCCAAGTTTGACATTTATTTTAACATTCGTCTTTTTTTTATTTGTTTCATTAAATATTATCCAATAAAAATGTATACAAAAAACATAAACGAAATAAAATCCAATTTTTCCATTCTATTTTATATTAAATTATCATTTTATATACTAAACTCTTCAATTATAATTTTCATACCAAAAAAACAAACAAAATCAAGTTATTAAAAGCTAAAATGGAGTATTAAAGAAAAAATTTCCATATAAATAACAAAATAAAACAACAAAACAAAAAAACCTCAAACAATTTATACTAAAAAGTATTAAATAATCATTTTAAGCTATCATAAAAAAAATACCCATTTTTACCACATAATCCAATAATGGTGACTGGCAAAAATTCACTATGTCACAATTTATATAAAAAATAAACAAAAAAAAAATAGCAAATAAAAATTCTCTAAATAAACGCTATCTATATTCGTTATATAACAATAAAATGGGAAGCATTACAAAAAAAAAAAAATTCTATATATATATTTTAAGCTAAACACTTTATAGAGCAGCATTGATTTTGAGGCCAAAGTCTTGGCTTTTTTTCTTTCTTCTATAAATACGATACATAATATTTTTCTTCAAACTTAGACAAAATTGCGTTACGTATTAAAAATTATTATAAAAAAGGATAAAATAAAGTTTTCCATAAATAATGAAATAACACTTTATGTAAGCTTATATAAAAAATTCTAATCCTTATTGTAAAAATCCCTTCTCGCATAAACAAACCATACCACCCACAAAGAAAAAATCCATTTTAATAAAGTCATTGTCGTCATCGACATTAAAATTTTTTGTTAGTATAGTTTAAATTTAGTATATATACTTAAAAAATTGTTGTGGAAAATATAAAGGGAATAAAATTTTCCATGGTGGTAACAAAACAAAAAACAGCTTTAGACCTTTTCCATTTTAATTATCTCCGGAAAATTAACATTACTTCTTCTATCTCTGTCTATATTAAGACAATTATGATTCAAAATTATTTTAATTCAAAAAATAAAGTAAAATCATCTTCGTCACACAGTTAGACAGACTTTTGTATACGTATAATAATATCTATTTATGTATTAATGACGGATTTAAAAAAAAAGGATATATTTATTTATAAGAATATTATTACGCACAAGAAAAACAACCTTTGAAATTTTAATATAGAGAATAAAAGTCTGAAAAGTTTGGTTCATATTTTTTTTTCTGCTGTAATTTAACACGTTAAAGTTATGCTTGTTTATCTTTTAAGGATGGTTTTATGTTGTGTGTTTTAGATTGTATACGTTTTGTTTATTTGTAAATACATGTGGTAACATTTCTACACCTGCTTTAATACCACAGCCTTTTTTTATATATATATTTATTTATATATTCTTAAAAGTTTTGAGTAAATAAGTATAATTTAAATTATATTAATAGCCGAAGAGCTGGTAGTGGATTTACTTTGTATATTTCAGCTGTAATGATGATTAGTAGACAGACTCTTATGAACTCAGTAAATAAATAATGGATACACACGCAAGAATGTTCTGACGTGTAAAGCCTGAGCTACATTGTTTCGATCGGTTCAGTTTCGATTCGTTTCGAAAAGTTTAAATTTGACGTCTTCATATGTTTTATATGGGAAATCGATTGAGTGGACACATAGATCGATTCGGAACTAATCGAATCGAAAGAGTTTGGAACAATTGGAATTTTGCGAATCCAAACTGAAGGAAATGTCAAGAGAAATGAAATTTGACTGTTTCAAAAATAACAAAAACAAAATATATGTGGTTTAATCGATTGCGATCGGTAACTATGTGTTCAGTCTACTTAACCGTCGAATCAAATCGAATCGAATCGAAACTGAACTGAACTGATAGGAACAATGTAGCCCAGGCAACATTAAATGATATAGCGAGTCGAGCTTCTATATATTCGGTTGTGATATAATTGTAAAGCTAGTATTTATGAAAATTATTTGTGATTTGGCAGAGTGTTCAGTTGTTATTTTCGTCTGGGTTATGAAGCATATTTCATACTAAAGTTACAGATCTAACCAAAATCATTTAAAATCAATTTAGAACTCTTTGTCAGCTATAGGTTTTAAAATAAGCTCCGTCGAAAAATTAACAAATCTTCAATTTTATAAGTGTCTGTTATTGGTTAACGAAATCTATAGGTAATGTAGCTCTTAGTCTATAACAATGGAGTATCTTCTAAAATGTGTTGATAAGATTTACTATTAGAAATTAAGATATTTTCTATTATAATTCTATATTGTGATGGTTGTTATATTTATAGTTATTTTGTATACAAAATTTTCGTAATTATTGGTTAACGATCCTAACAAAATTCTTAAGAGAAAATTCTTTATAATGAGAAAATTTATAGTTATTTATAATCATCATAAAAGATTGGTTTAATAAGAAATTTTGTATACGAAATAAGAGTAGGGTAGAAAATCTTATAAGTTGAAATTTTTCATTAGACTAAAACATTAAACTATTATTTATTTAATATCTTTAGTATAAGATTGTTTTAGGTAATCATCGATTTTTAATAGTTTAGATGTGGTATAGAGCTAGAATTCTACTAATGAATTCAGGAAAAGTATAATTTTGATATGTTTTATCTGGAAATTGGAGTTTTTCTAAATTACTTAATTAAAATAAGTAAATTCATCATTTTAAAATCTAAGATAAATTAATTTTGGGGTGGAAAGCTCAAAGTTTTCTAACTATTAATCGGATTTTGTATTAGGTAATATTAATTATTATTAATTTAATTCATTATCATTAATATTTGTAAAAAAATTAACACTATTAATATGTGCCATATAAATAAATTCGTTATCTGCATATATGGTCATATGTTTTCATCAAAAATTCTTACCTGAGGAAACTACAGAGCTTACAACTACAACATATAATCAGTATTCCTTACGTCAGGCAATTTACTTATATAGGTTAACACAAAATTACCTAAATAATTACTAAATTCGCACTTTAAGCAAACCCTTTAAATTCACTCGCCTCTTGAACGAACCAAAATATTTTCATATTAATATAAAATTTTCTTCTTAATTTTCAAGTTTAATTTGTCTAAAGTTATTAACCCCTTAAAAAAAATCTACTTCAATTATTATATATAAGTAAAGTTTTTGGTAAATTTAACATTAATACCAGTTGACAGTCAAGTGACGGTAAAGGAAGTGTTTAAATTACAAGAAGAAGAAAAAAATTTCCTAAAAGACTGTTTAAAAAATATATTATTATGGGAATCATTAAAATGTTACCATGATATAACGATACCATATTAATTTTAACATAAATTCCTCTTATATACAAAAACTGGAACATAATGTTTTTCTTTATATATATGTAGAAATTATTCATTTTTTTTTTTAAAATTTTTGTGAAGCTAAACCAGCACCTCATCAAAAAATAAAAAAAAAAATCTTATAAAGAAAAATGAAGAAGTTTTTTTTTCATGTGATGATATACACAGATCTCTCTAGGCAACCATATTTCCTACAAATATTATTAAATATGTTTTTACATTAACCCTGACACATTGTGACAGATTGCCTTGTATAAAATGTATATGAAAAGTTTTGTAAAACTAAATTTTACTACTACTACATCTATTTTTTGGTGACTATATTTCTTTGTTGTTTTAGAGAAAAATCTTTATTTATTTATTTAGTTTTTTTAAAACTTTGAAAGGATGTAAAGTGTTATTTTTGTATAAATAAGTTATTTAGATCAGCAAAATAAATTAACTAGATATAAAAAGATTTTTGATTACTTTTCAAATTTTTGAAAAGACAAAAATATAATTAAAATTGTAGATATGATGATTTTGAATTTGGATAATTCTTGAAAAAAAGTAGATATAACAAACATTACAGCTCAATTTTTAATCTAGCTTTAGGAGAAGAATTACTATATTAATAAAAAATAATAATTATTATAATTAAAATAGTTACAAGAGCTGGAAAATCATTTAACCTACGATGATAGTCTTCACAAAATATACACTTCATACTTGAAATTAAATAAAGTGTAGTAATGCCATATTCTTATAGAAATTCATGTGAAATACTTAAAGTATTTGAATTTAAATCAAAGGAATAAAAATTTATTTACAGATTATAATTTTACCAGCACATAAAGCAATGATTGACAGGTTAAGGGAAGGTCCTTAGTTTTGTGAATGTTATTCATACGAGTAAGACTTCCAGAGATCTCCCCTCAAGTAACCATATTTTTCTTTATATTTAATTAGCGTGAGCTTTGACTTAATCCTTCTCATTCCATCGCAAATAAAGTAAAATTGATGGGACCGCATCCAGGTATATAATTCTAGGACAATTTCCATTGTATATTGCCTCTAGCCCCGCAAAAAGTAATTTCCTTTGTAAGCTATTCCGTTGAAGTTTGTATTACTATTACAAATAGTTTCTATTACTATTACTATTACTATTTACAATAGTAATAGTATCACTATTACAAATTGATTTATTTAATAATAACAAATAATTATGATAAAAATTCAATCTTCATTACATAATTATTAATTTGTATAAAATCGTTAAATAATATTGAGTTTAATAACAAATTTTACATTTAAAAAAAAATTATATTTCCAGATAAATTAAGATGAAATATCCAAATATTTAACTTAAAACTAAATTCCAACTTCATAAATATATCCGTAAAATATAATTTAATAAAAATTTGACCCAAATAAATATTTTTTTCCTTGACGATCACTATAGGAAAAATTTCCATTTTTTTATAAATTCTATCATTTTCATAAATATATTTTCGTCAGTTTCGTTTTGATTTTTTTTTTTTAGTTATTTAAAATTTATATTAAATTGGATTGACAGGCAATTTTTCAAAAATATTTATAAATTTTAGATTTTTTTTTTATTTATTTCGTTTCGAAACTTGATATCAAAGAATATAATTAAATATTTCTAACAAGGATATAGAGAACAGGTAAATTTTAAGAAACCTTAAAAAAATTACATTATCAGAATTATATTTAGTATTTTTCCTTTGTATAAGGATATCATGTGAAATTAAGTCGAATGCTTTAAAGTCGAATTGTCTTTAATACGAAATACAAAAAGAATTAAATAAGCTCGAATTAAGATTTTAGTACAATCGACGTTTTTTGTGATTTTGAAAATAAATCAAACTGCCCGACTTTATTGCCAGTTAAAAAATCCAAAGAAGCGCGCCATGATATAAAAAAGATCTGTGTTCCGGGCAGTTTAGGCGAAGGATCATCAATTACAACCGAAAATTATATAATCGTACTTAATCGATAAAAATTACATTCGGTTTTGTATTACAATTCACGGATATGAAAAAATGTAGAAATATCTTTAAAATACTCCAAAATCAAATTGTAGCCTTATAGAAAAAGTTTATTACTCGAATCGGTCCAAATTTATAATAACATCCCAAAAATGGACCTGCAAAATAATAATACACCATATTTTCATTATAATAATAAAGTCGAATCAATTTGTTGCCGGTAACCTCAAAATTGGTAATAAAATCAATTTACACTAATTGCAATTGTGATGATTTTCCGATTTTTATCTGTAATAAACTCGATTCGACTTTATACCATTCGACTTTATTTCTAGGTAACTTTATACTTTGTACAAATATTAAGAATTTTGAATATTCGTAGACTTTATTTAAAGAAATATTTCAACCCTTTGTATTTATATTCTACCTTGTCACTCATAAAGTAACTGACATGAAATTTTAGAGGTTTCTAAAATAAAGAACTTTTTAAATGAACTAACGTGCGGCTTGTAAGATTTTAGATAAATGATGAAAATGATTTCCATTTAAAATAACTACATAATATTAAAATTAAATATTTAATTGAGGTATTAATTAAATTTAATGAGAAAGAGTTTAAAAATGCGGTTTCTTTTGAAATTATATTAAGAAAATATTCATTATTTTTGTAATTTGTGGGAAATATGCTTTACAAATTGAAGTTTTTATATTTTAATAGACAATTTTTTGTAAAATTATGGATTCATCTACGATATTTTGCAAATATCGTAGCATAGTGAACTATGATGCACCGTGTGTAAAAGTGATGATAGTTCAGTTAACCAAAACAAAACTCATAACTTTTTGTTAAAATTAAAGTTTCTTTACTAGAATACCACAAATTATAATAGAAAATTTCAAGAAAATAAAAATAATTTTTAATAATATTTTTTCATTTAAATTTGATATTTAGTAATCAATTTTCCTGTCTCAATTTAACTAAAATTAAAGTAAGTCTTTCAGAAAACCTTTCTCTAATTTTAATCCTTTTATTTCGGCCACAAATTACATTTACATTTTTGTATATAGCAAATATATCATTATGTCTAAAATTTCCTTTAACCCAAAAAAAAAAAAAAACAGAATCCTATAAAACTTTGTTTACGTAAAGTATAAAATATTACTAAAAATGATGTTAAAAAAAAGTTTTCACAAAGTGTAAAATCCAATTTGAAATATTTCAAAATCTGTCTACTAATAAATCAATTGTTTTAAAGTAATCTATCACAAAATTTTAGCACATATGTTCAATTTATCTTTTTACTAAATAAAAAATTAAAATTATTAAACCAATTAATTTTAACAGAGACCACAGAACAATACGCACTATTTTCCACAAAATTAATTTTCCATTTTTTTTTTTTTGGTATTATATTGTGGTAATTATTATTATTTTTATTAATTGAATTTGTACATTAATTATCTATTATTTTATTTAAAATATTAAATAATCATTTATGTTTGGAATCAATTTTTTATATTAAATACTAAAATTATTGCTGATTTGTTAAAAAAAACGTCATTCATAAATCATGAAAATATTAATTTTCACTATAAAATTATCAATATTTTCATCCAGGGATAAAATAAATTTAAAATATTGTAAACTTTCAGTGCTAAATGCAAATCATAACTTTTGTCATGATTTATATTTATATATAATTTAATATATAAATGAGAAAACTCTGATATTTTAGGTAAACCTGAAGATTAACTATCTAAAAAACATATAATTATAGAATTTAATTTTGTAATTAAAAAAAGGATATTTTTCAAATTTTTTTGGTTATATATTACGAATTATTATCAATATATTTCCTTATAGCCGGAGAGCTAGACAGACAATAATGAACTCATTAAACAGGAAATTAAAATTCTGGCAACCCTGAGCTGTCGCGTATTGAAAACCCTGTTAAATGATAACTTATAGTTTTAACTATAATCTGCTTATAGTTTTATAATTTATTTTTCGAAATACAGGGATCGATGTTGATTTGGAAATTGAATAGTAATCTTAGTGAATATTGAACGAAAAAGTGAATGTAGAACAATTTTTTGACAAAATTAAAATTTTTGGCTCTTTAAACAGAATTTCCACCATAATATCTTAAAAATGGTTGCAGATATAGAAGAAATTTTTTTGCAGCAACAATTATATCTCTAAAAAAAAACTTAAGTAATTTATTATTGTGTAATTTTCACATTCAATTATAATATATTTATTATTGCACGGTAAATTCACAGAAAAACTATTTCCAGAAAAACAATTTTCAAAAAAAACCTCAATTCACAAAAAAGGTATAGTCACTTGGGAAGTCCTTGGTTGATTTCAAAAAGAAAATATCATTTATAAACACGGATAACACACGGATCTAAGTAAAACAAAAGAATTTCTGTAACTTGTTATTTTGTGAGTTATTTTTAAATTTGACCGGGAAATATTGCCTATAAATGACATTTTCTAAAATCTCAAGAGTGAAATTTCCATCAAAATCAATAAATTCATTAATTTTCAAATGCCTTTGACAAATATTCAAATGCCAATTAAAAGTTTCTTTTTATACACATTTTTGTAAATTGTTTTGATATTTGCAAACTTAATTACGTAGAAAATGGATACGTAATGTCATTTACAATTCACAAAACTGATAACAATAAAGTTAAACTGAAGTTTAAGGCGAACGTAAGTGTAGATTTCATATTTATAGTTTAAATACTTAAGTTGATCCTTGAAGTAATTATTCTAATGAAAAACATACACGAGTTTTGTAAAAAATTTGAGAGTAATATTGTAATATTTTATTTATCAAACTGTGACAGATTCAGTACTAAATTATTCGAAAAATTAGTATTTATTTATTTAATTTTCATGTTACAAGGATTTAACAATTCAGCCCTAAAAAAAAATATATTAATTATTCAAATATTCAGTTTGCAGTTAAACATAGACAAGTTAATTCGTATACATACTAAATTTGTAATCAACATAATTATAAATCATACCAAATTAAATCTTTTTAAACTAAAATCATAGGCAGTAAATTTAGATTTATAAAACTGCCTAAATAAATATTTAATTAGTCCAAATTTTGTTGAAATCTATTAATATTACATAGAAATTATACGTAAATATAATTTAAAATTTAAATCTATATTTTTTTTTCCAACGACTATAACTAAAATTACAAGGTTTTGCTTTGAAAAATTTAAATATTCATTTTTAAAATTAAATAAATATTTAAATAAAGGGTAATAAAAAATATATAAAATAATATTCACTTACATATGTGTTGTTAGGAAGAACACCTCCATCCTTGTACGAAAATAATTAAAAAATTACTTTAAATAAAAAATTCAATTTTGATTTTATTTCTACAAATTTTATAGTCCAATATTTTTACACTTCTACCAATTGAACACAAAATTCAAATAAAAAAAAAAAATTTATTTAATATTCTTGAAAACACTAATAAATTATGATTTTTTTTTTCTTTTGGTATCGCACTTAATCTTTGATAAACTGACAGCACCACCACGTGGTGCTCATTTAAATGACAAACGAACTTTCTTCTATTTTAAAATTTTTTTGGAATTAATTTTTTGATGTTTCAAATTTGTTGGAAAAATATATTTCCTTATAGAATTTTTTTTTCATAAAATTTTCACAATTTAAGTTTTGTTTTTTTGTGTACCTCTGTTTACAGAAATTTTTATTTTAAGGACTTTGATTACAAATATTTGTGCCCATATTTTATTACATGATTAATTACACTCTGAAAAGGAAATATCTTAAAAAACGAAATTTTTCATTTGTAGTAAATTCATTAATTCACAAAATATTTATATTTTTTACACAAATTTTTTAAT
Organism: Rhamphomyia laevipes; assembly: GCA_963920725.1. Classification (NCBI taxonomy): domain Eukaryota; kingdom Metazoa; phylum Arthropoda; class Insecta; order Diptera; family Empididae; genus Rhamphomyia; species Rhamphomyia laevipes. The sequence goes on along the minus strand of OY987258.1, from coordinate 40,788,493 downwards.
GTCCTTAAATCCTGTTAAAAGGAAACATGATTTTTTTTTAATATCATAATTAATTTCTGTTTTACTTTTAAGGTGATTTAGTTGAAATATATAATTTACCTAGAAAATCTCGATAAATATTATAAAAAATTGAAATTAATGAACTGCACTGCACTTTTTAATTAATGATTTGTATGCTTTTATACAAGAATGAACACACAAAATTAAACAACAAAAATTAAAACAAAATTTTTAAATTCACTTTTTAGAATTCATGATATTTCTTTTTTTGTACATATAAATATAATTTAATTTGTTATCCTTGCGAAGTTTATTTGAAACACAAATAATTCAGCGACGAAATCCTTTTTTTTTATTATATTTTTAAGCTATAAATTTAATTCATTTTTTTTTCTATTTTGATATCCTTTTTTTTAACCAAAAAACAGAAAAAATCAATTTAAATTTTCCTTTATTTTAACCCTTTTTATGTCGAGACACACACACACACACAAAGTTGGTTAAAACGAAAAAAAAAAATAATTACCCGAAAATTTAATGTAATCAATTACAAATCGGTTAATTAATTAATTACACATTTTTTTATATCTCCCCCCTACTCCTTGAAACAATAAACACCAACTAACAACAAGAACAACAAAAAAACTTGTTAATGTAAAATTTTATTCAAAATTTTATCGGTTAAAGGATGAATTCAAAAAAAAAAAAAATTATATGCGCGCGTAAATTCAAAACCGTCTACAAAGAAAAAAAAAACAATTTTTTTTTTTTAATAATTTTACGAAAGCATAAAATTACTTAATAAAACTGAATTTAAAAAAATTCTTTTGAATGCGGTATTTTAATAATTTCAGATTTTTATGTATAGTAAATATATCCCAAAAAAAAAAATTATGATTTCCGTCCGTCGGCGACGCTTTAATTATAAAGCTTCCGACAATGTCCGTTCAACGACTAAATTTACTAGAGAGAAATTAACACATTTTATATTATTATGGATTTCGGAGTTCCTTAAAACATAAACAACATAAAAAATTGGTTTTATTTGAATTTTTTTTTACATATACAACTTAGTGTCATTATATTTGTATAGAGCTACAGAAAATTATGTACCATAAAATAATTGACTGGAATTTTGAGAATTCGGAGAGAAATGAAATATCGGAATCCGAATAATAATATTGAGGTAGTCCCCAGTTTAATATAATATTTATTTTTGTTTTTTTGTTAAAAGTCAAATCTTTGTTGATTTTAGAATATTATGCAGTCATTGGAAAATTACTTTGCCGTATTATGAAAATTATTTCAGAGTTTAAAATGAATTTCGAAAATTTCTCCTTTTTTGTTTGAATGTCATGCGCTATAATAAATTGAGTGAAAATTTTGAGTAATATATTTTATTTAAAAAATATTAAATAAAAATTATTTTCTTTATTAATATGATAATTCCTTGAATTAGCTTCAAATATTATATTATTATTTTAAAGTTAATTTATTCACGAGTTTTATAATCTAGCAAAATAGTAAAAAATAAATTATAAGCTTTTAATTACACGTGATTAATATAACAAACAGAAACAGAATTAAAACTAAGGAAATATACGGAACGAACCAACTACAACTACAAACTGAGTAAAACTAGTTTTTAAAGTAGCTCCTCCGTCACTGGTATGCTTGATAAAATAGGAGACATAGTAAACAGGAGACAAAAACTTGTTTTCTTAATAATTTAGTAGAGCCAGAGGTGGTAAGGTGTAGCCGGTTTCTGATATAAAGATCATTAAAGATGAGAGATGGACCAGTTTACTTTTAAAAGAACTTTAATCACATGCACATCGCTTGAATCTAATCAGTATTTTTTATAAAGTAATATTAAGATTTAATTTTATTCAAGTCTCTTAAAATTTTAACTGATGAGACTTAATTTAATTAACGTCCTTGGTTACTGAGTAATACTTAATTTATTCACACTGTAAAAAAATCTATTTGGTTTTTATATTATAGAAAAATATTTATTAAAGAAAAATAATTACAAAAAAAAAAAAAAAATTTCAAATTTTTGATATCAAAAAATAATCCTATCCCAAAATAAGCTTAAAAATACAACAACAAAAAAAACCTAATTTATTTTCTGGATTAATTGCAATTGTTTTTAATTTCTGTATTTTTAAATTATTTTCAATTTCTTTATAATCTTTTATATTTCTTCACAGTCATATTTTTAATCTGCCTAGGAAAATTTCATTGTTTTTGATTTTCATTAGACATTTTCCTCTGTATATGCAAAAGAAAAATAAAGAATTCTTAAATCCTTAACAAAAATTACGAAATGTTTTTGGTATATTACTTTACAATGAACAATGATGGGCAAAAACAGCTGCTACTCTCATGGGATTTATTCAATTTTTGAATACTAAATATAACCAGAAGTGCAGTACAAGCTCACCTAAAACCAAATTATACCAACAACAACAAAAAATGAATAAAGTAAAAATAAATATCAGATGGTTATTTGGTATTTTAATTTTTAATCCTTTACAAATTTTAATTCTTATTTTAGTTGCCTTTGCTAAGGACTAATTTTCTTTATTACCAAAAATTCAGTTTTAATTATTTTGCTTATATAGTGTAAAAATTCTGATCTTCGGTATTATCATTTATTGATATAATCATTAAATATTTATTATATACAAATTCGAGATTGATGCATACATTACGAGAATGTTATTTAGTAATTTACAGAAAAAAAGGAAAAAATTTTGTCTGGCATATTTTTTTTTCTATATTGGTTATCATTTTTACCATTGTGAACAAAAAAAAAATCATTATAATAGTTTTTGTTCGTTCTTAGTCCAGGCATACACCGAAACGTGATTATAATAATAAAAATCAAATATTCATAAGGCTCAGAAACTAATCCATTTTAAAGTTTTTTCTATTTTTTTTTTTTTTCCTGGATGGTACAACAATTTTTATGCACACTACTAAAACAGGGATGGAAACTGGTTTCATTAACCATTATAATAAAGAATTGATTAAACCAGAAAACGTTTTACCATTTCCTACGAAAACATTTTTATTATATTCATTGTAAATGAAAAATACGCGAGTTAATATGATAATAATTTTACAAATTTCTCATTTTTGTTAATTAATTTTTAATTTAACTTTGAACTAAATTTTAATTACTGCGTAAACATTGATCCAAAAATTTCTTGAACGAAACGTAAATCACAAATAAATAAAGTTTCGGTTGTCATTGAAAACCGAAACGTCAACCAAAATTAAATTAATAGCACAGAATGAACAAAATTAATCACGGTTTGCAGCTCTTCTACTTTATGTAAAAGAAAAAGTGTAGTTAAAAGTAAAAATAAGTTTATATAAAATTCAGTTTTTTATTTTGAGTTCTTTTTTTTCCCACTATTTCTCTGAGAATGAAAAAAACAAGAAACAGATTGTAGAGATATAGAACGAGGTGTCCTTTTGTACACGGTAAGATTAGCAAATAATAATAAAAAAAAAAGTTGTTATTTAATTAAGGAAAAATGAAAATGGAAAAATATACGTGAAAATAATATGAAATTTTTGCATATATAGAGATATTAAGATTGGATTTTAAATGATGTCCTTTTTTAATTAGTCTTTTTTTTTTAAACTGATCAAATGGAATTCTAACAATAAATATTAAATTGTTCTAGTTTACATTTACAAAATTAGAGTACAAAAAATTTAATAATATTTTATTAATTTATATATGAATGAATTCTATGTCAATTTAAGTAATATAAAATCAGTTTTCCTAAACTAATTATTTTGTAACTTTTCATAAATATTTTGCAGTAGGACGAAATGGACAATAATCCTTGTTGTTACCCACCAAATTAAAGTTCAATATGCAGCGTTAAACAGTGTCAATTTTAAACTAGGCTATTTACAGTGATCAAAAGTTAAACTGGTACTTTGGGACCAGTTATTGTGATGTAACTCGAAAAACCCGGTATTTCAGATTAAAAAGTCGATATTACAGAAATCTTACAGAAATATTTTAAAAAAACTAAAAAAAAAAACAAGTAAACAAATATGAAAATCTTAAGAAAACTTGAATATGATAAAAAAAAATATGAAATATTTAATTTAATTTACCTGAGAAGATAAAAAACTTGTTTCAAAATGGCTGAATAATATAGAAAAAATCTTGTAATTAATTTTCACAACACAAATATTCACTTTTATATAAAATTTATATATTTTTATAAAATATTTAAATATTAATTTGAAAATAACATATTTTTTTACAATTAACACGACATTTACATATTTTTTAAATTGAAATTTTTATAAATTTAATTTTTCCACACACATAAAACCACCATGAAAATTTTTATATCATTGCACATTTTTTTTAAAACTATTTTAAAACTCGTAAAACTTTGGAAAATTTAACATTTTTATAATTTTGTTTTAATTGAAAACTATTTAAAAACATTTATTTTATAATTTTATTAATATTTAGAGAGTTAAAAAGTTAATTTTTATGATTTTAATTAATTTTTTACACTACGATGTACCGGAAGGTCTTTCCACACCGGCAATTAAATTCAAACTAAGAAAAAACGAGTGACTAATTAAATGGTTTGAAAAAACCTACATTGTTATCGGAAATTTACAATTAAAATTTAGCGCGCGAAATTTAAATTTTGAAATATGAGATATTAAGTTATGAAGGCTTTGATTAAAGGTGAGATACAATCTTGATCATTACAGCAATATGGCTTATTCTGATATTAATTTGTATGTTATTTCTATATTTTTTTTATTAGATAAGCTATTTTGATGTAATTATGTAATAAAATGGTTCAATAAAATGATATAAAAAAATCTCCTACTATATTAACAAAAAATACAATAACAATTTCAAAGGTTTGTAATTTTGCTATACAGTGGGCCCTAATTTTAAAATTATAGAAACTGATATCTATTCATTAATGATCGGTTAGATTTTAAAATTTGTATTTTTATTCAAAAAAATCCTTTCACACAAACCACCAGGATTTAAAAAAAGCTACTATTTGATGCAATTCAAATAACAACATGGAATATATTTACAATCAACGTACAGCCACAGGTGAACCGCTCTAATATCAAAATCAAATACTATTAAGTTCATTTTGAGGAGCACAATTTACAATTTTGATAATTTTGTAATTCAGCACAATTTAGATTAAAACTAAATTAAAGTGAAATTTTAATTTCTTTAATAAAATGTTAAAAAAATCGACACTTTTCGAATAGTTCAACCTCCTGGTGCAGCTCATATAGATCGTCATTATAGCGAATTCTCCAAACTCTATTAAATTTGAGGAAGTCAAAAACGCAACGAAGAAATTTCTTCTCGAAAAACACTAAGAGCTGCTAATCGGTATTTAATATTCTTCACTATTCTACCCGATACAGTAGAACTGGGACGATTGTTGACTATTCTACCCGATACAGTAGAACAAAACTTTAGTACAATGCGATCTAGATTTTGTAATTTCGGTCTTGATTTTGTTAGCTTATTTAAACCAAAAAACCACAGATTGGCATCATCAATTCAAACTAACTATTTGCCAGAAAAATCAAAAATAAAGTATTCACTATTATCATATTATTAGTTCATATCTTTAAAATCAAAGTATTAAGTAATTTAATTTCAATCAAAAATTCTTTAAAAATATATAAATTTCCATTCGATCGATTTTTATTATATGCAATCATTATAATATTTTCAACATGGTGGGTGACAAAATAATAATTTTCATCATTATTTCTTCAATATAATTTTGATGATTTTAATAGCATCCAATATAGAATATGGCCATAATTTTCATTCCATTTTATTTATGATTTTCTTATATACCTTTAAATTATGCTATAAGAAATGTGTGTGTAATGTATCGAAAATGCAAAAATAAAAAGGATACATTTTTATGATTTTTATGATGAATTTTTTTTATATTTAAAGATTTCACATTAAAATCGATATTGATATGAATTCCGGATATATTGTAAAAGTAATAAAGTTTAAATACTGGGAACCATAAAAATTATATCAAAGAATGTTTAAAGAGTGTCTCTATCTATGTTCCTATGGTTATCGTCTTGATATAATATGCCATTAATAAATGAATATTTTCAGAGATTGAGTTTATATTACTTTGTGAATAATGTTTATTTTCTATATCTTAATTATATGAACTTTATGAATGTCAAAAGAGTTTTATTATAGAAAATGGTTAAATTTGGAGAAGAAAAGTTAATTTTAGATAGATTTATTATGTTGAAGGAAAATGGGAAAATTATTAGATGAAGTTATAAAAGGTAATAAATTATATATTTTCTGTCTGGCATTAAAATATATCAGATTGTGAACAAAAATTCATAACTTTTTAAAATATCAAAGATTTATTTATTAAATTTGACAAACTTGTGAATAGATTTAAAATTATTTTTATAATTTTTAAGGTTATATATTTTAAATATGTTAGAAAAATTGCTGTAGAAATTGTTTTCGTATGCACAGACAAATAATGATATGTATAAAAGCCTGGATCTGTTAACCGTTATCAGTAAAAAGCTGACCATGAGTAAAAAGGATATAATGACTAAGAGCTGTTCTGCAGTAAATCATATTACACATATGGAATTAACATAAAACAGATGTTCTAAAACAGACTGCGAAGTCTCTCAATCTTAAAAAAGCTAATAAAAATACAAAAACTAAAATTAGAAGAAGATACTATAAAGCTACAACAGGCCTCAAGATAGGACACAGTCCTCTGAAATCACCTTAATAAAATATGTGAAAGACATACGCCGTCTTTGTCTAAACGAAAACGAAACGAGCGAACACATTCTCTGCCACTGCTAGGCAGTCGCAACGATAACACAATATTTTATGGGAAAAAGATCCAAGGCTTCTTTAAGCCTATTAAGTTGTATTAAAGAAAGGGGCTGTAAACACACAATAGATCGTTAAGATCGCAGTGAACTCTTGCGTTTCCCATTTAGGAGAAAAATCCATCATTGTTGAAACGTCGATATTGACAATAAACCTAGATGAAAAGAGCGAAACGTGAAATTTTTTTAAATAAATCAAAACCGATATGGACATAATGTCGATAAACGGATTGTATTCAAAGTTATTGGTCATGTTTAAATTTGAAGTCACTATACATTTAACAAAATGAGATTATCGAATTTTATTTATGTGTCAGAGTTTTCCAAATTTCCATTTTGAATTATATTATCCGTTGATTTATGTGGATCTTTTGTCGTTATTTCGTTTCAATAAACATTAATTCAAATAACTTCTTGATAAAGATGTAATAAAAGTAGTCTTCTAGCAGAACTTCTGTATACATTTTGGTTGAACTATTAATCTACATGCTTTCAGATTTAAAATAATTTTAATAGCTATACAGAATTTCTTATATAGGCACGTTAATCAAATCCCTATTACAATTATTACATAAATTATATCCTTTTTATCTAGTATAATAAAACATTCAGAATTTTTAGTTAATATTTAATGAAAATTTATTAAAATTATCATTTTATTTTAATTGATAAATAAATAAAATTTATATTATTTTTAAATCCTTTTCAAAATGTCAAAAAACAAATAAAAAATATAAAAATGTACCTACAACATTTTTTTTTCTTCTAATATCCTGTCGTTAAATAAATTTTTTATATATACAAAATATTTTTAGGCAAATTTGTCATCCTTTTTGTGGCAAATAGTTTTAAAAGAATTCGTACAAAAAAAAAAAGGAAGAACTAAAAATTTATAACTTTATTTTTGTTGTTTAAGTACATAACGATATGTGATTCAGAAAGACCAAAAAACATGATCCTTTCGTATATATTTAATATTTCATTCATATTCAATGAATGTGATTTTTTCTTCTTTCAAAGTTACTGGGGATTTTCATCTAGGGCACAGGTGGTACCCAGGAAAAAGAACAATTTTAATCAAATTTTGTATATAAAACTTTTCTACTTAATTTTTTTTTTTATCCTTTTTTTGAAAGTCCAATTTTTTTTTTCTATCTTGTGGTGAGAGATTTTTTGTAATAAATTTTCTATTATAAAAGGATAAATATATTTTTGTAATGTCCTCATATCTAATAGACTCTATAAAGGATATTTTTTTTTATTATATTTATTTATAATTTTTCATGGAGGAATAACTACATATTTTTTCGTTATAATTTAAATTTACTAAATTATCATCAGCTTATGGCAATAAATCAGAATTTTTTTAATTTTTTTTTTAAATTATATGTATATGAATGAATTAAAGGATATTCATATGTAAATTCTGGTATTTATAACTAAAAAAAAAAAAAGGTGATGTATATTCATAAAATATTGTTAACCTAAAATCTTAAAACCATGATAAATTACTTCAGTACGTATACAATTATATTATTTCTGTTTGACTAATGGGATTTTATGGTTTTTGGGGAAGAAGTGAAACATAACTAGAGAAAGAGAAGAAACGTCCTTTTTATAAGTTAAACTATTATTATACAAAAATTTATGTAGTCATTATTTTTTCAATAAAAGTTATTTTTATTAAAAAGGTTTTCTCAAATTCTTTCGAAATTGAAACCTATACTAATTTTTATATGAATTCCATTCCGTCCATTGGTTTCTTTAAATTAAGAAATTTCAATAAGCTAATGACTTTGAATAGTAAGACAGGATATTTATCAACAACAACTCGTCTATTTCATATTACATACACTGCAATTTTGTGTTACTGTGTAATCATTGAACCTATAGCGTTGAATTGATGTTTCGGTATGGTCTGTTAAAAATTCATCACAAAATTTTTATTTAATAAAATGGCTACCATGCTAAATCTATCATAATATTAAAAATAATTGAAATTATTTTTTTTTTGTTAAACTAAATTAAAAACTAAATAAAAATTTAATTAACTTTCAATGTTGAAAATTAAATTTTATTGGTTTTTTTTAATATCTAATAAAATAATTAAATATTTAATTTATATTGATTATATATTAATATATTTGGTACAGTACAGAAGCTTTAAAACATTTAGAATTTTCGTGCTATAATTAATTATGATAAGGATTTGTTATTTGAATTACTAAAGTTTCATTTGATAATTGTTTTTATGACACAAACGCAAATTTCCATAAATTGGATTTAATATTAATATATAAAATTCAATTTATTATTTGACACTTTTAAGGTACCACCAACCAATAATGTTGTAGTTCGACATTGATGAAACTTTATATATTTATAGAAGGCCAAGTGTATTTACATTGTCTGCCTATCCGTTATCGCTTTTTCTTGGAATCTAGAAACTGCGAACCAGTCTTTCTAAAGCTAAAAATGTCTTGATTCTATCAGATTTTTGTCCAGAATACTTGATATTTATAAGCCATGAATCCAAAATTCTTGATCATTTCAAAACTAAATGGACTCCAGTTCCTTAAATTTTTAATTTTAAATGCTCTTATTTCGCCAGAAGCTCTTATTTTCAAAAAAGTACAAAGTTGTCCGGAGTTGTGATTGACAATACGTTTTAAACAATTGTAAGAAAATATAATTTTATAAAAAAAAAATCCTTCATTTTTTATTTTCAATCTTATTAACAGAAATGTAATAGAGCCAATAAATTTCTGTCCTGAATTAAAAAATGAACTAGTTGATAAATAACACATTACTTTAATGCAACACTCTCTGACACACGTACCATAACTTTACTACCGCTGATATTATAGCTTTAAAGATATATAAATGCAACAGATAAGCTGATATTATTCTAATTTTAAAACTTTATAAAAAATACTCGTATATTTTTTTACACTTCTCATATAAAAATCTTATGCAAAATCACAAAATTTCAATGATTTAAGAATTTATATTAAAAGTATTTATGTATCTTATATAAATATTTAATCTTAACAATATTATTCTCTAGCTTATATAACATTATCCTCAAACTTTATTCATAAATATATGATTTTCAAGTATATAAGAATTTTCATTTGGGACTTAAGTAATAGACAGACTATAAATTTATATTTTCTAAATAAAAAATTCTCATATTTTTATGATATTTATCAAATAACATTTAAAATTCTTGAAATATTTTACAGTTTATTATGTATAATGTATATAAGGATGAGATTTCAAAATTTGATTTGAAACAAATTAGAAAATCTACATAATTTAAAAAAATTGTCTATAACGCAAGAATTTCTTTGATAGTCAGTCCAAAAATCAATCTTTCATTAATTATGTATTTATGTAAAATATTTAAAGATTTTCAAGATAAAGATATTTTCATTTAAGAAAAATTGTATTTATAGAAGTATTTTTAGCTATGTATATAAACTTTCTAAAAACTGTAAGATTTATAACAAAAAATTTCTTTAGTTAAGATTTTCTTTAAAAGTTCATTACAAGCTTAAGGCGATCTTTAAATAAAGTTATATTTTTTTTGTTTTTATTATATTATCTCAATATTTTAATCCTTGTAAATTTTTATGATTTTACTGTATATATATTTTTTTTTTTAGTCTTTAAAATTTATGTCTGCAGATAAAATGATCCTGTATTTTATTCTTATACAATATTATAAATATAAATATTTATTTATTTTGGTTCTTAAGCTCCCCATACATTGTCGAACATGTTTATCAACGGGTTTATAACGTGATTAAGTTGTATCGTTTTTGGGCAAGTTTAAAATACATTAAAAACCATTTTTTATGGTTAACAAATCGTTTGAAGAAATATTAAAATATTTTAATTAATGTGAGATTTTGTTGGTTGATGGTTATTTATAAGTTATATAGCGTATGGAGAAGTTGTGCAATTAAAATTACATTTCTGGTTTCTAGCCGTTTTATGTATTTAAAAACGTATGTTTTGTTACATTTGACACCGTTCTGAAGAAAAAGAAACAAGAACAGATTATTCACGGTTTTTGATATCGGTTTTAAACCAAGTTGTAAATACATTTCAACTTGGTTTAAAACCGATATAATTGTAAACTTTACAATTCGAAGCTGCCCATACATTGTCGAACATATTTATCAACGTGTTTATAACGTGATTAAGTTGTATTGTTTCTGGGCAACCTTAAAATACATTGAAAACCACGGTTGACAAATCGTTTGAAGAAATATTAAAATATTTAATTAATGTGAACTTTGTGCTGATTGATGGTTATTTATAAGTTATATAGCGTATGGAGAAGTTGTGCAATTAAAATGACGTTTCTTACCGTTTTATGTATAAAAAAACGTATGTTTTTTTACACTTCACACCGTTCTGAAGAAAAAAAACAACAACACATTTTTCATGTTTTTTGATATTCGTTTTAAACCAAGTTGATATGTATTTAGTTAAACTTTACAATTCGGTTGACTTTCAATACGTAGAATGTATAGGCAGCTTCATATATTTATTATTATATTTTTATTTTTTCGGGGATATTACCGTAAAAATATTATATCCTTTAGGTAGCAACAGTTTTTTTCAGACTTGATATGTTTTTGGGTATTTATATATAGTAAAATAGACAAAACGTAATAAATTTCTTGAAAATAAAATAAATTGATATCATAAATCTGCGTACTACCAAAAAAAAAAAAAATGAAAAACTGATTTGTACTGTTTTTATTTTTGTGTCCTTTTCTGAGTATAAACTTTCAATACAAAATTTGTTAAGAAAAAAATGAGATTTGTTCTTATTGTTTTGTGTATGTTTTGGGGATAAAATGAAAATTTTCTTAGACAGATGTGAAACGTTTACATAATAATTTTGTATAAATTTTAAGCAATTTGAATTGTGTTAAGGTTGCATATATTTTCTGGTTATTTTTTTTTTGTTTTTACTGTGTATAAATACAAACAACTGAGCATAAAACATAAATCATGGGGTAAATATAGAATATATAAAAAGAAGAATTTATTAAAATTATTAGCATAGATTTTAATTCTGGGAAACAATCAATAAATTTTAAATATCAAAATTTATACTTGGGGATTTGAGAATATTTTTTGATATTATTGTTAATTTTTTACTCTTCAGTTACAATGAACGTTTTCAAAACGCACTTTACGCGTACTAACTAATCAAAATATGTAATGTTGAAATGTATGAAAGTAGTTACAATGCACGCAGTCTACACGTAGTCCTGAAAAAAGTTGATTTACTTTCAACTTTTTCGTTAAACTCGTTGAAATGTCAACATACACAAAAAATCGTTCGAAAACAAATTAAATAGCAGAAGTGAACAATCATCAGATAACTAATAATGATAAAATATAATGATTTATAATTAAATCATCAATCAATAAAAAAACAATATATTTCTGTCAAAACCATGTCATTTACAAATTTAAATTTTGGAATATGTAAACTGCGTTTGAAAGTGACTAGAGAGCGTAATGAAAATGACAATGTGATTAAACCATTATACATTACTTAAATTAGACGATTAAGAAAATTGACTTTTCTTAGAAAACGTATTTTATTATTGAAATAATAATCAGTCAAAGATAAGAGATTGTTCGAAAATCATAATAAAAATGTTGCCATAAAGTTGATTCTTCGTGTTACACTAACAAGCTGCCTTTAAAAACGCACTTTAAAATGTCTTTAAAACGCACTTTATTTACAAATTAAAAGAGTTCAATTTAGATTTCAATATTTACATACAAGTAAATCATAAATTGATTATCAATAAGAAATATCAAGTCCTGTCAAATTTTATTTTAGAAATGTATATAAAAGGATTTCCATTTGAAGAAATTGTCGAGTTTCAAGCTATACGTTTGGCAAACATACTTGAAAACGGGTTCATTGTGAATATGAATAGTCAGTTTTGCGGCTTTTACATGGAAAATATGTTAGTAAATACGTTATTTAAAGTTCACAGAATTTAGTTTAATTTAACTTCTTTTATTACTGATGCAGTTTCAATTTTCATTACCATTGTTTCACTTTCTAATTAATATTTCGGTATAGGCTCCCTGTAGCCGTCAAGCAAAACCTACTGTTTGGTATAGGATCTTTTCACTTAAACGTATTTTTAAATCAAAATCCCCTGTGATGAGTAGAGAGTGAATCTTAAAAGAATTTGTTTATTTTTTGACCAGTTCCAGAGATGCATAACAGATGGTTGGTTAGTTCGAGTACCGAGCATCAACCAGACTATCCCGGACGCCCAAGTGACGCTTTGACAACGTTTTTCTACCACATATTCTCGTAATATTAAGAAAATGGTTTACGTAGGCAGTTTACTAAGTGATCGCAAAATCCAGCAGCTAAGCGACCCTGGATTTGATAATTATCCCTGAAAGTATGCAATACATTACTAGTACTACTTCCAAACAGTATTTTAACAAGTGAAAATATTCAAAACAAAATGAACAAATGTTACTCAATAAAACACTAAACTTTTTTCCCATCAAAATATAAAATTTATTACTTTCAAATAAAATAAACAAAAACCAAAGAAAAATTATTACATTAAGAAAAATATATAAATAAATATAATATTTAATAAACCTTGACTTGAACTCCAATAAATATTTTATGAAATGTTATTCAGTTTCAATATTAAACCAAATACTAATAATAAAAAAAACCATTCTGTATACTTAATAAGTGTAAGAATCCGTACATTTAAAATTATTTCTTACCATGAATTTTTGTTTTGTTGTTTTAAAGTCTTTAATGACACATAAACTCATCCAATAAGAAACAAATTTATAATCTAAATGGTGAAGAGGACGAAGAAGTACTTCATTTTCCTGGAGTCCATTAAAAAGTCTTTTATATAGTCGGAAATTGTATTTATGTGATATCATACTTCAAACTGAAGGATATCTGACGATAAGGAATATAAATTTCATATTATATATACAAATATAATGGACTATTAAAAAAGGATTTTAACATTTCAGAAAGCTGTGAACAAAATGTATAAACTTTATTATGATTTTGAAAAAAATTTTGGAATGAGAAAGAGTTTACATTTTATGCTATAAAAGTCAATTTTTTTGTTTAAGAGTAAGTAAAGTACCCATTAAGATAATATTAGACTTCGTACCATATAAAAAAGTATTAAATTATATAATTTTTATTTTGTTTTTAATGCAAAATAAATAAATACAAATTTTAAGTATAGTTAATTTTATAAATTTGAAACTATTATATTTAAAGGATCGATTTCTTTACTTAAATGTAACAAGGTTTATCCGGTTTTGTTCCAGGAATGAATTCAGGAGATCCGAAAAATTATTTCAAGTATTTTATTGAATTAATGATCTGTAAATCATAATTCCCTATTCAATGTGACGTTACTTTAATAATTATTGTTGAATGATGCACTCGCAGAATTTTTGTTCCTGTTAAGAATGAAAAAAAGAAGTTGAGCAGAAGAATTGTCCCGGTTCAAGCAATATTTTAGTCATACTTCTTGAATTAGCTGGACAATGAACGAATTCATGGTTGGCAAACAACTTAAAGTTCGGAAATAACAACGGATGGCTTTGTCGACTACTGTGACATATTTAAGATGACGTAAAATTAATTAACGATTAAGGAAAGAACTCACCAATTCAGTCACACAAGATTCAAATTGAAACAGTTTATATTTTTTTTATACTTATATGTAAACAATTTGAATTATCTGGTGATATTCTAATCCTTATTTAAAATTGCACATACGCTATTTTTATTAAATGTTAATTGTTACTATTAAAGATTTTTTGGCAGCAATTACTTATTCGACCCTCAATTACCCAGTCGCAGTTTCGGAGATAAATTAACATCAACTTTTTCGCAAGGCGAACACATTTTTCGTCGCAGCCTCGCTGATAAATCAACTTCAACTCTTTCGGCAGGCCGGACACTCATACAAACACATTATATTATATAAAAATTGATTTTGAATTTTGACAGCTAAATTATTTGGATTGTTTTTTGAATGACTGGTGTAAATAGCTGAAGCTGAAGCCAATATTCGGGCAAATGTAAATCGGTATGCCGAAAAATGTCTTCGGCGGACAAAATTTAGCAGACGATATTTTCCCACATAAAATATAATTTCTACTACATTTTAAAACCAAATCAAATGAATTTTAATTTTTATAAATTTTAATTATCTATATACGGAAATTAGTGAAAATTATCATTTTATTTGTTTTAATTAAAATATAAAATCTATGACAATTTAATATTAAACATTTTATAACTATACAATTTCGTCCAATTTAAAATTCTGAAATTTTCCCAAATAATTATCACTTTCCTAAATCCTTATACATTTTCCATACACAAAAATTATATGTTTCTATATTTGAATGTAAAAGTTTTGAAAAAAAAATTAATGTTACCAGAAAATGAAGAATAATTTATATGATTTTAAATATGAGATAGAATAAAATTGCAACATAACAAAAAAAAAATTATGTAGCTATACATAGCAAAAGAATCGTTAAAATTAGGTAAAAACCTAATGTGTTTCGTTATAATATTGCACTAAATGTTATAGTGAATTTAGATAATAATGACAAACAAAAGACAAAGTTTACTTTATTATAACTAATGGCAACCAAATTACCACAGTTTTTACCATTCACAAAATCTACGTGAATAATACAATAAGATATTATGTAATGTTATTTTAGAGATGATTATGATTATACCTGGGGTAAGGTCACAATGTAAAATTACTTTTTTTTTTTCGTTTTCATTTTTTTTTGTTAAACTTGGTTTTAAAAAATTAATGTGAAATTACTCTTGAAAAATTATATCCAAAGTAGCATAAAACATAATATGAAATGGTAAAATTACAAATAAAAGTTTTTAATAGAATTTTTAGTTTTGTTATTCCTCTGCATAATAAATATTTTAAGTAGGAAATCCTTTAAATTTTTTTTATATTATGTTTTACCTTTTGGTCTGGGATTTTTAGATATAGTAAAAAAACGCAGTTTGAAAAATTTATGATTGACATAACAGATAAAAATGTTTAAATTATGATGAGTTTTATGTGAAATTAAAAAAAAAAAAAGAAGTTTATTCTAACTACTGGGATGATACGTTAAATATGTATGACATAAATGTAAAAGGAAATATCTCATTACAAGTTTTAAATAGTTTTAAGTTAGTTTTTGTTTGATGGGGTTAAATCTATAGAGAATGTTTGAAACTTTTCGAGACCGCGGAATACTTTTCATTGTACTCATATAGAATATAAAAAACTTAACTTTTATGATACATTCAATTTTTGCAATACATCTTGAATTTTTGGACTTTGGTTTCAATATAATTTGAACAATAATAATCTAATTTATGCAGTCCTTCTTTATATGAAATATTAATATCGAAGTTAAAACGAAAAATTGAAAGAATTCCTACGAATGAATTGCAGATTTACAATGAACTGCAGAGCGTATACTATCGAAATAGCTCGCTCAATGGAATGTCAGTGTTTGAAATTGTTATAATCAAAGAGCTTATTTATATATAGCTGATTCATGGCCGTCATAAAGATTTATTTTTACGCCTAACCCATTGAAGTGTCTCAGAGCTCGTAAACATGTTCTACCATATCGTCCGAATAATCACAGAAATCATACTTTGGATTATTTACCTTGGAAATGTTTATTGTATAAAAAACTACTCAGCTTGAAGTTGAACTTGTTCTATGCTTTTTATTACATATAATACCAAAAATAATAAAAATATCTTTTTAGTCATTTGAATTTCAACATTAAATTTTTAATATGCCAATTATATATAGATTTAACATTTTCTAATTACCTGATTAATACTGGGTGGCCCATAAATATTGAATAAAAAAGTAAAAAATCAGTTGTAGCAAATTATGTCATATAGATCCATAGGTAACTTCAATTTACTCCTAGATGTTTTTGTTAGTAAATGTTCGTTTTGAATGCTTGACTTTGTTTAAAATATAGCTGATGTGATTTTCTCGGGAATGTAAGTAAATAATGACATTTTTAAAAGTTTCCTTACTCAAAACGATATATGAGCAGCGTGGTTTCATTTTTAACGATCTTTGACAGCTGTTATATCTATGATTAAAGAATCACAATGATAAACATATGAGTCAATTGTATTTTCAAATGTAAAACGTGACGTATCTGTACAGTAAAAGTAAATGCAGTTTAGTTGTCCCTGCAGATTATAATCGACTTAAACACCTTCGTACTGGGCAATTTGCATCACTAAAATGATAGCGATATGATAATTAGAAGACAACTCTTGATTTAATAAATAAAATTCTACCAAATTTATTTATTTTTTCTGTTGTTAAATCTTAATGACAGCTAAATAAAATAAGATTCGTCACTTATAAGCCATCCAGTACAAACCAAATTTCTTATGATCTAAACTCTAAACAACAATTTTTATATATTTTACTTTTAAATCTATGAACAACAAGAAAAAACATTCATAAAATTTATTTTATTTTATGAAAAGTACACCCTTAAAAAAAGTATATAATAAATAAAACTTTAAGTTTTACAAATCATTCAAAATCCTACAATCACAAATAACTTTCTCAAATCGAAATAGCTAAATATAAAATTTACAATTTATACAATTTTTATTTTACACTATTCCAATTGCAATAAAATGCTAATAAATATAATATAAATTTTCCAGCATTTTTGGATTTTTGTGCAATTACTATGTAAATTCTATAGTTTCGAGTTAATTAAAATTATTGCTATATAAACCACAAAAACTTTTTTTTTTACAAATAAATATATATATAAAATATATAAAACTAAATTTTACGTTGTTGTTGTTATATATCCTTTCTTGTCACTCTGTATTTTTACAATGCAAATATGCTCGTTAGAGTTTTTAATTAAAAGTTTTCCCTTCTAGATATAGATTTTCCTTTTTTTTATATATATTTTCACTCTCTCTAGAAATAAATATATTGTCGCAATAGTTTTTCAAATTATATAAATAGGAAAATATCCTCTTGAAATTATACAACGTAAAAAAATAAAATAAGGAATCACTAGAATTTATAATCCTCTATAGTGAAATTTTTACAATAATTAAAATTTTATTTCTGATGTACTATTTTGATATAGAAAAGTTTTTCCTTTGGAATTACTTTATTTCAAAATATTGTCTTAAGATAAGTAAAACATTCAAAATATTAAAATATAAATAATTTTATCGTTACTGGATAAAACAGCAAAAAAATTTAATTGAAAATATTGATATTTAACATAAAAATTGGTTACATAGTACAGATCAGTTTAGTTTCAGTTTCGATTAGATTCAATTCAATTCGATTCGACTGGTTTAAGTAGACTGAAACCATAGTTCGATTATGTGATTATTTTGTTTGAAAGTGTCAATTTTCATTCCTCTTGACAGTTGTTTCAGTGTGGATTCACAAAATTTCAATCGGTTCAAACTCTTTCGATTTGATTTCAATTACACTCAATCGGTTTTCCATACAAAATATATGAAGAGGTCAAATTTGAACCATATAATGTTGCTCATAATTAAATCTTTGCAATAATTTTTATAATATTTTTATATATTGGAAAATCCCAACACTATCCCAATATATGGTCTGATAATGTTTACTGTTGATTCAAAGATGGAGGAGGGTTTTGGGGCTTGCATTTCATTAGAAAATCTGAATTTTATTCAGAATTTTAATTATAATTCGGCGTCCACAGTATTCTCCACAATATTGGTTACCATTCAATTGAGAATTTTGCTGAGAATTTTAATCTTAATGCGCCCTGCACTGCATAATATTGGAAGCTAATAGCTGAAGTTGCTGGATTAATAAAATAAAAGCAGATACTAATTTCAAGAAATTTGATTGGTCAAAATCGTAGATAGTGAAGAAATGTAAAGAATTTCTTATAAACCAAAAGTTGAGCAAAATATTTCGGCATAAATGAACTCTTCTCATTTTCACTTTATTGAACCATCAGACCTTGAAGTAGCATAGTAGTGTAGTCTAATAAAATGTCCCAATTTTGTTCAATTATCGACGGTACTGCTCCAAAGGTTTTTTTACAGACTTTTTTTACACAATGATTATCTAGTTACGATAGAAAAATAATTCAACCCGCCATAAATAAAATTTTAAATAAAATAATAATTTCTACATTTAAAGATTTCGACAAATTAAATTTTTTAATATTTTACTTATACGTCTAATCAATCGTAAGGACATTAATTTGTTATTGTTGCGAATTAACTGGTGATATAAATAATAACTAGCTAATTGTCAGTATTTATTTTTAAATAACTATTCAGTTAGTACATATATAATTTTAGTTGTCGAAAATTCTGTTCATAA
This sequence comes from Rhamphomyia laevipes, assembly GCA_963920725.1. Classification (NCBI taxonomy): domain Eukaryota; kingdom Metazoa; phylum Arthropoda; class Insecta; order Diptera; family Empididae; genus Rhamphomyia; species Rhamphomyia laevipes. The sequence continues at coordinate 40,769,066 of OY987258.1, read as the reverse complement.
AAAAATTATATTATTTAAATTTAATTAATTTTAATAAATAAAATTTTGGTAACGTTCAACTTAATTTTGGTATTCATCACCAATAATTATTTATTTATAAGTTATTATTATACTGATGTTCTGCTGATCAATTATTTTATAAAGCTGCTAACCTTACGAGGAGGACATCACTCATAGATAATTATAATATTACATAGTGCTTTGCAAAAGACAATAATTGTTTGTAAAATTAAGATTATATCATTTCAGATACGTATACAAAAACTCTCTTAATACATCAAACTATTTTAGGTTCAGAGATCAGGTAAAACAAGGCATCAATTATGCGAGGAACAGATAACATTGTAAATTGGATATACTTGGATATTTGAATCACCATCCATGAAAATTGATTTAAGCTTGAAGCTTTGAAGCTTTTTCTTCATCACATAGTGGCTTCTAATTCCCATAACTAGTTACTCGTAAAATTACTAATTGACTTTAAAATTTATGAATATAGAACCCTATTCTTCTATAATAAAAATTATGGTGACAGCATTGATTTAATATAAATTATAAATCTGTAATTTATTCGTTTATAGTATGATTTTTTATTAGAACTTTTCAATTGGATTGTTTATCTATTAATCGAAATAAAAAATCATTTTTGGCAAACATACAATTTTCAAATCATAATAATCCAATATTTTGAGGTTAAAAATTATAATTTACTAATTGACTTTTAAATATTCCATTTCCTAAATTCTCACAAAACGTAAAAACTGATTTAAAATCCAATATATAAATAAGGTCGTCCTGTCTATACCTACATTTATATAAATATAACATTTTGAAAATATTATGAACATTATAACCTAAATCAATTTTTTTTTTAAAAAACATATTTTTATTTTGGCATATTTGTAAAAAAAAAAAATTATTTATAGCATGTTCTTTCGGTATCATATATTTTAGTTTTAGCTTAATTGAATGGGATATTCAAAACCACCAATTTAAATAAATGTTTATTGTTTTGAATATATACATTCCATTTCAGTCATTATCAAACGAGACAGGATAAAAAAAAGTTCATAAAAAATGCATGATCAAATAATAATTTCCATTAATAAAAATATTATAAAATAATATAATATTTTGAACACTCTAGACCTTAACACGAAATCAAATTCGTTCTTTATATTGTTATGCCTAAATTTTGAGTTTTTTTGTAAATTAAAATTTTGAATTCCACCTTCAAAAATATTTTAAATTAGTTAAATTAAAAGTATATGTCCTTATCAAAATTTCTATATCTAAATAGTTCTATATCGTTGGCTCAGTGTTGGTTGGTCGTATACGCCAAATTGGCCATTTCAACCTAATTGGTGATGTATAGATTTTTTGTCGTCCTTTTTCTATTTCTGCTTTTTTTAATATTTACAACGATTACGAAGATAACGAATATCAATTTTTGTCGTACATTCTTACTTATGGTAATTACGACAAAAATTGCATATATTTAAATAGCAGAAATGTTGTACGTATATAATTAGGTAACATAAATTCAATTATTAAAATTTTACAAAAAAATGTACATGATTTCCTTAAATAGAATAAATTACTTTGGAGAGTTATGTCGGCAAGCTAAAGTAGACAGTTAAAAAATGTAATAAACCAGCTTAATTTTCTGATACATTTATACCAAAAGTTAAAGATTAAAATGCATTTATAACAAAATGACACATACGGCAAACCAATACTAATCCGACGATATATTAATTTCAAGTAATGCAACATGTTAAAATATATTGTATGTGATTTGAATGACAGAATGAATTATTCAGTTTTTATGACAAAACAACTAATGTATACATATAGAAAAATTATTATATTTTCTTCTAAACTCCATCACAGTAAAAAGATTATTATAGAAAATTTTCAAGACTATATGGAAAAGCATATAAAATTCCTTAGCTTTTTTTTTTTAATGTTCTTGTTTGTCGCTTTTCAATGTTCTTGATAGTAAAAAATAAATTGTGTAAAAGTAAAATAATAAAGTACTTTTCATTCACAGTATTTATTATATAGCTATTTTGTATACAATTTCATTAATAGAACATGATAACATGCAAACCTCTTTAATTTTCTTTTTTCTGTTAATATTGTACTGAACTGCAATTTCTATAAAAGAGTATCATTGAAATTACCTAACATAACTTTAGGCGCATACCATTTCTTGCATGCTATTTTATATTTTACTATTAATTTTTAGTGATATAAATATTTACCACATAGCAAAAATAAGTACTTGATATATTTATGTTCAAATTATTCATATAGCTTCGTATTTATGAAATGATAGTTAGAAATTCTAGTCATATTCAATTTATATTCAAAAAAAATAATAATAATAATATGTTGAATTTTAAATGACGTTGACAGTTAAAGTCATTAATAATTTAAAATATTGAAATAAATGCATTATTTAAATTAATGTATAGAGCTAGATAGTTTTTGTTATTTTGGTAATTAACATAAAGTGGAATCGTGAGGTGTTTTTCGGAGTGATTATGAAATTTAGAATTAAATAATTATTTATGTAATTATTTTTGTTAAATAGTAAATAGATTATTTTCCAGGTTATCAAGTTCTATGAGTAAATGTTGTGATTTGTTGGTTCGATAGTTCATAAGGAGAGAAACACGTTTCTTAATTAATGTAATCCAGCTTAGACGGTTCCATCTCGTTTGACTAAATCAGATTAATTAATTCTATATGAATAAAGAATTAAATGATCTTTCTTTCGTTATCTTTTTATATGATTTGTAAAGCGCGAATGGCGTTAGTCCCACCAGTTCAGCAAGTTTTCATAAAATTATTAGTCATTTGGCAATATAAAAATATAATTGTTTTAGCGGTGCCGTGTCGGAGTCATAAGGCCATTTGTGATAACGCCATAATGTGTTTTTGACTCACTTGAGTGAGTCTTAAAACTTAAAACCATATAATTTACGTGAACTGAAATACAAAATCAATAAATGAATTAATTTTATAAAATTTGAGAATTTAGAATTATAATTTAAATTGATTTTGATTAAAAATTCCCATTAAATTTTGTTGTATAGTTTAAATCGTAAGTAACACCGCAGATTCATGTAAAAGTTTATCATTCATTTATAATATTACATATAAATTTTTCGGTAATTTTGAAAATTTCCATCTTCAAATTATACTTAACATTATATAATTATATTGTTTTATTGGGAAAACTAACTTGTTTCAATATATTCTAGATCCTTTTTAGAAATAATCTATACAAAAAAATTATTATCCTTAAGATTCATGTAAGACAACAAAATATTTTCTGTTTTTTTCGTTTTTTTTCATTTCTTATCTTCATTTAGTTTTTCTTATGAAATGTTTTATGTTTTGTATCTACAAGTTAAATATGTACTCATATATCTGGGATATTAAATATTAAATTTAATGTTACACATTTGAGAATATTGTATTGTTATATTTTGTAATTTCGTGTATATTTTTTTTATCTTCAAAATTTTGTTCTTTGTTTTTATCCTTATAGATAGTTGATATATGTGTAAAAATGTATTTATTTAGAAAGATTCTTGTCTGCTTTGTATATATATAAATTTGTGATAAGTAAAATGATAAAAAAACCTAAATTTTTAATAGAAATTTTGGGGTTTATTGAGAGAGAATATAAATAATATTTGAAGTTTCGATATATTTCTTCTTAAATAACTAATAATTTCAAATAATCACAAGAGATTTAGTTAAAATTTGTATAAATATACTAAAAGGCAAGTCTTCTTCTTCTTATATTGTGCTACACTACATCCCAGGTTCGTGCATTGAGGTCTTCATTTCAATGACAGAAGTTTAATTACATTTTTATTACCTAATTATTTTATATAGATTACTTTATGGTGAAGTAACTTTTAATTGCATGAAGCTATAATGTCTTTTTATACTAAGACATTTGTTGTCAGCAAAATGTCACAACCGCGTGACATAAAGCTGACTCAACCTAGAGAAATCAAATACCTAATATATTACAGCGCAGCATTACCCACATTCACAGTGCCAGTGTCGCTCATCCATCATAAATGCTTTATTTTGGATATAACTAATAAAGTAGTGCACTATTCTATGATGAATTAAGGCCCGGATTAAACTTCAGACCGATGCTGACCTAGGTTCACTCAATTTAAAAAGAATATCAGTACTAAAAATTTATTTTAAGATTAAAAAAAACGGTTGAGACTATTTGCTAATAACAAATATTTCACTATTTAAAGCCATTAGCTTGTGAGCTTGTGGCAATTTCTTCATTATAAAGAACGAACGCTATGATTCCGAATCCATATAAAAGAAGTATAGGTCCAAATTATTACGAAATCCCTTTGAAGAGTCCAAGCATGATTTGGACTGTTAGCACCATTACAAACAAATTCCGAAAAAATAGTAAAAAATTATTTTTCTTGAAATATGCTAAACAAAATAGTGAAATATAATATATCGTAAAATGAAATGACCATTATAATAATATATAATTTCCCATTTCATTTTTAGCTTTGAAATCAGAGAAACTTAAGTTTCATATATTATGGTACCATATAAACAAAACATTTGTCATTTATCTCTAATTCAAAAATATTAAAAACAAAAGCTTACAAACATAAAAAAAAAAAAACATAAAATAAAAACCGAACAATTCATGACAAGTTGAACTGCTTGTGGTTTGGTTTTGTTGTCCATATCTCATCAATAATATGAAAATCGTATATACAAATAAATAGAACTCAAGGGAACTGAAAAAAAAGGATTTTGCAATTTATTTGTCTTTTTTCTTTTTTTCTATGTTTTCTTTATTGCTGGTACTAATACCGAAACAATTTTTCGTCGAAAAACACTTGGGGTTGTCCTAACTATCAATCAATTGACGGCTGTTAATGATTTCTAATATATAAATACATAAAAAATCATTTTTCCTAATAGTATTTATAAATAAATATTAAAGAATTCGAAATGAAATTGTTTTACTTTACAAATTTGTATAAATATTTAGTAATGCTATTAAATTAATGACGTATACAAGCTAAATTAATATGTTAATTCAGTTTAAAGTATGATTTTAATGTTGAGTTTGTTAGAATTTAATTAATGTAAAAGAATTATTTGTAATTAATTTATTAGTATATTTTTGAATTTAAAACAAATTTTCATAAAATTTTTATAAATTACTACAATTTTCAGTTTTATAGTACAATTCGCTCTAATTGTTGGTATTTGAAAGCGTTTGAAATTTTGAAGAGTTTAAAATGATTTGTTTTTGTGACGGAGATTGAAAAAACATATTTTATGTGTTTAGCAAATATTTGAAATCATAATTTTCATTAAATTTGTTCACGTTAGAGAAGTATGTATGTAATTAGAAGAAGAATGGTTGGTTCCTTGGTTGACTCCAATTAGCGTTTAGGCACCATTTTGATACCACTTACTATCGTAGAGTAAAATAAAATAACTATAATTAAAAAATTACGCTACTAAGAAAGTTGAATCGTCTAAATATTCACCAACACTTATGCTATTATAACCAATGTTGAAAATGTAATCAGAATAAATGGCGGTTAAGTGGTTTTTGGAGATTTAAAATATATTTAAAAATTAATATTTGTTAAAATATTTTAAGTTAATTATGGAGTACATTAAAGCTCTTTATAAGTTTATACAGCACAGTAAATCAAATATAATAAATTAAAGTACAGCACTCACTCTAAACGTTTCGTAGTTCCAATTCATGAAATGTACGAAGCACTGGGTCTAATATACTGTATGGGGTTGACTCAATACCTTATAAATAATTTTTTTAATTATTAATTCCGAAAAAGTCCTATACGACATTTAATATAATTTTAGCATTCATTTCTTATAATAACGAAAGAACAAATTCCACCATTATATTTTTATTTATTTCAGCTGTGGCGATCATACAGGCCTACATTTAACATACGGAATCATGCTGGCTTATATATGTAATCTGAAATCTTATGTAGAGCTTTTGAGATGCATCACAACTCAATCATCATAACGTGTACAAAAATTCTGGTTATGATTTTCCCACAGATTTGTTTCAAACGCATCGTAGTCCTCTTTGGTGTGACATACGACCTTCAGTTTTCTCAGCCTAAAAATACATTTATTTTTCTTTATTTGTGCCTGCTAAATGCTAATAATGATAATTAACTAAACCTCGGTAATTTTTCGTAAGTTTTACTAAAACATTTTTATATTTAATGAATTTCTATTAAAATTTTTATTAATTATGAATAAATTTTTAAAAAAATGTTCTTCTTTCTTTCACAAACAAAAACTCAACTAGAAAAAATCTTAAAATAAAGAAATTTTTATTTTAATTTCTAGAAATCTATTATCCTTTTTTTTTTGAAAAAAAAAAAAAATCTCACAGTCAATTAAATCTTCTAAAAAGAATCATTTTGTTATGCACTTTAAATTTTTATTATTGTAATTCACTTCAGAAAATAACAAAAAAAAAAAAACCATCAACAACAAATTTTTACTACACGTGAAAATGCTACAACAAAAAAAAAATATTTTCAAGTGTTTACCTTTTTATAGAGCAAGCGCACAAAAAAAAAACCTAAGTCCTTCTTGTATCTCTCTAATTTTCCAGAGAAATTTTCCAGTTCCGAATATGAGTAAAAAGTAAAATCGAAGTTACTCTCTCTCTCTATTTTAAATTATTTTATAATAATAACAAAAAAAAAAAGGATATTCGGAAATGGTAAAAGGAAATTGCAGTTTAGTAGAATATATATTAAAAAAAAAACAAGCAAATATTAAGGAATGCAAATTTTTTTATACTTGAATGAATGATTGATGTCTTAATTGTTGCAAATATGATTGTGGGCTTTGTATAATTGTTAGCTTATCGTGTTAAATCAAATAAATTAAGTGAAATAAAGAATTTTGAGTAATTTTGTTAGGTAAATTTTTCGATATTATTCTAGCTTATCGTTAATAGGTAAAACATCTGAATTTATTAAAACTTTGTTTTTGTATTTGAAATTCAAAAGGCCATTTTAAACAGTCCAACTGTCTAGATTTATCTGGTTCATATACACATTGAATGAAATTGATACCAACATCGTCACGTCATATTTACAATTCCTTAAGCCTAACACAATCCCAAGGATCATTATGATAATTACACAGTTTATGATTTATGTCCACTTATGTCAGGATGCTGTGTTGTTGCATATATTAAGGCGAAAGTATCAGTCTGATAGGTTAACAACAAATCTACAAAACTGTGCAGACAAGCATTTGACGTGTCAGTAAGCAATTGATATTAAGTCGTGCTAACAACTACAGACCAACAAAGGCCTAACAAATGTACTAACCTGCTTGTCATTTAATTGAAAACAAACTTGGGACTAACACTAAAATCACTGGGTTACAATAAATATATCATAATGAAAATCACTTCCAAATTCCAGTATAATATTAATAATATTTAAAGGAAACTTACCTTTAAAAGCACCCAAAAATATAAAAATCAATTATTATTTATTTTAATCATATCCAATTCACTGACATGTCGCCCCATATTTTCCAATTTATTAATAAATTATTCAGTTGACTCTGATATAGTAAATTCAAGGATAATTTTAAGTGAATATTTCGAAAACTATTAAAAAGGAATCCAAAAAAAAAAAAAAATTGTATACACAAATTAACATAAAAAAAAATATTTATATAAACATTAACTTTTTTGACACTAAACCCAATTAACATACATAAAAGTATAATAAATCATAATTTTATATATTGATATAAATCACAATTACTTGTAATATTTATACTACAATGAAATATTTTGACTTGTAATGAAAATTCACGCGGGTTTATTAAAATATTAAATTAACTGAATTTATATAAAGTCAACAGGTCAATAATATCAAATGTATCAAAATTATTTATTCAACCCACATAATTATAATTTTAGTGTAGAATTTTCAGGTCAAGACATGGAAATTGTACATACAAAATTGATATTTATAAAGTTATCATAATAAATTAAATTCTAATAATAATATAAATAATAATGTTTAATTAAAATTTATAATTAATAATTATAACGAAAGTTAAAGTTCAAACAATGCTAAAAATTAAATACTAAATTTTTTATAACAATTATTTTAAGGACAATTATAGGAAAATCGATTTTATTAAATCGATTATTTATTATTCGCCTGAAGGACTGGAATATATATTAGTATTAAATAATTTATAATAAAAATTTCAGACTGACAGAGATTAAATGATTAAAGGATATTTTAATAATTATTGTCTAATTGAAAATTAGCCGTAGGTTTATTAGATTTAATTAACGTTTATATTTGTATTTATTAATGATATTTATAAAAGTTAAGAAAGGAATTTTTTAAATTTCTATTTTGTTCAAGAAAATTATCATGAAAACTTTTCAATGTTTGGACCTCTGTGAATACATATGCGGCTTTTTCTAGTTCATATTAGTGATTTGTATTATTATTCTGCATATACATACATTATACAACATGTAAATCAACGTTTTGACAATTTGGTTAAGTTGTATCGTTTGTAGGAAAGTTTACAGCACACTGACAACCTAGATTGCTAAATGGGTTGATGATGGGGATAAGTTGTGTATGGGAAAGTTGTGCAATGTGTCAAAAAACACATGTTTTATGTTATCAATAATTTTTATTGATTGAAATAATATTAAATTATAATTGTAGGTTATAATATCGGTTTTAAACCAAGTTGAAATGTGTGTAGTGAAAATTTAAAACCCGATTGACAAAACGTTTGTTCAATGTATGGACAGCATTAGAAAAATGAAAATGATATCAAATATTCCTCCAATAGTATTGTAATACATTTTTTAAACAAACTAATGGAGTAATTGAGAGTTCTAAATTAATAGGTAAACTATTTGGGTTACTTACCGATTTCATTAAAGATTATTCCACTCGTTACAATTTTTTTCCAATTAATATAAGATTTTTTTACCATAAAAATTGAATTTAATTGTTATTTAATAGCTCACTATAAATTACAAAATTTGATCAAAATTGATTCATTATCTTAGTTCATTTTCATATGCTCACATGATTGAAAAGTTAAAATGTGGGTGGAACTCAAATTATTTGTATACTTGTAAAAAATTAGATTTTAAAAATTTTAAAATTATTCAGTAATTCCAACTAACAATAAGCATTTCTAAATGAAATATAGTTAAATTATACAAGTTAAATAATTGTTACTCAGAGGAATTGTGTTCATTTCTGTGTAATTGTTTTTTGAAATTATGCTATAGCGCAAATAATCCTGAGAAATCATATATGAAGTGAATATTTATTAAAAAGCTTTATAAGTCTACATAGCATGATATATAAACTCAGAAATAACCATTTTTTTTCAATTGGCTATTTGAGTAATTCAGTCAAATCAGTTGAAATGTCCTTTGACAAAGTATGCTAAAAATGGAACACTTCAATATTTGCACAACGTTAGGTACGGAACGAAAACATTTTGAAGGAATGTAAATGCCCAGAAGTCTTAAACATGATTCTGACATGAATAAATCTATGGCGTGATTTTATATCGGAGTAGCCATTTGTCATTTACTACTCAAGAAGCATGCGAGAAGATTCGGTTTACGGAAACCTTGTTACATATAGGATGAATTTGGTAAAATATAAAAGATTTAAAAACTTGAATATTCAATTCTATAACCGTCAAAAAGTTTGAGATCGGCTGACGTGTAGACTAATTGCGTTCATGAGAGACGTGTATCGGATATGTTCTAGGATAGAATATTAACGGACCCTCAAGGGTTTGTTTTTGTACCCTACTCTTCCTTCAAACCAACCAAATAATTTGGTTGTCCTATGTTTAAAACAAAAAATAAAACATTATTTATGAAAATTTTTATAAAACATTATTTTTATTTATAATATAATTAAATTTTCCTTCGGTTTGAAAGCTCAAATGAAAAAATCTTACCTGCTGAAAGCCATTGTCAGAATCAGAAATTTCATTTTATTTTCTATTTCTGGATAATAGATTAATATTTAAATCTAATACAATTAAATTTATATTTATATATTTTATATTCTTCAACTCATTATTTTGATTTAGATCAATTTCTTTTACTTCCAACATTAAGGAAAATGAAAAATAAAGAAAATATTTTTGAATGATTCCCGCCCTTAAGAAAAATCTTGCTTGTTAGATTTTCTCAATATACATTAATAATATCAAAAAAAAAATTTAACTTTGCAGAATCAACAACGAAAAAATCATTCAAAACTGAAATAAATCAAAAAGGAAAAATATGAAAATTTTTAAGTTCGTCTTTTCGTTTGAATAAGAAAAATTTAAATTTTCTTTAACATTTAAAATAAAAAGGAGTTTTTTTTTTTTATCTTTTACCGTATCTTTTTTCTTTTTTTTTGTGAAAATTTCTAGTCGTACATTGAAAATATAATAAATCACTGCAGAAAAACATTTTATTTTGTATATAAAATGTTGAGATATTCATGCATTGCCAAAGAAAAAAAGCTTATTGCACCCTTTGAATATAATACAAAATATTGTGTGTATGTATGTATCTATAAAAAAAATGTACAATTTCCAATTGAAAGAAAAATGAATTTTCTTTCTGTTTTCTTATTTCATTTTTAGAGTGTTACAGAAATATTTTTATAATAAATATATGGTAAAACATATTGAAATAAATGTAAAAGAAAATAATATTATCCTTTTTTTTTACATGTAAATATCCTTGTTAAATCATTGAAGTATTTTATTCATTTTGAAATAAATATTTTTTTTATTTATTTATATTTTTTTTAAATATAAGTAAATTATATTAGTTCTTATTATTAAAATTAATTTAATGGAAATACTTTATATTTTTGGAGTAATTACTGCATCTACAAATTAAATGATTATATTTGGGAAATTTTATCTTTTATGAAATGGTTATATTAATATTGAAATTCATTAATATATCAATTTTCAATTAAAAATTAGTTTTATCAAGGAAGTAATGTTGGGTTAGACTGACAGAACTAGTGAATTAATTATAAACTGACTGACTACCGAATTGTCCAACTGACTATTCACTAGTGGACGATTGTCAGTGAAAGATAAATAGCCAAAGGTTGAATAACTGAGTTTATTACAATCTCGAAGTTTTTATTTATTAAAACCAGCATTTGAATTATGTCAAGTGATAGGTCATGGGAAACTAAAAAAAGGAAAATATTATGGTTTAAAAAAGTTTAACTGACGACGGATGGGATGGACGAATAAGAAACGCATTAGAAATTTTAATCGGACGAAATGGACGTATACAGTACAAATATTCACAGTCGTTCGTGGAAAGTTCAAATCAATTGAACTTATTTTGTTCATTTTCATAATATTCCTATTCCTACACATTGCTTGACATTTCGAGCTGGTTTGAGCGGTTATAATCGGTATGATTGTCGCCGATTTTTATTATTATTACGGGGGCCAGTAAATTTTGTATCGCATATCGCTCTTTTATTGTAAATAAGTATATTTCTTTAATTAATAACAATAAGTTTCATCAGTAAAAATTAAAAATAAAATTACAAAAAAAAAATCACTAACATTTTGTGATCGCTTTATTAATGCTTTAAATAATGCGCCTATGGAAGCAGTGATTTTTGCCTATCACTTTATAAAATTCCACCTACGGTACTGGAAGGATAATAGACTGCTAATTCAATGCCAATTTTTTAAAGTATTTTCATAATTTGAAATTCGATATGAACATTTTGTTTTCTTATATTTAAATTCTGAGAGCATTGCTATTCATTGCGTTCAAGAACCATTTTGAATGCAACAGCAACATAATTCCATTTCATTCGTATACAGCTATTTCAAACTATCTTGTGTTTAATTAGTTCTAAATGTCACGTTCTGATCCAAAAAAGTCACCCAAGAAAGATTAATCTACACCTCCAAAAATGGATTCAAAAAATCAATAAAAAAAAAATCTGCAAAATCAAATTATCAAAATATTGATTCGAATTTGTTATGCGGTCGACCACCAGGGTATAATGGACCTAACTCTGGCCTACATTCATGAACCCCTAGTGGTTTCCCTCTTAAATCCATTTGAAAAATTGAAAAATTATAATATGTAGTTTGAAATGAAAACAGCGATAATGCTTCAGGGAAAGCAGGTCCGAATCTTTTCTATTGAATTAGTTAATCAAATTCTATAGAATTTGCGACTTATATAAAGGCTTATTTCTATATAACACTAGTTTTTACTAGCTAGATCGAAAATTGACCACATACATTTATTAAAATTTACTTTTATTGCCTTAAAGTATCCAATTCTAATTAAAATTACTGAAAATTATGCTATTAAAACACTTTATTTTTAAAATTAAAAATTATATAATTAATTTTTCACAACTTTAATTTTAAAGTTAACCTTCTTTACTTTTAATATAATTTAATATCAAATATTCTAAAAATCTTTAAAAATTTCATTTACTTCAGACTTCTATAAATAATTTCTAAACTGTACCAATATCCTTTTTTTAACAAAATAACAACAAATAAAATCTATATGTCTATAACTAAGATATAATAATAAATTTACATAAAATATACATAACAGATTATCCTTTTCAATCTGATACCTAATCAAGTTTTCATCCAAGAATCTCGTTATTATACCCAACAGGTATAAAAATTATTCATTGTTGTAATATGTGTGTGTGTTTCTGTATATTAATATCCTTTTATTGAACAAAAATATATTACACTAAGATTAAGGTCAATATCCTTAAAAAACATGAACTATATACTAACGTTTTCTTCTATCCTAAATTACCTTATTATTACATAAAAAAGAAAATTAAAAATATTAGATACGAACGACTACATAAATGTATCTTTATGTGTTTTATACCTACACCATGGCAACTCAAAATCTCTTGAATGTATTTGTTTACATATTTTTTGTATTATTATATTTCATTTCCTACTTAAAATTCAAAACATATTCAATTTTATATATACACATTGATTATGATGACCTGATTCAGGATTTTATTGTGATGTTTTTCATTTCAATTTAAATAACGTATATACAAAAAAAAAGGATAAATTAAATTTTTACAAATCAAATATATTTTACTTAACTAACAGAGTCAGTAGGACAATAGTTAATTATCAGATATAAATATAAAGTTAACTGGTACCGTGTAATACGAATCCATATTTTATATTGAAAACGTGTTAAAATGAAAAATTGTGTGATATAGAAGGACTTTTTCCTTATGACTTCAGTCGCGTTAATCCGAAACCGTGCAAATCGATTTCCGTGTAAAATGAGGGTTAGGTTTACACCTGTAATCAGTATTGTGGGACGTATACTACGTGGTTTTGATTACATAACTGCTTACCAGTCGAAATTTGTGTCTATATACTGTATTGTCTACGTGGTGAACGCTGTAGATTATAAAAAATACCTAGAATAATTTTTCAAAACGTAATTTTTCCACACCTAATTTATAATAGAAATGAAACCAAACCAATATCGATTTAATTTTAAATATTATTTATTGCCAGTTCACATTAGGAACAGAAAGTTTACGTTATTTTTAAAAAAAAATAAGTTTTAAAATTATTTTAAAGTTATCGGGTATCGTTACGTTCTAGTTATTACAACCCAGATTATAAGAACTATTGTAGTAAATACATATATAACTGATTTCGAATTAGTACGAAGAAGGTCGGCTTTGTTAATGATAGTAGATATCATAATAGCTTGTCAACACCAAATGTTTCTAATTTAAAATGTAATGAAAGTCTTTATAATGTTAGACTGCATTCAATTAATTTTTTTATACAGTAAATATCGTAAATACTTTTCAAAGAATTATTTAGTGTCAGTAATCCTACTCAAAAAGAAATATTATAAAAATATGTCAGGTTCACGGCCAACTAAAACTTTAACCGGAAGAATGTCAGATTTTATTTGTTTAACCCAACATTGAAAAACTCAATTTATATTTAACCAAACCTTTAAAGTAGGTTTTGAAAAATTAACCCTGAGACTGATGTGAACTGCTTATAGCAGCAATATTTTTTGGATTATAAGTTAAATTTTTGTAAATAGATTGTTTGCTTATATTGCCTACAGCCTACCATAGCGGCCAAAATTATGATCTTGTGCTGGAAAATACACTATTAATTTTAATTCAGGTGATTTCGATCTTCTTAAATATAGAATTAGAAAACCTTTTGTATATTTAATTTCAATAATTATGACAAAAAAAAAACTTCAATTTAACTATAAAAGAAAATATCAATATTTTCTTAATATTATATTCAAATCCAAAATTATTATATAAAATAAACAATATTTTTTATCAAGCATATTTTCATCTGCAGTTATTTAATCGAAAAAAGGATATCCTCAAATACATATATCCATTCCATAGATACATAACACTTGTGCAATCTGACTAAATTAAAACATTTAATTCAATTTATTTATCCTCTCATCAGAATTTATTCATGATTTTTGGTACTTTGCCATTTTTAATTTTATTACTCAAAAATAATATAAAAATAAAATAATTTTGATCAAATTCTTCTATTGAACTTTAATCCATTTTATGGGTAACGATTAGTTTAAAATTGCTGAAATCATTTCAGATTTAAAGGAATGATAACATTTAAAAGGATTTTTTTACTAATTTACTTAAATTTTAATTAAAAATCAAAGTCATTGTGAAATTATCCATAAAAATTGTCATTAGATATTGAAATGAAGAATTTTATACTTGGGCTATTGAGTTATTTATTAAATTTCGTTCTTCATATTACAGTATTTTAGTCCAAGTATCAACATTTAAATTAGTTGTAGTATTAAATGAACAAAATTATATAGTCAAAATTAAAAAGAATTTGTTTAAAGCTTTTACTTCAAAAATTTTTAAAATTTGATATTGTAAAAATTTAAGCGAAGCAGGTCAATTCTGAAATGTAATACCATTTTTATAACTATTTCCTATTGGCAAATCTAAAACAAATCTCAGGTTTTTGTTTACGGTTCGATTATTAAAATTTACCCGCTGCAGCTAACAACAAAGGAATCAGATATTTAAAAAAAAAAAACTTAAATTATAGAAAGAATGGAATTGATACGATAATTTTTAAAATACTAAGTATAATTGACCCCATTATCATTCACTATTGAATGGCTACTGCTGCCGTTACAACTAATTACTATATAAGAATAATTGACCCCATTATCATTCGCTCATGATTCGCCACTGCAGTAACAACTAATAAAAAAATATTAACCCCCCATTACCACCGTACTGTTCTATCCTAACTAACCATTAAATTCTCTGCTATCACTGACTAAAAAAGTTGACACTACAAATGCATTTTTAGCTCATTCCATTTATCAAATTATATTTTTATAAAAATATTTCTGAAAATTGGAAGCGTATTTTTAAGATACAGCCTTCGGAAAAGATGCAAAGCTGAAACTATGAGCAAATAATAAATAAGTTAATCAAATATTATATTATATAAGATCGTTTGCTACTGGTATACATGGTTTCTATATAGTAAAATCAATTTTTGTTACTAAACTAATGGCCTAGTTACTCTCAACATTCACAACGGAAACTCGTTTCAACGTTCAAAGTTCAATGCATTTCAAATGTATATGAGTAGATAAACTCAACGCAAACATTTGCAATGCAAAAAGATCGAAAAATTAAAAAAAATCACATTAAATTCACCTGTATTATGTCATCAACGCAATTACACAACTTTGAGAGTGACTATAACGTCGTTGCAAATGTTGAGTTGAATCGCGTTTCCGTTGTGAATGTTGGGAGTAACTTTCAAAGTTTTGAAAAAGAAGTTACTGCATTTCTTTTACTTGTGGAATAGTGGAATACACCCAAACGATAGGAATGGAAGGGTTAAATTATTTTTTTTTTAAAATATATATTTATTTAATAATAAAACTAAATTTCTTTAATTAATATATTTTTTTATAATTCTTATTTTCTAATATAAATTTCCGCACAAAAGTTTTACTAACTTAAATGTTAAATTAATCTTCTTCTTATATAATTTTATCAAAATTATTTATTTACAAACAAATTTATAGAAAAACTTTTTATTCATTTTTACATAATTTTCCTTTTAATTTGAACTTTTATTTTTATTTTTGGTTTTTCACAAATTTTTATATATACTATACAAAATTACGAAAAGTAAAAATTTTCTTTTAGTACATTATCAAAAAACATTAAAAACAAATTCTTATCTTTGTTTATAAAAATTATGATTATTTAGAAATATAAAAACTAAAAAGAAAAACTATAAATTCCATAAAAAAAAATTTTCAATTGGAAAAAATTGGAAAGAAAAATAAAGAATTTTTTTTTTTTTAGTATTTATTTTCAAATACAGACAACAAAAAAGAAATTCTGCGGTAAGATAAGAAAATAAGGACAATATGAATTAATTCTAGAAAGGATATTTATTTATACTATAAAAAAAATCTTTCTTAATACACACACAAAAAAAAAAAAAAAAAAAAAACAAAGAAAAAAAAAATTCGCTGTTTCGTTTTCTTTTTCTTTTTTTTTTCCTTTTTTTTTTACTTATTTTAAGGTAGATTTTCATTTTCATTTTTTGTTTAACAATTTTTTTTTTATATTTTTTTTACTTTTAATTTTCTGGAACTATACATTGTTGGCAATCGTCCATGTCTGGCGTTAAATCCTCAATCTGAATTGTTGTCTCAAAGAAATTATATTTACGATGCACTGCAGTGTTTGCTTTCTGAAGGATATGCTTTGGATTGGCACCAGGCCCTACAAAAATAAAGAAATTATTAAAAAATAAATAAAACGAAGAAAATATAAGAAATGAAAATTCAGTTTTGGAATCAAAAAAAATTATCTGAGAAAATTTTGCGAAGCATAAAAATTATCCTTGGAAAAAACTACACATAATATAAATTTAGTATAAAGCTTAAATTTGAACCAATTTTAGGATCCAAATTAGATATAAAATAAACTAGGTTACAAAAAAAAAATCCTAAATAAAAATTTGTGATTTAAGTAAATAAATGTTTGCCAATTTTAAAATCTTGAACACATCATATTTTTTTTGGAAATTATTCACCCAGAAAAATGCGGAGCGGACTAGATTTTAGGTTAGAAAATTTTCTATATATAGATGAATAATATTTAACCTACTGAAGAATAGAATGGCATAAAATGGAAGCAGATATTGAAACACAACCTGACAATTCCCTTTTTAACCATACTTTATTTAATTCCGAAGTTATAACGAAAGCTAAGCCTTGATTGAGCATTAAATACAAAAAATTAATACTATAAGGCTCGGTAGTAGGTACCAATATTTTTGAATAGAAGGAAATTGCGTCTGATAAAAGGACATTATTTATGTGGATAATAGTAATTTGATCTGTAAGTGTACAAATCTGATTAGAAAAAGGCTCATGATCTTGCGTAGCTACCGCTTTAATAACTTTAGGCAAGTGGCGAACAATTATCGGAAATCTTAAGATTCATAAAGGAATTCAACTGCTGCGGATTGAATTTGATTTTGTTCTTTTGGATACTTATGAACCAAAAACTATGGTCATGTGTTTCGTGATATTAAAACTAAATAATTAACTATTAAAATGTAAATTTAGATAATGAAAACTTTAAAATACAATTAAAATAAATTTGATTAAATATTATTTATATGCAACTTTAATGTTTTGATGAACTTTAATATTAACAAATATATTTTATGCAATCAAAATGCATTAAATTACACTACTTATAAACTTTACACAACGAATTAATCTCAAGCGAATTACGAAATTTCGAAATTCTGAATAATTATATAACCATCAATTTTAATATAAATTACAAATTATTAATTCATGAGTGCTACATAAAAATTTTAAATTTCAAAAAAGTCTGGTAATTTTTATGTAATTGTATTTTTATATATGAGTTACATTAAAAATATTCTAATTGAGTCTCATTGTAAAAAAATATGTTTATACAATTATATATTTTCAACATTGTATATTACGATGTAAATTATTTTACGTGTAATATACAAGTTGTTATTAACCATAACATGTCCTTGTCGTTCCGTTTTGTTTTTGTTATATAATTTAATTTAAAAAGTTAAGAACTAACAATAGTAAAATTCACATAAAAATATGTAAAAAAAAAAATTTTTTTTTTTTAATCTCGCATGAATTTTACGACTAACACTTTTTTTTTTGGTATATAGATCATTTTGTCGAATGTATAAATATCGAATTAGAAAAATCAAGGCCAAAATGTTGGACAAAATTATTGATATGCATTTTACATAACAAGAAATTCAGAATTTTGAGCAGATAATCTAATAACCTTAGAAAATCGAAATATTCGTTAAGTTATGCATTACTTTTG
The DNA here is from genome assembly GCA_963920725.1 of Rhamphomyia laevipes. Lineage (NCBI taxonomy): Eukaryota > Metazoa > Arthropoda > Insecta > Diptera > Empididae > Rhamphomyia > Rhamphomyia laevipes. Next base: position 40,750,479 of record OY987258.1, on the reverse strand, counting down.
TTATTGAAATTGAACTAATGCTTAATTACATTATTTCTAATTTTCATATTAAAGTATAAAAGTAATTTGTAATGGAAATTGTTATTTCCATAAGTAATGCAATATTTGTATTTAATTAAAAATTCAATAATTAACTTAAAACTAGATGTATTTCAATTACGATACACTACATTTACATTTGAACTTACAATATAAATATTTTATGAACCTTTAATTTATGAAATAATTTCAATAACTTATTATAATTAAAAATTATTTTGAATTACAATTAGTAATTGATGAATTAATTGTTTGCAACGTATTGATCAATAATCCATTACTTTTCTTAATTGCAATTTACTATATGTATTAAAGTATTATTACCAGTAATTTATAATTCAAATTTTCAACTACAAATTACTTTTATAACAGCAATATAGTATTTTACATTGTACGAGTAATTGATTTATAGTACCACTAGTAATATATAGATGGCGTATCATAATTTAAAAAATAATCAATAAATTTACAAAAAAATATATATATTTTATTTAAAGATCTCTTGTCGTCAAAATAATTATATGAACCCTTTAAATATACACTTCAACATTTTATGTATACAAGAATATTGCAGACACAATATTTTATGAATTTACCTCATTTTAAAGGACATTCACGACACTTTTTTAAAAGTAAAGTGAGACGAGACCCCTTTTTTTATTATATTTTATGTATATAGATATAAATTATATAAGGTAATATAATAAAAATGTATAATAAAATATTTATTTTAACTATTTTCTACTATACTCTCTTACAATATTAACCTATATAACATTAAACACTACACTATATTTTAAGTAACTCGAAATAGTATAGTAGTAAAAAATATAGTAATAACCAAATTAAATTTGTAATTGTGTTTGTTCGTTATAAAAAGTGTTAAAATTTACAATTCCCATTGGGACACTTTTGTCTATACGCCATTGTAAAACACACACGAGAATTCATCATTATTATATGAATCATAAATTTCTCCAAGGACGATCTTAAAGTGTCTTTTTTTTATATAAAATTTAATATGATTCTATATGGATATAAGTAAACTTTTTGTACATATCCTTTTTTATAATGATATACCTAATCTTATAACCATTTTATATGTAAAATATTTATGTTTTACAACTCTTTTACTATAACTATATACAAGGATATTAACTCAATAATAAATGTTACTACTTCACCATACTCCCAAAATATATGAAATTATGATAAAATTTAATATTTTTTCATATTATATAAATTATTTATTTTCCCAAACCACCAAAAATCCCCAAAAAAAAACATTCAAATCCTCCTCTTTGCTACGTCTGACATATATAGAATAATGAAAATTATTATTATGAATCTTATCTGGAAATTTAAATTTTTAGGCTGCTAGTTCCCTTTATCCCCCTTAAAAACATTGTATCTACACCAGAATATCTTGTTAAATAATTGATTTCAAATTAATGATATCTTACAACACTACTTTATGACTCGTTATTCTTAGAGTATGACTAGAAGGTATAGCTAAAAATTTATTTAAATTTTTAAATTTATAAAGTTTATCTGAAATTTATTAGTTAATTTTGTGAACCGAAAAAGTTGTTAGAAGGGAGAAGAAGGTAAATATTAAAATTATTATTGTTGATGATGGTTAAAATGAAGTATTTCTTCTTCGTAGAGTGGTTCTTTTTATCCAGCCAGAATATAAATATAATAACTCTTGAGAAATTATGTAATTTTAATTTTAAATTTGTGGTTAAATTAAGTGTAATATAAAATATAAAAAAACGTTGTAATTATAATTGAGATGTTGTATATGTGGACGATGTATGTGTGAAGGAAGGAGGAGGTTAGTAAAAATACATTAAAAATGGAAAATTTATTTATAATTAGATAATTTTTGTTAGTAAAAACGTTATTATCATAATTATATATATAACATTGTATATAAATAATTATATTTTGAGGGTTTCAATTTTATGGATAAAAATAAAAATAATTATCAATAAATTTTTGAAATTATATTAGAGTAATTTAAGTAAATAAGTTTTTCGGTTAAAATATTGCAATTATAATTAAAATTATTTAGTAAATAAATATTTTTTAATTGAATAATGTTGCAGTTGGCAAATTATATTTAAAGGAATATTTTTTAAGTAACATGCGAAAAACTATGATAATATTTTATTTCATAAAATTTGATTAGATTCCTTAAAGGTGGACCTAAAGAAATGGATTTATGATACTCATATCTAATACATACAAGCTTGCAACAACGGGAACACGCTACAAAGACTTTATGGGAAGTCCCAAGCAAAGTAGTCACCAATAAATACTTAAAAAGTATCAAAATCTCGGATATATATCATTCCTTTAAAATACGGCGAGCCGAAGTAAATATATTAAAGGATGTGGAAACGAACGCAAGACGATTGTACAATTTCTGTGTCTGTGTCATTGTCTCATAGACCTACGTCCTAGATGTTTTGGTCCCTACTATATAAATAAACCAGGGGTTTTGCGTTAGTTTCAAATTCTCTGTTTCTGTCAAAAAAGTTGTCGATTCAGTCAAACACTCCGGCATTTTCAACATTAAGGGTTCAAGTTCAAGGGGTACAATGATCTTATTTCTGGTCTAAGCGCATGAACCATAGCGGTTCCCTTTAGTAGAATCAAATAATATGAAATTTAAATTTTTAACTGCGTCACTTATATTCCCTTACCTTACAATGTTTTAATAATTAATAACAAATTCTATTGGAATTTTTGAATAAAGATGGTTTTTTAATATTGATTTATTAGAATCGACTGTGTGAAATGAGTCTATAATATAAAGCTGCAAGTGCAAGACGATACGTGGCTTAATTATAGCTAATCATCATGTTTGATATTTTGTAATGGTACTATTAATTCAGAATGTTGCTTCAATGCAACACAAAGCAATGCTGAAATTTCCAAAACATTTAACTTTTCAAGTATTTTCATAACTTTGTACATCTTTGAATTGTAAATGGAAGTATAATTTTCCTATAGTTTATCTTTCTCTGTGTCACTTTTTGTTGTATTGACACAGTATTCCGAATTCAGCTTAATCGAAATTCTATAACCAATTGAAAAACGTACGGCTAACAAAACCTAACAGCCCACAGACACAGCTAATAAAACTATACTAAATCATTAATTTAATAAATATACTTTTATATTGAATTATTTTATTCTAGAAAACCATTTAAATTGACTAAATGTTAGGCAGAAAAACTTGTTACTTAATTATCATTATTTTCTTACCATCAATTAAGTAAAAATGTAAATATTTAGTCATTAATCTTCGACCTAACAATATAAATCTTTAACATATTAGTCTTATAAGAAAATAATTCATTCAATTATAAATTTGGATACAATGAAAATATATCACATAAATTTTATCTATTTTTATATTATTATTTTTTTTTTAAAAGATATACTCACGTATTACTAAATGTACCGATAAAGCATTTTTATTAACAGATAAAGCCCAAATTCTTAAATTATGTACACGTTCGACTCCTTCAATTTCTTGGAAAAATTGTACAACTTCAGCATATGGAAAACTTGATGGTGTACCTTCCATTAAGACCTGTACAAAAATACAATAATATTATTGGATATATTAGATAGGAAGAAAACCAATAAATAATTAATTAAAATAATTTCCTTTAATATAAAATTATATTGCTACGCAGAAAATTTACTTTACATTAGTTTTATAAAAATGTAGATTTTGCTATTATTGAACAATATTTCAAAATAAAATAGAGCGCCATATAGTAGAAAATATTCGAATTAATAGTGCTGTCCACAAACGCGTAGTCGAACAGTTTTGGTAACAAGTTTAATATGTAGTGATAAAAACTCCTATTATCACTAATTTTCTACTATTCATTATTTTCGCAATAGCAGAACTAAATTACAATTCAATATAAAATAAAATTTGTAAAACAGTGCACCCTAGTGCTCAAAACCTGCATTACTTTTCCAACGCGAAGTCTAATTTTAGAAATAAAAATTACTATGTTGAAAAATGTAAATTCTTGAAACAAAATGATTGATTTATTGTGATACAGTCTGAAACCAGACTTAAAAGTAGCTTTAACAGTTTGTGTGGACCTTTACTATGTTAAATAACCTATTGAAAATGTTAACAACGGACGGACAGATATACGTACGTACAAATGAACAAATCGTATACAAATATTCCAATTTGGATAATTATATACTACCTAAAATAAAAATTATTAATAATACTTACCAAAAGTGCGTCTTTCATGATTGCAAATGTTGTACATAATACAATTATTGAAAATATAAATGTACAAATTGGATCAGCAATTGACCATTCTGGTTTAAAATAGATTAATAATGCTGCTATAAATACACCAATACTTTGTACAACATCACCAACAAC